>CM057453.1:705667500-706886562 GCA_016271365.2 Neoceratodus forsteri
CATGTCAGGTTCGTCCAGGGACAAAAAGTACATTTCCAAGGTGGGCTAGCCTACCCATGCATCTGAGTGTGTGCACCAGTAGATATCAGTCACAGACCAGCATGATCAATGCCTCACCTGCCTGGGTCTGTCTCACGATACAGATAGTTGCAACACTTGCTTTTCCATGGACCACAGAGTACTGGAGCACTGTGCGTGGAAAGTTGGCCATGATCCACTGACTTTCAGAGGGCAGCATTGTACGAGGATTCCAAGCACAGGTCTCTCCACCCTTCTTTTGGGTCCCCTCCCAATTCTATACAGACTGGTGGGGAAGGGGCCTCCTTCCCTTCTAGTCTTGCCAAGAAGGAGGTCACTTCCGAGGTGCCAGAGTAATGGTCCGGTCCTCTCAGGGGCCAGGCTGGGAGGACCACACAGGCAGTTACCTCCTCAGTGATGCAGGCTCTTCTGATGTCAGGACCCATGCCCTGACATCAGGAGTGGTGGTGGGTGGGGCAGAATACACAGGTAGGGACCCTTCCTGGTGTGTAGTTATAGAAATTGCACGAAGTGGTATTTACACATGCAACCACAACTGTCTCTCCTTTGGCACAAATTGATTTATGCTGATAGTTTAATTACACATATACAGTAACAGCTTTTGCAAAGTGCAACAGAAAAACTGATTTCCATTGGAATTGTAACAACACATGTAACAGCTGTTGTAAGTGCAACAGAAAAATTAATTCATGCTGGAAGTGTAACTACACATGTAAGAGCTGTTGCAAAGTGGAACATACATAGTTACATTTGCCAGACAGAATTGATTTGCGGCAGAAGAGAGGCAACAGTAATTGCAGTAACTACCAGTTCATGCAAATTGTGTATCTACACCAAACCGCAAATGTGAAACTAGTTAACTATTACATTGTAGTTACATGTAACTACTCAGACATTAAATGGTGCTTACACTGCAGTTATACAGTAGTTTCAGTGTATTTAAGGACACTTAAAGTGTTACCTTTTTTCCATTTTCACAAGACTGTTATCTTTAAAAATATTATAACTCTAAGATGTGACAATATTTTTTCACCAAACCTTTCAAAGGCACACCCTTGGCATGTCCTCCTTCAACTCTGAACATTTCATTAAAAGATTCCACACCATCTAGGCTATAGGTGAATGCAAAAAATTCCCAATGTTAAGTATAGGAAACCAAAAGTGCTTTTTTTGTGTTTTTTGCACTCTGCATTTCAAAAACTGCACAAGATGCTGTCACAAAACTTTCCATATCTTGATATTCTGCCAGTCTGACCATGAATGCCAAATGTTGGGATATTTCGTCAAATAACAGAAAAATTATTAAGGTGCAAAAAATGGGGTTTCACATTAAATAGGCTACTCAACCCTAACTTAGGGTATGGAACCATGCCCCTATACTTACTATCTATCTATCTATCTATCTATCTATCTATCTATCTATCTATCTATCTATCTATCTATCTCTTCTTTACAAAAAACTGCATTAATGAAACATTTAGGGCTCTGGCTAAAGCACAGAAATCAGGGAAATGTTGTTTTAGGGTTTCTAACCCTAAAACAAAACCCCACAATCAAAACAAATCAGGGGTACAGCCTTCCTTGGGGTTGTCAACCCTAAAGCGCACCACATTAGGTGTGCATGTTTCTGGAGTGTATAGAATGGGGTGAGCTTTAATCAAGTGCTGCATGTATGGAGTGGAATTGCAGTCTTGTGCTTTGATTCTGTATACCTAGATAAATATACCTTGATTGCTGTACTTTTTACCTGCACCCACATTACTGCGTGTTGTCCTGGAGCCCTAGCAAGCACACTAAGCTAGGTAGAGGAGCTGTAGTTCAGAGAGAATTGCGCCAGAACTACAACTCAGGAGTTTTAACTCACTATTTGTTTTAAAAGCAAGGAGGAGGAGGAAGCTTTAGTTACAGTTAAGCCACAGACTGTGTTGATTTTAACTTTGGGGAGCTGACTCACACTTTTATAATTGAAACTAACTCAGGGCTCTGTTTGACTTCTGGGAACACTTCCAGGTAATCAGGGACTATAATTACAAGTCCTGCAGCGAGCAGGGCAAGCGCATGGCATTGCACATGAAGACACGCACAAAGACATGCGCATCTGTGCTTGTTAGGTGTGTCAACGGTCAGGTGTTTGACAGGAGGTACTACTCACCATCAGGTATATTTGTAGTGTCAGGCAAGTTCAGTCCTAAAGCAATACAGATTTCAGGGAATAATAATGGCCATTGTCATAACTACATTGGATGGGAGACAAGGCACGTTGTACTCGATGTGCAATATGTATAACTTTGAAATGGATATGTTAAGTAACTATCCATATACTGTACATGTACAAAGTGCTTAAAGAATATAGAGTTAGAAGAGGAAATTAAACTGTTTGATAACAGATTAAGGGCACTGGAACTAAACCAGATAGAAACCACTAAAAGTCTCCAGTTGTCTAGTGTTCCAGTCCATTATCATATGGTTAATGGGAAATCTATGGAACCAGAAGCTGTTAGTGATGTGCCAAACAGAAAGAGACCCAGAGAGGAAGTAGAGAATGTTGAAAATGAGGATGAGTGATTTACTGTTCAAACTAACAAAATTCCAAAGAGAGAAGGGAAAGCTGGAGGCTTCCAAATACCACTATGCAATAGTTTTGATCCTTTATTAGTGAATTCTGAGCAAGACATAACAGGAAATATCCCTATAGTGGAAAACAACACTGTAAATCCATCTGTATCCTTGGTCTTTCACCAAACAGCTCACTGTGATAAAAACCTAGGGCTCCTTTGTCATATTAACAATAATTCTAGTGAACAGTCAGATCTACTCAGCTTTTCTAGACCAATAGTATGCAATAATTATTCTGAACAAACAATGAATACGGTGAAAGATAGAGACCAAAATTGTACTAAACAAATTTTTGTTTTGGGTGACTCAATGATCTCAAAATTGGATAGGCAAATATGTGATATAAACAAAGCTACTAGTACTCTATCTTGTTTTCATGGCACAAAAATCCAAGACATCACAAAAATGACCAAACAAATTTTAAAAAATAGTGGTAATGACCCACTGGTAATTATACATGCTGGTACAAATAATATCAGGAATCAAAGCACACAACAGATCAAGGAGGCCTATGTAGGACTAACAAACATACTAGCAGATACTAGAGCCAATACTGTTATATCAGAAATATTACCAGTACCAGGGGTGGATCAATACACAGAGGCTAAGATAAAACAAGTGAATGATTGGCTACGGAGTTGGTACTTAAAGCAAAATCTTAAGTGCCTGACTCATTGGGAGCAATTCAATAATAAATGGGAACTCTATTCTAGAGATGGTCTACACTTAAATAAAAAGGGCTCTGAATTACTGGGTAACAGTATTAATGCACAGATTGTCTCTGCTTTAAACTAATAATAGGGGGGTGGGATCACATGTAACCATGAAACATTTTCAGAAACCACTGTACATGATGATAATAGGACTATAGAACTAAACTTACCCATTAACCAACAGGAACAAAACTCCCCAACACAAGGGTCAAAACTTAAAATATTATTATTAAACGCAAGAAGCTTATTGAGCAAAATAAATGAACTCCAAATTGTATTGTACACCCAAAACATTGATGTGTGTGGGGTAACAGAAACTTGGTTCACTGATGAAGAGTGGGGTCATGAAATTCAAGGATATACATTATTTAAAAAGAATCAAACCTCCTCAAGAGGTGATGGAGTGGCTGTTCATATGAAAAATTGTATTGACTGTGTAGAAGTGAATATTGACACCCCAACACCTACTGGTATTGAGATTATTTGGGTTAAAATTAAATATGATTCCAACCACATGACATTAGGCCTTTGTTATTGTCCACCATCCCTAGATACCAATACAAATGCTTCCTTTCTGGACTATTTACAAGATATTAATCAATTGGAAAATATTGTATTGATGGGAGATTTTAATTTTCCTGGAATAAAATGGGACATTTTTGAGGGGGCTAATTATTAGGAAACAAAATTTCTAGAAACTATAGTATACTTAGGCCTTGATCAATTTGTACATGAACCTATAAAACAGAATAATATCCTGGATCTAATCCTCACAAATATTGGCGACCAGGCAGAAACACCAATTATACTGGAACCACTAGGGGACAGTGATCATTGCCTGTTTCAGTGGTCCATAAATTACTATAAACTGGATTCCAAGGGAATAACTAAAATGAGGAACTTTCATAGAGCAAACTATGAGACAATCAAAGCCTATTTATCAAATTGAAACTGGCAACAAGAGTTATATAAACTTACAGTAGACGACACATGGGCTAAAATCAAAGAAAAAATTGATTACTGCTTCCAAAACTGGGTTTCTGAAAGGATAAAATATAACAATAATAGGAGACTTCCACTCTGGTATTCCACAGAGATTAGAAGACTTGTCAGGGCAAAAAAAAAGGCCTTTAATAAATACAGAAAACACAGGACTGAGGTTAACTCAGGTTTAAACAAAAAGCTAACAAAACCAAATCAGCAACTAGAAAAGCTAAGAAAGAAATGGAATATAATCTGGCAACTGTCCAAAAAGATAATAAACATTTTTTTTTAACTATATTGGTTCTTTAAAAACTACAGCTTGTAAGGTTGGACCTTTACAAATAAATGAAAATTTAGTTTCAGATGAACAGTCAATGGCAAATGAATTTAATCAGTATTTTGCCAGCATTTTTAAAAATAAAGAACCATTAGGAATCAGTGTTAGTGATTCTATGGATCCAGTAGTTGCATTTACTGTTGCAGAAACCTATTCATTTAAATCCTTATCTTCAGTTGGACCTGATAATATCCCTTTTGCCTTCCTGAAAGAAGTCTCATATGAGCTAGTTGTTGCTCTCACCTTATTGTTTAATGAATCTATCTCTAAAGGAGTGGTTCTAAAAGAATGGAAGGAAGCTCTGGTGATCCCTATTCATAAGGGTGGTGCTAAGCAGAATGTGGAGCACTACAGACCAATTAGTCTAACATCCTGCATAGGTAAAGTTATGGAAAAACTTCTTTCACGTAAAATAAGTATGCATATATTGAAACATGGACAGTCAGATATATCACAATACGGAATTTTACCAGGTAGATCATGCCTTAGTAATTTAATAATTTTTTTTAACCTATTAGTGAAGCACTAGGTTCAGGCCTTCCTGTAGATGTCATTTTCTTGGATTATGAAAAGGCTTTTGACTCGGTGTCTCACAAAATGTTAACTTAATGTGTGGTAAATATGAAGTTTCAAAAAAATATTATAATATGGATTTCTTTATGGTTAACTGATAGACATCAGCAGGTCAGTATAAGGGGATACAAGTCATTCTGGAGTGAGATCACTAGCTGTGTGCCTCATGGCTCAGTGTTGGGCCCCATTCTGTTTAATGTCCTTATCTCAAGTATGACCACCACGGAAGGAGTGTGGTTAAAAAAAATATGCAGATGATGCCACCTTGGGTGGCATTGTACATGATATTACATCTGCACATAAATTACAGGCTAACTTGAATAATATATCCATCTGAGCTAACATGAATGAACTAAACTTTAATCTTTCTAAATGCAAAGTGATGCATTTTGGGAAAAATAATAGAATGGTTGATTACTTTATAAACAACACACTATTAAGTAAGGTTAATTCTAAAAAAGACTTGGGTGTTTATATTACAAATAATCTGAAATTCTCTGAACACACAAATGAAACAGTTAAAAAATGTCATTGATTAAAAAACTGTATCTTGAAAAATGTTAAGAGTCGGGAGCCAGAAGTATTAATACCTATATATAGCAGTATAGTTAGATCTAATTTTGATTGTTGTTTATCCTTCTGTGCTCCAACACTGGTGCAGGAAAAATGGTCAATAGAAACTTACAGAGGAGATTTACAAGACATATTATCAATTTAAGTTCACTTTCATATGAAGATAGATTAAAAAAATTGAACCTTTTTTCTCTTGACTATCGCTCATTAAGAGGAGACTTATGTCTAATTTATAAAGCCACAAGAGATGAGGTCCTATTTGAAACTATATGTATGGACTGGCACCCTTCTGTAAGCAATACTCGATCCCACAAAATGAAGTTAAGGGCAAATATAAATAAGACTGTTAAGAGAAATCGCTTTTTTACACAGAGGATAATTCCAATTTGGAATTCCTCACCGCAAGAGGTAGTGCAAAGTACAAACTTGCAGCAATTTCAACAGAATTTGGACCTATACATGGGAGAATCTAAATATTAGTTCCACCCAAGTTAAGGGTGGCAAGGTCATAATGGGCTAGCCCCTCAATCTCGTATTCACCTATAAACCTATGAACCCCAAGGAAGACTGCATCCCTGATTTGTTTTGGGCAGGTGGGGTTTTAGTGTTGGAAACCCTAAAGCCACATTTCTCCACTTTTTTCACTTTAACCTGAACCCTAAATGTTGCATTAATGCAGTTGTTTTTGCAAAGAGTTTCCTTACTTTTTGAGATAGTATAATCATATCCTTATTTGCCTGTAGGAACGTGGGGTTCCCTGGGCCCTGCGCTTCCATCCCTCCATAGCTGTCCATAGATGCAAATACATATGTTGCTGTGGAAGCACAGGGCCCTCCATTTGTACTATAATAGCAAACTAATTGTCAGAGTAGCCTTTTTATTACCCCACCTCAGGTACGTGGTACAGAAAATTTTCAAATACCTGCCAAAATGTGACTCCAGACCACCGTAACGTCATGCCATGTCACAGATGCGAAAAGACTGTTTGGGCAGGAGTTGAAAAATGAAAGTTGTCACATTCATTAGGTGGTGTAAAAAAATGCCTATTTTGAAAATTTGGGGTCAAAATACATAACATTACCAAATTTACACGCGTGTATAGCAACATTTCAATGGATGCACATACCTTTGTCATTTTTACATTTTGTTACCCCAAATTTTCAACATAGCAGTCTTGTGACCCCACCTCATGAACAAAGGTGGCGAAAATGTTCAAATCCCACCAGAAATGTGATTTTGCCAAGCAAGCATGAAACCACCTTTCATGCCAGATTTGCATAATTCCAGCACAACTGTTCATGAGATTGGGTCTCAATAAAGCCACGTTGCAAATTTGATGTATAAATATGCAAAAATAGCAGTTATACATCAGAGCTGAAAACCCTATTGAAATACATTGAGCTACACTTACCTTAGTTTCTCATATTGCAGTCAGCAGTTCCAGCAGCAAGATGTGCTTCCCATAGTATGCTGGATCTTCACCCTGGGACCTGTTCTGTTGTGTGAGTCTGTGTGGGGGAGTGGGGGGTGGGATGATGGGTGCTGAGTAGGAGGTCAGGGTCTGGGTGTGCAATTGGTGAGGGACCGTTTTCTTTTTTTATAGGTTTAAAAAAGACATTGAGGGATTATTTTCATCTTTTTAGTCAGGGATGGTGATCAGAGGGTGATGGGTTGCCACTAAACTCCAGCAAAATATATAATAATTACAGTGATGGCAATCAGAGGCTGAGGAGTGCCACTAGACATCAGGGAAAAATCCCATAATTACAGCGACAGTGATCAGACAGTGGGGGTGCCACTAGACACCAGGGAAATATTTTAATAATTACAGGGATCACAATCAGTGGGTGGGGGCACCACTAGACATGAGAAAAAAATACCGTAATTACAGGGATGGTGTTCGGTGGGTAGGGGGTGTGACTAAACACAAGAGAAATACTTAATAATTATGGGGATGGTGATTGGACAGGGTCATGACACTAGACACCAGGGTAAAATGAAATAATTATGGGGAAGCAATCAGAGAGTGGGAGGGTGCCACAAGATACCAGGGAAAATATTAAAAATATGGGGAAAGCAATTGGAGTGTAGGGGGTGGAACTAGACACCATGGAAAATTCACATTATTAGGGGGACAGCTTGCAAAATCCTTTTTTATATTTGCAGGAATCCTTTTCTGTATCAAATGAAAAAAGGAAACAAAAAAGGATTCCTTCAAATGGAAAATGAACTCCCAAAAAAACTAAGTCCAAAATGTTTTTCCATATGAATGGATCCTTTTTCATTCAAACAAAAAAGGACAAACAAGAAAAACTAAATCCAAAATCTTTTTTCATATGAAGGGATCCTTTTTTGTTTGAATGAAAAAGGTCATATGACAAAAGTAGAAGCGAATCACGAAAAAGGATTTACAAATGAAAAAGAAAGATGTTTTGGGGTCAGTATTCCATCAGTTATCTGCAGAATCCACCTAACGGAGTCCTGATGAGCAAGATACTGTACATGTCTTGGTCTCTCAGTAGGAAGTCATTTTTATGAGTTTAGGAATTCTATTTTTGAGAGAGAGAGAGAGAAAAACAGAAAACAAGATGGTGACAAATGAAATATGGATTTTTCCCTCATGAGAAAGATTGGCTCCAAATGAAAAAGAATCCTTTTTCATATAGACTAAATTATTTTTTCATTCCAAACATCTACACGAAAGATTGTACTGAGCATGCTCAGAAACCAACATTTTAAAATGTAGTAACTTTGGAACGGCTTAATATTTTTTCACCAAACACATGAAAGGCACATATGTGGGCCAAGCTCTTTCCACCCAGAAAATATCAAACCAAAATTCTAAATCATCTGGTCACAAGACAATGACAAAAAACAGCAAAAAAAGTAAATGCAGGCTGGCCCGTTGGCACTGAGGATTAGGGTTAGGGTCGCTGGCATGGCATGAGGTGTGGCATCCAGTGATTATGGTACAGCATTTACATTTAAAATGCATGATATTGAATTAATACAGATTAATTTAATATAGCATTTACATTTGAAATGCTTGGTATCAAATAAATACTTGGCAGACCACGAGAACGGAGCACAAGGATCAAATGAACCGTCACATAGTGATGAACTGCAAAGGTAAGAGCCTGCTGTTTTAATCCAATGTCCTATTGTGTGAAGATGGCCCCTGTGCTGGATATGTTATCATTTTAGGGATATGTGTTCAGAGACTGTTCTAAACTCCAACAGTTCATGAGTTAACTTACAATATTTAGTGCAGGAGACTTACAGTTTAGTATAGTTTGGGCTTTTGAGCATAATCTTACAGTAGCACATCTTTTCTCCGGTTGGGTGGGCTTTGCTAGTGAAGGAGGGAGATGATAGGGGCCCAATGTGGTTCCCAACTGCAAATGTTTGCAATCAAAAACACCCAAAACTTCAAACGTGCTTATTTATTTTGAGTTTTTTAAGCCTACCCAACAAAAATCCCAACCACATAGAACAATGTTTGTCCCCAAGCTATTCCTGCACAAAATCCTCCCTCAAGTTTTCTTTCTTAGTTTGTTCCTAAGATATTCCTGCATCAAACCCTCCCTCAAGTTTTATTTATTTGCTAACCTATTGTCCAGGTCCCCAAGTTGCTAAGAAAAGTCATAAGCTAGTGCGTCGTACGCATCAAGCGGCTTACCTGTGGCACAACAAACAAGCAGCAGAGCACTAGACATGGAGAAGTAGATAACATGAGTCTCTTTAGGAAACAGGGCATGGATTCGGGGAGGGGGGGTTGAAAGGACCTCCAAGTCTGCCCACTACTGTCACTGCTACAGAGTCCTGCGGGGTTCTTGTTCCTCCCAGTCTCATCCCCCTCTGGCACACATATGTGTGAGCTCCAGGAACAAAACATACATGGAGCAGAAGATCACATGGAATGCAAAGGTGAACAGCGATCACATTTAAAGCTTACAAGCACCAAATCCACTGATGTAAAGCTGAATGCTTGGGAACAAGTAATAGGTGGCATATGACCGAACAAACCATTCTGGGATACTAAATGTTGCATGTGCCACATACACTTTTACTGAACCTGAAACTGCAGCACTGTTAAGAACCAGATTAAAAAGGATATATTTTACAAAGAACTCCACCAGAGGCAGTTTTAAAGTGATTTTATTGAAACTGAATTAAACAAAAGGCTGTATATAAGCAGTAAGATATGCAGTGGTATGCATGTCACATTTTGTGGGAGAAATCAGTGGCATTTAGGACATGGACATTAAAACAAATGGATGTGCTTAGGCTTTCCAAACTATGCTAAGATCTGTTGTTGTGCCCATCTATAAAAAATCATTCATTGTAACTGCAGCAGCTATTTCAAGCTTTACTAAAAGTTCAGAACAAATTATTTAGCTCATTGGTACCCCCCTTTCATGGAATAACCCATATGTAAGTGAAAAGAGAAAGAACACAGGTAGGACCGGAAGGTTAAAAAGAGAAGGGGGTACAGTGCAGAGGGAGACTAGGAAAAGGCAGATATCCTAAACAAGTACTTGTTCTCAATACTTACACAGGAAGGTGAAGGGGGACCACAAAAAAGTAACAGAATCATTGGAGGGAGGTGTACACTACTCCATTTTTAGAGGACAGTGTCCTGCATGGACTCGCTTATCTGAAAGTGGACAAAGCAATGGGGCCAGATGGGGTGCATCCAAAAATATTTTGGGAGCTCATGGAGGCACTGGCTGCATCCTTGACAGTCCTATTTCACAGATTATTGTAAATGTCAATGGTTCGAAGGAGTGGAGGAGGGCAGATGTAGTCCCACTTCACAAAAATTGTAGCAGGAAAGAGGCTGGTAATTATTAGCCAGTCAGCTTGACATCAGTGGTAGGAAAGTTAATTGAATCATTGCTGATTGTAGAATATGTTGAATCCAATGGGTTACAAGACCTCAGGCAGCATGGATTCATGGGGGAGGACATGTCAAATGAATCGGACAGATTTATTTGACTGGGTGACCAAAGAACTATGTCACAGTGGAGCAGTGGACATAGCTTATCTAGAATTCAGTGAGGCTTTTAACACTGTTCTACATAGTAGACAAGTAAGCAAGCTGGGTAGCTTAGGAGTTGGTCCAAAGGTTGTCAAATGAGTAAGAAATTAGTTAAGGGATAAGTGGCAGAGGGTGGCAATAAACTGAATTCACTCCAAGGAAGGAAGGTTGACCAGGGGGTACCTCATGGTTCAGTGCTGGGACTGGTCCTGTTTAATGTCTTCATATATGACATTACAGTTGAACCGGAAGGGAAGGTTTGCCTCTTTGTAGATGACACCAACATCTGCAATAGGGTGGACAATCCAGATGGGGTGGAAAACATGAGCAGTGACCTGAGAAAACTTAGGAAATATTCAAGGGCATGGCAGCTAGGTTTCAATGTGAAAACATGCAAAATATTGCACTTGGGGCACACAAACCCAGAGGTAGAAAACAAAATGGGTGGGGTGGTACTGAGGACCACCAAGCAGGAAGGAAACCTTGGGGCAATTATATGATAACCTAAAGATGGCAAGGCAGTACAACAAAACAGTAGGGAGGGCTAGTGGGATGCTGGGGTGCATAGGGAGGGGCATCACCAGGAGAACGAAGAGGTGGTGTTGCCTCTGCACAGATTACTGTAAGACCCCATCTACAGTACCGTGTCCAGTTCTGGAGACCACATCTCTGGAGGGACACAGGCACAGTGGAGGCACTCCAGAAGAGTACAACTAAAATTGTGCAGGGTCTTCACTGGATTTCCTATGAGGAGATTCTTAAAAGAATGCAAATATGTACACCCTGGAATAGAGGCAGGAAAGAGGGTTATGATAGAAACCTTTAAATACCTCAAGGTGAATAAAAGGTACTGGAGGAGAGTATTTTCCAGGAAACATGGTGCTCAAGAACAAGGGAACATGATTTGAAGCTGGAGGGGGGGGTAGGTTCAGGAGAGATGTGATGACATACTTCTTCACAGAAGGAGTAGTGGATTCCTGAAACAGTTATGCAGCAGGGGTATTGGGGACAAAAACAGTGGTGGGGTTCAAGAACTCATGGGGCAGGCATAAGGGAATTTTAGGAGAAGGGGGTGGGGTGGAAAAATGGTCCAGAAATCAAGTAGAATCTGTGGTGATACTGTAGGCAGGGAAAATTGGCAGAGTAGGTGGGCCAAGTGGTCCTTATCTGCCATCAAAATTCCATGTTTCTATGGACCCTCACTCCTTGATGCTCCACCATCTGGGGACAACTGTTGCCTCCCTTGGTTTTACTTTCTCCCCACCCTGACTAGTGTAAATGCTCATCCAAGTAGCATTTAAGCCTCCCATCAAGGACTGTAGTCCCCTCCTGGTAGGATGCATGCTGTCTTCTTTGTAGACACCAATGTCCTCCCAGGTTTGTCCCCAGTCCATGATGTAGACAAAGCCCACCTCCATGGACCATGCCTTCAACCAGTCACTAAATGCCCTGATGTGGAGTACCCTTGCCTTTCCCTGGTTGTACACAGGTAACACTTTAGGAAAAAAACAACCATGCATGCCATGCCACCTGCCCGAGGCCCCACTCCATCTCCCTGAAATTATTCTGCACTTTTCCTACTTTCTCCCTTCCCAGGTCATTCATACCCACATAGACAATGATGTCTTGCACCCTCCCAGCTCAGCTACCCAAGCAGTCCCCTAGATAAGCATTTTATCTTTCTAAGCTGAAGCAACCACTCAGGCACATCACCTCCCTATCCTCCCCCAGCTCCCAAGTCTATCAACCTCACATTCGAGTCTTCCATTAGCAGCTGTTTCCTACTGGGCTGGGGCCTCTCCTTCCCCTTTTGGAGTCTCCACTTCTGAGCCCCACCTCCTCCCTTCCCATTATGACAGGTACCTCCTCTCAGCTGCCCAATACCACCAGTATGGGAAACGAATTCTGCAGTGGGATAGGTGGAGGAGCATGCACACTTCCTGCCATCCCCACCCTGCTGGAGCACACCAAGGTCTGTCTGCTCTGTCTCTGCCTAGACATCCTCTGGGGGAGCAGCAGCAGATTTGGTGGCCCATGTGTGAGGCAGAAGGTCTGCTATGCCCTTGCAAGTTCAGCTTAGAATCCAGTAACCTGTGCCTGCAACCCAGAAAAGTGGGTAGCACCTCAGTATCACTAGGGCAGCATCTCAGTCCAAAGAAAAAACAATCCTGGATGGGTCCCCTTCAGTTATGTATCTGATATATGTCTAATATGGGGCTGGTAACATGAAATCTTCAGACACAGAGTTCAATACATCTGGCCACACCAACAAACAAATTCTTAGTATCCTATATTGGATAGATATCTCAAATCAAGATACCCCTGACTATGCCCAATATTTTGCCACTCGTCAGCTTCTTCAGGAAATATGATCTGCATTTAAAATGGTAAAATAATACAATCAGGAAATGATAATGTACAAAAATTTCCATATATGTCTATATATGCCCTTCAGCAATCCCAATAAAATGCAGGATGAAAATATGCTCTACTTATCCAGTATAGCATTTTATTATATGGGGCTCCTGAGGGAGTAATCTGATTGGATCTCAGCCATCTTCTGACAGTGCAATAATCCACATTATCAGTAATGTCAGGGTGATGAGATCCACCATAGTAGGGTTCAAGGGGCAGAACAGTCCCTGTTTCTAACGCCACACAGTAAAAGCAAGTTAGCAGCCATTTGCAAAATCGGCTGTGCACTACAGCTCTGCCAGTGTACCAGATCTGTGGTGGCATATTAATGTCCTGACTCCCTCATTCTGAGTGACCCTGGCAAGTAGTCGTGATGCAGCACTCCAACATTTGTAAGAGCTAACCTGCTGTGTCTGCTACCACAAGACAAATAGTGTTGACGATGTGTGCCCCGAGCCCACTGCTCCTCCCCCATAGAGTGCACACCCTGAGATGATAGTGCCTTAGCAGCTGTGACAATCCCGACACACCCACCCCGTGAATCTCTGTCACCCCACACATCAGTGACTCAAAACTGGTGCTGGAAAGAGGAGAGTCCAGGTCAGGAGACACACTGTAGTGCTGCGGCTACTTTTCCGCTAGCTCACCGACACCATGACATTGTCTTCAATTACTGACTCTGCAGCATTCGCATTGTACATCCTACTATGCATGGTACAGCAGGAGCCATGGCTGTGTGCCGGAGGTTGTGTTGTGACACCTCCACCCACCCATCCTGCAGATCACCGACACCCCTCGCATCAGTGACCTTGAAGCTGGATCTGTCACTATGTGTAGTTGCACGGCAGTGGTTCATCACTGTGCGGCTGTTTTTTCCCCGATCAACCCACCTGTCAGACTTCACAAGCCCAAATGCTGAGTGTGTTACTTTGTCTTTCCCCACCCACACACCCAGTGGACCTCGCAACCTAAGGCACACACAGTCCCCCTGTGTACGATTGCTCACTGTGTGCCTCTGTCTTATCCCACCTACCCGCCCACTGCACCTCGCAACCTGAACAACTGACACTCGCTGTCTGCATGGAAGCCACTCAGGCTGCCGGTGTACATTAGCTACTTTCATGGCAATACCGCACCACTCTCCCCAGAGCTGTCCAAGTACTCCTTCGCGAAAGTGAGAGGTGTCCTCGTCGCATCGCAATTACTCCTGCTCTTCACACTGTCCCCACCCATGGCTGTGGGGCAGAAATAGTGGAAAGGCTCAGGGTGAGTGCAGCGTGTATCTTGCTAGCCTGGGGGATTGTCTAATTGCCACACAGTGCCAGCAATGACCTTGGAGCTGCCACCTGTACCCCCATAGCTGTGCCTAAAATCATGACAATCACTGCACACTGTTGTCAGCACATCACAACACCGCAGTCCCAGCCCCCCCCACACACATACAGAGACTCCAGAGTTCTGCTAACATGCATGTCGAGTGAACCAGTGACAGGCAACAATGTGAGACTGGGCAGCCAGGCACCCCTTCCTCCACAGTGTGAACCATGCTGAAGGGCTGCCAACAGGGAAAGCAAGCAGCAGTCAGAAGGCCAGCACAGAACAGCAGCAGAGCTGCTGATCGGGACACTGATGGGTGACCAGAGCTGTAGCAGGCAACAGTCACCATCAGTGCAGACCACGGACAACACTGAAAAACAGATTCACAACTAACAGTACACATGGCTCCAGGTGCCCATGTTAATGCTTTGTAGAGCAGTCAGAGCACCTCATGGTGACTAATGCAGTTTGGGCTAGAGCGGGAATGTAACATGGCAGAGGGTGAGACACACCACAAGTTGCATCAATTTTCCATTGGTGTGTGTTTCTCTCTGTACAGTCTGGGAGATGTTACACAGCATGCAGGGAAAGTATGTGAACCTTTGATTGTGCAAGTGTGCGTAGGTTGGCTGCCTTTTGGCACTGTCAGTGGTGTTTGCCAGCTGGGTGCATGGTGAAGGAACTGTCAGTAGCAGCCACATAGAGAGAGAGACAGACAGTGAGAAACGGGGCAGGAGTGAGCTGCGGCAGAGGATTTTCTTCACAGGGTTCTCACTTGCTGTCTTCTGGCAGTCAGGAGAAGCATGCCACAAATGTTGGTAGTAGAAAAGCAGTGCAAGTTGTGGCAATGATCTCAATTGGGATTAATACAGTGTGGCCTATAAGCAGAAGTACAAGTGCAGCACATTGAACTACAGAGTTCAAGAGGGAGCAAGGCAGAGACACAGAGATGGAGAGATGTCTATCTCTCTGTTAAGTTAGCAATGTTGCACTGCTCACTGTGCAGGGTGCTGCTCGTTGCAATTGCAGCTGTCACAGAAGTGTTAACAATAAGGGAGACCCATCACAAATTGCTCCTGAGAAATGACAACGAGAATGGGGTGTTCGGTGACTGTGCCTGCAGCCACTCTCTGTCTCTGCCAGCCCAGCCGGTGAAGGAAGTCGTAATGCTTGCAGTCTTTCTCCCTCTGTTGCTCTGGGTCACGCATGTGTCTTCGGCTGCTATCTATGTGTGACAGCGAGAGAGACACAGAGACACAGCACAGTGCCAATGCTGATTCCAGATTCAGCGGCGATAGCACAGGGACTTGCGCCGCTTGCTCTGACTCCCTTTGTCCCTTTGTCCCTCCCTATCTGTCAGCCAGTCTGCACTGCACCTTCACTTTGTGCTTTTCCCTCCTGGTGCTGTAACTATGTCTGTCTGCCTGTGGCTCAGGGGATACCTGCACCCTACTACTGTGGCTGCCTGCAATGCAAGGTACCATGGGGAGCGGAGATCTTGGGGAGGGGTCGAGGGTGAGCACTGCAGGTGTGTGTGTGTGTCTGTGGTGCAGCACGCAGGTCTCAGACTATAGTAATTTACAGCAGTGCAGCTAGATTGACAGCGTGAGAAAGAGAGGGACACCACAAAGCTCACTCTGTCTTCTGATTATTGCACAGTGTGGGACTACAAGTGGAGAGCTTGAGGAGGGGCGAGCACTGCTGCTGTGTGTGTGTGTGTGTCTATGGTGCAGCAGGTAGGACATGGACTGTAAGGATTTACAGCTGTGCAGCTAGCCTGACAGCATGAGAGAGAGGAACACCACACAACTCTTTGTGTCTCTCTGATTAATGCACAGTTTGGGACTACTTTATCATGTGGAGCAACACCCATTAAAGTTTTCTTTTTGTAACACAGTAGTAAGCATTTGGTGGCTGTTATGCCACAGACATGTTTCACCTATGTGTTAAGTGCATTAATGCACTCCAGGGTGTGCTGTTTATGGGGATTAACACAAACTGTGGGTGCTGTGAGAGCACTCGGCCTGCTACCTCGTGCCTCACAACAAATTTGAGTTGTGCATTAATCCCCATTAACAGCACACCCTGTTGTGCGTTAATGCTTACTTATAATGGACTGCCTGTCTAATTTTGTTTTTATTACCCGATCCAAATTTGCCATAAGTTCAAATCCGTTAGGATGTTTATAGGGTGAGAATGGTAAACCCTTGCTAAGAACAACCATCTCCTCCTGATTTAAATTTCTGTTACTATGTCTGCCTTCCTCTGTATTCTGCCCTCCTAGCACCTCCCACTCTCCCTCTCCCTCCTCCTCAGGGTTGCTGATATTTCTGGTTCTAAATCATATATCGGTCCCTGGACCCTTGTGTGATACCTGTGTGGCCTGTCCTCTGTGTTCATATCTGGACTGGTCTCTTCCCAGGTTGCTGTTGATCTAAAAAAGTGTAAAATAACCTTGTCTCTATACAGGTAGTCTACCTGTCCAAGTGTAGCTACCTGAGCTATCCAAATCACTTTCTTCTCTTTCATTTCTATATTTTGTATTATTTTTCCAATTATATACCCTGTTTAAGCAGTAATTATTGGTATCCCACTTGAATTTCTTGATTTTTGTCTTTTTTGCATCTTCCTCAAACTAATCAAGTCTTCTCTTGATCACATCTAACTTTTTTTAATTGTTCCTCTTCTGTTTTAATTTTTAATTGATCCTGAACTTTTTTACTGTCTTCAGCGAAAATGCTTCTACCCTCTAACCAGCTTCTATCAAGGAATACATCAAATCAGTGGAACATCTGTTCCTAATTCCTTCCCATTGCTTGTCTAATGTCTTAGAGTCAGACTCATCCACTAAATTGGGCTGAATTACTACCCTGAGTCCCCTAGGCATTCTAACGTTATTCCATGCCACTCTAATTTGGCATTTTTCTTCTTCAGCTGTTCTAATTTTAATTGTAGCGGCCATAACATGGTAAGAGCTTTATTAGAAGAGAACTCCCACCACATCCTGGGGAAGTCAGTTATGAGGAATTATAACAAAGCAGACTATATAAATATAAACAAAACAATCAGATCATATAATTGGGACATACTAAAAGGGAAATCTCTGGAGCAGTCATGGGAAATAGTCAATGGGGTCCTGCAATCTTGTATACAAAACCATGTACCATTAAGCAAAAAATACAATAGGAGGGGAAGAATACCGCAATGGATGACCCAATCAATTCGTAGACTAATAAACAAGGAAAACAGGACATACAAGAGATTAAAAAAGTATTCATCCACTAATAGACTGTCTGTATATAAGTCTCTGGTAAAAAAGCATAAATAAGCCATAAAAAAAGGACGAGCAAGAGCAGAGTTAACATTAGCTACTTCAAAGGGCAATAACTTAAAGAACTTTTACAATTATGTAGGCAGTCTGCGTAAAAACAATAATCAGATTACTATGTTGAAAGATCATGAGATGCAAATTGAGGATGAGATTGGTATAGTGAACATGTTCAATTCATACTTCCAAAGTGTCTATTCTAGGGATGATAGTAGGACCATCAGAGAAGATATGACACATGAGATAGTGGAAACTGATACTCCAGTCATTACGGTAGAACAGGGCAGAATCAAGCTAAAGGTACAGATCAGGGGGATTAGATGGTTATCACCCAGTGTTCCTGATAGAAACAGCAGACAAGAGCTCTATCCCACTTGAAGTCCCATTTAATAAATCTTTACAACAAGGTAAAGTTTTGGATGTCTGGAAAAAATCATATATAACACCCATATATAAATCAGGGGATAGGACGAAACCAGAGAACTATCATCCAATAAGTCTCACTTCAATTATAGGTAAAGTAATGGAATCTTTCATAGACGAGTTCCTTGATTGCATTTTAAAAACTCTGAATCATATAGATATTTCACAGCATGGTTTCTCAAGTGGGAGGTCATGCATCACCAACCTATTACATTTTTTTGAGCCAGTGAGCCAGGCTCTGGACGCCGGATTACCAGTTGATGTCTATGTAGATTATAGGAAGGCTTTTGATTCAGTCTCCCATACTGTATTACTTAATACCCTTAAACAATTAGGGGTAGCTCTTTACCTCAGTAAGTGCATTGCAGCATGGTTGTGCAACAGACAACAGCGGGTAAGGGTTAGGGGTTAACTATCAGTGGGGCTGGAATGACTAGTGGGGTGCCCCAGGGGTCCATGCTGGGACCAAGGTTGTTTAATGTCCTGGTTTCTAGCACGTAGGTATCCAGTGGCAACTGGATATGTAAATACACAGACAATTCCAAGATTGGGGCAATAGTGAACAATGCGGAAGCAATTGCAAAATTACAGGAACAACTTTGCCATCTTGAGAGTTGGGCCAAGACACACAAACTGGACTTTAATACTGCCAAATGTAAGGTCATTCATTTCGGTTACAATAACATCAGAGCACAATACTCACTGAATTCACACATTCTAGAAGCATCAGAAAGTGAGAATGATCTAGGGGTGATAATTACAGATAGACTGAGTTTTGAAAAACATATTAAGATCTGTGTTACCAGAGCTAATAGAATTATTGGTAACCTGTTTCGTAACATCAGAAGCTGAAAAAGTGAGGTTCTTGTCCCACTGTATAGATCCCTGGTGAGGCCTGCTTTGGAGTACGGTGCCCCCTATAGTTCAGTACAAAGTATAGGTGGGATAAAAAGAACGGAAAGAGTATAGGGAAGGTTCAGAAAAAAAGTGGGTCCAGAAAACAATCAAGCATACGATGCCAGACTGAAACATCTAGGTCTATACTCTATGGAATGCAGAAGAATAAGGGAGATTTGTGTTATATCTATAGGGCACTGAGTGACAGACCAATATGTGAAATTGCAGGTTTGACCTGGAAAGAAGGAATAAGAAAATGCACAAGGACACACGACAAACAACTAAAGGGAGAGAAGTATAGAATTAATAAAAGAGGAACATGGTTTAGCCAGAGGATCGTGAATATCTGGAATGGGCTCCCAGAGGAGGTGGTGGGTGCCAGTACCTTACAGACATTTAAAAACCAGTTTGATATGTATATGGGAGAGAAAAAATGTAGCTATGTTTATTAGCTGGTAACAGGTCCTCATATGGCCTTTTAGGCTTATGGATCTGAATACTTCCTATGAACCTATGAGCCTGCTTCTAAATTCTTTTTGGCCCTAATAGCCATAAATAATGTTTTTTTTGGCTCAGTCTCACTATAACCAAAAGTCTATTGTTTAGTCTCTAGACTTGTGCCTATCTCAGCAAAGCTATCCATAACCCTGCCACAAAAATGCATCTCCACTAGACTCAATAAGAGTAAGATACATAGAACCATAGAAGTTATCCGCAGACAAGGACTTCCTGAACCCCCCTCCCCCCCCAAGTCTGCCCTGTCTTCCCTAGCTACAGTGCTATCACAGACTCTACTTGGTCTCTGGGTTTTACCCCACCCGCCTTACTTCCAATATCCCCTTGCATCTATCCCATGCATTCTTGAATCCTGTAACCATTTTAGCCTCTCCACCTACTCTGGAAGGCTGTTCTATGCATCTGCAACCCTCTCGATGAAGAAGTACTCTTATTTATTTATTTTATTTTATTGAAATCTAGGATTAAAAATACCTTTGAGCAGGAACTGCTCATTTACAAAGGTTCCACGTCGAAGGAATGGGGGTTATACATACATACAAAGGTCAACATAATAATACATAGTTACACAATAACAAGAAGTAAGAGACTGAGGCTTAGGAAATTCCAGTAATTCAAAATGTGCCAAATGTTAGGTAGCATGACATAACCAGCCAAGGGCAATCTTGGAAACAAGCACTGCAGGTGAGAGGGAAGGGGGTATGCAGGCAGAAAGGCCATTGTCAGAGGGTAGAGGGTGAGAGTAAGAGCTCTAAAGGGGAGGGAGAGGAGGGATAGAAGTCAGGAAATGCCCCGGGGGAGGAAAGGGAGAGGGGGCAAGGGGGTAGGCTGGTAGAAGGGGGCAAGGCGGGGAGAGATAGCTGTCTAGACTGAAGTGGAGGGCAGTGAATGGTGGGCCCCCGATTATTACTTCTTCATATTTTCTCTGAACCTTCCCCCTCCAGCTTCATATTGTGACCCCTTGTCTTCAAGCACCTTTTTCTTGGGGTAATACTACCTTCTTGTACCTCGTGTATACTGTATGTATACAGTATTTGAATGATTCCATCATATCGCCCCCCTTCCCTCCTTTCCTCTAGGGAGCACATATTAAATTCCCTAAGCCTTTCTTCATAGGGCTTTTGATGCAGGGCCTGCACCATTTTGGTTGTCCTCCTTTGTACCGCCTCAACACTTTCTATGTCCTTTCAGAGACGGGGCCTCCAGATCTGGACAAAGTACTTGAGGTGGGGTCTCACCAGTGATCTGTAAAGAGGTATTATTTCCTCCCTCTTTCTGCTGGTGATACCCCTGCCTATGCATCCTAGCATCCTCTTTGTCTTCCCCACTGTCTTGTCACACTGTTTTGCCACCTTCAAGCCATCAGAAATTATTATCCCCCAGTCCCTTTCATGTTTTCTTAACGCTAATACCTTTCCTCCCAGGTGGTACATTGTCCCCAGGTGTCTGTGCCCCAAGTGCATGATTTTGCACTTTTCTGCATTGAAACCCAGCTGACAAACTCATGACCATTCTTATAGCTTTGTTAGATTGTCCCTCATTCTTTCGACCCCTCCCGGTGTGTCCGCTCTGTTGTAGATTTTGGTGCATTCCACAAACAGGCATACTTTCCCTTTCAGACCTTCTACAATGTAAATAATAAAGACATTGAAGTGGACTGGGCCTAGTACTGACACTTGTGACACACCACTGATCACTTTACCTTCTCTAGAGTGGACACTATTAACCACTAACCTCTGACTCCTATTGCCTAGCCAGCTCTCAACCCATTTTACTACCATTGGACCTACTCCTAGGCTACCCAGCTTGCTCACCAGTCCTCTATGTGGAACAATGTAGAAGGCCTTACTGAAATACAGGTAGGTCAAATCTACTGCACCTCCCTGATTCACTTCCTTGGTCACCCAGTCAAAGAATTCAAGCAGGTTTGTCTATCAAGACCTCCCCCTATGAAACCATGTTGCCTTGGATCCTGAAGCCCACTCTTAATAAGGTATTATACAATCCTTTCCTTCAGTAGTGATTCCATTACTTTGCCCACTACTGAAGTCAGACTGACAGGCCTGTAATTTCCTGCCTCCTCCCTGTTACCACTTTTGTGCAGTGGGACCACATCCAGTCTCCTCCAGTCCCATGGCACCTCCCCTGTTTCTAGTGACAGATTGAACAGGGCTATCAGAGGTTTAGCCAGCTCCTCCTTGATTCCCCTCAGTAACCTAGGGTGCATCCCTTCTGGTCCCATTGCCTTGTCTACATTTACCTGTGTTGGTTCCTTAAGGACTCTTTACTCTGTAAATGGACTAGGGTCCACCTCCTCTCCCTTAATGCCCTTGCCCTTTATCATTGATCTTTTACCTACCCCTTCCTCTGTAAATACTGAACAGAAGTATCTGTTCAATATGTCTGCTTTTTGGTGATTGTCTTCCACACAAACCCCTCCTTCCCCTTGTAGCTTTACTATCCCTCCCTTTGTCTTTCTCTTTTCACTTATGTATCTTCGTGATTGACATGGCGTTTGAGTCACATAGGCTGATGGTCCTGGGAGATTTCAACACCTGGGTCGACGACGAACTCTCGGAGTTTGGACAACACTTCCTCCAATTGATGACATCTTTGGGCCTTACACAAGTTATTACTTCTGCCACTCATAAAGGTGATCGCTCTTTGGACTTAGTCTTCCTCCTGGGGATCGAAGCCTTCGATTTGGGGGTGGAACCTGTCA
The DNA here is from genome assembly GCA_016271365.2 of Neoceratodus forsteri. Lineage (NCBI taxonomy): Eukaryota > Metazoa > Chordata > Ceratodontiformes > Ceratodontidae > Neoceratodus > Neoceratodus forsteri. Next base: position 705,689,995 of record CM057453.1, read on the forward strand.
GATGGTCCAATCATTACGCTGTGGAGTTCAGTTTTTGTGCCCCCCTTCGTAGGCCTACCCCTGTGGAGATGGTCAGGTACCGCTCTTTGTGAGATGTAAGTTCTGAGGGCCTGGCAGCATTGCTTGACCTATCAGAGCTTTCTGGAGTGAGCAGTGACCCAGATGCCTTGGTTTTGGCTTACAATAAAGCCATCTCCTCAGATCTGGATTTAATTGCTTCCTTCTGTGTTCGTCTTCTTTCCCTTCACCCTCAGTCCCCATGGTTTGATGAGACTTTGAGGGAGATGCAGTGACATGGATGAAGATTAGAGCACTGTTGGTGGAGATCCACCCTTGATGCCGACCATCTTAGATTGATGGAACACTATCAAGTCTATCATTCCACAATCTCCTGTAAGAAGGCAGAGTTCCTGTCCGGGGAGATTGCAGCTGCTCAGAACCAACCAGCTCAGCTCTTTCGAACTGTAGACAGACTGTGCAACCCAGCCTGTCTGCAGGTTCAAGGAGCCTTTTCACAAGTTGAGTGTGAACAGTTTGCTCGCTTCTTTGTGGCTAAGGTGGCCGACATCAGGGCAGCACTCCAGCCTACATCCTCTATGGGAGAAGCTGTGGATTGGTGCCCAGTCATGGTTCCTAGGCTCTCCTGGAGTTCCTTTGACCAGCCGAAGTACATTGATGTCATGCGGATTGTCCAGGGTATGCACCCTACATGCTGTAGTTTGAACCTGGGCCCAACTTCCCTGATAAAGGGTTGTTGCGATATTATTGGCCCGGTAGTCTGGTGCTCCTTGGAGATGGATGAGTTCCCTAGCTCTCTGAAGGAGGCGGTGGTAATGCCCCTCCTGAAGAAAGTTTCTGTGGGACCAGACTGCGTTCTAACTACAGACCAATCTCTAACCTCCCCTTTGTGGGGAAGGTGATTGAGAAAGTAGTGGCCATACAACTGGAGAGCCATTTGACCATCCATGACATTTATGAACCACTCCAGTCTGGTTTTCGAAAGAGGCATAGTACTGAGACGGCACTGGTTCTGGTGCTCAATGATCTCTTGATGGCAAGAGATTGAAAGAGCCGTTCCATCTTGGTTCTTCTCGATCTCTCTTCACTGTGGACCATGGGGTACTTCTTGAATGCATGAGGTTCATCTGTGGCCTGTCTAGTACAGTCCTCAGGTGGTTTAGATCATGCCTCATGGGCAGAACTCAGAGGGTGGTATTGGGGATTAATTCCTCTGGACCAATCTCTCTGTCTTGTGGGGTTCCTGAAGGTTCGGTGCTGGCCCCCATGTTGTTCGCAGTGTACATGCTACCCCTTGGAGACATTGTAAGAAGGTATGGGCTGAGGTTTCACTGCTATACTGATGATACCCAGCTCTACCTATCTTTTGCACCAGACCAGGATAGAGGTCTCTCAGTATTTAACAACTGCCTCACTGAAATCCAGTACTGGATGAATTCAAGCTGGCTGAGGTTGAACTTGGAGAAGATGGAGGTGATGGTTGTGGATCCGGGTTGCCGGATAGAGGGGATGGGAGCTAGTTTGCCCTCAGGACTCTTTTTTGGGTGACTTCCAGCTCCCTACCTCTGAATGGTTGTGGAACCTGGGGGTGATTTTTGATGATGGGTTGACACTGCGATTGCAGGTGTCAGCAGTCGTCAAATCATCCTTTTACCATCTGAGTAACATCTCCAGGATTAAGCACCTAGTTCCATCTGGTGATCTGTCTACACTGGCCCACACCTTTGTGACTTTGTGCCTTGATTACTGCAACTCCCTGTATCTAGGGCTACCAGGGGTTGATATCCTTTGCTTGCAACTCGTGCAGAACGCTGCAGCCTAGTTATTGACAGGTACTTCTTGTGCCTGTCATATTTCTCCAGTCCTGCGTGATCTGCACTGGCTGCCAATACGGTGGTGGATTATCTTTAAAGTCGGTCTTCTGACTTAAAAAACCCTACATGGACTGGGTCCGGACTACTTGAAAGAGCTCCTGGTACCTTACTGCCCTAGGTGATCACTCTGCTCGGCGGACAAGGGGTTGCTAGAGATTCTGTGGGTTTCCTTAAAATCACTGGGGGCCCGTGCTTTTATGTACGTGGCCCCTGCCCTTTGGAATTCTCTACCCCTTCTGCTTCGGCAGTGTGGGCTGTGGAGGAATTTAAAAAGGCCTTAAAGACCTATTTATGGTCAAGAGCTTACCCTGATGATGATTTTATTGCATTTTATGAACTCAGCTGTTATTGAATTTGTGTTTATTTTACTGTTTTATGTGTAATTGTTATAAAGGTGCCTTGTTTTTTAAGAAAGGTGCAGTATAAATAAAGTTTTAGTATTATTTTATTATTTATTATGTAAGCAATAATACCCGACAGGGTGGGCATTATTGGGAAATACCAGACCAACCAGGAGCATAATGAGGCCCAACACCACAGGCGGAGGGCCTTATAGCCCCTGGAAGGTCCAGTATTTTCCAATAATGCCCACCCTGGAGGGTATTATTGCACTTAGAAAATGGCCCACATGTAACATTTTTAATAAAATAAAATAAAGCATTAAAAAGAAGTATAAAGGGGATTAATTGGCTTAGCAAGGCTGGAAGAAAATTCATTTGTGTTTGAATAGCTCAGAAGTTGAGCCCAGGTCCTGTAGTCGAGATGTCTGAAGTTCTTTTGTGTGCCTCCAGACCAGGGTCTTGTCAGGAAAAGGAGAACCATTTCAGAATTTAAAGAGCTCATCTTTATGTAAAATGCTGAGTTTAATCGTGTTATAGCCTGACCAACCAGGGAGTTAGTGCAGTGTTCAAAACCCATTTCCGATATTTGTTTTACATTTTCAGACTTTGGGGAATTTGGGAAAGAGCGAGAGAGACCCCTTGCAGGCCTAGAGCTGAACATCTGAATCTTAAAGTTTTAAGAGATCAGCCCATCAGGAGGAAGGCTGGACTGACCTCACAGGCCCTATGAAAAACACTGTGAGGCAAGAAAAGTTGCAATTTTGTTGAACATTTAGCAGCTACCCATGTGTTGAGCCTAACCCATGAAAAGGAATTGCTACATAGATACATAGACAGTGTCGGCAGATAAGGGCCTATGGCCCACCCAGTCTGCCCATTTGAGCTTAAAAGTTCAGTTTATGTTTTCCTAGAAGTCTGTTGCCCTTTAACCCCGACCTCCGGAATTCCTTTATGTCTGCCCCATGCATTCTTAAATCCTGTGATTGTTTCAGAACCCACCACTTCCTCTGGCAGGGTGTTCCACTTGTCCACCACCCGTTCTGTGAAGAAATTCTTCCTCTTGTTTCCTCTGAATCGTCCTCCCTCCAACTACATCCAATGTCCTCTAATCCTGGAGCATCTTTTTTGCTTAAAAATAGTGTATTCCTGCACCCTATTCCTCCCTGAAAGATACTTGTATGTCTCTATCATATCCCCTCTCTCCCTCCTCTCCTCCAGGGAGTACATATTCAAGTCCTTCAACCTGTCCTCATAGGACTTGTGATGCAATCCATGTACCATCTTTGTTGCCCTTCTCTGAACCTTCGCTACCTTGTCTATGTCCTTATGTAGGTAAGGTCTCCAGAACTGTACACTATACTCCAGGTGGGGCCTCACTATTGTCTTGTATTGTGGAATTATGACCTCCCTTTTCCTGCTGGTGATACCCCTGCCTATGCATCCCAGCATCCCATTTGCTTTACCTGCTGGATCCCTTTCCTGTTTGGTGCATGCTATATCCTCACCCCCCCCCCCGATATATTGTGCCAGGGTTATTGTTCCCCATATGCATTATCTTGCACTTCTTTACATTGAATTTCAGCTACCAAACCCCTGACCATTCTTCAAGTTTCTGCAGGTCCCTTCTCATTCTGTCTACACCCTCTGGTGTGTCTACTCTGTTACAGAGCTTTGTGTCATCAGCAAACAGGGAAATTCTGCCTTCTGGGTCCTGCGCAATATCACTGATGAAGATGTTGAATAGGACCGGCCCCAGCACTGATCCCTGTGGTACCCCACTGGTCACTCTCCCCTCTGTGGAGTGACAGCCATTTACCACCACCCTCTGTGTCCTGCTGCCCAGCCAGTTACCTACCCACCAAACTACTGTCCTGCCCACACCCATATTCGCCAGTTTGTGTAATAGTCTTCCATGTGGCACAGTGTCAAAGGCCTTGCTGAAGTCCAGATAGGCCATGTTCACTGCCCTCCCCGATCCACCTCCCTAGTCACCCAGTCAAAAATTCAATGAGGCTGGTCTGACATGACCTCCCTGATGAAACCATGCTGCCTTGGGTCCTGTAGTCCATTGACAACCAGATATTCCACCAATCTCTCCTTTCAGTAGTGCTTCCATGATCTTCCCACTACCAAGGTGAGGCTGACTGGTCTGTAGTTCCCCACTTCCTCTTTGTTCCCACTTTTGTATAAGGGGACTGCATCTGCTGTCCTCCAGTCTTTGGGTACCTCCCCTGTTTCCAGTGATTGGCTAAACAGGATTGGCAGAGGTTCAGCCACCACCTCTCTTAGTTCTTTAAGGACCCTGGGGTACACCCCATCTGGCCTCATTGCTTTATCAACTCTCATTACTTCCAGTTCCTTCAGAACCCTTTCTCACGTAATGGGACTTGTGTCCATTTCTGCACCATTCCCACCCGTTGTACTCCCTTCAGACCCATTATCCTCCTCTTCTTCAGTAAAGACTGAGCAGAAATACCTGTTCAATATGAAAGCTTTACTGTTGTCATCCTCCACACTGTGCCCATCCTCCACCTTCAGTCTCACTATCCCTCTCTTTGCCTTTCTTTTTTCTCTTATGTACCTGTAAAAGGTTTTGTCCCCTCTACCCACTGATTTTGCAATGTGCTCTTCTGTCTGAGCTTCTGCTTCCCTTATTGACCTCCCTGCCTCCCTTTGCTTCTCCTGGTACTTCTGCCTATACCCTTCTGCCTGTACCTTTTTGTATTGTCTGAATGCAATCTTTTTGGCTTTCACTTTCTCTGTTACCTCCTTGGAAAACCATAATGGCCTCCTCTTCCTTTTCCCCTTGCTAACCTGCTTAATGCATAATTCTGTTGCTCTTGTAATCCCCATTTTAAATACTGCCCACTGTTCCTCAACCCCTGATTCCTGCCCCATTCCCCTTAATGCCTCTTTCAAGCATCTCCCCATTCTCCCAAAGTCTGCCCCCCTAAAATCCAGGATACGTGTTTTTGTGTGGTTTGGTTCTGCTCCTTCTGTGATTTCAAACCACAATGATTGGTGATCACTGTTCCCCAGGTGCTCCCCCACTGTTACCCCCATCACACTGTCCCTGTTTGTGAGCACAAGGTCCTGTATTGCCTTCTGCTGAGTTGGTTCCATGACCAGTTACTTGAGGAAGGCACCTTGAAGGGAGTCTAGGATAAATCTGGTCTAGTTGATGCTGCTGCTGCTGGGATGCTCCGTCTGGAATATTGAGGTCTCCAACCAGCACTACCTCACCCTTGTCTGCCATCCTTTGGATGGCTAGCATCAGCTCCCTATCTGTTTATTCCTCTTGGGCTGGTGGTCTATAGACCACACCTGTGCGGATGGCTGGCCCCATTTTCCTTTCCAGCTTAACCCACAATATCTCTCCCCCATTTTGTTCCTCCTGTATCTCTGTGGCCCTTATGTCATTTTTTACAAAAAGTGCCACTCCTTCTCCCTTGCTACCTGCCCTGTCTCTTCTGAATATGTTGCAGCCAGGTATGGCCATCTCCAAGTCGTGGTTATCATTACACCAGGTGTCTGCAATGTCCACAATGTCCAGGTCTGACTGCACCATGACAGCCTCCAGATCCTCCATCTTGTTGCTAAGGTGCCTGGCATTGGCACACATGACTTTCCATGATTTGACCCCCTAGACTGTTTAGCTTTTCTACTCCTGCTCTTCCCTGGTTGTCCTTTATCCCTGGTTCTCCCTGCTGTCTGCCCTTCTGTTGAACTGTACCCCTTTTCTGCCTATCTACCTCTGTGTGGAAGGATTTTCCACACATGAGAAGGGACTGGCTAGCTGCTTTTCAAAGAGACCCAGTACCTTCTGCAACAGATCTTAAGCCCTGTTCTACTGGAAAAGTAGAACAGAGAACAAAATTCACCTTGTCTTTTGGACATTTTCATCTGAACTCGGAAAAGAAGATTTTTCAACAGATTTGCTCTTTGTTTAACTTGCATACTGAACATCACAGATAGACTTTATTAGAATTATAACAGTGGAGGTTTTTCTATTTAATCCACTTTATTTTAGAATTATTGTATGCAACTCAATGATTAAAGTTCTTGTATAATATTGTAATTCGTTTCTTTAAGTAAACTTTTACCATATTTTTAACAACTCTGCCTGGGCCTGTTTCTGTGTGTGTTATTTTGGGATAAAAGGTTTGTTCAATCTGGTGCCTTATAAGTGGACCGCTCACTATGATACTGAAAATTAGAGATAGGTTCCTTGGATAGAAGGAGAGGAAGCTCTCCTTCTTGACAGTCAGAGTCACAGGGTTCATCAAAGGCAGGGGTCTCCTGGGAGTAGGGGATCCAGTCATGCCTGGGTTGAGCTCATGACACACATCACTTACAAAGAGTTGTCAATGGCACAGTGGAACCATCATGATATATATATATATATATATATCTAACTGGCTCTATGATGCTACAACATCAACATCTTCATGACGTTAACATGACCCTACAGTGGTGGGTTTATGCTGACCACAATTTGTGGTTTGCATAAATCCATCAAAAGAATCTGTTCTGTTTAGCAGGGGCTTTGCTGAACCTCCCCACCCGATGCGGGGCTCTGTCCCACCTCTTGGACTTAGGTTATCAACTCTGAGTTGGATGATTCTGGGAGGGGTGCAGGACTGGGGGAAAGAGTGTCAGAGTCTCAGGTGGACTTTACAGCGAACTGCCAATGTTGTCATCATCGGTGTGTTCGCTGTAAAGGTTTCACTGTGCGATCGGCATACATATGCAACCTGAATTGTATACAGTCTTTGTACGAAGCACTCAAAACAAGCTTCAAATAGACCATCAATGGAGGAGAAGTCCATCCATCCAGAGTGGGTAATCCGCCATACCCAGACACCAAGTACTAAGAAAAGCCAGTCCTAGGTGAGTCACCTTCTGTTATGTATCCAATATATGTGTAATTTGTGGCTGATAAGGAATACTTTTCAGACACAGGGTTCAAAACAACCAGCCACACCAAAAAACAAATTCTTATTATCCTTTTTTCAATAGATATCGCAAGCCAAACCCCCTTCCCCATGTCCATGCCCAGTTGCCAGTGTTTTTTACCCCTAGTGGTTTTCTTCAGAGAAGAGGAGCTACATTTAAAATGATAAAATAATGTAACCAACAAATGATAAAAGGCAAGCAAGCAGTAGCACTTTCATGTACTGTATGTACGTATTTTATTTGGATTGTGTGGTCTTGAGAAAATCACACACGTCTTACCAAAGTAGTGGCAAGCATTGCAATAGTGCAGTGGTGCAGTGGGGAATTGTGGATGTCACAGTGTAGAAATGGTGACAGTGGGTACATGAAGGTGGTCAGGAATGAGGGTGAGAGATGGGGTTGCGGAGACCAGGGTGAGCATGACAAGGGGGGAGGTAAAAATTTGCTAGCATATCACTGCTGCAGAATCTCCTGTGGACCTGCGATCATGATGTGGAAGCCTCACAGACACCCCTATAGCAGATGCTCCACTGATGCTCTGTGCCACTCTCACAGTGGTGCACAAGCATGATGGGACACACTGGGTGTTGCTTCTTTTATCTCCCCTTCCTGCTTCCTGGTGTCACTGATTACGTGACCCCTCTAAGCCTGCTTCAGCTCCTCCCCCTGTCAGACACCTGCTTCACAAAGTGTAATTAACCTCTCAAATCCCAAAAGACTGCAAATATTCTACCAGCAAGGTCCCCTCCCTGGTTAAAAGAGTTTTAGAAATTTAAAAAACAGCCCCCAAAACAGTGATCCAAGAGCACTTGTGAACATACAAAATATCCAGCAGAGGAAGGCCTTAAGGTTTATCAAGGCTGCTTGATTGTCATACCCCTGTTCAGGAGATTACAGTGGACCCAGCCCCCTTCACCCTATCCCACCCTCTCTTGAACCCCATCACATCTTCAGAGTGACAGCCTTAGATGGCAGTTCATTCCACCCTACTGAACCAACTTGTTTTCTTGCCCTTGGAATGTTTTCCCCTTTGTTTTAGGCACGTGTTAGTGTCTGTCACAATACTTTATCTGATCATTGTCCATCTTTGTTCCACACTCATGCAGGGCCGCAGTAATGGGGGGGAAAGTGGGGATGTTGTCCGGGGCCCTGAGCTCAGGAGGGGCCCCACCTGAGGAGCTGGCATTACCCCTGGCATTAGCTGGTTTGGGAAATGGGGCCCATTTCAAGTGACTTGTCTGAGGCCCCAAAATTCATAGCTGCAGCCCTGCACTCATGTATTCCTCAGGGCTAGCTAGGTGTCCCGTCAAAGTCTTCTGCCTACTCATGCAAACCCTTTCAGTTTAAACTGCCTTGCCTTAAGTTTCCTGGTCTGTTCTCTCTCCTCTCAGCACTCCCAGATGGTTTCTTGTCTCCTAGTCTGCTCCAGTCCTGAATATGCTTTTACAGTTGGTTTATAGATTTTTTCACATTCCCCATGTTTTCAATAGCCAGTATTCTCTTTGTTATAAAGGCAATTGTTTTATTTTTTAATTGCTTAATAATGTATTTGTAAAAGACTTCCCACTTTTACAATAATTGCTTTGTTTATGCAATGAAACAAATGAGTTTTCATCCCTACATTTCAACCTGCTAGTAAAAAGAATTTGAAGGAATCCTGGAGCCCCGAGTATTTTACTGATAAAATATAGATTTATTTATATATTTTCAAAATTAGTAAACTCTTTTTCTATAAATAAATTGCATCTCTTGTGTGTTGGTAATGTGTTTTCTATCTGCATTATTTTGGAATTAATGAAAAAGTAACTATCTTTTATTTTCTTATTCCCAAGTAAAATATAGAAAGGAAGCTACTATTACTTGCTAAATCACAACAAATGCTCAAAGATTATCAACAATAATGCATTTTCTATATAATATATTGCTTTTCATATAAAATGCTGCAAATAGATGTGCAGTTTCCATTTGAAAAACACCACCTAACTTGCAAGTAGAGATCTTATGACATCAGCCAAGCCGTCGATACAGTGGTAGTACTGCTGTTCACAATGCCAGTGACCCACATTTGTGAACAAGCACGGGTCAATGGCAGCAAGCTGAGAGGAGGAGGAACAGGCATACCACAGGATGCCCTCCTCCTCCTCCAGAGAGGGAAGGTTGCCAGCTCCACTGCTCTACTGCCATCTGGGTGACCACAGATGGCATTGCAATCAGAGTGATAGCATTGCCTACATCCAGAAGGACATGACCAGAAAAGTGGAAAGCCCTAGTAACAGGTAGGATGAACACTGGATCCCCACAGGCCCCATACTGGTGTTGTGGCTATTTTCCAGTCTGGGGCCTGGTCTATGTGGCTCGATGCCTTGCCCACCACCACCTGTGGCAAGGGTGCAACAAGCGGAGGGCAGATTTGGAAGGTAAGCCCACAAAAAGCTGGGGAGGGGCTGGGGGAGCCAGTATGAAGGAGGACCCAGTAGATGAAGGGGGGGTCTTCTGACACCACAATACAAGGAATTTGTTAGATTTATTGTTTACCAGAAATTGGCAAAACAAAAAGAATAAAATCTGTTATCACATGTGCATTAGTAGACTCCATCTCAGTCTTATACAGTACCATGGTGCATATTTTCTTGCACAGCATGAGATATGTTTCTGGGTGCTGAAAACCTTCCTTTCAGCAGCCAGAAAAGCTATAAAGATCAGAGCTGGGACAGTAGCAATCCAATTTTTTCCCTGAGATTCCATTTGAGCTGCAGATAGTTTGCTCCTCTGCATCTAATGAAGCTGGCTGGATTTGGGGAGGCTCAGCATCTGTCCACCCCTACTAAGAAGCTAAAATAGGAGTTAGGGGAAGCAGTCTGTCGTTTAATCCAGGTGACTGATTAGAACCAAAGTGAGTAATATGATTGTGTTACTTAGTTTATCTGTGCTCAGTATCATAGATACCCTGCTGAAATACACAGATTATTAAAGGCCAAATTGCAGGCAGAAAGTCGATAACCTCTTCATTAAACATGTCTGAGTGTCTAGCTTGATCCCTCCCTAACCTACTGTAAACACATCAGTTGCATTCAAGCTACAACTGGAACAGAACTGAGATCTTTAAACCAGTTCAAATACATAACAATGCCTCAGCATGGAAACAAAATAATAATGTAATTTACATTACCTTTGTGTTATTATTGTAATATTATTTTTCAAATTGCCTTTACCTAGTGCTGCATTAAACTGATATCCTTTCCAGGAAGCTTTGTAGGGGTGAGGAGTGGATTCTTGCATCTAGAGCTATTGCTAACCTGAAGCCATATCTGACATGGGATGACATGGCCATGCAGGTGCATATATTTATGATTTAGTGGCTGACCATCTGTAACCCTTTTTATTTATGCTGCCCTGGAATGTTTGTGATTTTATTGCAGCCAGGGCAGCATTTCAGAGGCTATCATGCCTGCTCTGTATAATCTACAATGGCTGATAGTTTGGTGGTACATCACATTCAAAGGGCTACTTCTGCCTTTTAATGCCTTTTAAAGTCATAAATAGAATGGTCCTCAGAAAATTCTCCACATTCTTATTAGACATGACCCATACCCTCAACTTTCATGGATATGAACTGCCTGTCCAAATGAAAGCGTGATTAAACTCCTCAGGAGGCAGCGCAGTTGAATTGATCACATTATTGCTATGGGATGTAATTCCAGCATTTTTAAAAGATCTGCTATATTTTTGGAATTCTCAGATCAGATTTAAAGGCCACCTTTTTTCTAGCATTCTCAAAATTGTAATAATTGTTTTAAATATGAGAGCAATTTTGTGTTTTACTATATGATCACTGTAAAGCACTCAGAGCCCAGGGGATGGCATGCTGCATGAAATAATAGTTCTACTGCTTCTCTGTCTTTATAAAGGTAACCATTTGGTCACCATAATGCTTTCTGACTGATCTGTGTGACTAAGCTGTGAAAGTCAGTTTTTTTTGTGTTAACATAGGTTTTTATCTTTAGCTATTAACCTTTTGAGGGCAAATGTTATGTAAGGAGTATGTGTACTGTATTCTATTTGGACTAACATGAAAAAGCATTGTGCATTTCATGTGACTGCTAGGGAGAAGAAAATCTTAAATAATTAAATGGAATACATTTAGTTTATTACTGTTTCCATTTATAACTTTTATGTCTGAAAAAGCCAGGGTGTTTCTAGAATATGAAAAATCATAAGTAATGTGGTAACAGAATATGGGAACTTGGATGTCCATGTTCCAGAAAAACAGTGGCTTCTGATAAATGTCTTGACAACTGGTATGGTGAGTCAGCTGCTGTTGTACTGTACAGGTAGGTTCAGAAGATTCAGTTCTCTGCAACATGAAGAAAATGGTAGCTCAGCAGAAGACATCAGTTGAAATTATGCTATATTTTTAGTTTTTATTTTCCAGATAAATGATCCAGGAATTACTTCTATGATTCTTACAGTTCTCCTGGCTGACAAATGGTTTATTATTTATTTATGTCATTTATTTTACTGGGAAAAGCTACATTTAGCAAAGTTAATTTGCAAGGAGGTCCTGGGTATATGCAGTCTGGAGATACAGTACAGAGATACAATGATCATCAGATAGAGCAAAAATACATACAACATAAGGAGAAATGAATACAAAGGTGCAAAATAACAGTTAAGTAATATGAGAGGGATAACAAGTTTTAGACTTAGCATTATCTATATATTAAAGGCTGAATGGAACAAGGCAGCTTAGGGTTAGCAGGCAATGGAGTAGTTTAAAGCCTAAGAAGAGAGGTAGCTGCAGTGGGTGCAACGAATAGTGCCACCATTGAATGGTTTATTAAAAACACTCACATTTATCAGTGCAGTGTTGGTGAAGGAGCAAATGGAAATGAGAGGGACAAACCACGGTGGGTAACTTAACTAATTTCTGAAGGGCTTTCCATGCTGATGGGGCTGCCCAGATAAAAGCCATTTTCTCATGCTTTGTAAAATGCCTCTGGATGTCGAGCATGCTTGCATTGTGCATCCTAAGTGCATATGGGCCTTGGGCCCTACAGAGGAGTGCAGAGTTATATCTAGGTGGGAAATTATGTAAGGCTTTGAAGGTCCAGAGATATAGGTGTCTTAATCTTCTAGTTTCAAGTGATTGCAAACCTACTTCCTTGTATAGGAGGCAGTAGTGTGTGAGGGCAGGGAGCTCGCTGATGAAGTGGAGAGCTCTATGGCAGAGTACATCTAAGTTACCCAGGTGTGTGGCTGTGGCACTTCTCTAAACAATATTGCCTTACTCCAGCAGTGGAAGGAATGTAGCCTGCACCACAATTTTCTTGTCATCATGACTTAGGCAGGATTTGTTATGAAAGAAAATATCCAGTTTCTGCCATAGCTTTTTACAGAGGGCATCTACTGTATGTTGGCATGGAATGTGAGTTTATTATCCAGCCACATGCCTAGGTACTTAAAAGGTGCATACAAATTCAATTGCATCATTAGTGAGAGTGTGGTTGCCAGATACTGGGGAGGTGGTGCTTGGATTCTGTGAGAACACCATAAATTTGATTTTGGCTGCATTAAGAAGAATTTTGGATGTATTGAGGTTGATTTTTAGTAGGTTAAACTCATCTTGTAGAGATTGCATGGCCACACCTGAGTCTGGGCTTGCAGTGCAGAGCACCATGTTATCCGCGTAGAAATGGAGATTGGCGTTGATAATGTTCTGCCTAGATCATTAATATATGTTGTGAACAATAGAGGACCCAACATGGAGCCTTGTGGTACCCCTTTGCAGATTTGTGCACAGGTGGAGGTAAGGCCTTTTACCTTCAGTTGCTGATGCCTATCTGTAAGATAGCAAATAAACCATTTTACTACATTTGGGCAAAGTCAAATGCTGACGAGTTTATCTAGTAAAATATTGTGGTCAATGGTACTGAATGCTTTACTTAGATCCAGAAAGAGTGCAATAGTGGTTTGTTTATGGTCTAAGGCTGAAAACCAATCATTAGTGACTTTTACCAATGTGGAAGCAGTGCTATGCTTAGTGCAGAAACCTGACTGCATGGGATTGATGAGATAGTGCGTCTTCTAGTAGTGTTTTATTTTTTATTTTTATTTGAAAGTTTGTGACCTGGAGAGGCACATTGAGCCATGGCTCATTTCCAGGTAGTGTTGTGCGAAATGAAAAAATTTCTCTCAGCGATTTCGCATAATCCCTGCATTATGTAAAATATTTCCTGGGTGAAAAATGAGAAATCCCCTCAGCAAAATGAGGAATTTTACCTGCAACATGCTAATTTCACTACCTGCGGGTGAAATTCCACATTTCAATCTGAACCAGGGGGGAACAACTTGCTATAAAAAAAACTGTTTTCCCTCCTCCCGAAATGTGACCCCATATCCCTGGTGTCTAGTGCCCCCCCGCTGATTGCTGGCCCAAATAGAAAGAATCCCTCCCCCCGGCCGAGATTAAGCCCCATCCCCTCCATCCACATCATTCAAATGAAATTATTTCCCTGGTGTCTAATGGCCCCACCCCCCGGGCCAGTCGCCAGCCAAATTAAGAATGACCTCCACCTGCTGTGAATAAGTGCGTGCATGTGTGCATTCATTGAAAAGGGCTCACTCCGACTCTTTTGATAAAAGAACTCAGTTGGGCTGCTGGCTGGGAGGTAAGTGGAGGGCTCTGCCAGTGGCCTGTGGAGGGGGTACTTGATGGGGGTGGTGCAGGTTAGGGGATACTGCTACCAGACAGGGTGGAGGGGTGGGGGGGTCCACTAGACACCAGGGCAAGGTTGTGTGTGTGTTTTTTTTTTTTTAATGACATGATGAATAAGGCTGCAAGACTGCACTTTGGGCAACAGGACATTGGTGAATCTCTAGGGGTGGGGGGTCATTCTTAATTTGGCCAGCGATCACCCAGGTTTTGAAGCCACCAGACATAAGGGAAATAATTTAATTTGAAATTATGTCGATGGATAGAGGGGACGGGACTTAATCTCAGCAGGGAGGATTCTTTCTATTGCAGCCTGCAATTGGCCAGGGGGTGTGGGATCACTAGACACCAAGGATGTGGATTGGAAAGCTAATTTTTTGTAGTACCCACATGAAATTCTGCATTTCGCATGGACAAAATTCCGTCAAAATGCGCAAATTTTGTGAAATATTTCATTCTGCGAAATTCCCGATTTCACCGGAATTTTGCTGGCGAAATAAAATTCTCCTGCATCTCTATTTCCAGGTGCAACCTGGGGTAAGGGAAAGGGAATACAGTGGCGTGAAAAAGTATTTGCCCCCTTCCTGATTTTCTCTATTATTGCATATTTGTCACACTGGATGTTTTCAGGTCTTTAGACAAAATATAATATTAGATAAAGGGAACCTGAGTGAACAAATAACACTTTTTTTTTTTACTTATTTCATTTATTTAATGAAAAAAGTTAACCAACACCAACTGGCACTGTGTGAAAAAGTAATTGCCCCCTAGTTAAATCAACCCAATTAAAGGGATAATTAGAGTCAGCTGATTGAACACAGCCAGGCTTGATTACAGCCAGCCCTGCTCAATATAAACCTCACTTATTTTGGCCCTTACCATCAGAGTCACATTGCCAGCACAAAGATTCAACAAGCACATTATGCCATGATCAAAGGAAGTTCCTGAAAAGATCAGAAAAAAATTTGTTGCCCTCTATCAGTCTGGAAAGGGTTACAAAGATATTTCTAAGGCTCTGGGACTCCATCAACCACAGTAGAGCCATAATCTCCAAATGGAGAACACTTGGAACAGTAGTGAACCTTCCCAGGAGTAGGCGGCCTACCAAAATTACTCCAAGGGCACAGTGTAAAATCATCCAAGAAGTCTCAAAGGATCCTAAAACAACATCCAAAGAACTGCAGGCTACTCTTGCCTCAGCTAAGGTCAGTGTTCATGACTCCACAATCAGAAAGAGACTGGGCAAAATGGGCTTCATGTGAGAGTAGCAAGGCGGAAACCACTCAAACCAAGAAGAACATAAATGCTTGTCTCTCATTTGCCAAGAAGCACCTGGATGATCCACAAGCCTTTTGGGAAAATGTTCTATGGACAGATGAGTCCAAAGTGGAACTTTTTGGACAACATGGATCCCATAATGTCTCGCGTAAGCAAACACAGCATTCCACAGTAAGAACACCATACCAACAGTCAAACATGGTGGTGGTAGTGTGATGGTGTGGGATGCTTTGCTGCCTAAGGACCTGGATGACTTGCCATAATTAAAGGAACCATGAATTCTGCTCTGTCCAGAAAATTCTTAAGGAGAATGTCCAGTCATCCTTCCGTCAGCTGAAGCTGAAGCGTAGTTGGGTCATGCAGCAAGACAATGATCCAAACACAAAAAGCAAGTCCACATCAGAATGGCTAAAAAGAAGTAAAATTAAAGTTTTGGAGTGGTCTAGTCAAAGTCCAGACTGAAACCTAATAGAGATGCTGTGGCAGGACCTGAAACGAGCAGTTCATGCTCGAAAACCTACCAAATGTTACTGAATTAAAGCAGTTCTGCGAGGAAGAGTGGGTTAAAAATTCCTCCACAGCGATGTGAAAGACTGATATTGAATTATAGGAAGTGTTTGGTTGCAGTCATTGCAGCTAAATGTGGCATAACCAGTTATTAAGTGTAAGGGAATTACTTTTCACACAGTGCCAGTTGGTGTTGGTTAACTTTTTTCATTAAATAAGTGAAATTAAAAAAAAAACAAGTGTTATTTGTTCACCAGGTTCCCTTTATCTAATATTACATTTTCTCTAAAGACCTGAAAACATCCAGTGTGACAAATATGCAATAATAGAGAAAATCAGGAAGGGGGCAAATACTTTTTCACGCCACTGTATGTGTACAGATGTAAACTGATGTACAGAGCCAGATTAAGCTGCTGGTGGTATTTTAGTGAGTGGGGGGGAATTTGGCCAGGACACTGGGCAAATTCCCTTACTCTTGGGTAGGGAGTGCAGTGATGGCACCAATGGTGTTAGACCAGATCAAGTGGTGGTTGAGCAGGAGACAGAAGTACCGGCTCCCCCTTCTGCTTCTGAATTGCTAGGAGCCATTCCACTGTAGCAAATGGATAGAATTTAACATACAATTGGATATTTACAGAGTGCTGCTTGCTCACAGAAGACACCACAGGATGCGGATGACTATTTATTTCTTGAACTGGAATGTAGGAAATGACAGCTGTTTGATGTTATAGCAGAACAAAAAGCAGTATTGGTGAAAAGGATTCCTTCCCGGACAGTTTTTGAATCCAGGAGCATAGATGTCCCATTGATGCACGGCGCATATGAGTCTCCTGATGGTCCGGTTTCCACCCGGACAGAGGACCTTGTTTCCGACGCTGAAATTTGCCTGCTGGATAATACGGGTGGCAGCATGACTGCAGCTGTAAAGGACATTATGCCAGTTCAACGTGATATGGTAACCGAGTCTGGAATCCTCCCATGTACAGGTATGAATCTTACCTCTTCTTTTTCTCTGGGATTTTCCAGCGAAGCAGGGCAGCAAGATATGGCAAAACAGGAACTGGGTTGCAGTTCTTCAGCTGCGCAGGGTGTGCTTATGAACATGGAAGGTATTACTGAGCTGGAGGGGGCAGACCCAGTAGTAGGTTTTACAACTAAGCAGTGTGCGTTGGGACAAAGTATGTCTTCTCCACCACCCAACTATGACTCTAACAAATCCATTTCAGGCTTGACAATTACAGAGGCCCTTAAAGATGCTGGATGGGTTAGGCCACAAGGAACCTACCCCTGGACATCCCCTGTAAGATCTAAGCACAAGGATATGGCTGATACATGTATGGAGCATGATCCCCTGTCTTTACCCTCCACTCTTGAATTGACACAGTACCCACAAATGACTTTACCCACTGAAGTCCCTCCATTGCAGGATGACCATCATGGGCACTCCCTGCCTTGGCAGGCTACACAGCTGAATACATCTGCAACACTCCCCCTCCCCCGCCTATTTATTTATTTAGTTTTTGTTGACCGGGTAACTGCACTAGACAAATTCTGCCTATTTTCAAGCACGACCCAGGGAGGGGAATACGGATGAATGGCAACTGACTTTGAACCAGATTAAGCTGTTAGTGGTATTTTAGTGAATGGGGGAAAATTTGGCCAGGGCACTGGGGAAATTCCCCTACTCTGTAGATGGGTGGCGCTGTGTCTACAGAGACTGTCAGATAGAGGACGATAGTGACAGCAGAGAAACAGCGCAGCGACAGCCGGAGCGGCTCTCAGCGGAGAATGGTACGGCTGGGATGCACCTTTTAGGTGGCCAGCATTTCGTACTGACTCCCCCACCTTTGGAGGCTGTGCATGATGGAGAGGCCATTGGTATTAGGGGAACGGTTGTTTCCCCCGCTACGCATGCAGTTGGCATTTCTAGTGCAATATTGGGTATGATACCTGCAGTAGAGGATGCTGATGTTGATGTGGATGCCATTGTTCAACAGAAATGGGATCTTTTGCTGAAAGATGAATTTGAGTTCTGCTTAGCGCAATTACGTGCTGCAGAGAAACGTAAACGGAAGTGACCTGCACAGGGGTCTCCGTCGCCGACTTCAGAGTCTTCTGTGAAGGTTTTTGTTGTGGCTTCCATTTTACTGGTCTGTCTGGTTCTACATTCTTCAGCGGTGGAGTCAGACCAGGCAGTACAGTTGCTACAGAACCAACCATGGTCTCCAGAGCGAGCCCTCAAACAGGCTGGCTGGATTCAGAATGGGTCAGGTCAGTGGGTTGTGGATCCCAAAATTCCGCTTCCAGGTCGTGACATTTCTGGGGATTTGTCTGTGGTTATGGGGGACGCCCCCCCTTTCTGGTATTGACACTGCTAATACTGGGGAAGTACCTTCTATACTCCATGATGATGCGATAGTGGGGGAATCCCCATTACAAACCTTGCTTCGGCTTCTGAGTTACCCACTACTATTTCTCCTGATTCTGGTTCTCTATCCTTTTCTCCTATAGAGAATCTTACATCACAAGAAGTTCCTGTGGCTTCAGAGGCCCAAGACCCTGCACCTAATGGAGATAAAAATGCTGAGGTTAATCCCGAGGCACAACTGAATGCTGATTCTTTGCCCCCTAAATTAACTGCTCCCACCTATGCTAGTCTCTTTCACAAACTTTGGCTAAACGCTGTAATGCTGTTAGATTGCGGTTCTTGGGACCAGTGGACACTATGCCTGATCAGTTTTATGTGGGAAAAGTTTTGTTGAAACAAATGCTTGGATTTCTCATCACTGAGGTTTATGCTTTGATACATACCTCAGGGGAGTCTACATATGACATTAGTTTCCATTCTCCTGATGCTTTAAATCGTTTCTGGATGAAATATGCTCTTTTGAAAACTAACCCTGCCTGGACTCACTTTCAAGCTATTTCCCTTACTAAACAGTCTTTCAAAGTTATTACAGTACTCTTTCGGAACTAGGGGGTGAATGTGGTTGATATTACCTATTGGCTTGAGAAGAGATGAACTTATTCAGGGTAACCCTGAACCGATTTTAGATTTGGAGGGTTTTTGGAATGGGGGCTGGAGATATAAAATGACTTTGTCTCAATATGATGATGGGCATCAACACCTTCCTAGTTGTTTCTATTTGGGTAGAGACAAGGGTTTTATTTTCTATCCTGGACAACCCCGACATTGTTATAAGTGTGGTTCTAGAAGACATTTGAGCAGGTCTTGTGATACATTAAAGTGTGCGCAGTGTGGGGAGCTGGGTCATGTTATGTCAGATTGTCACCATCCTGCTAAATGTAGCTTGTGTGAGGAAAATCATTCATTTCCAGACTGTCCTTGGGCAGCTTATAATACTTCTAATGGGGATTATGTAGTTCAGGACTTTTATTTAAACACTGCTACCAAGGCAGCCTTGAAACATTATGCCCCCAGTTGTAGAATACCTTCTGAGGTTAATTCTGTGCTTCCTTCGGTTGTCCCCATTGTTTTGCCATGTACTTCTGGCCCTGAGAAAATTTCTGCTTCTGTGGTGATTTCCACTACAGAGGTGTCTCCTGTTCCTGGTTTATCCACCAACACTAAAACCATGCCCCCTTCCCTCCCGGCTGACGGAGATTTCATGATTGTAAATAGCCAACGGTGGAGTTTAAGGAATGAGCCCAGGGCCTGTGCTACAGAGCTTTTTCAGCTTCCCTTGCACAACCCCTTTTCCACATTACAAGGAGAGTATTTAGATGCCAGAACTGAGTCTGACTTGGCTTCCGTACACTCCTCCCAAGCTGATGGAGGCTCTGATATTGAACGTTCTGTGGAAGATTTGGTTGCCATGCCAAAAAATAGATGTAGAATGGGTTCCCGGAAATGGGTTAAGGAAAAAACGTGAAATCATTAGTGCTGCTGTTTGGTTTTCTAGCCTTCAATACTAAATACGAGCAGTTTGTATGAAATCAAAATGGCTTCTCTGAACACTAACAGTATACAATCTGACAGGAAGCAGTTGTTAATTTTTGCTCAGTTTGTATTTGCTTTATATGTTGCAGTTTTTTTTTTGCAAGACACCAGGCTGCGTACTAGGCAGGAATTGGATAGGGCATCTTTGGGTTGGAAGTGGGGCCTGACTCAGTGGTCTGTTGGAGATGACCTCTGCAGTGGGGTTGGCATTTGCTTAAACCACCCCTCTGTTAAAGTTGTTCGAACAGTGGATATTTTTCCAGGTCGGGCCCTTTTGATGGATGTCATTTGCATTATTTACCTTGCCGGCTGATAAATGTTTATGTCCCACAGACTAAGAGAGGCAAAATTGAACTTTTTCATGCTATACAGCTGTATCTTTTTACAGCTAGATATGTTTTTTTGGGAGGTGATTTCAATTGTGGCCTGTATCTTAAGGATCGAGGACCAATGACAAAAGAACTATGTCATGATACAAACTGTTTGAATGCTTTGGTATCCCAGGCTGGATTGCTTGATGCTTGTGATCAATTTGGTCATCCTGATAAAACCTATTTTCATGGCATTTTGGCCTTGAGGATTGATTTTTGGTTTATATCCCCTTCTTTGGGCATTAGAGCTACTAAAACTACTCCTGTGGCTCCATCGGACCATGCTATAGTGGAGATTTTGGTCTCTAATTTTGATGGGATGCAGCATGGCCTCAGCTATTGGCGTATGAATTTAGCACTCCTTTGTCTACGTTCTGTAAAGGATGGTTTTGTTTCACTGTTAGCAGCCTGTAAGTCAGTTAAGTTTTCATATGACACCTCTCAGGCATGGTGGGAAGATACAAAATGTGAAATTAAGTATTATTTTCAACACATTGGCAGATTGCATGGGAAATACAAAAAGGATTTATACCAGGTATATAGGTCACAGTTCTAAGACCTATTGTTTGAGGCCTCACAGGGTGATGCTCAGGTGCTTATGAAACTGGTGGAAATTAGGGAAATTCTGAATGATTTACAATATGATCGATCAAATCTTTAAATCAGGATCATCAGTTTAGGACCCAGAGAAAGCAAGATTTTATTAATCCCTTTCATTTCTGTACTCAAAAGCAGCAGCAGAAATGGATGTCCTCAGTGAGAGATTCTCAGGGTTCTGTTTTTTCCACAAAAAATATATTTTACGTATAGTAGATGACCATGTATGTTCACTTTTTCATGTTCAGGAATTGTCAAATGATAGCTGTCTGTCATGGTTGGATGGCTGCTTTTTGCCCACAGCTTCATCTTCTGATAAAAAAGTGCTGCTGTTGCCCCTTACCCAATTTAAATTATTGTCTACCTTGACTCAAGTGAAGGGTGGCTCTGCTCCTGGAAAGGATGGATTCCCTATAAACTTTATAATGTTATATTACAATTTTTGTTGCCAGAATTTTTGGAGTTATTTCAGGATTTTTTAACGTCAGGAGTATTGTCTCCAACAATGGCGAAAGGTTTGGTAATCTTTATGTATAAAGCTGGAGACAGGGTGGATTTACATAATTGGAGGCCTATTACACTTCAACTTCTTATGAAGTTGTTGAATAATAGACTTCTCTTATGTGCATCTTCCCGTATTCATCCCTCTCAGACTTGTACTATCCCTGAATGGAAAATTACTGATAGTTTGCTTTTATTAAGGAAAATTATGCATCGAGGTAATTCAGGGGAACTAGCGAGGTTTATTCTTAGTTTGGATCAGGCCAAAGCCTTTGACAGGGTTTGTCATGCATACCTTTGGGAGTGTTTGAAATGGTATGGGATTCCTGTCTGGTTTGTCTCATGGATACAGACTTGTTGTGCCACTGCTTTGGTACATGCTTATTGTAATGGATGACTTGGGAAGAAATTTGGGGTGAAACGAGGGGTGAGGCAAGGCTGTCCCCTTAGTCCATTGTTGTATCTGTTTACTTTGGATCCATTACTCCAACATATTAATGATAATCAGAATATTCAAGGGGTTTCTTTTTCTAGTACCACTGAGGAAGTCAAAAGTATAGCTTATGCGGATGATATTTGTTTTATTGTGGGGGATTTGGCCTTGGCTGCTTTGGTGGGTCTTACCCTTTCTGATTTCACCACAGCGACTGGGGCTTTAGTGAATTTTTCCAAAAGTAAATGTCTCCCATTTGGCTCTATACACTTTTTGGAACCCATGCTTCTTGGGATTCCAGTAGTTGACAACACTTGTACTATTTTGGGGTTGATTTTTGGTCAGGGAGATTTGGCTTATCTGAACTGGACTTCTACAATTGAGTTGGCATGGGGAAGGTCACCTTTTGGAATAAGTGGAGGCTTTCAAAATTAAAATGAGTATTTTTGATTAAAACCTATATTCTTCCTATTTTTCTTTACCTTAGTGTGATATTTTTGTTTACCCTCCCAATTAGAAACCAAATTGTACGATTGATTTTTCTTGTGTATTTGGGGCAGTAGATTGAATCCCATATAGATTGAATCCCATAAAACAATGTTTATTGTTCAGGGATAAACTGCATGGGGGGTTAAAAATGATTAACTTGATTACTGTAATGCTCTATATCTAGGGTT
The DNA here is from genome assembly GCA_016271365.2 of Neoceratodus forsteri. Taxonomy (NCBI): domain Eukaryota; kingdom Metazoa; phylum Chordata; order Ceratodontiformes; family Ceratodontidae; genus Neoceratodus; species Neoceratodus forsteri. Next base: position 705,712,221 of record CM057453.1, read on the forward strand.
GCCGGGGTTGGATCTCCGTCGCCTGCAGCTGGTGCAGAATGCAGCAGCCAGGTTGTTGATTGGGCTTCCAAGAACTTGCCATATCACTGCTGTGCTGTGCGAACTGCACTGGCTGCTGGTGCGGTGGAGAATCACCTTCAAGGTCACATTGTTGACCTATAAGACCCTACACGGTCAGGGACCGGGCTACTTGGAAGATCTCCTTCAACCCTACTGCCCTCTCCGCCCACTCCACTCTGCTGACGAGGGATTGCTAGAGATTCCCAGGGTTCACCTTCAGTCATCTGGGGCCAGAGCTTTTTCTTTCATGGCCCCAACCCTGTGGAATTCTCTACCTTGTCAGATTAGAGAGTGCCTGTCCACGGAATTATTTAAGGTGTCCCTGAAGAGTTATCTATTTGAACTAGCATTTGGTTAGGTTTATTGCTGCTTTTTATTGTTTTTATGTCATTATTTATTATGTAAGATGCTGTTTTGTACTTGCGCTTTGATATGTTTAAAAGCGCACTATAAATAAATTTTGATTTGATTTGATTTGATTTAACCCTATCATGTTTTTCTTCATGATGTTTGTGGCTGCCAATCTTAAACCCATGTTGGCAGGCTTGTCTACTACCTGGATTCCTTGGGTACAGGACTCTCTCACTGAGATACTTCCTTTCTGGACAATTCATTCCCATATTCCTAAGCAACGTTCCTTACAACATCTGCCTAACAATTTTAAGGTGTGCTTTGGAAAAATAAAATTTTGGGGCCTTGCTAAAGAACATATTTTAACCTACACTTGGAAAGAACTTTATGTGTATGTTATTAATACTTTTTTCTGTGACACAGTATATTTTGATTCTAAATCACCTTTGGAAAAACAATTGATTGGCAAAATGTTGACATCCCCCCGTATTACAGCTCATATGTGGGATGTTGTGGGGCTTTCCCTTCACAGGAAACTGAATATAAAAGGAAATTTAAAGCATAAAAGTTTTGAGCATTGTTATTGCCCTAGGGATTCCTATTCTGGAATTGTTGAAACTATGGATCACTTATTTTTGTTTTGTCCATTCTTTCAGAAATTCTGGAATTTTTTGCGAATTAAATGGCCTACATCACCCTTTTTTGATTTGACATTGGACATTTTAAACTTACGTATTTTGACCTTCTTATGGACTATGCATGACAGGGTTACACTCTGGTTGTTTTTAGTCTATTTCAAATTTTATATTTGGCATGTGAATGCCGGTTAACAATACAAAAACTAAGTTACACTGAGGAACATTTATTTTATATGATTGATGCTGTAGTCCAGAAACATAGAACTTTAGAGCAAAGATCGGTGACACCTGGGTTTTTTCAGTCCTGATGGCACAATATTGACTGGCTTTAGTAGCTCTTGGATATTTTTTTTGTGCGTTTGTTCCTTTGGTTTATTGACTGCACTATTGCATAACAGGAAGGCTCTCTGGACCTTTTCTGTGGAGGAGTATATGGTTTCTGGGATGTGGGTTATGTCTCCATATGCATTATCTCTGTTTGATGCTTTCAGTATGTTGTGAGGGTAGGGGGGTGGGGAAGGTTCAGCATTTATTATTCAGTTTTGGGATTCTACAACCTTAATTTTGTGTTTGATGTATGATGTAATACTTATTTATGTTTCTCGTTATTTTTTATGGTTTTGTGTGCAGTAACACTATTGTGTATAGGTTTTGTTTTTCAGTTTTACTAACAATTCCCCTACTCTTTTAGTGGGGGGGTTCACATTATTCCTTTTACAATGCTCTGATAATGTATGATTGCAATACTTATTTGTTTTTGTTTTCTATATGATTTGTCTATTATTTTGTGTGACTTAACACTGTTTGTATTCATTTTGGTTTACTGTTATGATAATAAAAAATTCCCCTACTCTTTGGTAGGGGGAGCTGCTGGACCATTGCTTCATCCTCAGAGTGTGTTCAGTGTGCTTGTGTACCTGCAGGAGAACAGAGCTCCACGCCTGCAGGTCCCGCTGTGGAGTCTATCTTCCCTGATATGTCTATGCTTGCTGCCACTGAGAATATGGAATTTTCACCTGCCCTTGCTTTGGATGGTATGGATTCTGGTTTCTACCTGCAGAAGAATTATGGCTCAAAAAGCTCCTTACTGTAAATTGGCAACATGTTTTGGCATTGCTGGCTGCAAAACCTGATTTGCAATGCAGTTCTACTTCTACTAACGCTGACTGTACTGGGCCTGGTAAGATTTCTGTATCTGAACTGTGCAGTCTCCCTGAGGTTTTGTCTCAGCCCTCTATGATATTGACATCTCCTACACCGGTGAGTCACTCACCTGCTATTCCCCTCTCTGATGCACTTGCATCTGAGGACTGCTGCCTGCATGACTCAGTGGCTGTTGGGATTCCGGCTTTACCTACTGTCATTTCTTAGCCTATCTGTTCAACTACTGCTGCTGTGTTTTTGAGCTTTGTTCCTGTAATTGCTCAGCCTGTTGCTGTCTGCTCACTTCGGCCTCTTGATACATCTGCTACGGCCCCTGTATTGCCAGTGGTTGCCTCACCTGCATTGCCCAGAGTGATGAGCCTCACTTATTCTTTGGAACTCTCACTTCGGGGAGTGGGCTGGAAGCCTGGAACTGAAGGCCATTGGGTGCCTGATCCAGCACATAGTGTGATTCCTGGATTGCACAACCACTCTGACCCTTTGGAATTTGATACTTGAGAGTCTACCTTCATGCCTATACCTTTCACTACTGACTCAGATTTGGATCTCCTCACTGCGGATGTGCAGCCTCCTGTTGTGGAGCTGCATTCATCAGACAAGTGCTGATCCTCTCGGCCTCTTCTTCAACCGATGACAGAACTAGCACTAAACTCCCTACTTGGGGGGATCATATGGAAACTTCCTCCCTCCTCCCTGATGTGCTTCCTGACCCCAGAGATTGTGAAAAAGCTAACTGGGAAGAATTTAGGAAGAAGGACACTTTTAGTGGACAACCTCCTCCATTACAGAGGAGTAATGCTGTTCGCCTCCAGTATCTTGGCTGTTTGTTGCTTGCCCCTGATCGCATTTATGGGGCAAGACCCTTATAAAGGGTTCTTCCGGGTTTTTTTTCTAATAAGGTTCATGCTCTTATTCATATTTCAGGTAACACCTTGTTTGACATTAGTTTTAAGACCCCTCAGGGCCTGGACCAGTTTTGGACCAAGTATGAGTCTCTACAGTATACTGCTTTATGGTTACCCTTTCAGGCTATCCCTCTTACTTGTCCTGCTGTAAAAGTTGTTACAATTTTATTTTGCAATGAAATCTCCCACTGGTTACAACAATGATGTGAGATTTTGGGAGCACCACAACCTATTTTTGACTCCGAGCATTTTTGGACTGGTGGTTGGAAATTTCGGGTGCAGCTGCAGCATAATAATGTAGGCCCATCCATTTGCCAGACAGCTTTTTTTTGGACAGGGAGCAGGGTCATTGCTTTTATGTGGGACAACTCCGTACCTGTTTTAAATGTGGATCAGGCTTACATATAAGTGCTACATGTGATAGATTGCATTGCTCCTTCTGTCTTTCCTTTGGGCATGCTAGTCAGGATTGTACTAATGAGTTGAGATGTAACCTATGTGATGAGCCTGGACATGGGTTTCGTACTTGCTCTTGGGCTACTCATAACCATACTGATTGTCCTAATCAAGATTCCCTCCTTACTGAGGCTCAAAAGAAGGATATAGCTGCTTCCTGATCTATGCCAGCTACTGCTGAGCCTGTTCCTGATCCCTCCCTCACCTGTATCTAATGTGGAGCTTGTGGAACCTTCTAGACCCCCCCGGGTGTCTGTCTTGGATGTTGCACCAGCAGTTCCTCTGCCCCAAGTCTGGTCTTTCTCCCATGGTGTTTACTGCTGTGGCTCCGGCTGCTGCGGTGTCTACTGGGGTGGCGGAAGACAAACTGGTGATGCCACCTCCTGACTTAGGTGTTATGGAGAAGAAAAAGGCACAGAAACAACTTAAAACTAGGTTTAAATTGGCTAAGACTTCTTCTTCTGGTGCGGTGGTCCCCTTAAGTAATACATTTGCTGTTCTCCCTGGTAAATCCCAATCATCGGACCTTGGGAGTGACTCTGATACCTCTTCTCAGACCATCCTCTCTTCTGATTCTGAGGGTGATAGGTCGAGGGATGCTAGTCCTCAGATCAGACCTCAGAAGCCTGGTATTCGACTTTGTCATAGCACTAGGTCTGGGAGAATTACTTGATAGCTCTCTTCCCTTTTTGTTTTGATTTCTTTCCTCTTTGACACATGGCATTTTCAGTTCAACTAAGTGTTGCTACTTTGAAAGCAAATAGTGTGAAAAATGCTTGTCGACAATTGCTGACCTTTTCTTTGTTGCAGGATTTGTCATGTGATATTTGTCTTCTCCAGGATACCTGGCTAAACACCCTTTCTTTGGTGTCCTTGGTGAAAAAACTTTGGTGATGGAGCTCTTCTTTTCTTTCTTTTGGAGTAGACACATGTGATGGTGTTGGGATCATATTTCATGGGGATGGTTTTCAGGTTACTAAATTGGTTGAGATATTCTCTGGGAGGGCCCTTCTTTTGGATTTCACTTATCAACACACTTTTTGGAGATTGCTTAATGTTTATGCACCTGTTGCTAAGAAAGGAGGGTTGACGTCTTTAAGTCTATCAAACCATATTTGTTTACGACTAGGTGTGTTATTTGGGGGGGTGGGTTAATTGTGTTGTTTCTAAACATGATCGGGGAGCATGTACTGATAAGAATTTCTGTGACACCACTTGTCTTACTCATATCCTTGCTGTGAGTAGCCTACAGGATTCTTATTGGGTGTGTCATGCACAGGGTGGACATACTTTTTTTAAAGGCCACCTTTCTACCGGGATTGATTTCCTATTTGTTGCTTCAGTTGCCCGAGTTGTTCATGCAAGAACTGACCCTGCTGAAACTTCAGATAATGTTGTCTTGATGAATACCGTTACCTTACTGAACAATGCACTTTTTGTTTGCAGGGTTCATGACCTTCTAAAGGCCAGTATGTCTATAGCTGGGCTTATGGATAATTTATGCATGTGGTGGGTTGACACTAAGCAAGATTTACAGCACCTTGCTACCTCCTTTTCAAAAGCAACTACAGTAATGCACTATAAGAGGTATCTGGCCTTGAGGACTCATTTGGAACCACTATATTCCGCTATTAATTCACAAAGGCTTAACCTCACTTCCCAGGTACAGGCTGTGAAGAAAGATATGGAGGCCCTACAATACTCTAGGGATGCCTCCCTCTTACATGAACATAGGGTTTGTTCTCCTGGTAAAAAGGGGTTTGGGGATGCTTTCACTTGCTGTGCCAAGAGAGTTTCTGATCATGTTTTGACTGGGGTTATGGGACCTGATGGTATTATTCATACTGCAGTGCCTGACATTTTGAGAATGGTTAGAGACTATTTTACTGACTTGTATTCTGTCCCTTCTTTGGATGACTGTAGTATTCGGCAATTTCTTTCGTCGTTTTCCCATCCCCTTTGTCTTGATGTTTCTCTTCCTCCCCTCCTTGCCCTGATTAGTAGCGTTGAGGTGGCACGGGAAATTTCTCATCTGAAAAATTATATTGCTTCTGGTATTGATGGTTTGCCATCAGAGTTTTATAAAGCTTGCAGTTCTCGTCTATGTGACATTCTTGTGACTGTTTTTAACTGGTGTTTATTGAATCGGTTTGTTGATTTACATTTCTGTGTTTCCATACACATTCTGCTTTTTAAGAAGGGGGAGAGACAGACAGGACCTTTGTAATTGGAGACCGTTGAGTCTCTTAAACACTGATTTGAAGATTCTTATGAAAATCCTGAACTCTAGATTGTTACAAATTGCCCCTTCTTTGATTTTTTTGAAGCAATCTTGTTCCATTCCAGGTCAAATCACAGACCATAACTTACTGCTGCTTAGAGAAATGGTGGGACAAGGAAAAGCTGCTGATCTCCCTTGGCTTCTCATGTCCTTTGATCAAGAAATTGCTTTTGACCGGGTTCCCCATCAATTTATGTTTCAAGTTTTGAGCTCCTATGGCATTCCTGATATGTTTATTTCCTGGATTGCTTTTCTGTATAGCCGTGCTTCTGTCCTGCCCCTCATTAATGGTTATTTGGGTTCCTCTATCCCTCTTCATAGAGGGGTCCGGCAAGGTTGCCCCATGAATCCCCTTCTTTATGTTTTCTGTTTAGACCCCTTGTTGAGGGTGATAGAGCAAGACTCCCTCATTTCAAGGATTCATCCTCAACATTCATCTGTCTGTGCTAAAGTTTCAGCATATACTGATGATGTGTGTGTTTTTGTTGCTGATGTCCCCTCAGGTCACAGGGTGGTACAGCATTTTAATAGCTAATCGGTTATAGCTGGGGCCTCTTTGAACAAATCCAAAAGTTTCTTGTATTTTTTGGGTTCCTTTTCTTTTGATGTTTCCCATATACAAGGTATTGCCTTTCAACAAGGTCCCATTAAAATTTTGGGTATTTTGTTTGGTCGGGGGATAATGCATTTTTAAATTGGAGTGAGAAGCTCGAGGTTGCCAAACAACGTGTTGCGATATGGAAAGTTTGGCAACAGTCTAAGAAAGCTAAGGTCATGCTTGTGAAGACATTTTTGCACCCTATTTTTCTATATTTCAGTGTTGTTTATTCTGTACCTCCCCACTTTAGAAACTACCCTTCTAAGTTTGTTTTTCCAGGTCATATGGGGAAGTCAGTTGAACCCGAGTAAGAGGGACGTGTTGTATCTCCTTTTGCACAGGGTGGTTTAAATTGCATTAATCCCGTTACTTTTTATTAAGGTGTATTTTTTCATAGGAATTTTGTTGATTTGGCCAGACCTCCGCCAGCTGTGTGGGTCCTTTATGCGGATCCTTGGCTTGGTCCCCTACATAGTCTATGGCATTCATTACTGGGAAAGCCTTTATTAGTTTCATCCTATCCTATATTTTAAAGCCTGCTGTTAAAAAATTGAATAAATGGAAATTATGCCCATCACAGGTTTTGTCCAAACCTAGTAAATCAATTTATTTATGTTTACAATCCCAAGCTCATTCTATTTCCCCTGTATTCAAAGGCATTTCTGATCATTATTATGACCGTGTGCTGCTTTGTTTGACTGATAAACTAATCCCACCTAGACTATGGGATGTCTTGTGGCTTAATAGCCATGGTAGGCTTCAGGTTAAAGGTAATGCCAAGCATAAGATGGTCGCTGGCAGGATGTGTCCCAAGAAGAATCCATGGATCATTTTTTATTCAGTGTCCTTTAGTACTGACCTTTTGGCAAGACCTCTCTGTAGACTGGAATGCTGGATGTTGGTGCGTTATTACTCATGCTGAGGTTGTGGGTGGTTCCTTCTTGTGCCATACTGATTATGATGATGGAGTGGTAAGACTTCTCTTTGCACTGATTACATTTCATTTATGGCAAGCCCGATGTAAATTGGTCTTACACCAGGTTTATTTGCCACCTTCCTGTATCATTGACAAAATTGAACACGATTCATGTCGCCAATGTTGTTTTGAACTACATCATTTGTTTTATGGCAAGTGGCATGCTCGTTGGAAGACTATTCCTTTTATGAAAGACAAGATAGGATGATTTGCTTTTTATCCCAGTTTGTGGGCTGTTTTCTGTATTCCTGACTTGTTCTTACTTTGAGTTTATTTTTGTTTCTTCCACAGGTTATTTTTGTTTCTTTTGTTCATACTGTAATTTGCATGTTTTCTGCTGTTTATTTTACTTTTATGGCTGCTCATGACTACTGTATTCTTTATGGTTGTATACTTATTGTTCTGTTTCTTTAATAAAACCTTCTCCTACTCTTTTTGAGAAGTGCCATGGGATTTTTAACATCCATCTGAACTACCACCAGACAGGCAGATGGGACCTCGGTTTAACTTCTCATCTGAAAGACGGCACCTCGGGAGTGCAGTACCCCCCTCATGCTGCACTGTAGTGTCAGTACTGGGATATTAACCCACGTGCCTGATGTGGGGATTGACTCCACAGCCTTCTGATCTCCCAGCCTCAGAGGTGAGTGTGCTACCTTGTGAGCCATTGGCACTGAGCCTATTTTACCTCTGGGGCAGGCGGGTGAGGGTTCACCACCTTCTGGCACCCAGATGAGGTCCAATGCTAGGACATATGCTGGCTTATTCCACAGTCCACCAGAATTTGCAAAACGTTGTAATGCAGTGCATGTCAGATATAAAGGTGGATTGGAAAGCTATCCTGACAGGTTGCATGTGGGTCAAAAACTTATTCTAGTCAACATGGGTTTCTCTGCTACAGAGCTCTTCACTCTTATCCATATGTCAGGTGATCCCAATTTTGATCTTAGTTTTAAAACAGCCAGTGGTCTTGAAACCTTTTGGCAAAGGTACCAGGATGTCAGATATACTTTATTATATATTTGCCATCCCTCTGACTAAACCTGCTTTTTGGACTAGAACCGTCCTCTTTAAAAATAAGGGTGTGGCCATTGCTGACATTTTATACTGCCTTAAAACCAAATGTACTGTACTGGGTCCCTCAGATCCAATTATGGATTCTGCCCATATTTGGACAGGGGTGGCAGATTACCTCAGCACAACAGGACAATACAGCACCTGCCCAGCTGTTTTTTATTGACAGGGACTGAGGTTTTATCTTTTATGCTGGACAGCCCAAATCTTGCTTCTGATGTGGGGCTTACACTCACCTCAATAGTGCACGTGATAAGCTGAAATGTTTTCTTTGTGGCAGTATTGGGCATGCGGGCATCAGTTGCCCCAATCTGCTGTTCTGCAATCTTTGTGAAAACACACACCACACTTATAAGAATTGCCCATGGGCTACTCATAACAACCCTTTTGCAGATACAAATGAGCAAGAGGAGGTGCTTACCAGGGCACAACACAAGGTGGTGAATGGACCCTCCCTGTGTAATATTGGTGCTATCTTGTTACAAGAACTAGAAGCTGTGGGAGGCCAGGAGGTTCTGATCCCACAGCTTCAGGAACCTCCAGTACTGGTGGTGTAATGTAAGTCAACCGCAGATGACCACACAGTCATACAGCAGGAGGACGAGGGCCATGAAGAAGCCCCCTCTGTAGTAAGGGATCAGGGCCATGAGACAGACTTACTCTTTGGAATTACCTCTGATGTATAAAGTATGGCATGAGAAACAGAGATGCCTCCTCCTACAGAAACTGTTTGGGAAGAGAAGAGGGACAGAAGATCACATAGACGTGGAGCATCTTGTGCAGCCCGGGGGGGCCCAAACCTGCCCCCCCCCGAGTCAATACTCAAAATAGATTCTCTGCTCTGGCAAAGAGAAAACAACAGCCACAGCTGGATCAGGATTCAGACACTTTTTCTGTTGCCTCTTCACTACCAGAGTCTATGACTGACACAGAGGGCGTATCAAGTGACTCAAGATCCTCCAGAGGAAAATGATCTAAGTTGAAATCTCCTCTGACTTGAGGGCTCCCCTTAATTTATAACAAATGCATGACGGTCCCTTGACTTGTGTCTCCTTGAACACAAATAGTATTAAATCTTTGAGGAAAAGGCTTATTATCTTTTCTATATTAAGGGGTCTGAGTAAAAATGTTTATTTTTTACAAGATACATGCATCCACACACTATGAGAGCTTAATATGGTATCTTGAGCTTGGTTTTGTGGTCCATCTTTTTGGTCCCTAGGGAAGGACACGTGTTTCAGGGTGGGAATATTATTCAATATCCCAAGGATTTTCATGTCTAAACTGGTTGATTTGGTACCTGGAAGGGCTGTAATCTTGGATGTCACCTTCCAACAGCAGGACTATAGATTAATTAATGTCTATAGTCATCAGACTAAATTTCTGAGGGTGGGCCTCATGAAGGAAATGTGCCCATATCTTTATACTGCAAAGTCTATTATTATGGGGGGTGACTTTAATTGTATTTTGTTCCTCCAGGATAAGACAGGGGTCACTTCCAAACTCTTTAGTGACACTAATTTCTTAAATGATGTGTACCAATCTGCTGGTTTAATAGATAGTGTTACTTATGGGAAAAAAAACAGCCGACCATACTTTTTGAAAATGGACCCTAACTACCAGAATAGATTTTTTCTTCCTTTCAGAATGGCTTCTCTGTTCTCATTAAGAGGTGGCCAGCATAGAAACCTCTGATCATAGTATGATTATTGTGCATTTAGGGGCAGTCCTGAATAAACCAGTGAATCATAACAGGCAGAGATTAAATACTTGCCTTTTGGCAGACTCCTTGTTTGGGTTGGAACTACAAGCCCTGATGGAATCTTGAAATTCTATCTTTGAATTATACACTAATCCGTTACTGTGGTGGCAGGACACTAAACTAGAAATTCAAACTCTTGCATGCCAATAATGGCTAATAATGTGAGTAAGAACAAGTATTTCAGATATCTGGAATTTCATAGACATCTACGAAAACTAATGTCCATGGTGGTTGAAACTGATCTGGACTACTCTTCTCAGATTGCTAAAGTAAAGACAGATGTGTGTGACCACCAATGTGACAGAGGACATTCTCTCTTCCAGGAACAAAAATTTGGTATGAAGGGACACCCAAGACAGTAAACCCATGTGATGGGTGTAGTGCTTGAGTGGATGCCAAACATATGGCACATCTTAGTACAATTACTGGCAATATAGTTAGCACTAATTTGAAAATTATGGACGAAGTCAATAAACATACAGATAACATATTCGGGTGACAATTGTCCACCTCTCATACACTGAAAGATTTTCTCTGGGGCTTGTTAGTTCCATCCCTGCAAACTGAAGACCTACAGATTTTAATGCTCCTGCTTTCTATGGAAGAAGTTAAACAGGTGATTTCTGGGCTGAATATCTGTACTGCTCCTGGACCTGATGGGCTGCCAGGAGAACTTTATAAGAAATTGATGGATATCTTGTTACCATACTTAACAAGGGTATATAATGATGTTTTGTCAGGCAATCATGAGGTACCCCCTATACTGGCTGACAGTTTATTAATTTATCTCTATAAAAGGGGGGATAAGATGAACCTTCATAATTGGAGACTGATCAGTCTTATGAATGTGGACTGGAAGATTTTGAGTAAAATTCTCAGTAATAGGCTTACCTGAGCTGCAACCATAAGTGATTTGAGACACACAAACATATGTCATTCCAAATTGGTCTATGATGGATAATTTAAAAACTGTAAGGGAAATTTACGAGTGTGATACAATAGTGTGATATGTTTTAAGCTTAGACCAATCCAAAGCATTTGATATGGTCTCACACGAATACCTATTCGCTGTCTTGACCCACTATGATATCCCATCCATCTTTCCCCCATGGCTAAGATGTCTTTACAACAAGGCATCTACATGTCCTATTGTTAATGGCATAAGGGGGAAAAATGTCCTCATCAGGAGAGGGGTATGGCGAGGATGTCCCTTGAGCCCCTTGCTCTGCGTCTTTGCTATTGACCCTTTACTGCAGAAAACAGAGAATACTGGAGAAATTATACACATGATATCTTCACTGAATGTTGTTTTCCCAGTGACCCTAGCATATGCAGATGATATCTGTTTGTTGGTTGCAGATTATACTTCAGGAGTACAGGTATTGAATGTAATACAGAGGTATTCAGAGAGCTCTGGTGCACAAATAAATAAGGGTAAAGCATCGGAATGGCACTTGAGCCTGGGCAGACCCAATGGATCAGTGAAACAGCTGAAATAAATACTGTACAGGGCCCTATTACAATTCTTGGCCTCTCCTTTGGTGGCCCAGACCCAGCAGGGGAAAATTGGATATCCTGTCTAGATCTTGCAGAAAGTAAAATTCATAAATGAAAATCTTATCCCATGACATAATTAAAAAGGGATTTGTTTTGTTAAAAATGCTCATTATTCCATTATTTTTAACAGTAGGGACTACAGTAGATTCCTTTTACCTCAGAGGCTTGAGACCAGGTTGCATAACCTGTGTTTTCAACTGCTGTGGGGTAGCAGATTGAATCCTGTTAAAAGATTGGTTTCATATTGGCCTGTTGAGAAAGGAGGTCTTAATATGGTCAATCCAGTATGTTTCTTTTTTTACTATATTTTTGTATTCTAATATAGTACACATCCTGCAGAGTGTGCAACAGAGTTGGGCTATACAACTCCAATACAGATCTCAATATTTTTTCAGAAATAGGAGGCCCTATGATGGGGTGCATTCCATGCTATTCCACCTGGTACTGCTCCCTATTTAATAGAAGTTTTTAGGAAAATTAAACAATGGCAGCTCACTGACTCAGATGTCCTCAATAATACTAGGGAAGGGAGGAATAAAAAAGTGTTGCAGGTACAAATCCTGATATCCCCATGCTTTGCATGCCCAATAGGTATTAATGAAACAGAACTACAAAAGCAATTAACAGACACAAGGGTACCACGGAAAATATGGGATACCCTGTGGTTGTACTGTCATAATAGACTAAACGTGAGAGGTAACCATAAGCATAAATCTGTCCAGGATCATATTTGTCTTAGAGAAGAATGTACCAATACCCCTGAGATGATGGAACACTATTTTTTTTAATTTAAATACATTGAGAATTTCTGAACTGAGTTGGACAGGAAATGGGCCTTTCCACTACTTGCTTACATGACTTATGACATTCTTGTCTATGTCCATTTTGAAGGAGCATGGAAACTGTTATACCGCGGGATATTATCAGTGTCAGTGGCTCAGTAGGTAGCACACTTGCCTCTGAGGCCGGGAAATCAGAGGGCTGTGGGTTCAGTTCCCACATCTGGCACTTGGGTTAATATCCCAGTACTGACACTGCAGTGCAGCTTGAGAGGGGTGCTGCACTTCTGAGGTGCCGTCTTTCGATGAGATGTTAAACTGAGGTCCCATCTACCTGGATTGGTGGTAGTTCAGGTGGATGTTAAAGATCCCATGGCACTTATCGAAAGAGTAGGGAATTTCCGGTGTCCTGGCCAAATTTCCCTCATTCACTAAAAATACCACCAACAGCTTAATCTGATTCAAGGTCAGCTGGCATTCATCTGTATCCCCCTCCCCCGGGTTGTGCCTGAAAATAGGCAGGATTTGTCTAGTGCACTTACCCGGTCAACAAAAACTAAATAAAAATAATAAATAAAATTATGTGTACTTTTGGCTGTACTTAAATGGTCCATATGGAATGGTCGATGATAATTTGCATTACAACAAAAATATATTTCACCTATGGGGTTAATTTGTAAAATTATGAAAGAAATGCATAGTATCTATGTTAAAGAAAAGGCTTGTTTTCCTGCTCCAGTCATGACTACTTGGTGAAGATATATTCCAGCACAGGTAACATGGGATCCTGGACAGATTAAATGGTCTAAGGTGATAGGACACTTAAGGAACACGGGGTAGTGGTAAGGATGCCCCATGTCTTTTGTGCATGGATATTTCTTTCTATATATAGTAGGGTCTAAGGAGTCTGCACCAAATGAATTATTTTTAAAACATTTTTTTTGATGAAATGACACAAGGTGGTGGGTTACGTCATTTGCGGGTGTTGAATTTACAGTCGTCACGGGATGCAATTTTTTAATTTTCTTATGTCATTTTCTTATGTTTATATGTTTGTTTTCCTTATACTTTCTTGCAAATAAAAAAATTCCCCTACTGCACTGTAGGGGGAACCCTTGGCCATCATCCAAAATGGCCATTCGCTGCAGTTCTGTGGAGAGGATGGATGTGTATGATGCAGGGGATCGAGCCTCTTCCCCTGACCTCGTACTGTAAGAGGCTACCAGGGATGAGATTAATGTGATAGAGTGCAGAGAAAAGGAAATCAGAAGATATTTTTTTCTCTCAGCTGAGGATCTAAGTGTAACTGATGTGAATGAGTTGCCAGATATAGAAACAGAAAATGAAAATGTAGCAACGGAAGAAAAGTGCTTGAAAATTATTAAAGAACTTGAAGATGAGGACCGTAGACATTCCTTGCACAAAGTGAGACTGCAAGCCAAATTCACTAAAATCCAGGAGAAAGGCTGTTTTGACACTGGGCATGGCCCGCTTGACAGAAGGAGAGATGACACAGCAACTTCAAAGGAGCATGTCGAGCTTCAAACATCACAACTTCCCCAGATAAAACCAACCTCTATCATTATTTCTGAACTTGTTTCAAATGTTACAACTAGCAGCAAAGATGCTGGAAGCTTGTGTCCAGAGCTGCAGGGGTTAGGATTCATTCATATACCATGGGAACAATCTAAAGGCATGAATCATGAATATCAAATGACAAAGGCAAATGGGAAAAAGACATGGGGCAGGATTCCCAAAGATCGTGAACTTCCTGCAGCTGCGGCAACATATTGGTGCCAGAGGGTGGCCATTTGTGGAGCCGCAGGAGTCCTGCAGAGGTGGGTATTCATGAAGGTGGAGCTGGATTATGACTGGCTTCATAATGTATGGCAGAATGGGGGTGGTGTCACCAGGGAGATCACCGCAGCTGTGGAAAGATGCTACGGCTGGTGGGAGCAGCCGTTACACCCTCCACAACTGCTGAGGCTGTGAATCGTAACCAGCACAGCTGCTGGCAATTTCAGTCTGCAACTGCAGTTGCAGAGTGGGACTTAGGTCCTGATAGCTTTGTGAATCCTGCCCACAGAATTTAAATCCCACAGGAACCCAGTGTAACTTAAAAATTAATGACTCTAAAGGCGATTCTAACATTGCGTTTCCAGAAGACCATTAAATATTGCAACCTAGAAGCCAAATGACTTCAAGGCTTAAGTTAAAACAGACAAAAGAAGGGAACACTATTTACCAGTCTAAAAATACCCCTAGAAGGAAGTTACTGTGTTTTTTTTTTAACTGCAAGAAATCAAGCACAAAAACTACATTCAAAGGATGACAAAAAGAACAAAAGGGCTGCTCTTACACTAGCTAATAGAAATCCGGCATTAGGGGTTTCCTCTGCCTCAAGGGACTTTTCTGATGTTACAGTTCCTAGACTGGACAGGCCACAGAAAGCCCTACCAACAACAGAGGCTATCCAGAAAGCCTTTTCACTACAGCCTAAAAACTTAGACTTTTTTGCAGCATGGTCCACAGAGATAGCACTTAAAGAGGCAGAATGGAAGAAAATGCCTAGCAGCCAGTGACTACCGGACCCAGACTGGCAGGATTCCCCCTCTCCCATTGCTCCAGAATGGCACCCACCAAATCAAGACCAGGCACCTGCAACAAATACAGCTACTACAGAATCCCAGGGACCACATCCTAAAATGGGCCCAATGCCGCCCCTGAACAGGACAATACTGCATACAAAGACATACCAGCGCCCTGCCTAGGGGTAACTCCATCCTCCCCCCAGAAAAACCTACTGGATCCAAAATAGAAAAAAAAATGGTACACAGAGGGTGAGTGCTCAGAAGAACCCCCACAGTGACCCCTATTATTGGAACTTTTTACAAGATCTAAAAAGGAGGCTGCTCCCAGGAGGAATGCAGTCAGAATTAGTTGTAAAGGAGGATTAGCGACAAGACTGGACAGACAATATGTGGGGAGAAAACTTTTGAAAGACTCTTTGCGCTTCTCCCCAAAGGAGGTTTTCACCTTTATAAATATATCAGGGGGAGATAACTATGAGATCAGTTTCAGATCTTCATACACATTAGAGATGTTCTGGCAAAGGTATAATCAGGTCAGATTTTCTCCCCTATGGTCTCCTTTTTTGGTAATTCCCCTCACAAAACCACTCATCAAGTATGTTACAGTCATGTTTCGAAATGAAGGGGTACATGTTGAGGACATAACATATTGGTTGTCACAAAAATGAGAGGCACTAAGTTCACCAGAAGCATTGTTAGATTCAGATTTGTTTTGGGCAGGAGGGTGGAAGTATAAGGTGAAATTGAGACAGACTGAAAATGAAATAGAACATATCCTGAATTCATTCTTACTAGATAGGGATGGAGGGATATGTTTCTATTCAGGGCAACCCTGGGCACGTTACAAATGTGGAGCCTGTACCCACCTCTCAAGTGTCTGTGACAGGCCAAGATGCAACAACTGTGGAGAGGTGGGTCACAGTAGTGTACAGTGCACAAACCTTATGAAATGTGACCTGTGAGAGGAGACAGGACATATATTTTCTGAATGCCCATGGGTAGCAAGGAATAAAGCCTCAGTAATCATCCCTAAGCTCCTTATACAAAAGGCTCAGGAGATAGCAACAACTCCCCTGCATCAGCAGAGGTCAAGCCCCCCCATCCATGCCCCCCAACACATACCCAAAGAACAAGGGAGGGCCGACATAGTACAAAATACGATAACAGAACATGAGGTGAAAAAAGACCCAGACCCCTTCCTCATACTCTCTCAGCTCCAGTGGGATCAATTTACACCTGTATGCTACTCAGAGAACCAGACCATAGAAGTAACCGAAGGTATAAACCTCCCACCTCCCCTACAGGCTGCAACTCCACTTCTATGAAGGACAGCGACTAGTAACACAAAACTTCCCCCTGAACCCACTACTATAGAAGTAACCAATCCCTTTGAAGTCCTGGCCCCTACAGGAGGGGAGTCCAACACGGACCTGGCTGACCCTGACCATCCCCCCACCAAAAGGAGGAAGCAGCACAGACCTAGTACAGTATAAAGAGAAGAAGAAAAAGAAAAGGAAGAATGGGCCTTAAAAAACTAACCAGGGGATGAATAAACCAGTCCTTGGGTCTTGTAACTGTCATAGTCTATTAAATAATCGTAAAAGACAAGCACTATTTCAACATTTGGTGGATAACAAATTAAACATCTGCTTTCTACAGGAAACCTGGATGTTTACCTCAGACCATCTCAGAGCATTCCAAGCAGAATGGTGGTGGTGACCATCATTTTGGTCATGTGGGGCAGATAGGAAAGATGGCCTTGGGATAGTTTTAGCTCCTTTTCTTTCAAACTAACAAAACTTATTGTTTATTTTTATTTATTCAGTTATTTATTCATTACAAATCGGGTTTGCAATCTTTGAGTCAGAGACTCATTTACAAAGGCACCTTGTCGCAGGGGGGCAGACATCAAGACAGTTATTACGGTGCAGATTAAAACAGAGGATAACATTACAAATGCAGTAAAAGGAACATTTAACATAGATACACTTAGGTTACATAATGTAGTAGTTTGTATGTTACTTAGGTTACATAATGTTACAAAACTGTGAGTTACACTCATGGATATAGTAGGTCCTCAGAGAAGACAGTGGGTTACATCCCTGTTTGGACCTAGTAGGGAAGGGGTAGGTCTGGGGGAGGGAGAGGCTGTCCAGTGGACGTTGTCGAGCCAGGGGTCAAGGCAGGCGGGACCACAGGTTACAACAGGGGGGTTAGTTGCACCTACAACAGCGGGTATTAAAGATATGGTTCCGAAGGGCTGGTTTGAAGGAGCCAATTTTTGGCAAGTTGGAGATGCAGCTAGGGAGGGAGTTGAACCAGGTGGAGGCTCGGTAGAGGAAGGGTCTCTGGGCAAGAGAAGTCTTGGTTCTGGGCACCTTGAAAGTGGCCTTAACAGAGCTATGGGTGGTGATGGACGAAGATGGCTGCTGTAGGGAGGTGGAGACCCCGGGGGGGGAGTCCTAGCAGAGATTTCTTAGTGAGAAGGCGGGTCTGGTAGAGCAGTCGCTCCTCAAAGTTGAGAAGATTGGTGGTAGTATAGAGAAGGCAGGTGTGAGTTTGGCTGGGGGCACCAGTCAGGAGCCTACAGGCCTTATTGATGGAGAGTTGGATTTTGGAGAGGGCAGTGTTGTCAGCTGCAGCATAGAGGGGCAAGCCATAGTCCATGAGAGACAAGACAGAGGAGGTGATGGCCAGCCTGAGGGCAACCTGAGGCAGGCAGTCCCTGTGCCGGTATAGCAGGCCAATCTGAGAGTTAATGGTGGCTGACAAGGTATTAATGTGGGTGTGGAAGGAGAGGGCAATATCGAACTTGATGTCTAGGTACTTGTATGTAGTCACTTGTTCTAGCAGGTGCAGAGTGCTGGGGATAATCAAGGGGGGGGTATTTTTAGCTTTATTTTGGTGGTGGGAGAAGAGCATTGATTTGGTTTTCTTTAGGTTAATGACCATTCTGCGGTCTCCGAACCACCTTTCGGCTTGGTTGTAAGCTTGCTGGAAGGATAATTGGAGGGAGGTGGGATGGGGATGTGAGGCAATGAGGACTGTATTGTCGGAGTAGAGGAGCATTTTACAGGTACATGAGCTGAGGAAGGTGTTGAGGTAGAGACTAGAAAGTATTGGACCCAGGATGGAGCACTGAGGGGGCCCCGGAGCAAACAGGAAGAGTGCTGGAGAGGGAGCCGCTGATCTTGACACGCTGGGATCTAGCAGAGAGGTAGCTAGAGAACCAGGAAATGGGACCACCAGAGAAGCCAAGTTGGTGGAGAGAGTTGAGTAGAAGGGGATGACAGACAGTGTCAAAGGCCTTGCAGAGGTCAATGAACACTGCTTCTGCAAGGCTGCCGGAGTCGAGAGCAGCATGCAGGTGTTGAAAAAATTCCAGGAGAGCCATGGTTGTACTATGTCCTGGGTGGAAACCGTGCTGCTCTGGGCACATAATGTCATACTTGGTTAGGTATTCAGAGAGCTGGATCAACACCACTTTTTTAAGGGCTTTAGAGAGTTGGGGGAGGATGGAGATGGGCCAGTAATTATTGGGGGTGGATTGGTCCCCACTCTTATGTATGGGTGTGATTGCAGCAGTTTTTCAAGCACTTGGGAACTGACCCAGGCATACAGACCGGTTTAGAAGGTCAGTCACGGGGACTAGGACTTCTTCCAAGACCATACGGAGGGTCCTGGAGTCGAGGGGGTCACTGCTGGGGTTATTGCTGCCTAAGGCTTTTAGCAGGTGTGGCCTGGCTTGGGGGGGTAGGGTGCACAGGTAGAATGGTGGGCAATGCAGGACCGGAGGGAGAGAGGTGGGGATTGGGTCAAAGAAGCTGCTGAGGAGGACCGAGCTTAGGTCAGAGAAAGCAGAGTTAAGGCAATCGGCTATGAGGAGTGGATTTGTGGTGGGGGTGCCATTGATGGAGAGCTGAGATGGTGGAGGGAGCGGGACTTCCCATTTAGCTCTTTCATATTATCCCAGAAGGTCTGGGCTGAACCCCAAGTGGAAGTGAAGGTGGTCTGGTAGTGCTCTGCCTTGGCCTGTCTAATGGCCCAAGTGCACTTATTGCATTCTGCATTGTAGGCCTGTCTGTCAGATGCCTTTCCAGATTCTACAGCAATGTGCCACAGATTATCTCTGTTTTTGAGTCTCTGGAGGAGGGGTTGGGCGATCCATGGGGCATTGCATTTTTTGGAGCAGATCCTGGTGAGAGGGGCACAAAGGTCACAAGCCTTACAGAAGGCATTTGTGAAGCAGTCAAGAGCTGAGTCAATGTCAGGGGCGCACTGGATGGGGACCAGTCTAACTGGACTAGGTATTGTTTTAATTTTCTGAGGCCACTGGGGCATAAACAGTGGTGTAGAGTGGCCTGGGACACTGGCTTCAGACTGGAGGATGACCAGAGAGAGAGGACTGGGGAGTGATCACTAAGAGAGTTGGGAAGGACAGTGATATCCCAGATTTTGTAGGGGCGGTTAGATATAACAACATCTAGGAGAGTGCTGGTGCCAGTAGAGTGGTTGCATCTGGTGGGCTGGGTGACTATCTGGGACATATCCAGGGCAGCAAAGGAGTCCCTTATATGGGAGGCAGTGGCGGCAAGCCAGTTAACATTGAGATCACCTAAGATGACTTGCTCCACTTTGTGAGGGAGAGATGTGAGATAGTCAGTGAGGGACTGGACCACTTGGTTTTGATTCCTCGGGGGTACATAGGAGACTGTGAGGAAGAGAGGGCCTCAGGCGGGGTCAGGTGTGATTTTTAAGGTGAGGACTTGGGCTCCATAATCAAGTTCAGGAGCTGAGAGTGCCTAACCTATAAGGGAGTCCCGTACGAGTAGTGAACAACCACCACCGTGTTTGCCTACTCAGTCTTCCCGGTAGATGGTATATCCAGGGAGAGTGATAGCAGAGTCAGGGGTGGATTTGGAGAGCCAAGTCTCTACCAGTGCAATTATGTGAGTTTGATGTTGAACGACCAAGCACTGGAGGGCAGCAGATTTCTTTAGGAGACTGCAAATGTTTAAGGATGCAAAGCGGTCGCCAGTTGCAGTACAGGGTTTTGAAGGGCTGGAAGCAATAGGTCCTGGGTTTGGGTGTACATTACCAGATACTAATAATAGCAGTGTAATTATTCTGGTTAGTGGCCAGTGGCGATGGAGACCCTTGGGTTGACACCCAGCTGAGGACTTTAGAATCAGGGTGCATGGGATTTATAAAGTGTGAAGGGTAGGAATGGCAGGGGAGAGCTGGGTCCCGGTTTGGCCTTGGAGGGTGGAGAAAGTGGAGGTGTTGGTAGGGTGGGGATGCTGGGGGGTCACAGGTGTGTCAAGGGTGGGGGAAGGCCAAGTCACTGTGGGGTAGTCTGGGGATGAGGTGCCTAGTGTGGAGGAAAGGTGATCCAGTGTGTGTGAGGTCTGTACCAAGAGGGTGAAGGAAAGCAGACTTAGCAATGGAGTGTAGGTACCCATAGCAGCTGAGCAGTAAAGGAAGAGTGCCAGAAGTAGTAGAGAGTAAGGAGATGTAGAGTAGCTATGGAATGGTTGGGGGAAAACCACTTTAGTGGGCGAAAAGACTATAAGCTGCAAATGGGAAAAATCAGTATCAATTAGTAGAAGAGGGAGGGGCAAAGACAGATGAATAGTGATAGACTGACCACACAGTAAGTGAAATGAGACAGGAACTATACTGTGTTGGATTGGGTAAGTATGCTTATAACTGGGCCCTCTAGTGGCTAAAGGATATAATCTGCTAATAGAAAAGTCAACTAAAAAAAAAACAGGCAGGGAGGTTCTGAAGCAAGTTTTTCTTTGAGGGGGCACTGCAGCAGCCTCAATGGGACACTGAGGTCAAGGGTGCAGCCCACAGACTTACAACTCTAAGAGAAGGGGCATAGCGCTCAGGGCAGATAGCAAAATCACAGTACCTTAGGACCTCTTTCAAAATTTAAATCAACTCTTAAGAAATCTCTACGTCAGACTAAGTGAGAAATCAAGAACATGTCAAGCAGAGGTCAGTCCTAGCATTAATTTCTTGGCAGCAGTTCCTAGAAGACTTCTGGATTGCTGCACAAAGTGTGAGAAACACTGGCAAACAGGGACAAGTGGTGATGCCAAAATTCAGGATTCCAACCCGTACCTTGCTTGGAGGGTGAGTGTCGGGCAGCTTCTCTTTGTTCTGCTTACCAAACTGCAGAATGCAGTTTGTTTGAGAGGAGAGAGCCTGAAAGGGCAGAGTTGTCCCCTGGTGAGATAAGGTGAGAGGACAAAATTAAATAGGAGGCTTGGAAGGGAGGGCAGTCAGAAAACAAAAGATAAATTAACAGTTTGGGAGGGGCTGAGAATTAAACAGAAATAGTTTAAGAAGGGAAGTCCTGAGGCAAGTTGGGGGTTGGGGAGGACACTGCAGTATGCTCAACAAGAGAGAGCAGTAGCTTCAATACAGTCGTGGAAGGGGCTCTCATTAACACTGGGGTACAGAGCTGAAAAAAAAACAGGCAGGGAGGTTCAAAAGCAAGTTTTTCTTTGTTGGGGGGCACTGCAGCAGCCTCAATGGGACACCGAGGTCAAGGGTGCAGCCCACAGACTTACAGGTCTAAGAGAAAGGGCACAGCGCTCAGGGCAGATAGCAAAATCACAGTACCTTAGGGCCTCTCTCTCAAAACTTAAATCAACTCTTAAGAAATCTCTACATCAGACTAAGCATTACTTAAAGTGAGAAATCAAGAACATATCAAGCAAAAGGTCAGTCCTAGCATTAATTTCTTGGCAGCAGTTCCTAGAAGACTTCTGGATTGCTGCACAAAGTGTAAGAAACACTGGCAAACAGGGGCAAGTGGTATTCCTCCAGGGGTAGATGCCAAAATTCAGGGTTCCAACCCATACCTTGCTTGGAGGGTGAGCTTCGGGCAGCTTCTCTTTGTTCTGCTTACCAAACTGTAGAATGCAGTTTGTTTGAGAGGAAAGAGCCCGAAAGGCTGTTTATTGATTATAGATGGTCATTGGGAGCAAGTACCTTACAGGTTCATAAATGTCTATGGTCCTCAGACTAAAGCTGACAGAGTGTTACTAATCTCACAACTCCAGCCTTATATTTACACAACATCTCACATAGTGTTGGATGGAGGCTTCAATTGTGATCTCCACCAGCAAAACAAATGTTCAGAGGAAAAAGGCCTACCGTGATTCAAGCACTCTAAAAATGTGCATCACCCTAGCAGGCCTTCTAAACTGTGCACAGTATTTATTCTATGTCCAAAATATACTTATAGGAGAGAAAGGTTAACCTGTATTATAGATCACATCTTTATTTCCAAAAATCTACCAACTTCCAGCTTCCAAACCTTTCCCATAGAGTTTTTGGACCACTTACTCATGCAGATCTCCATCCAGTCCCTCCCAAAGGAGAAAACAGGGAAAACATGGAGCCTGAACACCTCTATCCTGGCTGTCCCACAGGTACAGAGGGGCCTAGTTTCCCTTCACTGGGCTAGAACTTCAGTGAGCGACTTGTATGTGGACCTGGGGAATGGTGGATTAATACAAAACACGACATAGCTTTATGGCCTCAGAAGCATGGGAAATCCACTGAAAGAAGCACATTTTCTCAATGCCTAAAATTACTATTGCAGCTCCAATATTTGTACACTCTGAATTCCTCATCCAGACAAGATTATGATTCACAGATAGAACAGCTGAAAGCAGATATGAAAAATTCCCAATACAATAAGGCTAAGATTTTAAATGCTGAGTTACAATACGGGACACAAAATTCCCAATTGGAGATCCATTTGAGGCATGTAAAACACAGGGAGATACAATGGCCTTTCAACAACTAATGGACGAGAAGGGAATGATAATAGACTGTGAAGCAGAACTACACCAAGTGGTGCAGACACTAATAACTTCACATGAAATGATTCCCCCCACCCCACAGAAAAAATTAAGAATTATTTACAAATCCTGCAGACACAAGCCCCTGAGAAAGAATTATTGGAACAGAAGTCCCCCTTAACAGTTAAGGAAATTGAATACGTAATTAAAAACCTAAAACGTGGGACTTCGCCAGGTCCAGACGGACTCCCCTTTGAATTCTTTAAAACCTTCTCCATCATAATGGCAAAATGCCTCTTGGAAGTCTTCACTGCATTCTTTTAGAAAGGGGTGGTCCCCCTCCCATTTTACCTCAGGACTACTGGTTTTCCTGTTTAAATCAGGGAACAGGCTAAATATTTCAATGGAGACCTATATCACAATTGAACTCCAACTTTAAAATTTTATCACAAATATTAAATGATAGATTGAGACGGCTTACATCCAGCTTAGTTCTGTAGTCTACCAGAAAGGAAAATCCAACCCACACTAATGATAATCAGAGACATAATTGCATATCAAGAAGGGAAGAAGAAACATGATTGCATTCTGACTTTAGACCAGAGTAAGGTCTTTGATAGAATATATCACCCCTTTTTATTCCAAACACTACAGCTGTATGGGATCCGCACAAATGTTATCAATAAAATAAAACTATTATATTCATGTGCAATGGTCCACCGTATCATTAAAGGTGAAATAATGGAAGGAATCACTTTCAGAACAGGAGTTAGGCAGGGGTAGCCCCTCAGCCCTCTGCTGTACACTTTTTCTCTCGACCAGCTAATTAGGAAACTAAATAATTCTCAAGCTTGGGAAGGTTGCATGGATCCTCAGGACAGGACCTCATAAAAATCCAGGCCTATGCAGATGATATCTGTTTATTTATGACCAGCTCTGAACAATTCCCAGCCCTTATCATGCAACTACAAGAGTATTCTCTAATTTCAAACTCCAAACTGAATATGGAGAAATGTAAAGGCCTGTTCACTGGAGAAACTGAACTAGATCCAGTAACCATAAACAGAATTCACATTTCCGAGGAGCCACAAAACATTTTGGATATCCTTTTTGGACCATGTAATTTACTACTAAAGAACTGGGAAACAGCTCTACAACGGGCAGAGTCTAGGGTAAACAGATGGAAGTCTTGGAAATTATCCAACATTAAAAGAGTCCACATCATAAAATGGTTTATTATCCCCTTGTTACTGTATGTGGCAATGGTTTTTCCACCCCAATCACAGTTGAAACAAGACTGTATTTATGTTTTTTTTCCAGTTGGTTTGGAGCAGTAGGTTGAATCCAATAAAAAGATGCTTCACCTACTTGCCAAAAGCTCAGGGAGGATTAGGAATGGTTGACTCCATTTCCTTTTTTACATCCCTCTTTATATCACAGAATTTCAAGATAGGACTGGCTCCTTCCCAGCGTCTTTAGTACTTATGGCTTAACAACAACCTGTCAGGGTAACTATCATGGATGGATAACAGCCACCTGAAATTATCTTCTAAACTGCAGATCCTGGCCTTCATCAGAACAGCAGTATTAAAACTCCAAAAATGGGGGTTGACGAGGACACAAATACGTAACCTTTCCGAGCCAAGCTTGTACAACTCAATCATGTCCAAAATCCATCCAGCTGAGCCAGATGTTAAAAATTGCTCATCCGCTTTGAAGGGAGGGTCTTGAAACAGATCAATAACATTAGGATTCCCCTACAAATGTGGGAGATTTGTGGCTATCAGTGTATGGTTGTTTAAATCTCAGAGGAAATGAGAAGCACAAAGCCCAAGAAGAATGAAATTGTCCATATAATGGTTGCCAAAATGTGGAAGAAACCATGGAACACTTCCTTTTTTCTTGTTCATATGCTAGGCCTTCATGGCTTTTCTTAGCTGTGAGATGGAAGTTGGAGTGGTTAAATAATCTATCCTACAAGTCTCTAATTTTAGGGAATGGTCCACAGCTATTGAGTAAATATGATCATGGAACTTTGATGGTTCTTTTCTGTAGTTTGAAGTACTATCCATGGCAGGCAAGATGTCAGTGGACTCTACAGCAAAAAGTAATGTCTTATGATACATACAGCATATTAGTTGAACAAGCAATGAACACAGTGTGTGTGAAAGATGGCCTTAAGTATCTGGAAAAAACTGTAAAGAAATGGTGGAAAGGGCTATATGGGTTTATAAAGCATAAGTAAAAAAACAGAGGTATGGGACTACTTTATGATTCCAAATCTGGAAATGTAAAATAAAAAGGGAAGGTCTAAATTAAGATTTAATATAGGAAATTAATTGTTTTCTGTTTGAACTCATATTACTTATTGTTTCTGAAGTTATCCAATATAATTTGTTCTTCTTATTTTTATTATGATTTTTGAATGTGTTTCTATGATCTATAATGAGTTGCACTGATATGTCTTCAAATAAAAAATTACCCTGCTCTTATCAAGAAGCACCACGGGATCTTTAATGTCTACCTCAACAACCACTTGAAAAGGCAGACGGAACCTCAGTTTAACATCTCATCCAAAAGATAGTACCTCAGGAGTGCAGCACCCCCCCCCCCATAATGCATTACAGTGCCAGTATTGGTATTTATCCCATGTTCCTGGTGTGGGATAGAACCCACCACTTTCTGCTCTTCCAGCATCAGAGACACTGAAACTGCTGGCAATTTGGCCATGGATCAACTTTTTCAAACAGTTTGGCTAGCACAGGTAGAATGGAAATAAGTCAGTAGTTATGCGGTGAGGTTTTGTTCCATAATTTGATGAAGAAAGGAATAATATGTGCTATTTTCCATAGAGATGGCACCTTGCAACTCAATACAGAGAGGCTAAAGAGATGCATTCTAGGTGCAGTAAGGACTGGGCATCCTGTTTTTAAGAAGAGTTCTTCAAGATCACCTGCTTCTGTGCTTTTTTAGGATCTAGGGTAAGAAGTAGATGTTTCACCTCCTTATATGTGACCTGTTGGAAGTGAAAAAGATATGGGACATTTGAGGGAGAGTCTGACGGGCTAAGAGCCAGGACAGATTAATAGGCAGAGGCTGAGGTATCAAAGGCATTCCCAGCTGAGGCGAAGTGTAGATTCCTTTCTTCTAGAATAAATTGCTTGTCTGAGATCAGCTGGGTACCATTTTTGAGCTATTTTGGCAGAGATGGCGGAGTTGGTCTCCCTTTTAGGTTTTTGAATGCTTGCCAGAATCCGGTGGGGTTATGTCCATTGTTATTCAGAAGGGTCTTATAGTGGGTGGATTTAGTTAATTGCATCAATTTAGTGCACCAGTTCCTTTTTTGCCGGAAGTTTAGCCAAGCTTGTTCAGATTTGATGAGTCGTGCCCTAGCCCAGAGCCGGTCTCTGTTTGAGTTCTGCTTTTAATTCCTTAATAATCCATGGGGTTAATTGTTTCCTGGCTCTTCACCTGACATAGGGGGCTAGTTAGGTAATGATCATACTATCTTCCTGAATAAAATAATCATAGGGTACTTGAATTGTAGGAGCTAGGTAAAATCCTTCCAATTAATTGCAACTAGTTTTTGGAGATACTTTTAATTGTTGAAAAGGGAGAAAGCACATTTTCAGATAAAAAAAGGATCGCCACCAAACTCAGGGATGCCTCTATCACAGGCAACTACATTATGGTCACTAAAGACATTGTCAAAAATAGTGGTTAATGAGATTTTCTGTGGTCTGTTAGAGAGGATAATATCCAGAATGGATGAATTCAAAGAATTGTGCATATTGGGTCAAGTAGGTACAGAGATGAGCTTCTGGAAACCCAAGTCATCACAGAATTGTTTAAGGTTGTTTGCTTTTGGGAACTGCCAGTCATAGTTCAGATCTCCCATAATTATTATTTCATTGTTGTGTGTACTTCACCACTTCTACCACTAGCCTGCTGTGAATTTGCCACTAGTGTGTTACCTCCTAGTTCTGACTTCAGGTGCTTGGTCATGCAGAAGCAGGTCTCAGGACATGGAAACCACAGTTCCCTTCAGGCAATCCTGTAGATTCTCGTGTAGTAGATGCAGTCTCACTTTAACATGATACTGTATGCGCTAGTTGAGATGGAACCACTGAGATTTGTCAGAAAACTAAACTGTCTGTATCTTTTAAGAACACTGCAATGTTACTCATTAATTAAATATTAAACATTTAAAGTGTTGACAAGATATACAGTGTAGACAACAAAAGGGGGAATTGAGAAACTCTTATATGAAAGTATTACAAACAGAAGAAAAAAAGACAGCTGAACTAAGCCACATTCCAGCTTACCGCACAAGCATTCTAAAACAAGAACTTCCACACATAATTCAATTCCCAAAGACAGCCACTTGGTATATTTGAAAAGGGTTCTCTCACTGATCAGTTAGTGTTCTTCGTGGGGAGTTCTGACCCTCCAAGTGCAATGCAGAGAAAGAGACCTGTACATTGCCTTTGCAACCTAGTGGAAGCTTGCCTTGGATCCATGATGCCACAGGGCTGTGAAATGAGATTAACACTAGACACTGGCAACTCTTTTTCTTTTTTGTTAGCAATATCCAGTCTGTTCAATTCAAACCTCAATCAGCTTTGACCAGTTCTGGAGTTGCTTCTCCATCAGGAAAACATGTAAGACTGCTATATATTCATATACAAACAGGGTATGGTCTCTGCTGCACTGTCCTTTGGACCAGAGAAGAAGCTAATTTATAAAATGGGGAGAGAAAATCAACTAGGAGCAGATTTATCCTGGACTCCCTTCAGGGTGCCTTCCTCAAGCAACTGGTCATGGAACCAATTTGGCAGAAGGCAATACTGGACCTTGTGCTCACAAACAGGGACAGTGTGAAGGGGGTAACAATGGGGGAGCACCTGGGGAACAGCAACCACCAGTAATTTTGGTTTGAAATCACAGAAGGAGCAGAACCAAACCACACAAAAACACGTATCCTGTATCTTAGGGGGATAGACTTTGGGAAAATGGGGAGATGCTTGAAAGAGGCATTAAGGGGAATGGGGCAGGAATCAGGGGTTGAGAAACAGTGGACAGTATTTAAAATGGGGATTACAAGAACAACAGAATTATGCATTAAGCAGGTTAGCAAGGGGAAAAGGAAAAGGAGGCCATTATGGTTTTCCTAGGAGTTAGCGGAGAAAGTGAAAGCCAACAAGATTGCATTCAGGCAATATAAAAAGAAACAGGCAGAAGGGGATTGGGAGACGTACCAGGAGAAGCAAAGGGAGGCAGGGAGGTCAGTAAGGGAAGCCAAACCTCAGACAGAAGAGCACATTGCAAAATTAGTGGGTAGAGGGGACAAAACCTTTTACAGGTACATAAGTGAAAAAAGAAAGGCAAAGGGAGGGATAGTGAGACTGAAGGGGAGGATGGAGGAAACATGGAGGATGACAATAGTAAAGCTGACATATTGAACAGGTATTTCTGCTCAGTCTTTACTGAGGAAGAGGAGGGTAATGGGTCTGAAGGGAATACAAGGGGTAGGAATGGTGCAGAAATGGACACAAGTCCCTTTACACAAGAAAGGCCCTGAAGGAACTGGAAGTAATAAGAGTTGATAAAGCAATGGGGCCAGATGGGGTGCACCCTAAGGTCCTTAAAGAACTAAGAGAGGTGGTGGCTGAATCTCTGGCAATCCTGTTTAGCCAATTACTGGAAACAGGGGAGGTACCCAAAGATTGGAGGACAGCAGATGTAGTCTCCTTATACAAAAGTGGGAACAAAGAGGAAGCAGGGAACTACAGACCAGTCAGCCTCACCTGGGTAGTGGGAAAGATCATGGAAGCACTACTGAAGGAGAGATTGGTGGAACATCTGGTTGTCAATGGACTACAGGATCCAAGGCAGCATGGTTTCACTAGGGGAGGTCATGTCAGACCAACCTCGTTGAATTTTTTGACTGGGTGACTAGGGAGGTGGATCAGGGGAGGGCAATGGACATGGCCTATCTGGACTTCAGCAAGGCCTTTGACACTGTGCCACATAGAAGACTATTACACAAACTGGGGAATATGGGTGTGGGCTAGACAGTAGTGCAGTGGGTAGGTAACTGGCTCGGTGGTAGGACACAGAGGGTGGTGGTAAATGGCTGTCACTCCACAGAGGAAAGAGTGACCAGTGGGGTACCACAGGGATCAGCGCTGGGACTGGTCCTATTCAACATCTTCATCAGTGACATTGCGCAGGACCTAGAAGGCAGAATTTGCCTGTTTGCTGATTACACAAAGCTCTGTAACAAAGTAGACACACCAGAGGGTGTATACAGAATGGGAAGGGACCTGCAGAAACTTGAAGAATGGGCAGGGGTTTGGCTGTTGAAATTCAATACAAAGAAGTGCAAGCTAATGCATATGGGGCACAAAAACCCTGGCACAATATATCAGTTGGAGGTGAGGATATAGCATGCACCAAGCAGGAAAGGGATCTTGGGGTTATCATCTCTGATGACCTCAAGGTAGGGAAACAGTGTGATAA
Organism: Neoceratodus forsteri; assembly: GCA_016271365.2. Classification (NCBI taxonomy): domain Eukaryota; kingdom Metazoa; phylum Chordata; order Ceratodontiformes; family Ceratodontidae; genus Neoceratodus; species Neoceratodus forsteri. The sequence goes on from CM057453.1 coordinate 705,741,758, forward strand.
GGCAGCAAGTAAAGCAAATAGGATGCTGGGATGCATAGGCAGGGCATCACCAGCAGGAAAATGGAGGTCATAATTCCACTGTACAAGACACTAGTGAGGCACCACCTGGAGTACAGTGTACAGTTCTGGAGACTTTACTTATGTAAGGACATAGGGTAGAGAAGGTTCAGAGGAGGGCAACAAAGGTGGTACAAGGATTGCATCACAAGTCCTATGAGGACAGGTTGAAGGAATTGAATATGTACTCCCTGGAGGAGAGGAAGGAGAGATGGGATATGATGGAGACATACAAGTATCTTACAGGGAGTAACAGGGTGCAGGAATACACTATTTTTAAGCAAAAAAGATCTTCCAGGACTAGAGACCATAGGATGAAGTTGGATGAAGGATGATTCAGAGGAAACGTGAGGAAGAATTTCTTCACAGAACGGGTGGTGGACAAGTGGAACACCCTGCCAGAGGAAGTGGTGGGGGCTGAAACAATCACGGGATTTAAGAATGCATGGGATAGACATAAAGGAACTCTGGAGGTCAGGGTCAAGGGGCAACAAACTTCTAGGAAAACATAAAGTAAACTTACAAGCTCAAATGGGCAGACTGGGTGGGCCGTATGCCCTTATCTGCTGACACTGTCTATGTATCTATGATGCACAGGTATTAACAAGTTCCGTAAAATCAAGATGGAGTACGAAAAATAAAGCAAGCAGCCACTTAGAACTTTCATTTTGAAATGCTGCCATTTTTTCCCCCTTAGCAAAGAAAATGAAACAACTGAACAGCCCACCTAAATTCAGAATAAAAAGTTAAAAGAAACACACAGAACTCTCCTACTGTACTCGTCACAGACCGGGTAGATTTTCAGTGCAACCACAGTCCTGTCAGCAGTGAGTTTTAAGTGCATCGTGATATCATGAGCTGTTTTGTTGCAGTTAAAAAAAACAATAAATATTGGGTGATCTGACCCGGGCTGAAAACCCACAGTTGACAGGACTGCAGTCACGCTGAAAATCTCCCCGGTCTGTGATGCTGAACATCAGCCCAATGTTGTCTATGTCACCCTTATAGTCATCACTCAGCAGCTAAATTGTAGTGTAGGTTTTTGTTTCCAAATGCTATTTAAATAACAGTGATCTGGAGGCTTTCCCAATAAAATCCACAGACTCCATACACACCTCATCTCTTTTAGCTCTTCTGCAACTCCACTCCCGTAATGGCAAGCAAAGTTAACTTTTTTTAAAAAAAGTGTAGCTTAACTAGATTCTGCCCTGGAAAGCTGTGGCTGGCATGTTCATTTTGAGCTGCCGATTCTACTCAGACTACTGAGATCAGTGGATTTTCTGCCACCCGTTTGCTTGCTTCTATCGGGAAGGACCAGCATCACGTTCTGTCTGCCACATGTTGACGACTCCCTGCAAAACATAAATGAGCAACACATGGACTGTATTTTATTCTTTATAATCTGAGTTCAGTTTCAGAAAAAAAAAAATTACAATTGGGAGTTAGGGAATGGAAGCCATGACAACCACAGTATGAGAAAGAGTTCTACGGAGGCCACAGTATGACAAAAGTCAGAAGCTCAAAAAAGAAAAAGCATGGAAGTAATACACAAGAAGGAACTATTTTACAGCAAAATTCTTTAAAGACTTTTCTACTAGATTATTTAAACATGCGAACTGTAATTTTTTCACACATGTAAAATGAAGTGACCCATTTTATAAGTGCAATAAGACACTTTGGGGTCTGCGTTGAACAGATATTACTGCACTTCTATGGGTTAAAAGTACAGGTACTCTGCATGTGGCCTCATGTCTTATTATCTCCCTGAACATCTATTCAATGCACACCCCATCGTGTCTTATTGCTTACACATCTGCCATCATCCATTAATGGCCTTATTCAACAACAGTGAATCTACCTTCTCATTCCCAATATGTGATCCATTTTACAATTCAACCTTTCATATGTAGTTTAACATACAAACACATATTTTAGGAATCCATAAAGAGCAAAAATATTATGTACAACTGAGGGAATGACAATGTTGCAGTTCTGACCCTTTCATTTTGACAGAATGTGTTTTCTACCAGCCATACCTTTTATCTTGTGTATTTTATTTAGGATTAGATATTCTCTCTATCCAAAATAACTTTCTATACAGAACTAAGTTCAGCTTTATTTTGTGTGACTATCAACAACATTACAGGCTGTGCTGTGAATGGCTCTTAGCTTTTTATAAAGCTCTGAGATACTATATCCCAGATACCCTGTAGTCAAATGTGAAACTGGGACACTGAAGTGTTAGATCTGGCTCATAAATGTCTGCATTTGTCAAGTACTGAAAGATCTGTAGAAAACCAGGCTCCCACTGGAACCAGCAGGCAACAACAACTGGTATTAACCTCCAGTATCTCAAGTCTTTCAGTGAGGTTTTCAGGTTATTAGGATAAATCCGAGTGCAACTCATAGTGCAGGTCACAGTAAAATTGTGCAGTCTGCCATGGAAGATTAGTATCCCATATGAGTTCTGCAGCAATCCAGATAGTTAACCTCATGTCCACCTAAGTCTCATATTCTTTTGTTTTTGCAGTCTCAAGAAGTTGTACTTTGAATGACTGTATAATATGTTTTATATTAACATCATAACTTTCTAGTGAAAATCTAAGAAATGCTCCCAATGCAATGTAAACTTATGAATGAAGTAACACAACTGATGGCAGTCTTTTGAAATTGTCCCAACACTACAATTAACAATGTAGATATTTTTTTTCAAAATCCATAAGGTTTGCATTTTTGAGTGCACTGAAAGTTAAACACTTCTAGGGATCTTGAATACCAGAGGTGTGCTTCAGGCAAGGCTAGAAATCACAGCCAACTTGGTTTTGACTGGTCTGATTGGGGGTTGACCAATTCAATGTATCGACAATCTGAGCTGATCTTGAACTAGAAATGATGAACAATGTCTGGCTGCAATGATGAACTGGACAGTCACACCTGCAGCTGTAATCTCTGCCCCCTCTCAAAGCATTTCCCTCCAACCACAGCCACAGAAAATAAAGAAGTCCATGTCAGGGATGGAGGAGTGAGTGAGTGATTTAACTACACTGTAGTCAATGTGTGTAGCTGCAGGGAGAGAGAGGTGTTTGCAACACACTCTGCAAAATACAGTGCTAAAAGTATTTGTGTATATATACTGTATATATTAATTTGTTGACCACGTAACTGCACTGGTCCTAGGACGGTTTTCAGGCATGACCTAAGTTATGAAGATGGCACACAACAGTACAGTAGGAATGAAGTACATACAGGGCAAATTGTTAACATAAATTAACATATAGGACATCAGTGCACTGCACTATGATTACCTAAACAGCAACTGGAGGTAGTGAGGCATCAGAAAGGCAACAAATATGAAATACAGTATTAAGGTGATAAACCTCATTAAAAAATGCCATTATGAACATTAATTTTGGGCATAGAGTCTATTTTGGAGAGAAGCTGATCAAAAATATTGAGACCATGTGAGGACTACTTTAGGGGAGATGCACGTCAAAAACAAAAAGCTCTTGTGAGGGCAAATTTACAGGAACATGCTATTGAGAATAGCAATTTTTTTCTGGGCTGATTTGTGGGAGAACCAGATCTAATATTTGCAGGTTTATTTTTTTGCAGGGCTAACATGGGGGAGAATCCCTAAATAACAAGTTCTCATCAGGAGCATCCCCTTGCCCATTTAATTAATCAACTGTTCAGTTGCCAGATAAGTCATGTGGTGCAGTGCCTGCTGTTGCTAGTTTCCCTGAGGGATTGTTGATGTTGTTAAAGCACTTGCATATTTTTTTATTATTAAAAATATATACAGGATGTAGCCCTGCTAAATTGATAGGGCCTGCTTTTGAGCTCCTTCCAGAGCAGCCTTCAGGTTCAGATATCTTCCCACACCAAGGGATATCCTTGCCTGGCCCTCCCATCAGACTGCAAGCTGGATACAGATGAAGGCTTCAGAAATTATGCACGTTGAAGCTGCACCACAGAGGATGCATGGGCTTCACAGCACCTGCCACACTGCTGATCAGGGAAGAGCGAATGAGGATACAGTGTCAGTAGTACCTACTCTTCTTTGCATCAGGAAGCCACACTTCCAGTGACCACAGCCACTAATTAAAGCTCTAGTGACAAGGGAAGCATTGAGCACCATGGACACAGCCATTGTGATATCCTCTGACTCCAGGAGATAGTGTGCAGGGGTCAGAGAGGCAACAGTGAAAACCAGTGAGACAGAAGACCAATAAGAAGGCACGGCAGCTTGAGAGCATACACCTTACTGAACTGAACAAGTACCAGCAGGGCAAGTGAGAGTAGAGAAGCCCAGAAGTGAAAGCTGGAAGAAGAAGAAAGCAAGCAGAAAGTCTGCAAATGAAGGACCTATGAGGAAGCATCTTTTCATAGGTTTCATATGAGCACAGAAAGACAATACTGCCCATATTTGGCTTGTCTCTTTTCTCAAAGTTATAACTTATCAAGTTGGTACTATGGTAGTATTTGTCCAACTGATATTACTTCCCTCCAGCTCCCCATGCAACCTGTTCCATACTGACACCACATGTTGTGTGAACCACATTAATCTCCTTTTAGTGTGATTTATTTCTCCTTGACGTTGCAGCATGTGTGATCTTGCGTCTTTTCATCTTATTTTTAATTCAAAGTCTAAGCAATCCCATAACTTATTGTTGTTAAAAGCTGGCTACACCAAACATAGATTGACCCTTAACCTGCAGTATTCCAAGGAGTATAAATCAAACTTATTTAATCTCTCTTTATATTCAAGACTTTTTAATTTCAGATATTATCTTAGTCGTTCTTCATTGAAGCCTTTCCATCACTTTAATCAAGGTCTTTTCATGGGGTGCCTAAAACTGGGAGCAGTACTCCAAGTGTGATCTTACCAATGATGAACACAGTGGCAGGATGGCTTTTCTGTCCCTACTGGTTAAAGTTCTATTTATACAGGTCAAGATGCTATGTGTTTCTTTTATTATCAGCTGACAGTGTTTTTTAAATTTTAGATTGTCAGGTAAATCCACTGATTTCATTTGTCCGTAACCTCTGTGAGGATCTTCCCACCAAGATTATATAATGCCAACTGATTGTTTTTTTCCCAGGTGCATTACATCACATTTGTTTATGTTGTAAATTTAATTTGTGAGTCTGGGCCAAGATATACAGTCTATTTATTTCACCCTGCAAGTTTTCAATATCAGGGATGCTATTCATCATAGAACCTATCTTAGTATCATCGTCAAATTTTGCCAACCATGCACTTTCATTGCATCTCATCGAAGCAACATCAATATTGAACAAACAGGGGCCTAAAACTGATCTCTGCAGTACCCTGCTGGTGACAGGTATCTAGCATGACTGCCTACCACATAATATTAAAGGAATAATGTACGACAGGGTGTGTGTCATGTTGGGATAATGTTATGCCTGGGGTCATTAGGCACGAGGCCGCAGACTGAGTGCAACTTATCACCCCCACAAGTGACATTATCCCAGCACAACACACACCCTGGAGTGCATTATTCCTATTATATAATGGCTCATTTTTTTAATAAAAGAAGAAGGTAGAAAAAAACTATATTTGTGGCACTTTTTATCATTTTTATGTCTGCTTGCACGCATGTGCAAGAAACATAGTGCCATTTACCTTGGCTTTCTCTGAAGCAGCAGAATAGACTTTTGGCTCCTATAAATAGTGTGGAAATTTCAGAGGTTATTGGAAATTTGCCAACGAATAAAACCCCGGGGATAGATGGATATACGGCCCTATTTTATAAAAAATTTCAGACCCAAATAATCCCACTGCTTCTTCCCCTTTATCAACATATTTTATCTGGTAAGGACACAGATCCCTTATTATTCAAAGCACTGATTGTCCTGATTCCCAAGCCGAATAAATCCCCCGACTGTGTAACTAACTACCGTCCTATATCGTTAATAAATCAGAATATAAAAATCCTAACCAAATTGTTGGCTAATCAGCTTAACAAGGTAATAGACACTCTGATAGGACCAGAACAGGTTGGATTTATGAGGGGTAGGTCCTCTGTTGATCACTTAAGAACCCTCTCGCATGTCTTCTCGATGTCCAAGGATGCACCTTTTCCCACTGCTTTAATTTCCCTCGACGCCAAGAAGGCATTCGATAGGGTCCATTGGGAGTATCTCTTTCAAGTCTTGGAGGCCTTCGGTTTTCCATCTGGTTTTGTAGGGTGGATCCGGGCACTGTATAAATTCCCCTCTGCATGGGTGACAGGCAATGGAGTAATCTCAGAAAAATTCACCCTTCATTCAGGCACCAGGCAAAATTGTCATCTATCCCCATTATTATTTAATCTTTACCTGGAACCGCTAATCAGAAATTTACAAAATTATCAGAATATCCAGGGGATCCCCATCCATCCTTGTGAAATAAAGGTATCGGCTTACGTGGACGATTTCCTCCTCCAACTTTCCAATCCTGGTCCTTCTATACCATATATGTTGGGCATTATTGCTACCTTCGGTAGAATGTCCAATTATAAACGTTGGTAAATCAACGGTATTTCCACTTAATCATAAACTCTTTAAATCTGATATAACTCCTTTCAGGCTTAATTGGAGGCAAGACTCCCTTAGATATTTAGGTATAGAATTATCTAGAAATCCCGAGCAAATTATAAAGTTAATCTGGATTCTCTGGTAAGCACCATTGCTCAAGATCTGAACAGATGGGCCTCCCTTCCTATCTCATTATGGGGTAGAATAAATTTAATTAAAATGAATGTTTTCCCACGGCTACTGTACCCCCATCTGTGCTTAATATCTGGCTCCCTTTATCGTGGTTCAGGAAATTACAATCTCTGTTCACCAAATTCCTCTGGTGTAATAACATTTCCCGAATAGCCTACCAGACTTTGACTGCCCCCAAAAACAAGGGGGCTTACTACTCCCCAATGTGGGTCTTTATTTTTGGGCATCACATATCAACAAATATATGAGATGGCTATCCCAGGAAAATCTATATATGACTCTGGCCTGGCTCAGAATTGAATTATCCCTTATACGGGCATCTGGTTTAAGGCCTGAAGGAGTGCTACATATTAGGGAAAGTCTCCTCCCTCTAAAGCTTAAAAACTCGTCTCCTCCCTCTAAAGCTTAAAAACTTGATAATTTCTATATCCTTAAAAGTTCATGCGTAGATTTATCGATTCCTCAGGTACGATCATATTAATGATCTCAGTCAACCAATAGTAGGAAACCTACACCCCAAAATGGAGCAAAAACCGGTTCCCCTGTCCTGGCTTCCCATATTACAGGATTTGAATGTCACCTATTTCTTAAAGGTAACACATGGTTTTCAATAAAGGAAATTATAGCTAAATTAGGTATCTCTAGCAGGTATACCTTCAGGATTATTCAACTCCGACATATCTTAACACGATCTTTCGGCCAAAAACCCCAGACAGTTCAATCCATTCCATTCCACAAAGAACTAGGAATACTTAGTGGAGGCCCTAATGCAATCTCCAAAATTTATAACACATTATATCTCTGGAAATTCCCAGATAGCTTTGAACCAACCAGTCTTTGGGAGTCCTTTTTCCCAGGTCATAACATTGACTGGGTGCCAATCTGTACACCTGTCATAAATTAATTGCGCAAGATAGACTAGGACTAATGCAACTATATATCCTACATAATGCTTACTATACACCCTGTAAGTTGGCCAAGTTGGGTTTAAAGACTATCCCATTATGTGTTAGATGTCAACAACAGGAAGGGACATTATATCATATTTTCTGGTCATGCCCGAAAGTCTCCCCATTATGGCACAATATTATGCAACTTACAGATCCCCTTCTAGGTCTTAAGGATCTATTTACTCCTGAAATTTGTCTCTTGGGAAACCTCTCTGGCATCAGGGTCCATAATCGGAAGTATCATATGACACTTATTGCCATGTCTGTCAAGAAATTGGTACTACGACATTGGCTCGATCAACAAGAAATTTCTTACAATGAATGGTTAACAGAAATCCTGGCTAATCTATGTACCGAGAAAGCCATTGCTAATTTGAATAATACAATGAGCAGGTTTAAAAAGACATGGGACCCACTTTACGCTCTTTATTCACTATAAGGTTGTCAATATACTAAGTATGTATTAGTTGGTCATGAAGTTAACCCAGCTAGGATAAGATCTTAATATTGAATGTCATATTACCTGCTGCTGTAGTAGGCATGTAAGGGGAAGAGGGTGGGAGGGAGGGCAGGGGATTAAGGAGGGCGGTTTAAATGTAACCTTTGACTAATTAAACTGCTTTTATGTAAGAATATCTGCCTTGTTTGTAAAATGGAAAATAAGGTTAATAAACTTTAAACTGCAAAAAAAAGAAACATAGTGCCACCATATGAGTTTTCGTAGGCGTGCCACCTCGCTTCCAATGCCCTGCTCTATCTTGCAGGCGAGGCCTCACTGCACCAATACATGTCCGAGCTGTCTATGACAGCAGTTCAGATGCAGTGGCATACAGTTCACAGCAAAACACCGCTACAATCAGTGGTGGTAACGTGTAGACAATTTGCCTACTGCTGTCGACAGTATGCAAAGTGCCTACATGTCGGCACTGCAACTGAAAAGCTGTCATAGACAGCTCTGTTTTTCCTCTCACCCACCAAACACCCATGTAGCATGCTGGGAGCCCACCCCAGCTGCTCATGCACTCCCCCCCATACACTGTATGGCCGATGGGGGTGCCCAATCCCCGGTCGGCTCCACTGGCCCCCCAAACAGACTTCCAGGTGCCACACTGGGAGCCCACCTCAGCATGGCAACAGTCCGTATGTCCAACAGGGGTGCCCAATCCCCCGTCAGCTCCACTGGCCCCCCCAAACAGCCTTCCAGCTGCCACACTGGGAGCCCACCCCAGCGTGGCAACAGTCCATATGGCCAACGGGGCTGCCCAATCCCCTGTCAGCTCCACTGGCCCCTCAAACAACCTTCCAGCTGCCACGCTGGGAGCTCACCCCAGAGTGGCAAAAGTCCCACATCGTCTTCCTAAAAAAATAAATAAATAAATAACCTGTAAGAAAAAATGGTCCCTCGTTGACTTTCTCATCCCCTTCCCCAACCCATGCCCATCGTCTGTGCACCCACCTTCTCACACACCCCCACCCCATACTTACGTCCGGCTGCCAGTGTAACAATGTTCGGTGGACTAGGAACACGTCTGCACTCTTCAAAGCTGACCCCGAACTGAAGAAATGCCGGTAAGCTGTATAACAGCATAAATGGTTTTTTTTTTCAACTTTGGTGCATGTCTCGGCCATTTTGGGGAATTTTTTCACCAAATTTTCAACATAGGGTTCGTGGGAACCCACCTCATAAACTCAATCACTGTAATTTTGTTATTCGGTCCCGAAAGGTGATTTCATGGTCACTGCGCAGAACCACCTTTCTTACAAAATGTCAGTGTCACAATTCATGAGGTAGGCCCTGAAAAATTTGTTGAAAATTTGTTGAAAATTTGGTGAACAAATTCCCAAAAATGACTGTTTTACGAGTGTGCATTGCGCAGTTCCTTCACACGCTCATGACTTTGAGAATTTTTTATATTTTCACTCCAGATTTTCAACATTGCCATTTTACCACACCTCCTTATGAACAGTTCAACTGCTATTTTTCACATCTCACTCAAAATGTGTTTCCGCACATGTAGCACACATTGGCCTGGTCAGTTTGCAAACTCAAAGTTCGGGACACATTATGAAAATGACGGTGATGCTGTTCATGAGCAGAGGTATGAAAATGGCTATGTTGAAAATTTGGTGACAAAAGTCCATAAAATGACTGTTATGTGCATGCATTGCGCAATTTCCACACACCATCATACATTCACGAATTTGTAATATTTTCAGTCCAGATTTTCAACATTGACATTTTTCCACACCTCCTTATGAACAGTACAGCTGTCATTTTTCACACCCTGTCCGAAATGTGTTTTTGCACTTCCAGTGCAGAATAGCGCGGTTGCTGTGGGAAATTAGTGTTCAGGACAGATTAAGAAAAACAGAGTGACACTGTTCATGAGAGGAGGTTCCAAAATGCCTGTGTTGAAAACCTGCTGCAAAAAATCCTCAAACTAATTACATTACACAGTTTCTACGCACCCTCGTGACTTCAATCAATCAATCACTTTATTTAACCAGGCATAAACACCATTTAGCAAGCTCATTTTCAAGGTGGTCCTGGGCATAAATATAATACAGTACACTTCATAAGATTACAATTACGGTGGACAACGGTGCAAAAAAAAAAAGGAAAAACATTGTGAAGGTGCCGGTCAATATGGGCCTATACATGGGCCAGAGGGCCTTTACCCACAGAGCACCAGAGTGGTACAATACTCTCAACAAAGAAACTCTCACTGCTGCTGCTCTTGGCCCTTTTAAGAGACAACTCCAACTTCATCTCACTTCAACTAGTCATTGTGACTGCCTCGCCTAATCAGGGGCCCACTGCTCACTGCCATCCACTTCAGTCTTGACGGCTACCTCTCCCTGCCTTGCCCCCTTCTACCTACCTACCCCCTTGCCCCCTCTCCCTTCCCCCCCCCAGCATTTCCTGGCTTTTATCCCTCCCCTTTAGAGCTCTTACCCTCACCCTCTACTCTCTGACAATGGCCTTCCTGCCTGCATACCCCCTTCCTTCTCACCTGCAGCACTTATTTCTAAAATTGCTCTTGGCTGGTATGTCATGCTACCTAACACTTGGCACATTTTGAATTACTGGAATTTCCTAAGCCTCAATCTCTTACTTCTTTTTATTGTGTAACTATGTATTATTATGTTGACCTTTGTATGTATGTATACCCCCCCATTCCTTCGACGTGGAACCTTTGTAAACGAGCAGTTCCTGCTAAAAGGTATTTGTAATCCTAGATTTCAATAAATAAAAAATAAAAAATACATACCGGTCAACATAATTAACATGCAAAGGTACATAATGATAAGCTTTACTGAAATGAGAAGAAACAACAATCCCATATAGTCTCCGCTAAGTAACAGCTCATACCTAAATGATAAAAAATAAGGAGGTATTAAGGAATAGGGTAGAAACTGGGGTGAAAGAGTAGGTAGCCAAAAGGGAGGCCAGAATAGGTAAAAGGTAGAGAATAGGCAGGGCCATCTTGGATTAAGGGAACTAGGCTTGTAAAACATAGAAAAACATAGAATTTGATGGCAGATAAGGACCGCTTGGCCCACCCAGTCTGCCCATTTCCCTACCTGATGGATAAGCTGCAGATCCTAGTTAACCAGCAGCCTACTTCTTCCTACCCCCACCCCCTAGAATTGCTTTATGACTGTCCCATGCATGCTTGAATTCCACCACTGTTTTTGACTCCACAACCTCCTCTGGAGGCTGTTTCATGCATCCACAACCCTCTCTGTGAAAAAATACTTCCTTAAATTACCTCTGAGCTGCCCCCCTTCTATCTTCAAATTGTGCCCCCTTGTTCTTGCACACCTCTTTTTTTGAAAGATGCTACCCTCTTGGACTTTGTTGATTCCCTTGAGGTACTTGAAAGTTTCTATCATGTCCCCCCTCTCCCTCCTTTCCTCTAGGCTATACATATTAAGCTCCTGAAGTCTAACTTCATGTGTCTTCCGGTGCAGACCCTGCACCATTTTAGTTGCCCTCCTCTGGACAGCTTCCATCCTGTCTATGTCTCTTTGCGGAGATTGGGTCTCCAGAACTGCAAGCAGTACTCCAGATGTGGTCTCACCAGCTGTCTGTACAGAGGGATAATAACTTCTTGTTTTCTGCTGGTGATGCCTCTCCCTATGCATCCCAGTATCCCCAAGCCCTCCTTGCTGCCCTCTCACATTGCTTGCCCACCTTTAGGTCATCTGATATGACTACCCCCAGGTCCCTTTCCATTTTTGTTGTTGTTAGTATCTCACCCCCCATTGTGTACTCTTCCCCTGGGTTTTTGTTTCCCAGGTGCATTACCTTGCACTTCTTAGCATCGAATCTAAGCTGCCATACATTTGACCATTCCTCTAACCTTGCCAAGTCCCTTCTCATCCTTTCCACCCCACCTTGTGCATCAACTCTGTTGCAGATCTTTGTGTCATCTGCAAAGAGGCATACTTTTCCTTCCAGTCCCTCTGCAATGTCACTTATAAAGACATTGAAGAGGACCGGTCCTAATACTGAACCCTGCGGTACCCCACTAGTAACCCCCCTTTCTTCAGAGTGGACTCCATTTACTATTACTCTCTGTGTCCTATTCTCCAGCCAATTCTTTACCCAGGCTGTCATCTTGGGACCCACTCCCAGGCTGGCTAACTTGTATATTAATCTTTTGTGTGGGACTGTGTCAAATGCCTTGCTAAAGTCTAGGTAGGCCATGTCCACAGCTCCTCCCTGATCTACTACTTTGGTCACCCAGTCAAAGAAATCTATCAGATTTGTCTGGCATGACCTTCCCTTGTGAATCCATGCTACCTTGGGTCCTGTGCCCCTCTGGCCTCTAGATCATAACAACTCTTTCCTTCAAGTGATTCCATCATTTTCCCTACCACTGAGGTTAAACTAACAGGTCTGTAGTTTCCTGCTTCTGCCTTGCTCCCACTTTGTGAAGAGGAATCACATCTGCCCTCCTCCAGTCCTCAGGTACCACCCCATCCTCCCATGATTTGTTAAAGAGGGTAGTCAGTGGTGTCACTATTTCTATCCTTAGTTCTTTTAGAATTCTGGGATGAATCCCATCAGGCCCCATTGCTTTGTCCACCTTCAGTTTTAAGAGTTCTTTCAGAACTCTTTCTTCTGTAAATGGGCTGGTATCAACTTCTGTATCCAGAGTGTTTCTACTGTTTGTTTTAGGTACCTCCCTCTTCCTTTGTAAATACTGAGCAAAAATATTTGTTTAGTATCTCTGCCTTTTCACAGTCACCCTCTGCCCACCCTCCCTCCCTTTATTAAGCCTCACTATCCCTCCCTTGGTCTTCCTTTGCTCCTGATGTACCTATAAAAGGTTTTATCCCTTCTTAACTGAGTTGGCTATCTTTTCCTCGGTTTGGGCCTTTGCTGTTCTGACTGCCTTTCCAGCTTCCTTTTGCTTTAACTGATACAGTCCTCTGTCCTGTTCCTTCTGTGATTCCTTGTACTTCCTGAATGCTTTCTTTTCTCTTGAACCTCCGCCACTTCCTTTGAGAACCATAGTGGTTTCTTACCTCATTTCATTTTGTTTATTTGCTTTACACAAAACTTGTTACCTCTGTGATGGCAGTTTTTATTATTCCCCATTGTTCTTCCACCCCTCCTTCCTGCCCATTTGCTAGTGCATTCCTTATTCCTTGTAGATCCTAGGTTTCTGTTGTTAGGAATGTGGGGTGGATGAGATACTTAGGCGTAGGATTTGAGAGTGGCACCCGGGGCTTAGGGGTCATCGGCGTCTGAAACAGTTGCATGATTCCTTCAGATAATCCATTAATAGAGCTTTGAATGTGAAAATGATTGGAAGTGAGGATAATTTTAATGAGTCTTGCATAGTGTTCCAAAGTGATGGAAGTGAGAAGTTGATTGCTGCTGAGCCAAGGGTAGTTTTCACTCTAGGAATCTGGAAGCAGATTAAGGAGAAGCATCTCAGGCCATAGGAACCTTTAGCCCATTTGAAGATGTTCGAGATGTATGTAGGGAGGTTATCAGATAATGCTCTAAAAAAACAGAGGAGGGCATTCCTTTTTCTTCTAGTTGAGAGTGAGGTCCATCCCGAAACCTGGTATAGACGACAGTGATGTGTACTACGGGGTAGATTTAGGATAAATCTTAAAGCCCGGTGGTAAAGGGTGTCCAGTTTGTTTAGCATTGTTGATGGGCAATGACTGTAAAGGAGGTCAGCGTAGTCCAGTATAGGTAGGAATGTAGTTTGCACTAGTCTCATTCTGGCTTCTAACGTGAGTAGGTGTTTAATGCGATAGAATAAACCTAATCACTGTCTTAGTTTCTTCGAGGTTTCATTTAAGTGGCACAGAAAGTTGAGCTTGTTATCCAGCCAGAACCAAAGGTATTTAAAGGTATCAACTACTTCAAGGGGTTCATCTAAGAGTGTGCGGATCTGTGTGATATGTGGACATCCAGAAGTAGACTTTGGTGAGAGAATCATTGCTTTAGTCTTTTTGGCATTGAGGAGGAGCTTATGAGTGAGAAGGTTGTATTGGAGGGTGACAAAGTCTTTCTGTAAGTACTCATGGGCCAGATCCAAGGATGAATTTGTGGTATAGAGTACAGTATCATCTGTGAATAAGTGCACATTTGCTGTGCCCAGCCGCAAGTCCAGATTATTGATGTATATTCCAAAGAGGATAGGGCCCAGGATGGAGCCTTGTGGGACACCTCGTAACAAAGATTTTTTTGGGGACAGATCTCCTATGGCTTTGACTTGTTGTAACCTATTGGTTAGGTAGCTGGTGAACCATTTAATGGCAGAACTATCAAGTCCGATGTTACTCAGTGCAGTAAGCATGATGGTATGATCCACAGTATCGAAGGCCTTACTTAGATCAAGGAAGAGGGAAAATACATGCTTCTTAGAGTCCAAGGCCATTTGACTTCACCAGTTTTTTTTATATTTTCACTCCAGATTTTCAACAGTGCCATTTCTACACGTCCTCATGAACAATGCATCTGTCACTTTTCATATCCTGTTCAGAATGTGTTTTCACACCTGTGGCACCAAACAGTGCAGTCACTGTGCAAAATCACCTTTCCCCTTATGAATTGATAGTGCCACTGTTCATGCGGTGGGATCACAAAAAGCCCATGTGAAAAACTTGGAGTAAAAATAGCAACAAACGCCCAGGGCATTAGGGCTTTTGACCATAACTCCCTACCCTATAGGGACTGACAGGTGTCAGGGGTGTGACTTGGGATTGTCGACAGTATTGGTCATGCCATTCCACCCCACCCCCACCCTCCAGCCAGTGACAGGCATCGAGGTGCACCTTGGACCCTTTGCCCCCGGAGTTCACCCCATTCTCCTATACTGTGCCCATTTCAGTGTATTTCCTTATGGAATGAGGTGAATGTACAGCCCAAACACCCTAAGGCACACCTCGACACTTGTCAGTGTCTGAAGGGTAAGGTGAGGTGAAATGTTTTGACCATGATGGGCGATGACCCAGAGGCACACCCCAATGCCTGTCCATCTCTGCAGGTTGAGGGTAGAGTTGGCATCAGTTCAATACTTCAGTGCCATTCCTATCCTGCATCTGTCTAACTCCTGCACTTCCACTGCTAATGCCAGCAAGCAAACATTCGGCATTGACAAATGCTTGTTTGGTGTGTGGAAGTATATGTTTTAAAACAAAAAGTACACAGTTTCTCTTTTGGCCACTAGATGGTGCTGTGAGTATGTGCTGCATTGTGTGTTCATTCCCCCACAGCTTTCCTTCTCTGACCATTTGCAGGTCTGAGTTTGTGCCTCTGTTACAGTGGCATGATACGTGCGGGCCCTGTTTTTTTTTTTTTTTGTTCACATATTTAAATGCAGGGTTTTGGAGTGTCAGGAAAGGAGATGGAACAGCGGAGTTGCATCGGCACTGCTGGCTGTCTGAGGTAAGGAGTGGAGCCACTAAGCCAATCAGACAGTGAAGTTGCTGGGGTGCTCTTTTGGGGGACAAACTCATTTTTAGGTACAGGTTTCTTTAGTTTATATTTATTTGGTTTCATTTTAAATTTCTATTTTTCCTGGTTGGAGATCACAGGCATGGGCTGGTGAGCAATCGTGGTACTGATATGTGCACGCACTGCAATGGATGTTCTTTCAGGACAGTGAGACGATGCTGTTAACTTGTGACTTTTCTGTAGAGGTAATTTGCTAAATTTTTTTAAAACAGTTTGGAGTGATAGAAGGGGAAGGCATAGGTTTAGGAGGACAATGGGTTTTAACTGAATATTGTACTTACCTCGCTTAAACAAGTGGTGTTTTCATTGCACATGCGCTAGGTCATGATCGAGGTACTGTTGGTCATTGAGAAGCCGATTACTGCGTTGGCTTTATTTCAATTTTTTATGTAAAAAAACACTAACATTTGCAAGAAAAATTAATTTGGTATGCTGAATTAAGGGCAGAATAATGAGAGGGAAACAGTCACAAGCTGACAGGGAAACACGGAGCTGACTGTAAGTGGGGTTACTGAGTGGGGATCGATGCGGTCTGCACCGAGTGACTCTAATGATTAGAAAAAGCAAACAAGGGGTCAGCACCTTACAGGCTATATAAACATCCAGACTTTATTACAAAAAATTTTCTTAGTAATAAAAAATTCTCTCATGAATTCAACATAGAATAATTTAACACCACGAGACAACATGGGTATCACATAGGTCACATGCGGCAAGTACTGCACAAATCAAAAGCGAGGAGCAGAAAAGTGATACATAAACCATGTGCATCATAAGCTTCAAAAAGGCAATCCAATATGTAGCACAAAGCGCCTACAGAAGACAAAAAAGCAGCAGAACGTCTGGCGCAAAATACATGCCGCAAAGATGCTTTACAAATATACAGATGGACATACCACCCTACTCAGGAGCTGAATGGACTGGTCATCACAGATGTGTAGTACAAAAGTAAAAGCCCAGCTCACCATACGCTACTCTCCAGGGACTTCGCCGAGACCGATACCCAGAAGAGACAGCAGAGCGTCAGAACCAACGTAGCGCTTACGTATCGACTAAAAAGTCTTCCTCAGAGCATGGATTGGGTGCACAGTGTCCCCTTAAATACAGAGAAGCTCTTAACGGGACAGATCAAAACACTGCACCATATACTTCCATATGACTACCACTAATAAAACTAAATGAACATAAAATAGGTTACCAAAATACATAAAGCTACATAATCTTACAAAAAGGGGAAAAGAGCCAAACAAGTCATAGTCCCCACTGATCATGGCTAGAGCACGAAAAGTCATAGCCATGAAGACTACATAAGTGTCACCATATACCCATAACAATATAGACAAAAAAGTTAAAAAGCTACAAAATTAATAAACAATGAAACAAAAAACACCAAAGGGAAACAGAGCCGGAAAGTCATATCTCCCGATTGTGGACAGAGCACGACACAGGTCATGTCCACAAATACTACTTTTAACTATAGAAAAAAACTATAGATAACTGTGTATAGAATTCATCATTCAAACCAAAGGGACCATTGTATTTAATTCAAAAATCCAGAAAGCTTCCCTTTGCAGAATTTTGAATTTGAATCTCCACCTGAAATCCAACCACCTTCTCCAAACCAATAAACCTCAAGGTAGCTGGAGAGCAATGTTTTACTTCGTGATAGTGGCGTGCCATAGCATAGTCCATATTTGCATTTCTAAAGCTCCTTTGTGCTCACCAATTCTCAGTTTCAGATTTCTTTTGGTTTGGCCCACATAACATAATCCACAGGGACAGGTTAGCATTAAAAAAGATTAAAAAAATCTTTAAGGTATATTTTTCTAAAGAATCTAAACAGATCCAGCTCAATTTGAAAAGAATTAACCTTAGTAGTAGGAACAAAGCTCAATCCTCTATCCTCAATCCTTCCATACCAAATGAGGGAGGTTTCTGAATCCTCATACCTCATGAAGGGGAGGAGGAAGAGGGAAAGGTATGAGAGGCAACAGAGGGAGACAGAATTACAGAGGGAGACAGAATTGAGGGGGGTGAGGAGATCCCCGAGGCCAAGGAACCCGAATTGGAGGTCATAAATCTATCCAATATACAGCTGACCCCCACCCAAACACAGGTGTTAGCTAAAGGATTGAGCTTTGTTCCTACTACTAAGGTTAATTCTTTTCAAATTGAGCTGGATCTGTTTAGATTCTTTAGAAAAATATACCTTAAAATTTTTTAATACAACCCCGAGTCTTGCCCTCACCTCTAGATACAGTAAGAAGAGACTCCCTTTAAAAAGCCCTCTTCCTATAATCCCCCCATTTGAACCATACCATCATACGTTCTGTAATATGGTTTCTAACGATGTACAAATTGATTACAAGTCATAAGAACAAATACTGTGCACAGAATGTCACTTTAGCTGAGAGACAAGCCATACAGGAATTAAAGAACTTGGATTCAATAGTGATCAAACAGGCAGATAAGGGAGGTGCAGTGGTAGTGTGGGGAAGTGATGATTACAATGAAGAAGCCACGAGGCAATTAAGTAATCAAGAATTCTATAAGAAGGTTAATAGAGATCCAGGTGAGCTTATTAAAAATAAGGCTGATGCACTAATTGATTTTGGTTTTGCATCAGGTGAAATTACTAAAAAAGAAGCTGATTTCCTCAAAGTATCTAGCCCTAAGAAGCCTGTTCTTTATTTTCTGCCTAAGATACATAAAGGTGTGATTCCTGTGACAGGTAGACCGATTGTTTCAGCTAATGAGTCTGTCACTGAAAATATGTGTAAGTATGTGGATTTTTTTGCACAAAAATTTGTTCCAAATCTTCAGTCATATGTTAAAGATACGAAGGATGCCTTATTGATGCTCCGTAATGTCACTGTATCTGAGTCTGATATATTGGTTACAATAGATGTAGAAAGCCTGTATTCTAATATACCCCATGAGGGTGGTTTACAGTCCCTATCTAAACATCTAAGTCTGAGGCCGAAAAAGAAACCAAGTTCTGAGTTTGTGTTGGAGCTTGCAAGATTTGTACTGGAACAGAATTATTTCTGGTATAATGGCTCCTTTTACATCCAAATAAAGGGGACTGCGAGGGGCACTACTTTTGCCCCCAGTTTAGTGAATTTATACATGGGAGAATGGGAGGAGACTAATGTCTATAATCCCACCAACATCTTTTGAAATATATCAAGCTGTGGAAGCGATATATAGATGATTGTTTGATGGTCTGGACTGGCTCTGATGTTGAGTTGGAACATTTTATTGAATATATAAATCACACCAGCACGCATTTGAAATTTACATATGCTAAAAATAATGAAAGCATCCCCTTTCTAGATGTCTTGATGGAGAAGAAGGATGAGAGACTTTCGACCAAATTGTATAGAAAACCTATGTCTAGGAACACCCTGTTACGTTTCGACAGTTGCCACCCTCGATCTGTGATCAATAATATCCCTAAGGGACAGTATATCAGAGCTAAACGTATTTGCTCAGACAATAGATTGTATGTAGAAGCAAAAAAAGAAATCACAGGTAGATTTATAACAAGAGGCTATGAACCAGCGGTTTTGCTGAATAGCATACACCTTGTTAACAATATTGAGAGAGAGGAATTGTTGAATTCTAATGTGCAAAATAAAAGTGTAGTGGACAGATTGATTTTCATTACAGAATTTAATCATTTGGCTCCCAAAATAGGCAATGTTATTCATAAACACTGGAACATTATTAATTCTGATCCGAGACTGAAACAAATAGGTCTGAATCGTCCAATGATTTCTTATACCAAGGAACAGAATTTAAAGGACTTGTTGGTTAATTCATATATTCCATGTAAAAAAGAAAATGCACAACGAGATTGGCTACCTTCCCTTCCTAAAGGAAATTATCGTTGTGGAAGATGTATACATTGTTCCAACACGTCTGATGTAAAAATTTCCATCATCCGAGATCTGGGAAAAGCTATGAGATTAAAACTTTCATTAATTGCAACACTCAGGGGTAATTTACATGCTAACCTGTCCCTGTGGATTATGTTATGTGGGCCAAACCAAAAGAAATCTGAAACTGAGAATTGGCGAGCACAAAGGAGCTATTAGAAATGCAAATATGGACTATGCTATGGCACGCCACTATCACGAAGTAAAACATGGCTCTCCAGCTACCCTGAGGTTTATTGGTTTGGAGAAGGTGGAAGTTGGATTTCGAGGTGGAGATTCAAATTCAAAAATTCTGCAAAGGGAAGCTTTCTGGATTTTTGAATTAAATACAATGGTCCCTTTTGGTTTGAATAATGAATTCCCTATACACAGTTATCTATAGTTTTTCTATAGTTAAAAGTAGTATTTGTGGACATGACCTGTGTCGTGCTCTGTCCACAATCGGGAAATATGACTTTCCAGCTCTGTTTCCCTTTGATGTTTTTTGTTTCATTGTTTATTAATTTTGTAGCTTTTTAACTTTTTTGTCTATATTGTTATGGGTATATGGTGGCACTTATGTAGTCTTCATGGCTATGACTTTTCATGCTGTAGCCATGATCAGTGGGGACTATGACTTGTTCGGCTCTTTTCCCCTTTTTGTAAGATTATGTAGCTTTATGTATTCTGGTAACCTATTTTATGTTCGTTTAGTTTTATTAGTGGTAGTCATATGGAGGTATATGGTGAAGTGTTTTGATCTGTCCCGTTAAGAGCTTCTCTGTATTTAAGGGGACACTGTGCACCCAATCCATGCTCTGAGGAAGACTTTTCAGTCGATACGTAAGCGCTACGTCGGTTCTGACGCTCTGCTGTCTCTTCTGGTATCGGTCTCGGCGAAGTCCATGGAGAGTAGCATATGGCGAGCTGGGCTTTTACTTTTGTACTACACGTCTGTGATGACCAGTCCATTCAGCTCCTGAGTAGGGTGGTATGTCCATCTGTATATTTGTAAAGCATCTCTGCGGCATGTATTTTGTGCCAGACATTCTGCTGCTTTTTTGTCGTTTGTAGGCGCTTTGTGCTACATATTGGATTGCCTTTTTGATAGCTTATGATGCACATGGTTTATGTATCACTTTTCTGCTCCTCGCTTTTGATTTGTGCAGTACTTGCCGTATGTGACCTATGTGATACCCATGTTCTCTCGTGGTGTTAAATTATTCTATGTTGAATTCATGAGAGAATTTTTTATTACTAAGAAAATTTTTTGTAATAAAGTCTGGATGTTTATATAGCCTGTAAGGTGCTGACCCCTTGTTTGCTTTTTCTAAGTATTTTGTTTCAACTCCTGGGGTATATGGTGCACTCCTCTGTTCTTTGAGACTCCACTGTCCTTAAGGATTTCTATGGACCTTGTATGTTGTTCTAATGATTGTTGATGCAGTCATCTGTGTGCTGGGACTAGACCGATGAAGTTGTGCTAGGATAACATCACAGGTCCAGACCCAAAGAGACCACTCACAGACCAGCATTCTTTCTTGCCATTGTGTAATACATGTTGTTCTCTGTCAGTAAGCCAGGACTCTATCCAAGATACTAATCTTCCATTTAACCCTAGCATCTGCAAGCTACTGTACTAATTATGCCTTTATGAGGAATTAAATGAAAAGCTTTGCTATAATCTAAGAAAACTTCATTAACGGGTTCCTCATTCTCCAGAGCCTTGCTAACACCTTCAAAAAAAGAAATCAAATTTGTCTGGCATGATCTTCCTCTGGTGAAACCATGTTGTGCATAATCTCTTGGGTCTTTTAAATGTAAAAACTTCTCTACCTACTCTTTAATAATCTTTTTGAGGATTTTACCCAATACAGATGTTAAGCTGACAGGCCTGAAGTTCTTACATTGAGCTTTGTCCCCTTTCTTGAATACTGGGTCAACTTGCGTTCTCCTCTAGCTCTTTACTGCTTGACCACTGTCCACAGATGCCTGGAAAATCTTGGTTTCAGGCCCCACTAATTTAATTGCCAATTTCTGTATAACTCTGGGATGTAAGTTGTCTGGTCCCGAGGATTTATTTGGATCAGGTTTTTGCAGACTGGTGCGTACTTCATTTTTCTCAAGTTTAATATAGGTGCATCTACCAACTGCTGTCCACCTTTTTTTTTTAAATCAACTGACAAAATACTTATTAAATGTCTCGCCCATTTGTCAATCTTCAATAACAGGTTTTCTACAGTCATCCACCAGGGGTCCCACTTGAGTGGTTCTACCTCTCATATAGTTAACATGGTTATAAAAAGCCTTATAGTTATGTTTAACTTTTGTAGCCAGTGTTAGCTAATGATTTCTCTTTTGTTTCCTAATCTATCTTTTATAGTCCTGTGGCAGAGTTAGGCTACACCCTCAGCTGTGACTGATGGACCACTTTTCTATCTCCTTATTTCCTAGCTACCAAAACTTCTGTTGTGCAACAGTTAACACTTTTTTCTTTGCTTTTCTACTTATCCCCCAGTACCTTAGGTTGGCCACCTAGTGTAGCTCTTTACTGTCCATACTAAACTTCCTACTAGCTCTCTTTTTACATTCTTTTCCCATTTCCCATTTCCATCCATCCAGTCAATGGAATGATGCCCAACACCCAGAGAGGTGTTGTGTAAAGTGCATAAGTGCATTTTGTGTATAAAAAACATGAAGGCTGTTTTAAATAAGAATATATACAGTTGATAAAGCCTTTTTAAATAAAAAGGATTCATAAGCCATATAAAACAATAATAATTTCATGATTAGTACAGTTATAAGAAATCCTTAACGTATTTCCATAAATTCACACTATAAGCCTGTTACTGTATAAGATTATAAAAGTACTTAGTCACTGTGGATCAAAGAAATAGAGAGTCAATATCTGTGCAGATATTTTATTTAGTTATTCATTTATTTATTTATTTAATAAATCAGATTTACAACCTTTGAGTCATAGACTCCTTTGAAAGGCTCCATGTCAAGAGTACAGAAGTTAGGCAACTTACAATATAGAGTATACAAATATACTACACACATGTTAGGGAAACAAAACATTCAAGACTGGGCAGTCCCACAGTTTGCAGAATATAGGGCTACTGATACAATCTAGATTAAGAGAAAAAAACATTTTAGGGTTTGGTAGAAATGAATGAGGCTACTAATACATTCTAGGGTAAGCAAGTTGACCCAGCGTTAATGGGGCTAAGGAACCAGGTGCAGGGCTGAGCCAAATATAGGATGAGCCCAGGTAGCCCAAAGTAGGGAAAACATGTAGGATGTAGATGGTGTACTACTGTAGTACTAGATGCAATCACAGGATGAGAGTTCAAGAAGTAGATTTGTTGAGCTGGTTTTGAAGAGGCCATGCTTGGGTTCAAGTGGAATGGAGGCTGGGAGGCCATTTAGCCAGAGTGGGGCATGAAGTGGAAGGCTCTTTGTCTCAGAGATGTCCTGCAGCAGGGGACATGGATGGTGGATTTAGTGGAGCTTCTAGAGTCCCTACAAGGAGGGGTTGGTTGGATGAGAGGGTGAAGGCCCGGGGGGGGCTTGCCTGAGGAAGATTTATTTGGCTAGTAAGCAGGTGTGCTACTTGAGTCCACCCTCAAAGTTTAGCCAGTTGGACATCCTGTAAAGATCACAGGTGTGGGTATAGTTTGCACAACCTGTGACAAGGCGACAGGCCTTCTTTAGGGTAGTTTTGACATGGCATTGGGCAGATGGGTCAGCAGAGCCATAAATTACTATGCTGTTGTTCATCAAGGAGAGGACTGAGAAGGAGATGCCTCATGAGTGCCTCAGTGGGGGCGGTGTTTATGGCGATACAGAAAGTCTGAATCTAGAATTGAGGGTGGTGGACAGTAGTTGGATGTGAGCATGGTATTTGAGGGATGTGTCAAAGGTTATACCCAGATACTTGAAGACTGTGACTTGCTCAAGTGTGGTGCCTACTGAGTTAAGGATGTTCAGGGTGAAGTCCCTCTGTGAGTTCTGGCAATGTGCAAAAATCATGGTTTTGGTTTTCTTATAGTTTAAGATGAGTCAGTGGGCTAGAAACCATGTCTTGACTTCAGTGAAGAAACCCTGGAGAGCTTGTTAGAGGGTGTCCGGATGGGAGTGGCTCCAGAAAATGACAGCATCATCTGCGTAGAGCAGGAGTTTACCTGAGCAAGAGTTGGGGAGGGAGTTTAAGAAGCGGGCAAAGAGGAGAGGCCCCAAGATAGAGCCTTGTGGATCACCCGTGAGGACTGGGTGGCTGGAGGAAAGAGTGGAGTTAATTTTGACCTGCTGGGATTGATCAGGGAGGTAGTCTACAACCAGGATGTGGCCTCATGAAACAGTCCAAGGGAGGTAAGGGTGTTGAGGAGCAGGGCGTGATTGACGGTGTCAAACGCCTTAGTTAAGTCAATGAATACTGACCCAACAATGTGTCCACGGTCAAGTGCTCTGTGGATAAAGGAAGTATATTGTAGCATGGCGGTGGTGCTATGACCCCTATGGAAACTGTGTTGTTAGGGGCAAAGCAGGTTATGTTTTAACAGGTAGTCAGTAAGCTGGTCTGATACAATTTTTTTGAGTGTCTTGAAGATAGGGGGCAGAATAGAGATGGGACAGTAATTGTTAGGAGAGGAGTGATCGCCACATTTCAGGATGGAGGTAATAATAGCACATTTCCACGGTGTTGGGAATTGGCCCAAGCAAAGTGACAGGTTTAATATTTTGGTGAGTGGGGAAAGAATCTCATCAGTGGTTAGGTGAAGGAGTTTTAAATCCTAGGAGTCCCTACTGTAACGGGACTTGTCCAGGACTTTGGTTATGTAGCACCTAGCCTTGCAGGAGAAGATGATCCGAAGGTGAAAGGGGGAGTTTTCCCAGTTGTCGGGACGGGATGCGGATGAGGAGAGGGAGTCAAAGAAGTTAGGTGGAAGGGCACTACTGAGGTTGGAGAAAGTGTCATTCAGTGTGTTAGAGATGTCCACTGGGTCTTGGATGATGGTATCCTTGACAGAAAGTTGGGCTTGGGGGGGGTGCCACTTTTTCACTGAGTTCTTTGATATTTTACAAAAAATTGCATCCAGAGCCCCATGTAGAGGTGACAGCATGTTTATAGTATGCAGTTTGGCTTGGTGGATGGCCCAGGTACACCTATTCCTGGCTTCTCTCTATATAGCTGCCTATCCCAGGGGAGATGCAATTCCAAAGCTCTGTGCCAGAGATTGTTCTGGTGATGCATCTGATCCATTAGGGGTTGGATGATCCAGGGGGTGTCTCTGTTTTTTGAAATTTGTTTTGAGAATGGGGCAAAGAGGTCACAGGCAGAGTTGAAAGTGGAGATGAGGTATAGTAGTAGCCACAGACATTGCCAGCTATTTCCAGATATTTCAGAAATTTCTAAAGAGTTTCTCTCTGCAGCCCCTACTGTGGAAATGCAGAAAGTAGGAGATTTCCCTAGAAATATCACAGAAATTTTAGGAAATAGCTGGCGATGTCTGTGACTACTACTTTAGGAAAGGGTGGTGTCAATGGACTGGGCAGTAGCAATGGGGGACCAGTCACAGTGCATAAGATAAGACTTTAGCTGGTGCAGAGAAACTTTTTTTAGGTGCCTGCAGAAGGAGACTTTAGGAGGTGCGAGGGGGGCCTTGTTAGACCACCAGCAGATAACTGGGGAGTGGTCACTAAGAGAGTCTGGTAAAAGCATGACCTGGGAGAGATTGTTTGGGGCAGTTAGTGAGGATGAGGTCCAGAAGGGTCAAGGTGCCTGTTTTGTCATTCAGGCTGGTGGGAGTTTGTACAATTTGGGTGAAATCCAGCGCCAAGACAGAATTCTTGTAGGGGGAGGAGGAGGGGGATAGCCAATTTACATTGAAATCCCCCATGGCAATGACCTCACTGTTGGAAGGGAGTTGGGCGATACAGGACAAGACTGAATCAAAAGCAGGTCTTTGATTGTGAAGAGGGATATATAAGCTACCATAAGGTATAGGGTTTTTCCAGGATTACCTAGAAGCAGTTTGACAATGAGGGTATGTGCTTCATGTGCCGGGGGTGGGAGAGGGACAGGTAGGGATTGTAGTGAGTCCTTTATGTAGGGAGAGCAGCCACCTCCCCTTTTTACTTGTCTAACAGCCCGGAATAGAGAGCAACCATTTAAGGCCATGGCAGAGTCCGGGGTGTCCATTAGAGAGCCAGCTCTCAGTCAAGGCCAGAATGTCTGGTGAGTGCTGGGCAATCCAGCCTGGGAGGGGGTGAACTTTTTCTGCAGGCTGCAGATGTTAAGGGAGGCAAGTTTAAGTCCACTTGATCTGTCACGGGGGGGGGTCCTGAAAGTTGTGGACCTGGACTGGGGTGAACATTTCCTGATAGGAGGAGAAGGAGAATGATGTGGTGCAGGAAGGCAGCCTTAAGGGTCTTAACATTTTGTCAGAGCGAGGGAGGGAATTTGATAATGACAGGGGAATGGAGTAAAGAAGATGAGCTAGGAGGTAGGTGGAGGGGACAGTGCTGGGGGGGGTCCCTAGATGGGTATTGGGTGCGGGGTGTAGTGAAAGTAAGGCTGAAGGTACCATACGTGACACGTATGGAGGTACAAATGGGTCTATGGGAATACTGGGCTGGGTGGAGGCAGGTAGTGAGAGAAAGGGGAGCCTAGACCTATTGATAGAAGGAGGTACCAGTGGGGAAACATGGTGCAGTAGGCCAAGGCACTTGCAGGTAGAAGAGAGTTGGGGAGAGGAGTTTTGAAAGGCTAGTACTGTAGTGCAGCAGATTAGTGGTGGACTGTGGAGTAGAGGGTAAAGGGTTCAATACCCAGGCTGGGGGAAAGCAGAGATGTTAAAAAGAGGTGCAAAACAGGGCAGAAACAGAGGAAAATAGGAAGGGTGGAGTGGGAAGGGGGCAGGGGAAGACAGCAGCACAAGCCTGACTCCTAGTGGTCAGAAAAGTTAACTTGCTAATGGAATTGTAGATACTTAGAAACTATAGGTCACATGACCTGTGATATCAAATAAAGGGAGGGTCAGGTTGCGGAGTCGAAGCGGAGCATCTATGGGACAACACCACAGCAACAGGCTGTCCCAGGCAGGGGAAGAGGCCTTTACCTTTGTGACATTCCCCTCAAGTCCGATCCCATGGCAGAGGTTCAGCAGTGGCCTGATGAATGAGCTGGGGGGTTCCTTGAGGGAGCCTATAAGGGTGAAACAACAAAAGAGATGATCAAATTTCAGGTCTCCGGTTGGAAATGGAGACAAACAGGGCTGCCAGGCTCCAACTGTGCATGCACTAACTGCAGCAGGGACCAGAGAGCATTTCCCTTAACCCGGAGTCAAACTGGACCAACTATGCCACAAAATAGGTATACATTTATCTGCATTTCTCAGCCATTCTAAACCCCTCCAAAATGTTTCCACATATCCGCAGGTAAGCACAGAAATACAATCCTGTCAGCTCACAAACAATCCCCTAAGACTCTCTCATTCAGTGTATCCACAGCATAGCTCAGTTTAACTCACTGTCTGTCTTGTTAATTGTGGCATTGTATGTAATAAACCATTACCTAACAATTGTCCTTGTTAGTACTTTCAGATACTGTTACTAGACTCTTTATACACCACGAAGGAATTGAACTACTGTTTGCAAAATTGTTCTCCACTTATGACTATGTTTAACTATTGTATCTCTGTATTATATAATATTACTGATGTGTTATGTTGTGACTGTTCATATATTGTATATCCTGTGTTCCTGTGCTAACCAGGTCCCTCTTGCAAATGAGCTATGCACAATGGTGTTCACCGGGATAAATAAAGATTTGATTGATTGATTGATTGATAAAATAATACAATTAAGGCACAGATGAAATTCAGGCAAGCCATACTACTGGAGAACTCTCCGGTGTAATACTATCAGTTGAAGTCGGTGACCCGTGAGGTGGGCGCATGAGGAAGGGCACTGTCCGTTATGGCGACTCCTTCCTGGAGCAATCCCTCATGGTGATGGGGAGGGTAGGGAGACCGAATGAGGCTGTGGGCGAACTAGGTGACAGGATGTCGCTATGCATACGCGTGCAGGGGGGTGGGAGCGAGCACGGCGAGCGTGAGCTGGGAGGGTGTGGAGAGGCTGTAGGAGGTGGTGCTGCAGTGGCTGGCCAAGCTGTGTCATAGCATTGGGGGTTGGCTAGTGGTTGCAGTGGGAGAGGTACTGGATTCGGGTCTGGGCGCCAGTGCGATTTTATTGTGCCTGGCCCAAACCTTTATTTTTTTCCTGCTTCCCCCCTGATAAGCACCCCCCTGGAGTTGAGAATCCTTAAGAAAGGTGGTGCATGGGGAGAAGCCCCCCGTGAAGGGAGTGGTGTGGGGGGATGCAGCCCCCCACAGAAAGAAGTAAAATACTGCCCTGGTGCCATTGTCCTGAGCTCCGGGGTTGTCAGAGTGCCGAAAATATTTTCGGCACTCTGACTGAGCAATAACGGTGCTCACCTTTAGGCGTTCGCCTTATCACATAAACCCATTGAAGTCAGCATAATTAAAGCAACAGGTTGTCCCAGGCAGGGGAAGAGGCCGTAACCTTTGTGGTATTCTCCTCAAGTTTGCTATTGTGGTGGAGGTTCAGCTGCAGCCTGATGAGTGAGTGAGGGGTTTCCTGAGGGAGCATTTCTGGCATTCCCCTTGAGTCTTCTCCCATGGTGGAGGTTCAGCAGCAGCCTGAAGAATGCTATAGACTGTACCTTTAACTGAACCAGGTGATCCCTTCTGAAACAGCATGTTCAGATTTGTAAATAGAAAGTCCTTAGTCAGGTGACCCCACCAGAAACGTATAAAACTTTTTCACTGAGAGCAATCAGTCAGTCCATTGGGGCTCAGCCCTGAAAGAGGAGGAGAGAGGCAGACAAGCTGTTGAATGCAAATAAGAAGGGTCTTAGGCATTCTAAGATCCAGGACTGTATTATGTGAGAAACTACTGATGTTAAGTAGTGATTTTCTTTGCAATTTTTTTGTTTTCATTCATTTTTTGAACTTTTAAAAAATAAATATCACACCACGGTGTGTTTTAAACCTTTAAATTTGCCTCTTCTGAAGTTTATTCCCTCACGCTGTGGCAAGTCCCTTTAGTATGCTTGTATAGGCTCAAAGAGAATTATATTTTTCTGCCTTAATATAGACTTTCCTCCTCCTCTTGATTTTGTTTTTAACTGTCCTATCCAACCACCTTGGGAGCCTCCCCTTATTGTATTTCTGTATAACCAGTACGTGAGTTTCAATTAAAGTATTCAGTCTAGCCACTTAAGCATCCCACATCTCATTTATATCCTTATGTGATAGTTCCTTTTCCCACCTCCAGGTTGCTAACTCATTTCTCGTTCCCCTTAAGTCGGCTCTGTATAAGCATTTTATTGTTGTACTGTCATTAGCCACATATTTTGTCTTGTTCACTTCAAATAATGCTATATCATGATCGCTGCCACATAACAGCCCATGCAGCTTGTAGTTTTTAATTTGATATTCCAGGTTGCTCAACACTATATCAAATATATTATTTCCTCTTCTACTAGATATGACATGCTGCTGTAAGTTTAGTTGATTAACAATTTCTAAAAAAAATCTTTCTCCAAAGGTCAGTTATCCACTATTTGCCTCCCAACTAATACCTGGTAAATTTAAATCCCCAAGTATAAGTGACTTGTCATCCAAATTTAAGGCTGCTAATCTGTGTAGGAGTTTCTTATTCTGCTCCATACTAGATGATGGTAGTCCATATATAACTCCCATATCTGTTTTTACTATGTTGGAGCAGTAATTTGAGCCAGATAACTTCCAAGTCACAATCAGCCTCAGTATCCAGATTTATCCTCTCAGCAAGTATGTCATTTGATGCATAGACTGCTACTGACCCCCTTCCTTTCTTTACTGTGTAGTATGCAACCCAAAATATCTCTGTTACAATTTATCCTCTTTCCACCATGGTTCTGAGATGGTGCACAAATGAATTCCCTCCTCAACTTGTATTTGCACCAATTCATCTTTTTTCTTAGTTGAATTTTTTCAACACTTTATGCAATTCATTCTGCCCACCCTCAAGGGGGGAGCAATTCAAGTATAGGGACCTGTAAGTGGCTGTTCCTCTGGGTCACCCCTAAGCTGCACTCACACAAATTGTAAAAACTCTAAAATACACCACTAGTATTTTTTCACATTGTGTGCTCTGATATCTAAAAACTCCCCACTAAACTATAGGGCAGGTAAATGTACAACTGCTGAGCTAGTAGTTCCTCAAGACAACAATGATACTACAACACTCAGCAGCCACCCTTCTAAAATAAACCTTTTAGCAGCACAGAGTTATGTTCAGCTCTGCTAACCAGCTGTCCAACAATTACACCGACCAACCACAGACCTCACACTCCACTCAATTTGTTTTTTCAAATTTTGTTTTCAACAATATTGAACAATATGCTTTAGAGACTGATTGTATCAGGGAAAGAGAGAATGAGGTACAAGTCTGGGAGAAGTTACAATAGAGAAGTCCCAGCTGGTAAGCAGATTCATATGAGGGGTGTGGGGAGGGGGATGCGTGTGCATGTTCAGAAGAAAAACAATGGGGCTGGGTAGTCCTTTTAAGAAAGCAGGAAACTTACATGTATGCCCAGCAAAACTGTATGAACCCCATGTCCTGCCTCTGAATATATTGAATCCCCTGAAGACTCACAAGCTGCCTGCTGTTGTAGGTCCAACCCCCAGGATCTGCCAGGATGTCTCCTAACAAGGCATCTCTCATGAACTAAAAATTGCAGTTCATCTGTGTAATGCCGCTTATGTTTGAGACTGATTCATTAATTTGTTTGTTACTGTGTGCCCAATAGATGTGCACAACTACTTGAACTATCAGGAACAATCTGTGTACCCTGCCTGTCTGCATGGGAGCAAGGCTTAATTATGTTGATGATGCTGGCAATCTGAGTTCAGGAATAAGCCAAGGGTATTGTAGGGTTGGCAGAGGAAGAAGGCTTGATTGTCCTATACAATGCTGTCCTCCTTTGGGGCAGGAAGGCTGTAGTCTCCACTATAGCACTGTAACCTTTGCTACCATGAGACGCAGTGTGGTAGGACTCTGAACAAGGAAGGAAAGGTCAGATGCTGGCCAAATTCACCCACAGCACACATTTTGTGCATGTACTTGGTGTTCCTTTTCAGGTTTATTGGCGATTTACTAATTGTATGGGAAGGGACTAGCACAGAAATGCGACATTTTTTTCATACATTGACAGCAATGACATGGGTATCAGATTCACTGTCAAAATAGATGACTAAATGCAAGACTTTTTGGATGTAACTTTAGAAGCGAAGAAAGAGAACAAGTACAGTATGTGGAAACAAAAGGGTTTAGAAAAATAACTGCAGGCAATGCTATTTTGCATGCACGCAGTGCTCATCCTAAACATCTTATAGAAAGTCTTCCATATAGCCAACTTATAAGGTTGAAATGAAATAATTCTAAAAAATGAAGACTTTGTGGAAGCAAAAGAGGAACCTTTTGCACAGTTACGGAGGAGTGGGTACTTACAAAATACTTTACAACAAGCCTGGACTAAAGTAGAAAGTGTGGATAGATGGTCCCTACTAGAATATAAGATTAAAACAAAAGAAGAACAGAAGCTGACATCTGTAACAACTTATTCAGCAGTTTCTATGGATGTTAGGTCCGTAGTGAAAAAAACACTGGCATATTCTGGGAACAGACAGGGATTTGAAACCAATCTGTGAACAGGGACCTCTAATTTCCTTTAGAAGAAATAAACATTTAAAAGATCACCTAGTTCAGAGTGAATATGTACCTCCCCCTCACTCCTACGGATGGACATGACATTACCTCCCAAACCAAGTGGCTTCTTCCCATGCGATGATTGTGTTACCTGTAAATATGCTGTAAAAGGCACATCTTTTGTCAATCCCAGTAAAAAGGGTATAGAACAGGTACAAATAACAACATTTATTACATGTAATTTCATTTTTGTGGTATATGTAATCTGGTGCACATGTGGTTTAGTTTAAGTAGGTCAAACTACCAGAAAAGTCAAAGAGCGTCTACAAGAACATTTCAGAGCAATTAGGAGTGGAAATTTACAGAACCCCATGGCAAAATATCTCTCTGAAGCCTTAAATGTAGGAGCCCACAAAATATTTTATATGGGTATAGACTCAGCACCCATTATGAAACAAGGTGGGAAAAGGGAGCAGATACTGGATCAGAAATAATCCAAGTGGATCTTCTATCTTAAAACTTTAAAACCTAATGGCCTGAACAATGTGATGAACTGGAAGCCTTTCCTGTGAATTTCTTAGAAAGAAAATTTGACAAATACAGCTTAAGAAAAACAAGCACATTATTCCTTCACTAAATTCCTTATAGCATGAATGATTACGCGACAGCTTTATATCATGGGGGCTGTGGCAGGTGGAAATGAACACAGTGCTCTAGATGTAAGAGTGTGTATAAGAATTACAAACTAAGAGGTGACAATCCCCTATTTTTTTTTTGAGTTTTTATTAAATAGTAAAAAAATATAAAAAAAAAACAATAAAATTCACATGAAGTAACATAAAGAAAAACTTTTTTGTTTATTCCTTGAACACTGAGAATGTTCACAACTCAGAATGAGAAGCAGCACAGCAGGGAGACAAATTGGGCAATTGTATTCCCTTAAAAAATAAATAGTCTCCAGTCAGTGACTAATTTGAGCCTCTCCTCTGGACTAGGTTTACATTCTGAGAGAATGGAATTAATTGATTTGTGCAAGCTTTGCATTAGTTATTTATTTTCAGTAATAATTATTACGTACATTGCTAGGCACTTTAGTACACAGCTACATAAAATAATGTTCAAAAGGGTAACTAGATACCTAAGTGACGTAATTAGTTGTTGGAACAAATGATACGTGCTAATCATTGATTGGGTCTTTTGCATTGGACTTTATGAGTAACACATGTGGGTATAACATGTATAAAGTTAGACACATCTTTTTGCTTTACCCGCTGACAAAGAGGTCCTGTTGGCCTTGAAGCTCTGGGCTGTTTTAGCAATGTATTGGTATGTGAACCACTTTTCATATTGTATCATCAAATGCATTGTTACTATAATTTTGTTCCTTTTAATATATAAGTAAAATTTATTTAAATGCTGACCTGGAGTGTCATGTGTGTATTTTGTGAATTGTTCCTTGTGTGCTACCTGGCATCCATTCAGTTGGGGGGGGGGGCAGGTGAGAACAAGAAAAGCATCCAGCAGTGTACTGGATGAAGCGGGCATGTTTTGGCCCTGACCCTGATGATCAGCCAACCCACCTACGACCTAGAAGGTTCTTACATAGGAGGACCAATACCTTAAAATCAGTAGCCACGGCTTATAAGCCCCACCTCAGGGGTCAGTCAAGGCATTAAGGGAGGGGATAAATGCTGGAGAAAATACAGTACAGGGCTGGGTTGTGCCACTGGATGGGGCCATGCTGGAGAAAGAGCGTAAACAACAAATAAAAAAAAATTGTGTGCACCACCTTATTACTAAAAACCTTGTTACTGTTATACTGTTAATTCTTAGGGGGCATCACACCTGTGCCATTTGTGCAGAAAGAAACCTTCAAAGTGGCAGCACTGTGCACCAGATCGTTCCAGATTACAGAAACAGTCCAGAAGACCAACATTGGGCCATAGATACAAAGACAGATATATGTTTGCTGAGAAAAACCAAGCCATGGTCCATCCAGTCTGCCTTGTTTCAATGGCTAGGCCTCTAGTGAATCCATCATCTCATTGTTCCAGTTTAACTAGCCCAGCTCCCCATTTGCTCCAACCCCTACCTGTGTCAAATTCACTAGCTATGAAAACAACATGACCTGGCTGACTTCAGCCTAACCTTAGAGGTCAAAAAGTCGTGTGGGTAATCTGACACACCATGGCACCCATTATTTGTACATCATCCCTATGTTTTATTGGTGTTTACCTCAATTTAATATTGAATCAGCATTTTAAAATGTTAACTCTACATGAATGCTGTGTGACTATCGGAGTAAAAATGTTTTTAAATGGTTTTATTATGTATACACATTTGCACTGTGTTTTCAGCATTTTCTGCACTTTATGATTATTTACACCTATTTAACATTCACACATGTTTTTATGGATGTTGTATAAATAATGGTAGCCATGTGGTGTCAGATTACCCATGATTAAGCACACACACCTGCACAAAACTATGGGAGGTTGACCCCCACCTGTCCAGTCTGCTGCACTATGCATTAAATAAACTCTGTTTTGTTCACCGTAAGTCAACATACAATGTCTTGTTCTCTCAGGTTAGGCTGAGATCAGCCTGGTTTTGTTATTTTCATTGCATATATGCGTACTGTGAGCGCTAGCCACCTTTCTGCGCAATCTCTATTTGGTTTGCAGTCAAACCTACTAGTCCAATGTATCTATTCTACCACCTCATAAAGTTTGCCACCATGTTAACATTGACCAACTCTACTAGCAGACAGATACACTTTTCCACTGCCCTCTCCATGAAGAAATATTGGGCCCAATTCTCAAAGCCCTTAGACTGATGCAAGGTTCCTGCTTCAAACATAAATGATGCAAGGGGCACCTTGTGTCAAAAAATGCATCCTGAGCTCTTCTCAGAAGCAGCCTGCAACAAACATATGCTACATGTGCCAAAGGAAGCTTATGCCAGCTGTGCATCACAAAATGGGCTGCGGCATGATGCTAGAGGGCTTGTGTCAGATGCAAGCTGCCATATTCCTTACTTTGGCATTCCCAAAACCCTCCCAGAGGGCAATAGTCTAAGAACCATTAAACCAGCCAAGGGGTGATCTAACGGTAGTTAGAAATCCTCAGGGAGGGTTGTGTACCTGCACCATTGTGTGGCATGCTTCCCACCAAAATCCCCGATCATAAATAAAAATCGCCCTGGCAGTCTGGGGAAACCCCCAGCCATGATTCCTGATCTCTATGTAAGATATGATAAATCTTTCCCCGGTAGTCTAGTGGTTCCCCCACCCACCACCCATCCCAGTTGGCAGTGTCCCACCACCCTGCACCCCCCAAGCCCCGATCCTCTGTTATGAAATATTAAAAAATCTTTGGTGGTCTAGTGGACCCCTCTCCCTGATGTCCCTATAAAATATGTACATTTAAATTCCCTGGTGTTTTAGCGCCTCCTTCCTCCCCCAAGCTCCAATCCTCCATTATGAAATAATAAAAGCCATTGGTGGTCTAGTAGATCCCCACCCACCCCAGCAGGCAGTGTTCCACCCCCCCACCCTCCATCCCCATACAGAGCCAGTGACTGGCACAGCCCATCACTCACCACCATGGCCAGTCGCCGACTGAGCTCTCAATGAGTGCTGTACTATATACAGTACACGTCCATTGATTGACAGAGCTGTCAAGGGAGCTTGATCAGGAGATCATAAACTTAGGACTTGAAAATTCAACACTGCATGATTTGTGCAAGAGATTATCATGCACAACTAACCTGGTTGCATTTTATAACTTTGTGAGTGACAGTGTTGATAAGGAAAAACTAGTTGATGTCATCTTACTGGACATAGGCAAGGCATTTGACACTGTTCCTCATGACCTGTTTGTTAATAAACTAATAGCATAGGGATTCAACACATATACAGTAAGATGGATCCATAACTGGCTAAGGAACCATACTCAATCTATAAGGGTGAATGGACACCACTCTGAGGAGGGAAGTGTTAGCAGTGGGGTTCCTCAGGGGTCTGTGCTTGGGATGGTACTGTTTGGGCTATACATCAGTAATATGGGTGCAGGTGTTGGGAGCATCATAGCAAAATGTGCTGATGATACCAAAGTAGGAGCTGAATTGGATACATATGATAAACATTTTGTCTTGTGTTAGGACTTTCAACAAACTGAGGAGTGGACAAAAACAAACAATGAAATTCAATTCATCACAATGCAGAGTACTACATTTTGGGCACAAAAATCAAAAACTCACGTATCATCCGGGTGGGGAAATATTAAAATTATCTTCTAGAGAAAGGGATCTAGCTATATTGATTAACAACAAACTCTCCATCTGACCTCACTGTAGGTATGCAACACAAATTGCAAACAGACTAGTGTTATCAATAAAAAGATCATTCATCATCAGAAACAGTCACTGTATAAGACTTATTATACAATGGCAAGAAAAAACTTTCTTCTCCGATTGGTCAGTGTGTGCCTCGGACAGTGATGATATTAAGCTATAACATCACTGTATTAAGTTCAGGCACACAACTGACCGGACAACACTGGAAAATCCCTCCCTGCCCATGCAAGCCACTGGCAAGCCAACAGTGCCTCAAGCCGTCACAGCTTAGACCAGCTCGGCCCCCCCCAAACAACAAACACACGTTTTCTGCATCACTGCCTCACTCCTTCATTCAATTAAACCAAAGCAACAACATTAAAAAAAAATGGCGGCTCTCCATCTTTGACTGCACTCTAGCTGCCTGCGAATATGAAACCGCGTTGCCCACACGCTCGGCCGTTTAAAAAAACACACAAACTGTGGAAATGACGTTTTAAACCCTCACCAGCTTCTCAAAACTCAAAAACTTTTCCCTTTTCAGAAAAAGCACTTTTACCAAAATAAAAATGACCTGTAACTTACAGGTCCTGCTGATGTCCAGTTACGCAGCAGGAAACCGGAAGTAACCACTCGGCTTCAATGCTTTTTTTTCACTCTCCATTCCTTTCTCTCACAGCTAACAAAATAAAAAAAATACATTTTCAACTGCTTCCAAAACAAGCAGCGGGAGCACACTAATTAAATACAAAAGATACACCATGACGAGTGTGTTGGAGGGGGGGTTCCATGCACAAGAAAGCCATACATTAGCAGCAGCACCACCTACTGGACTACTTTTTCTCTTATTTCTGAGATATACCTCTCATACAAAAAACAATACAAATATTACAAAAAAAAAGTTTTTTTTTTAACTTTTTAATGTTATTTTAAAACGAGCCATTGTATAATAGCAATAAGGCACTTCAGGGAGTGTGTTATTGTGTAATAACGTCACTCCTGGGGTGGTGGAAGCACTCTGCTTCGCCTCATGCTTTGACCCACCCCAGGAGTGACATTATTACACAATAACACACACCCTGTTGTGCCTTATTGCTTAAATATCATCCTGCATTTGGCTTTCAGTTCTCCAATTTGGAATTCATACCTGAGTTGTGATGTAAATCTTCTAGAAAGAACTCAGACAAGAGTCACTAAACTAATAACAGGCCTGGATACCTTGAGGTATGATGACAGACTTCACTCATTAGGACTCTTTACATTAGAAACCCAAAGGAAAAAGAGGGGATCTATTATTGTTATTTAACATCTTGCAAAACCAGGAACATATGGGACTGTGTGGTCTAAAATATAATCCTAGGCCGACTCAATTTAGATCTCATAATAGGCAATTAATGGTACCTAGATTAAATACCAAGAGACATAACTTTTTGCATTCACTTGTGCTTGCACAAGGGATGTCTTGCTACAAGAAATGGCATTTAAGAGGCGTATCACTACTGTGCCAGTTGCAGCTGAAGCTCCAAGGGGCACAGCAGTACAGACCAATGAGCAGCCACACTGTTCATGACACTACTCAGAAATTGTTGGGTGGAAACTTTGTGTACTTGAAAGAAATCAGCCACTCCTATCAAACAGTGGTTGACTCCTTTCATGTACAGGACACCTCCCAGCAAAAAGCTGAATGGAGTCACGCCAAACCTTGTGCGGCTTCCACCATGTGGCACCCACCAGTGAACTCTCTTTCTCCCCGGTCCACTAACGTCACAGGAGCAGCTTCACTGAATAATAGCTCCTTACTGCATTTACAGCTCCTGTTCTTATTTTTCCCAGGCTGCTTCTTGAGCCCCATAGACCATCACTCTCGCTGCTGCCTCCTCGATATTTCTGTGAAAACTCTCTCGCACCGTCCTCTCCAGTTCTGGAAATCGGTTTGTTGTGAGTGGAAGTCAGGAACTTCAGCACATTGCACAGCTGCAAACAGAATGGAGAGCATGGGAAAACTGACAGATGTGTCTTGGGGAGGAAACCTGAGATCATATCCCACGAGTTACCACATGAGCAGCCTTCCAACAGCCTCAACCCACGGGTGTTCCTGGATGTTGATATCAGTGGGAAGTGAGGTAATGAGGATGGGATGGGGTTTTGCATCTTCACTGTGAGGTTCAGCACAGAAGTCATGTGACTGTTCTTCCTTCATTCTTTAGCTCTGGCAAGTGTCTACTGCCTCTGTCGTGGCTTGAAGTTATCTGTCAGTGCATGATCATTAGTTTCATC
The DNA here is from genome assembly GCA_016271365.2 of Neoceratodus forsteri. Classification (NCBI taxonomy): domain Eukaryota; kingdom Metazoa; phylum Chordata; order Ceratodontiformes; family Ceratodontidae; genus Neoceratodus; species Neoceratodus forsteri. Next base: position 705,779,800 of record CM057453.1, read on the forward strand.
TGTAAGTTATGTACCATCAGATAGGGCAGGGGCAAGGGGAACTTGATGGGTTGGTGATGCTGATGCACATAACTGAAATTTGTGTAGGATGGTAGGTTCATTCCAGAACGTTGGACTCCTTTCTCGATTTGGCTGCATTCTACATTACTTATGGTAGGCACCGCACTATACTTCTACATGGTAACATGCAGACAGGTTACCATGGTGTGTGCAGAGTAAACTCCAACAATGCCAAATGGCACTCAGCTCATGAGCAGAATTTGACAGATCACAGGGCTGCCCAGGGCTGAGCATTCCTGGATGCAAGCAGGGTGTTAGACTTATGCCTTCATGAGCTTTGGGAAGTTATTGAGTTCCTGTCTCTAAAAAAAATTGCTGCATTCCAATTTTAGCTGTGATGCATGAGGTATAGCCAGGGACCCACTTGAGTTAATTGGACTCAGCGCCCCCCCCCATTGCAATGTCAGCACTGGGAGAGCACCTATCTAACATAAGAGATTTGTTTTTCTAATGCCACCTTGCAACACATTGAGAAGCTCCTTGTAAAAGCAAAACTGCTTAAAACTGGACAAAATTTTAGGCACTGCAGGTGAGTCTCAGGGACCGAAACTGCACAGGTTTGAGTAGCAGCATTGCAGACAATTAGAAACTGAGGCCAGGGATGCCAGCTTTGGGTGCCTATAGTAAGACATTGTAGTAAATGAGATCAGCACTCAGCATCCGTAGGCTACACTTCTGGCCAAGATAGAGCTGCAGCAGTTCTGGTGATTGCAGGTCAGTTAGTGCAGTAGTGGGAATCTGCAACATCTCTCATGCTTGTTTTATTTAACTTATGATGGATGCCTGCAGAAACATAAAAGACTGATTGCATAAGGCATGGTTTGTTTTTGCCTCACTGACATAGAAACATAGACAGTGATAGCAGAAAAAGAGCAATGATCCATCCAGTCTGTCCAAGTTCCCTGTCTATCCCTGGGTTGACATAGTACAGCATATGTAGTTTGCATGCCAGTATGTTCCAGCCAGCAGGCTAGAGGTAGAGTAAATACCTGCAAGTGAATGTTCAGCACTGACAAATTATTGTTTACAGTAAGGACAGCTAGACTGTGTAATTCCCTAACAAATACTCTGGTACATGCAACATCCTTTGAGACTTTCCAAACTGGGTTAGACACATTTCTTATGCAAAATGCCTACTAATAATATCCCCTCTATGAGTGGGAGACAATGAAATGGGCCCTTGGCCTACTTTGTCTAAACCAGGGGTTCTCAAATGGTGAGGCCAGCCTCCCTGGGGAGGCCTCAACCTGTTCCAGGGAAGGCTCAAGCAAGTCTGAAAAAGTACTGTATTTAAATTTTGAGTTTTATATATTTTGTGTGAAGAGATGATGCAAACTGAAAGAGGATAATAGTAGGTGAATTTAATGTATTTATTTACTAATAGGTGACAAGGGAAGGTGAATGAAAGGCTAATTTCAGGTGTACCCAGGAAAGGGTAGGGAGTGAATACATTTCAAAAGACAACTGTAAAACAGATCAAGAAATACACAATAACCAATAGTGCAAACAAATATGAACAATGAACTAATAATGAGTGGTGGTAATTGATCAATTTGTAGCCTGATGGCAGAACAGCCCAAATACAAGGGTTGAGCAAAGAAGTGCTAACAGCAATAGCAGGAAGGAGCAAAGTAATCCCTGAGAAGTTGTTTAGGAGCAGGGAAGGATGGGAAGAGGCAAAGTATGTAGGAAGATTATTTCACACAGAGAGGAAACAGAGAAAGTAGTCTGACCGATGAAGGTACTGCAACAAGGGGTAACAATGGTTCAAGAATGAAAATAGCAGAGTATGTAGGTTGGCCTGTGTGTGTGTGTGTGTGTGTGTGTGTGTGTGTGTGTGTATGGGGGGGGTTACAATAAGCTGAATAATATTGGTTTATTTTTTTTTTTGTTTGTTATTCAGATAACACCTTTGAGCACAGGAGCTCTTTTACAAAGGTTCCATGTCAGTATAAGACAAAGCACTGAATGTGAGCCAAGTACTCAAAAGGGTTTCAATTTATTCATGGTGTACTGCGCAAAGTACAGTATGTTGTTTTTCTTTGGGGAGGCCCAAGATTATTTCAATTTTTGGGGAGAGGCTCAAAATCTTTTCCATGGATTTGGGGAGGCTCACTGTGACAAAGTCTGAGAACTATTGGTCTAAACTATCCAAGTAATCCAAGAGTGGTGAGCTGTGCCAGTCACTGGCTCAGTTTGGGGATGGGGGGAGCAGAGTGGTGGAACACTGCCTGCTGGGGTGGGTGAGTCCACTAGACCACCAATGATTTTTAATATTTCATAATGGAAGATTGGGGCTTGGGGGGAAGGAGGCGCTAGATCACCAGGGAATTTAAATGTACATATTTCATAGAGACATCAGGGAGGATGGTCCACTAGACCACCAATGATTTTTTAATGCTGTATTTCGTAACAGGAGGATCAGAGCTTGGGTGGAGTGGGGTGGTGAGGCACTGCCAACTGAGATGGGTGGTGGGTGGGGGGACAACTAGACTACCAGGAGAAAATGTTTCATATCTTACATGGGGATCAGGGATCAGGGCTGGGGGGTTCCCAAAATACCAGGGCGAATGTTTATTTATGATCAAGGATCAGGGCTAAGGGGGAACCCCAGACTACCAGGGCACCAGGGCAAATATCTATTTATGATCAGGGATCATGGCTGAGAGGGGGCTAGCCACCAGGCACTTGTCCATGATGCTACTGCCATAAAACTAACCCACGGCTTGCAGCAAACCTTCCTGTTGCACCCTCTGTTTGGCACAGGGCCAAGTTTGCATCAAGCCATGGAACTTTGACACTGGGACTCTACCCAACAGAGAATCAGGTGAAGGGTCCCTGGCATGCCAGCAACTGGCTCAAGCTGCCTTTGCTGTGGCTTACACCGACATTTGAGAATTGGGCCCCCTTCCCAATATCCCTCCTAAATACCCCCCCGACCGCTTATAGTTGTGTCCCCTTGTGATGGACTCTCACTAAGCTTAAACAGTTGCTGCCTCTCCCATTGTTTAAACCATTGAGATATCTGAAGGTTTCAGTCATGTCTCCTCCTCTGTCTCTTGGCCTCCAGTGAATGCATATTGAGCACAGCCAGTTTTGCCACATAAGACTTTCTCTGCTGACCAGGAATCATTTTGAACCCAAGGTCATTAACCCAAAGGACCAAAGATAAAAGCGATGTAAACATCTTAGGGCTAGTACACACCTTGTGAGTGGGGATTTTAATTGTTTTGTGGGATGATGTAAGGATCACATTAGGGTGTCAGGTATTAAATGTTTCTGAGTTTGTTTATGAGATGTTCTTCAAAAACTGACATACATTTTATTTATTCCTTGGTTTAGTTCAGTTTTATCTACTGTATTAAACAAAATCATGATTTAGGCGAAGGTGTGACTGCACCTAGTAACAGCAGTGCCACAGTCAATAGAAGAAGGGACCGGCACTTGCTTAAGTAACGGTGTGTTAAAAACAAATTCCACAGCTCTCACAGTCCACGGTTCTCTTGTAAGAAGAGACATCAAACTTGCTGTATCCAAAAAGTGCTGTACTTTATTGCAGAGTCAAAAAACAGTTTAAAAACTCACATAAAACTTTACAAAATAGCAAAACAGCAAGCAAAGGAGAGATGGTAACCCAGCTCCCAGTTTCATTCAAGGCAAGCAGCACTGTGTTATCCGAAGTGTTTCATACATGATGTGCTTTTTCAAAGGCTGATGAGCAGAACTGGTGACCTCTCTTAAATACAATCATCTCTTAAAGACAGAATGACATATGTGCATATATGTCATGAGTTATACAGTACTCAGATAGATGTAGCATATAAAACTGAATGAACAACACTGATTCATAAGATACTGTCCCCATATACGTCAAAAGTTATACAGTTCTCAGAAAAATGCAACATATAAAACTGAATAAAATATAAATAATTGATACATAAGGTACTGTCCCCAAAATACTGTTACAATAATCACAAGTACCTAATCAATAAATAGTGACATGTAAAAGTCCTAAAGTGCATGAAAGATAGAATGGAAATTGCACAAAGTTTTATTGGTGTACAATACCAACAGTTGACATAGAGTAGTCACTGGTGCAAATCTGTAAAGAGAGATAAAGAAAGAAAAGACGTTTAATACTTTTTTTTATATTCTTTATTTTCATTTTATATATATATATATAATCTATACTGTATATATATGTATATATGTGTATATATATATATATATATATATACATATATATACACATACACACACATATATACATACATGCAGCAGAAATTCATAGGATATAGCCTTATTCACTACTAAATCTCTATAGATTACCAGAGAGGATACAGTGAAATTATTGTTTACAATATTCCTGTACTTCCGGAGAGAATATAAGCCCTCATGGTCATTATTTAATCTAATACATTTTTCCTTCAACAGGTCATGGAATAAATGATGCATCTAAAGGAGTTATACAGAAAACCCAGGGTCTCCATTTGATCTCAAATGAGGATGTTTGTGTTAGCCTATTTGCAACTGACCGATCCAGCAAATATACTTCGGTCATAGCTCTGTGCCAGTGGGATAGTGTGGGTACAGTAGTTGTGTGCTACAACCATGTTATGGCCTTCTTGGCAACTGCTAAATAAAGATACAACATACTTTTTGGGGGGAGAACCTGTCCCTCCAAGCCAATCTAAAGCATTATCATTTGAGGTGTTAAATCTAGTTCTGTGTCTATTAATTGCCTTAGGCTTTTGGTAATATCCTGCCAATAGGGTACTACCCTAGGGCAGGAGTAGATAATGTGTGTAAAGGTTGCCTCTAGTTCCCCACACTCTCTCCAGCACAATCCATAACTAGCTGGTAGGTATTTAGTCAACTTATCTGGAGTAATAAAAATTCTGACACAACATTTCCTAATATATTCTGACCAGAATGGTGCCTGAGGTGCAGTCACTGAATGTTGAACAGGTCCCAGCCATTTCTCATATATTCTTTGGGTATTTAATTCCCTATTCCATTGGGCTAGAATACTTTCAGTTAACTCCTGCCAGATGTCTCTAAGAGATTTATAAATCAGGCCTATCAAATGGGCTTGCCTCCTTCTCTCTATGACCTCTAATAATAGACCCATCAACGGTGGGATTGGGTTTGGCATGCCCTTTCTAATGAAATCTCTCTCCTGTAGGTATATCCTGGCCTGCAGATATCTGTGATAGTGAGTGGAAGGGAGATGAAACTTAGCCTGTAAAGTGGCAAAAGGCAGAAAGCCATGTGAATCCAAAAATTGGTAGGTCAGTACCAGCCCCGTCTCCTCCACTCTCCAAAAATGTGGTCAAGTTTGGCTACTATAACTTCCTGTTCTAATGCTAACAGCCTAAAATAAGATAATATGTCTTCCATTCCCGGGACTGATCGTATTTCATACCAAACTTTTAAAGTGTTACTGGTCCCATAAGTATAGTTCCTGAGATTTGGCAAAGAACGTAACAGGGCAAAAAAAATGAGGAGAAAATCATGTAGATTGTTCATTACAAATTACATTTCCATGTAGTATCTACCCATTTGTTTAGCCAGGTCAATACAAATCTTACTGCTTACTGCTCTGTGGTATTCTCTTAAATTCGGAAGGTTCAACCCTCCTCTGGTTACTGGCAACTGAAGTAATGACCATCTGACTCTTGGCCTTTTTCTGTCCCAAACAAACATAGGCAACACTCTATCTCAGGAACAAAAATAAAATTTAGATGGGGTAAACGGCAAAGTCTGAAAAAAATATAACATCTTTGGAAACACGGTCATTCGTATGGCTTGTATTCATAGGGAAAAAGAAAGGAAGAGATGCGTCCAGGACCCCAGTATTCTCTCTATGTCTAATGTAAGAGGTTCCAGGTTAAAGAGTTTGAGGTGGTCTGTCTTTTGTGGAATAATGACTCCCAAATATTTTATTTTATTATTTCTCCACATTAATGGGAGATGGTCCCTCAGAGATTGAGTGGGGAGGAAATTTAGTGGGAGGATTTCTGTTTTTTGTACATTTATTTTATATCCCATATTGCAGAAAGATCTGCTATTATTTTCAATACCGTGAGGATAGCTGTTTCTGGGTCAAGTAATGTTAACAGGATATCATCTGCATATAGCGAGCTGATAAATTCTCTCCCCCCAAAGGGAATTCCCCGTACATCTGGATGCCGTCTTATAGCTGCCGCTAATGGCTCTATATAGAGGGCAAATAAGAGTGGTGATAAGGGGCAGTCCTGCCTAGTTCCCCTTTTCTTTGAAATCACCAATGAAAGCTGGCCATTCATTTTCATATTTGCTTGTGTGCATGCACAAGAAACATTATGTGGTAGCATAGGAGAGAAGCGGGTTGTGGAGGCGCGGCAGTGTGGCAGCCATCAGAAGCACTGCATTTGAGGGCTTGGCACTGGTGGACCAATGGAGGCACAGTGTGCTGATGACACTGGCTTCCAAAAGTGCCACCAAGTTGTAACATTTTTGCAGCAGCAATCGGGGGCCAGCTCATCATTGCAGTGTCAGCCATTACAATGCAATGAAGGAGCGACCCATCATTGCAGGGTGGAACGTTGCATACTGTAATATTGTTTGTGAGCATGGTGGCAAGCTGCCGCCATGTTCACAAAGAATGTTACAGAACCCACACTGCTGAGGAAGTGCCCAATCCCCCTCAGCATCATGCGCTGCCCCCAAAAACAGTATTTGTTTGGTGATGGGGGGCCCAATAACCATCGGCTTCAGTCCCCCCTTTCCAGTTTAATTTGATGGCTCCCTATCAGCATAATGTCCCCCCCCAAAAAAATTGGTTTGTGCCGAGGGGGATGCACAATCCCCCTCAGCTCTTGCCCCCTGGTATATGCCAATGAGGGTGCCAAATCCCTCGTTGGCTATACCCCCACAACAAAAACACTTGGGTGGCACAATGGGAGCCCACCCAAGCATGCCAAATGTCCCTGTTAAGAGAAAAACCTCCTGTGAAGTTTTTTTTCCCTGTAAATCAGAAAACGGTCCCTCATTGAGTCCGGTGTCCCCACCCTCAATCTGTGTCCACCCTCTGTGCACCCAGCCTCCCCACACCCCCCTCACCCCATAGTTACCTCCGGAGCCCAGCACGATGATCTTCGGTGGACCAGGAACATGTCTGCACTCTTCAAAGCCAACTGTGAACTGAAGAAATGCTGGTAAGCTGTATAATGGCATAACTAGTTTTTTCAACTTTGGTGTATATCTCAGACATTTTGGGGAATTTTGGCACCAAATGTTCGACATGCGGTTATTGGGACCCCTCCTCATGAATTCAGCCACTGTTATGGCGTTATTCAGTCCCAAAAGGTAATTTCATGGTCACTGCACAGAATCACCTTTTGGGACAGATTAATGAAATGACAATGCCAGTGTTCATGAGGTGGGCTCTCAAAAAGTCTATGTAGCAAATTTTGTAGAAAAAAATCTAAGAAATGACTGTTTTACAGGCATGCATTGCGCAGTTGCTACGCACGCTCGTAACTCCGTGAACTTGAAATATTTTCACTTCAGATTTTCAACATTGCCATTTTTCCCCATCTCCTTAAGAACAGTACAGCTGTCATTTTTTACATCCTAGCCGAAATGTGTTTTCGCACTTCTGGCACAGAATAGCACAGTCGCTGTCGCGAAATCAGTGTTTGAGACACATTAAGAAAATCACAGTGACACTGTTCATGAGCAGAGGTCCAAAAATGCCTATGTTGAAAATTTTGTGATGAAAGTCCATAAAATGGCTGTGTTACGAGCGTGCATTGTGCAGTTTCCACGCACGCTCATAACATTGCACGTTTGTAATATTTTCACTCCAGATTTTCAACATTGCCATTTTTCCACACATCCTTATGAAAAGTACAGCTGTTATTTTTCACATCCTGGCCGAAATGTGTTTTTACCCTTCCGGCACAGAATAGCATGTTTACTGTGGGAAATCCATGTCCGGGACACATTAAAAAAATCACAGTGACACTGTTCATTAGCAGATGTCCTCAAATGCCTATGTTGAAACTCTGGTGATGAAAGTCCATAAAATGACTGTGTGACATGCATGTGTTGCACAGTTTCCAGGTACGCTCGGAAGTGTGAGCATTTTTAATGTTCCCACTACAGACTTTCAACATTGCCATCTCTTCACACCTCCCTATGGATGGTACAGCTGTCATTCTTCACATCCTGCCCGATCTGTGTTTTTGTACATGTGGAGCAGAATGGCATGGTTGCTGTTGGAACTCAAAATTTGGGACACATTGACAAAATCACACTGTCACTCTTCATGAGAAGAGGTCTCAAATGCTTTCATGAGGTGGGGTCACCAAAAGGCCATGTTGAAAATTTGTAGTGCAAATGCCAACAAACACCCGGGGCATTAGGGTTTCTAACCATAACGTCCCACCCTGTATAGACTGGCAGGCATCATGGTGTGCATTTGGATTGCTGACTGTACTGCTCATGCCATCCCACCCCCCCCCCAGCCACTGACAGGCATCGAGGTGTACCTTGGACTCTTTGGCCCAAGACTTCACCCCATTCTCCTATGCTGCACCCATTTCAGCATATGTTCTTATAGAATGGGGTGACTGTAAAGCCAAACACTCCAAGGCATACCTGAACATGCGTCAGTGTCTGCAGAATAAGGTGAAGTGACATGGCATGACCGTCATGAACGATGACCCAAACACCTACCCCAATGCCTGTCCATCTCTACAGGATGGAGGTGGGGTTGGCGTGAAGTTCAATACTTCACTGCCATTCTTATTCTGCATCTGTCTCACTCTTGCATTTCCAATGCTAATACCAGCAAGCAAACATTCAGCATTGACAAATGCTTGTTATATATGCCTTGGGTGCAGCATAAATTCTCCTAAAGACTTCGATCAATTCCTGAGGAAATCCCAATGTGGCTAGTGTGGTCTATAAAAATGACCAATTAACCTGGTCAAAGGCCTTGTCAGCATCAAGGCTGACAAAGACTGCCGGTATTTGCCTCTGGTTAATATGGTCCAACAAGTGGATGGTTCTTCGAATGTTGTCAGTAGTCTGTCTGGCTCTAATGAAGCCAGACTGATCAGGGTCCACCAACTGAGGCATAATTTCCTCCATTCTGTGAGGCCAAATGGACATAAAAAATGTATAATCCATATTTAAAATGGATATTGGTTTATACGAAGTTGTTAAATCTGGGGATTTTCCAGGCTTCAGTATGGGGGAACTATTAGTATACACTCAAGAGGGTGGAGGGGCCCCGCTCTCCTGTGTCTCTCTAAATACTTTCAACAGTATGGGAGCCAATTGTCTATGAAAGGCTTTGTACCACTCAGGAGGCAGTCCGTCAGGGCCTGGGGTTTTTAATGTTTCACTCCTCTTCACCGTCCCAGAAATCTCCTCTGTTCTGATTGGTGCCTGTAGTCTGTCCACCATATCCTGAGAGAGCTTCAGCAGTGAAAGGGGGAGCAAGAACCCCTCTAGATCAGTTGACTTGGGGGGGGAGAGGTACAAGTGTAATAACTCCTGAATGCCTCCACCACTTGTGTACTATGAGTGGCTCTGAGATTCCACGTAGGGTATAAAAGGTGGGCAACATATGTGGCTGTCCTATGCCCTCTGAGTCTCTGGGCCAAATTCCTTGCCCCCTGTAGACCCCCCCTCATATCTGTAGGTCTTAGGATAAAACAGGGCCTGTTGTGTCTTCTCATCTAGTATTTTTTGCAACTTTGCTTTTTTATGTTTGATCTCGGTTTTAACTTCTGTAGTAAGTTAGGTAATATTATGTTGTAACTCTTCTAGCTCATCGTGTATTTGTTTATATTGCCTTTCCCATCATTTTTTCTTGTGTGCAGAGTAAGAATTATTTGGCCCCATAGCACTGCCTTCAAAGTGTCCCACTTTATAGCTTCCGAGACCTGTGGGGTAGAATTTTCCACCAGAACCTGGGAAATTGTAGTCTTAAATTTCTCTAAAAAAGACTTATCCTTAAGAAAGGAGATATTCAGGTGCCACCCAGTGGACTTCCTAGGGATTTGAAAATCCAATTTTAAAAATAAGTGAGAGTGATCTAAAAGAAATCTAGGGCCTACCAATAGGTTCTGTAAATAATCTGTGTGTTCTTTTGAGATGAAAAAATAATCTAATCTCAAATGAGAGTTATGCCTGGGTGAGTAATACGTATATCCTCTGGAGGTGGGGAAAATGTCTCCAAATGTCTATCAGCCCTAATGATGTCAATTGAGAGCAAAATGCTTTCTGGGCCGGGGAATTACAGTATCACATAGGGGCTGATGAGTCTAAGTGAGGGGTCAACGTTAAGTTAATATCCCCACCTATAATCAGGCATCAATGTATATTATCAAGTAGTTTTGCAAAAAATCTATTAATGTGTGTGGCTGTAGAAAGGGGTGGGAAGTAAACATTCATTAAAGTAACTGGTTTTCCAAATAATGTTCCTTTTAGTATGATGAAGCAGCCCTGTGGGTCTACAAACTGTAAGTCCTACTGAAAAACAGAGGTCCTGGGAATTAATATTGCTACCCCTCTGTGTTTCCATTTTGGACAGGATGAAGCAAAAACCTGATAATGTCCCCCCAGGTCAATTTAGCATGCTCTTTATCATTAAAATGCATTTCTTGAAGGTATATGACATCACTAGGATATTTTTTAATATATTGAAATAGGCAAGATCTCTTACTAGGATTATTTAATCCGTTAATATTAAGAGAAAGAGCTCTCACAGTTTGCATCACCATCATAAGTTAGTCATCTTCCAAACTATTCATTTTATATTTTCCCCCATCCTTCACATGTCTCTCTACCCCTCTAGTCTGCCCTCATTGTCATATTCCTCTGTATTTCTTCCCTGTTTACTATTGGGAGTCAGCTGAAAAACTATTCCATAGATCAATCCCTTCTAGCTCTCTGAGATATCTTGTTGGTCAAACACTGTTTCCTTGGGTCATGGGGTAGATCTCTGCTGCTGTTTTAAATAATATTGGAAAAATCTTGAAACAATTGAATTTTTTGAACTTTTAAACGTCAATCTAATCAACTTTTCTAACCAAGAGAATCCCAGGTTAAATGCACACTGGGTCTCTTCTCTAATACTATATACACTAATAGAAACTTCCAAGGCAGGGGAGATCAGACATTTTCTCCCTCTTTATGTTTCTAAACTCTGTGGAAGCATGGGGGAAATCCGGTTGTACTACACTTCCGGGCCCCCCAGGGGTGATAATACCCCATAATAAACAAAGAAATGCTGGGCAGGTAACATAATAACCAAGCAAGTAAAAAATTAAAAAAATGAAATCTGCCCTTTTTTGTAAACATGAGCTTTCTATAACAATAGCAGAAGCGAGTCCCCCTCCATTTTGTTAATGCCTGTTATTTTATTTTCTTCACTGCAAAAAAGAATAAACCTCCTATAAAAGTTATGCCTACTATACTCTGTAGCCTCTTCACTTTTCTGTAATAATCAAAAACCTTAGTAGCATAAAACAATTGATTCATGCTTATTTAACAGAAAATAGTCACTTCGTAGTACAAATTTTTGGAGCGAGGCCCCAGGTCCATTCACACAACTAACTGTGCGCTGCCACATAGCTAGTCCAGTATGTATTCAAGGAATCGACCATGCAGCCGTGTAGGGCCTAAAAGTAAGCCTATTTACATGCTCGCCTTATTTCATGTCCCAGAATTAGGAGTGGCCTGCCAGTCAGGTTCTGCCACGAGCAGGATGACGAAATGCTGCCAGCCGGCCTATGACATTCAGAGACTTTGAGGGGGAGTCCCTCTGCTGATGTCCCGAACCTGGCACTGTTTGCCATTGGGGAAGATCTGTCTGCACTGTAGACTGCTGGGGCCTCTTCTTGAACTGGATGCCCTCCTCAATCAGCTCTTCTCTAGCCTCATTCGCTGTCTGGAATTCCCTGTGACCTGAAGGAAGCTGTTCCATAAGGTGAACAGAGTAAGGAGTGGTAATTTTAATCTTTGCCTCCTTCAGTGCTGGAAGTATGTCAACATATGCCAGTCAATTCCATAGGGTTTGTGGGGCATAATCATTATTGATGTAGATCCAGGTTTGGCCATAAAAAAATCTTCCCTTTGCACCACGCTATAGACAGGACCTTCTCTTTTACTGCATAGCTTAAGAAGTGCAAAACAATCAAGCGAGGTCTAATATTAGGTCTATAGGTCGTGGCCCAAGGGCCCTGTGAACCCTTTCCAAGTCAATTTGTAGATCTGGAGGAAGTTCTAAAGCAGTCCTTAGGAGGGTAGTGATAAAAACAGTAATATCTTGTCCTTCTGAGCCCTCCGGGATGCAGTATACCAGTAGATTTGTATGGTGGGCCTGGTTTTCTGCATCCGCCTGCTTAGCCTGTAGTTGAGCAAATTGCTCCTGTAAGTCCTGTACTGCCATTTCTAGGTCGTCCACCCATTTCTGTACTACAGTAAACTGATGCTCTGATGCATCTGTACGTTGTTCCAGACTAATTACATCCTTCCGAAGTTCACCATATAAATCCTTGATCTCTGCACGAAAGGACAACAGCTCTTCATATATGGTGTCTAGTTCGATTCATTTATTTTTATTTTTATTCAGTACACTGCTCGCTTGTTACATTTGGTCTGTTGGAGCCATACAGTGCTCGGAATCAGATGCGGACATTGCCAGGTTGCTTTATTTCTTCAAACGGAGGTACTTTAAGTTGTCACCCGATGTCTGCAGTTATTTTCCCAGCTATTCTGCTATATTTGCTCGTACTAGCTGTTGTTTCTTTTTGTTCAGTGGGGGTTTAGAAGAGGGGTTGTCTCGGAGCTGTTCTAGTGATCCACCATGCTAGAGGAGTGCTCAACTGGAAGTCTCTCGAAAAGATGTTTAATAAAGTATTAAAAATGGCACCTCACATGATGCAGATCCTTGAATCACCTTGAAAAATAATTACATCAATGCTTTAAATAGCCCTATATGGGAGAAATACTTAGAGTACTGTAAGATCTTTACATTGAGGAGGACAGTTTGCTTGTAACATTAGATGTAGCTGCACTGTACACTAATATACTGTACAGGGAGGGTTTGGAAGCTGAGGCTCTATTTAGATCTATGTGACAATTTGGACACATCCAATGAAGTTCTTGTACAGCTTTCAAAATATATTTTGAAATTTAATGCATTCTTCTAAAAAACTGATTTTTACTTACAAAAAAAAGGAACAGCCATGGGCGCAAGCTTATCTCCCAACTTCACGATGGCCAAGTGGGAGCAAGAAGTGATTTGCACTGACAATAATCCTTGCCTCCACAGACTTGATCTGTGGAAGAGGTTTAAAGATGACATATTTCTGGTACGGAATGGACCAGAAGACAAACTGTTTGCATTCATCAACCAACTAGAAAAAAAGTAACCAAAACCTTAAATTCAGTGTAGCTTTCAGCCAGAAACAACTAAACTTTCTAGATCTGATGATTAAAAAAGGATGGCCAAGAGGGTGTAACCACGGCTCTCTTCAGAAAACAAACAGACTGTAGTGCCCTTCTTTTAGCGAGTAGTAGCCACCTTCCCCATGTGATAAAAGCCATACCTAAGGGATAGTTTACCAGGATCAATTGGAACTGTGGCGCAGAAGCCCCATACAACGAGAAAGTCAAGGAACTAACAGTGAGACTGAGTGATAGGGGTTATAATGAAACAATGATACAAAACTCTAGACAGGTTATTAATGAAGTACCAAGGGCAGATTTGTTGAAAGAAAAAAAGAAAAAAGAGAATTTTGACCCACAGCTCACATTTATGAGTACTTACAACCCCCAATTCTACCAAATAGCTGAAACAGTGAAACAACACTGGCATATGGTTTCACAGGATCCCGGTTTGAAAAGATTAAAGGGGGAGGGTCCTAGAACTGTATTTAGAAGAGGTAAATGTACTTGACAGATCCTGGTACATTCTGTCCAACCCATAGAAGAGAACCCACAAATGTGGCTCCCCAGAAGAAATAATGGAAGTAACAGATGTGGTAACTGTAAATATTGTTTGAAGGTTAAAAAAAACACTAAAACAAATAACCAGACACTGACCGACTGGGCTCTCACTTCCCACCCACACAGGGTCATTCAATCTGGCCTACTCCCTGATGTTTTAAGTGATCACCACATAATCTACATGATGCGGAAAATTCATAGGCCAAAGGTCCTGCACAAGATCTTACTAACTCATTCATACAAATCCCTTGACTTAGCCCCCCACCTCCATGACCTGGGTCACACAGACTGGACCCCTAGTTCCACAGCCAACACTGTCGACGATGCCCTAGATTATTTTAAAGATACATTTCTTAGCACATGGAACTACTATGCCTCCATTAGGCGATCCATAGTCCAAGGAATCCATCTCCCCAGGTCGCTCCAGAACTACTGGCCTGTCAAAGGGCACATGACCAAACGTGGAAGAACCACAAAGCCTCCAAACTGCCTAGTGACTTTGAGGTTTACCGTTCATGCAGGAACTTTTGCACTAAAGCTATTCGGCTGGCCAAGGCTGAATACTTCCAGACAACCTTCCAAACTAATATAAACAACCCATCTAAATTCTGGAAAGTAGTCCATGCACTATTCTCACCCCCATCAAAACCTCCCACTCCCTTCTCAAAGTAAATAACTGTCTTATATCTGACCAACCTATTGTTGCAGAATAATTTAACTACTATTTTATTTCCTGTGCCTCTGCTCTCCTGTTCTCCCTCCAGCCTCTCCTGCCCTTCCATTCCGTCACAATACCCCCCAATGTGCACAACTCCCCCTTGAGCATTTCTCCTTCTCCATGATCTCCCCTACTGACACTCTGGATGCTCTTCTTGCTCTTAACCCCACTAAAGGCAGCTTGAAGAATGAGCTAGACCCAAAACTCCTTTACTTTTCTGCACCTACTGTCTCATATCTGCTATCAGAGATACTAAACCTCTCCTTCTCTTCTACTTCCATTCCAATGGCCTGAAAACATGCCACTGTCCTTCCGCTACCTAAGGGAGATGATCCCTCCTCCCTAGGGAAACTATCACCCTATCTCTCTCCTCCCAATCCTTGCAATGCTACAGGAACACCTAGTTCTTTCCCAACTCATTTCATATCTCTCCAACTCCTGCTTTCTCACTCCTTTCAAATCTGGTTTCTGGAAACACCATTCTACCACTACCTCCCTGCTACAGTTCATGGATTCCATCCTCTCAGGGATGGACAGTGGTTAAGTCACTTTGGCCATCTTTGTTGACCTAGCTTCCTAAGGAAGGCTACGAGCCGAAGCACAGGGGCTGGCAAGTTTTTGCTGTATCTCTTGGGGAATAGCAATTCGGTGAATCTGCTTATACAATAAAATATTTTGGCAGTTTAAACCTAACTTTGAGATTTAAATATTCTCCTTATTAGCTGAGTAGTGCTCAGACCACTTTTTGAAAGTGTATTTTGTTGACCTAGCCAAGGTTTTCGACACGGTCACCCACTCACTACTCCTAAATAATCTCACATCAGTGGGTCTATCAGACTCTGCCACTAATGGTTTCAAAGCATACCTTATAGGTCAGACCCAATCAGTTTGAATTGCTGACTCAATGTCCCCTCTCCTCCCATCAGTACTAGTGTGCCACAGGGCTCAGTACTTGGCCCACTCCTTTTTTCTCTTTTCTTAAATGACCTCCCATCAGTCTGCACATCATCCTCCATCCACATGTACACAGAGGACACTGTCCTGTTCACCTTAGGTCAGTATCCTTTTGATGTAGCAACCACACTCCAGCTTGACTTTGATAAAATTCAACAATTGCTCATCTCACATCAACTCTTCCTTAATGCCAAGAAGACTGTCTCCATGACCTTCGGCATGAGACAGAGACTCTCTAGGCTAGCCTCCCTACTCACCTTCCACACCCTCGACAGGACTTCTCTAGAGGACACTTCCTCTTTCAGATACCTTGGTGTTTGGCTTGACCACCACCTCAACTTCTCTGGCCACGTGGACATCATCCTGAAAAAATTACGCCCCAAGCTAGGTGCCCTATTCAGGAACCATAGAAGGATATCTCTACTGACAAGGCATGAACTCATCCAGAAGATGATTTTACCAATCTTTGACTACTGTGATATAGTCTATAGTGCCTCTCCTGCATCTTCTCTATCCAGATTAAATACACTCTACAACTCCTTTTGCTGCTTCACTTTGGAACCCCCATCGCACTCACCACTGTGACATGCACTACTCTCTTGCATTTCCATCACTTACTGACAGAAACTATTCCCACGCTGCCAAATTCATCTCTAAATTTTGGGTTGGTTCTCTCCCTCTCTCCCTCCCTACCTCTCTTCCCCCTTATTAATTCCACCCCTCCTCACTCCCTTCAATCCAGGGACTCTCGCATGTTGGTAATCCCTCATTGTTCTACATCCGTAGGGCTGGCTGCATTCTCACATAGTTTCCCTATACTCTGGAATGCCCTACCCCATCAAATCTGAGACTCCTCTTCTCCCCTCTCTCACCTCCGCCCTTCATAACTTCTTCTCTCCTAACTGTTCCTGCTCTTAGTCATTACTTAAGATTGCTAATTCCATCAGTAGGTTTCTAATCAGGGTAAGGTAACTGTTTTCATCCCGTTCCTCTTCTCCTGTTACTGGTAAAATACACCTAAAGTATTCAACAAATGCCTAATTGAAATTGTAATTTGCACTTCTCTAGATATCAGCACTTCCTACAATGTATTGTCTCTGCTTGTATTATACTTGCTATGTACCAAATATATTTTTGATGTGTCTTGTTGTTAGTTGTAATGCTGTATCTCTGTTCCCCCTTACCCTCCCCCCCAGGATGCACCGGGAGACAAGCAACTATGTTGATCAATGTGCCATCCTGGTGAAACTTTTCAATAAATAAAATAAAAATAAACACCAAGAAAATTTGTAAACCCTATCACAGGAAGGGATACTTATGTAAGGGTGCATGTGACTTGCAGCACATGTGGCCTAATATATTTGGTGGAATGCAAATGTGGATGCATCTACATAGGTAAAACTGAGAGCATTCAAAACAAGGACAGGGGAACACATGTGTGGCATTGACAATGAAGATGTAATGAATTCATTAGCTATGAATTTGCTAAAAACAAGGAATGAGGCAACCATGATTTTTCCTTTACAGAATTGAAAAATCTGTGATGTCAAGGGGGGAAGGACTACAATAATGGTATACCATCAAAACAGCAAAACTAAAACCACGAAGACTATTACAGCAACAAAATCGGCAGTTTGCTGTAATGGTGCAGTATCTCAACACTGCTTCTCCCAGTGCTTCGCCCCCAACCCGAAACAACTCTGACCTAAAGTTGATTATATTAAAATCCGGGGGGTGTGAGGGGCAGAGTCCCTCGCATGGGTGGTGCGGGGGGGGGGTAAAGCCACCCACAAAAAAAAAACATTAGTTTTCTGACAGCGCAATGCCAACTGTCAGCATTGTGCTGTCGCTCAACATATGTATTGTTGAACTGGCGTGGTGGGACCTACAATAATCTATTACTTAAAAGGGAACAATATTGGATATACACCTTAAAAGCTATGGAGGGAAGCAATTTGAATGGAAAAACTGAAATCAAAACATTTCTGAAAAAAATAACGGCCATTTGAAGCATTGATGTATTTATTTTTCAAGGTGTTATTTGCATTATGTGAGGTATCATTTTTAATAATTTATTGAACATCTTTTCTTTCTTTCTTTATCTCTCTTTACAGATTTGCACCAGCAACTACTATATGTTGACTGTTGGTTTTATACACCGATAAAACTTTGTGCAACTTCCATTCTATCTTTCCTGCACTTTAGGGCTTTTACATGTCACTATTTATTGATCTGGTACTTGTGATTATTGTAAGTACCTTATGAATCAATTACTTATATTTTATTCAGTTTCAAGTGCTGCATCTATCTGAGAACTGTATAACTTATGACATATATGGGGACAGTACCTTATGAATCAATGTTCATTCAGTTTTATATGCTAGTTCTGAGTACTGTATAACTCATGACATGCATGTAGATATGTCACTGCCTCTAAGAGATTGCTGTATTTAAGAGAGACCACCTGTTCTGCTTGTCAGTCTTTGAAAAAGCACACCATGTGCAAAATGCATCAGATGATGTAGCATTACTAGCCTTGGATAAAATTGGGAGTGGGGTTACCGTCTCTCCTTCGCTTTCTGTTTTGCTATTTTTGAAAGTTTTACATGAGTTTTTAAACTGTTTTTATGGCTGTGAGTGGAATCTACAGTCAGCTTGCTTTAGCTAAGAAAAACTGGCATACCGTGGAACACATTCTTTTAGTACTTTTCATTGTATTCTTCCATAACAGTAAATCACTATGACACTTATATACTCCCTTCTTTCTGTTTAGAATGCTATGGACAGAACACCAAGCTGCTTATCAGATGGCCATTAGGAAACTGAAACAGCTTGTTAATGGTTGCCTTTTTAACTGGAATAATGTTTACCCCCTTCGAAATGCAACAACTTGCACATTTAAATACTTAGCATTTAAACATTTTCTTGCTACTAGCTTCAGTTGGGCAAGTATTATCTTTCAAGAAAGATTCATACTTCATAAATATCACCCTTTTTCAGCAAGGAATCTCAAAAACAGATTTACACTGTTTTTCTAACCTCTTAAGACACTGATAAGCACTGTATCAGACATAATTTATTATATACAGCAAACACACTCACACACACACACACACACACACACACAAACACACACCATCCTCATGGCCACAACATTCAAAATAAATACTGTAATCTAATATGTTATAAAACAATTAAGAAACTGTTTATGTCAGGCTTGGTTATGTGGAACACAGTGAAGTTCAGTTTACAATATATTTCCTTTACATATTTCTTATTGTATATTTTGTATCCTGGATAGCACAGGGGAGATGCTACATCTCATTCTCATAGGGATCTTCATTTACACATTTTTGCACTGTATTTACTCAGGATGTCCAGATTAGATGCAATATCTTGTTTTCAGTATGGTCATGATTATGCCATTTTTATAATGTATTTATTCAGGGTAGCCTAGTCCAGACGTAAAATATTGTTTTCAGCATGTTCTGATTTTATGCAAAGCAGCATAATATTGTGTAGATGTAGACCTCCACTGAAAATAAGATGCCACATCTTCTGTGACCTATCCAGGCTAAATACACTATATAACAATCAGCACGCATATTCTAGGAAAACACATGGTAAAAATGTGTAAAAAGAAGATTGCATTGAAACTGCCTCTCAGCAGATCTGCATTGTGCAAATTCATTAGAAATAATGGGTTCAGAAACGGACTCAGGCACCAGTGGGTCGGCAGGGGAAGGAGTAGGACTGAGCATCCGGAGGGCTGCTGTCCTCTCCTGAGGTGGGTTGGGGAATGGCATCATTCTGTAGTGGCCGCTAGTGGAGACCAGGGAAAGATCAGAGGTGACACAAGTAAGGGAATCGGAGGAAAAACCTAGAAAATGGCATCTCCTCCTACTAGATGATGGCCACATAGACCAGTGCCTCCTTGAGCTCCACGATAGCCAACCCAGCCACAGCAGCACCCAGGGCCAATGCCTAGGCCGACAGGCCATTTCTCCTCAGAAGAGGAGGACCCATCTGATGAAGGGTCATGTCGGGTTACCCTGAGGTGGCTGCAATCGGCGCCGGTGTCGGGAGAAAGTGAGAGTCCTTGGCAATTGGCCTGAAGGAGAAGTAGGTGAGAGACACAGGGGAAATAAACAGATAAAGCAAAAAAAAGAAATAATGGGTAAAAGCATGATCACAATGTAAGTGATATTTTACAGGAAATGCCAGTTGAGATTCGATATATCATATATGGAATCTCAACTGGCATATCTTGAAAAAATTCAATATTTTAAATGGTTTAAATGCTTTACCCTAATGAAATAACTATTTTAAATATTGACTTGGCTAGTCTTTCCTCATAGGTCATATCCCATATTCCTTGTGCCATTTTAGTTACAATCCACTGCACCACCTCCACCTTACCTATGTTTTTTTTCTCAGATGGGGTCTCCAGGTCTGGAGACAGTATTCCAGGTGTGCTCTCATGAGTGTCTTATACAGACATCAGTCACATCCCCACCTTCTCTTGCTGTAGCTGCTTCAGCTACAGTGGCGTGAAAAAGTATTTGTCCCCTTCCTGATTTTCTCTATTATTGCATATTTGTCACGCTGGATGTTTTCAGGTCTTTAGACAAAATGTAATATTAGATAAAGGGAACCTGAGTGAACAAATAACACTTGTTTTTTTTTTACTTATTTCATTTATTTAATGAAAACAGTTAACCAACACCAACTGGCACTGTGTGAAAAAGTAATTGCCCCCTTACATTTAATAACTGGTTACGCCACCTTTAGCTGCAATGACTGCAACCAAACGCTTCCTATAATTCAATATCAGTCTTTCACATCGCTGTGGAAGAATTTTAGCCCACTCTTCCTCGCAGAACTGCTTTAATTCAGTAACATTGGTAGGTTTTCGAGCATGAACTGCTCGTTTCAGGTCCTGCCACAGCATCTCTATTAGGTTTAGGTCTGGACTTTGACTAGGCCATTCCAAAACTTTAATTTTACTTCTTTTCAGCCATTCTGATGTGGACTTGCTTTTGTGTTTTGGATCATTGTCTTGCTGCATGATCCAACTACACTTCAGCTTCAGCTGACGGACGGATGACCGGACATTCTCCTTAAGAATTTTCTGGTACAGAGCAGAATTCATGGTTCCTTCAATTATGGCAAGTCATCCAGGTCCTGAGGCAGCAAAGCATCCCCACACCATCACACTACCACCACCATGTTTGACTGTTGGTATGATGTTCTTACTGTGGAATGCTGTGTTTGCTTTACGCCAGACATAATGGGATCCATGTCATCCAAAAAGTTCTACTTTGGACTCATCTGTCCTTAGAACATTTTCCCAAAAGGCTTGTGGATCATCCAGGTGCTTCTTGGCAAATGAGAGACGAGCATTTATGTTCTTGTTGGTTAGCAGTGGTTTCCGCCTTGCTACTCTCCCATGAAGCCCATTTTTGCCCAGTCTCTTTCTGATTGTGGAGTCATGAACACTGACCTTAGCTGAGGCAAGAGAAGCCTGCAGTTCTTTGGATGTTGTTTTAGGATCCTTTGAGACATCCTGGATGATTTACGCTGCGCCCTTGGAGTAATTTTGGCAGGCCGCCCACTCCTGGGAAGAATCACTACTGTTCCAAGTGTTCTCCATTTGGAGATTATGGCTCTCACTGTGGTTCGATGGGAGTCCCAGAGCCTTAGAAATAGCTTTGTAACCCTTTCCAGACTGATAGATAGCAACAACTTTTTTTCTGATCTTTTCAGGAACTTCCTTTGATCGTGGCATAATGTGCTTGTTGAATCTTTGTGCTGGCAACGTGACCTTGATAGTAAGGGTCAAAATAAGTGAGGTTTATATTGAGCAGGGCTGGCTGTAATCAAGCCTGGCTGTCAGAGTTTGACAAATACTATAGCTCGACGTCCCAGGCTACCAGATCACAGTCATGGACAAGCAGATGGCACAGGAGTACTTGTCCATGGACAAGTACTGCTTTACAAACATTTTTTTTGCTGCACTGCCATGTTCCTCCACTAGGGAGCTTGCTGGCAATGGTACCACTCATCCAGCCGTCATGTGATCGACACTGGGAGCTAAGCCTGTCAGCCACATGATCTTCAGTGCCCCAGGAGCAATCGCTGTGTATCGGGAGTGAGCCACAGCTATGGGGGGGACCGAGGAAGAGCCACTCATCCACTCATCAGACTGGCAGGTGTACCATCCATTCAGGTAAGAACACCAATTGCATTCATTGGCCAATGACTTGATGCCGGTATCAGAGTCGCGCCCCACTCATTCACGCGTCGCTCAGTGCTCACTCACTTTTCTCAGCTCATTCAGGAGAAAGGACATGGCGTGTTGTGCTTAGCTAGTAGCTACTGAGTTGTTGAATTTAATTTGTTGTGTGGCGAGGAGTTGGACTCGGGACTCCGTTTCCCGTTGCTGTTGTGCCCGACTGGCGACTGTTGCAAAAAGCAGGATCAATCATCGGAGGGAATTTTAGGACTGGGACTGACTGGATGAGTGGATGGGAGTTTGTCAGCTGGGGGAAGGGAAGGGCGGAAGGAAAGCAAGACCAACGACCACAAGTCGAGTTGGTGCTGCTGCTTGTGAGGCGTGGAACTAATAAATCAGAAGATTTCCTGAGGGTGATGATCTACTACCACTACTGAACCAGGCCAGGGTGGTGATGAGAGAGAGAGAGACAGACTTATAAGTTGTAATAGCCAGAAGGAGAGAAAAAAATAACTGCTGCAGCAGCTGCAGTAAGGGGGAGAGGACTAACATCATATAGGTGAATTATTACCACCAAAACAGATCTGTAGAAGTGAGAAAAAGGGGGTTGGGCTTTGTGTTGCCAGAGACTAGAGTAGCAAGTAACTCTTCTTCTTACAAGGGAGGAGACAGCAGAGAGAAGTCACGAGACCAAACAGAGCAGGACTTGACTGTTTTGCTTCACTTCCTTGCCCTAAGAAAAGGGGAAAAAATTGTGTTGCAATTGCATGCACTTAGTTTGCAGTACAGCAGCATACCATTAGCTGATTCCAACAACTAACAAGAGGTTTGGTTGGACAGGAATTTTGCACCAGAAGAAGTGGTGATAAAAAACTTAGTTGACGAGAAACAGGCTGGACATAGATAGACTGAGTCTGCTAGTGAAGTAGACATTAAAAATATCCAAAAAGGGCACTGATTGAACCAAATGAGAGACCATCTCTTGCCTTCCATTTAAAACTTAAGGAGAAAGAGAGGAGGCTGGGAGAGAGCAAGTGTTTTTGCACAGAGAGCTAAGGGGACTGGGTTGGGCTTTGTGTGTGTGTTGTTTGTGTTGCATCCCGATTCCACCAGCCAGCCAGAACAGAAACAAGTAAACAAGTAAAGGGCAAGGGCACTAGGTAGGGACTCGGAAGGGCAGTAAAGTCTGTCTAAAGGAGGAAGGGTTTGCTTGCTGGGCTCTGTGTTGCCCTGAGAAATGTAAAGGGGAAAAAAACAGAACTAACTGACAGAGAGGACGGAGGGGGGAGGACATAAAAATAATAGTGTCTGTGCTGTGTGTTGGACGAGCGCAGGGACAGTCACTGGGACTGGGACGGACATTGTGTGTGTTGTCTATGTGGTTGCTTGGCACAGGAGAAAGTGTGTGCAGCAGTGTGAGAAAAAGGTAAAAAAATATAAACAAAAAAAGTAAGCATCAAAGCAAGCAACAGCAATAACATCATTCCATTCCTCCCCTTAGTATTGCTGTTGCTATTTCTTCTCATTCTTGATGTCCATCTTCCACTGCCTGACTGCCTTGATTCTGTAGTTTACGTAGCCTTAACCTGTAAAGGTTAAGAAATATATAAGTGACTGTCTGCTGCTGGCTGCCAGCTCCACCTCCCCCCCCCCCGTCCCCATTCTAATCTAACAAACACCAGTGGAAAAAACACACGCACCACACACAGTGACTTTGACAGAATACATTTTATTAGCATCACAAAACAAAGTAAGCACTGTGTAAGCAGAGAGCCAGACATTGAGGCATTCAAAATGCAGAAGACTAGTACTAAGCATAGTAAACAGCAAAGTCTATTATCCCTCTGGTCAGCAGCACCAACAGCATCCTCAAGTTCTTCTAATATAAATACATCAACTACTACCTTCGCAGATGAAAGTAATAAGGAGTCTGCATCTGTGGCACTAGGTATAACAGGTGATCATCCGGCATTTGATTTAAGCAGTGAGCTCACTGAACTGCCTAGTAAGGCCTTAGCTGAAGCCCCTGTGTCACTTCCAAAGAAACGCAGTTTTGTACCTGTTGATGATGACTTGCAAGAGAAGCTAAGTAAAGACAAGAAATATGACCAAGAAAAGAGGGCCAGGCTGTTTCAGCCTCATTGGCTGACAACTTATAAATGGTTGAGATACAATGAAAAAAAGGGATTGATGTATTGCAAAGTGTGTGAAAAGTATCCCACTATTGCAACACCAGCCTTTTCAAAAAAAAACAAACGTGTTTGCCACAGACTCTAACAATTTTAGAATTGAGTCAATACATGCACACGAAAAGT
Organism: Neoceratodus forsteri; assembly: GCA_016271365.2. Taxonomy (NCBI): domain Eukaryota; kingdom Metazoa; phylum Chordata; order Ceratodontiformes; family Ceratodontidae; genus Neoceratodus; species Neoceratodus forsteri. The sequence continues at coordinate 705,804,095 of CM057453.1, forward strand.
CCAGTCCACATGTGCTATGCCAGAACCAACATATTCTGGAAAGTGGCCAGCGTGCAGTTCATTGTGATATCAGTGAGTCACCACTCTATCAAGCCTTTGCACAGTTGGCAGAGGCCACAAAGGTGAAGATGAGACACCTGTTTAACACAGCGTACTCCATTGCAAAAAATCTGTGCCCTTTTTCTGACATGGATTGGGTATGTGAATTGCAAGAGAAAAATGGAATTAAGTGTGGTACAAATTACACCAATGATAAGCGAGCCAGGGACTTTTGCAGAGCTACATCTGCTGTTCTATGCAGCACACAGATGCAGACTATTAAAAATGCAAAATATGTTACAGTTCTTACTGACGGCAGCACTGATGTGGCTATAATTGAATGGGAAAATATCTTCCTCCGTTTTGTAAATCCTAACACAAAAGATATATGTACATATCTGATCCAGGCCGTATCTTTGGAATCCTCAAATGCTGAAGGTGTCTTTAATGCAATAAGTATTGCATTAGATTCTTTACATCTTCCTATCACTGACCTATTTAATGTGAGCAATCCGGGGCCACTTCTGATTTCTGCCAATTTTGATGGGGCAAGTGTAATGCTGGGTGAAAGGGGTGGAACCATCGCAGTTACGGAGCACTGTCCTCACATCATTGCCATGCACTGTGTTGCCCATAAGCTGGAGCTGGCAGTTCTTGATATGATGAAAACAAACCCTTTCATATCAAACCTTGAAAATACTCTAAAGGGCATCTTTAACTACCACTATAGTCCCAAAAAATGAAGGAGTTCAAGAAATTGCACAAGTGATAGATAGTGATCTGGCACACTTTAGTGCAATTAAACAGGTGAGATGGCTTCAGCAGATCTCGTTCAGTACATGCAGTTCAGGTGAACCTACCTACGGTTGCTCAGCACTTGCAACAAACTGCAGCTGGTGCTGATGGTTCAAAAGCAAAGGTGCTGTTAAGAGAGATACAGTCTGTGCACTTTGTCAAATCTCTTTATGTCCTGCAAGATTTTTTGCCCATTCTTAAAAATCTGTCACTGCAGTTTCAAAGAGATGACTTAATAATTCTTGAACTATTACACCTCATCGAGACCTGCCTCCTCCGGCTGATGGAACTGAAATCAAAGCCAGGGAAATACATGACAGCTTTCCTAGCTAATTACAAACCTCAGGACAGATGCATGGACTTTGTAATTCCAAAGAAGGGAGTTGAGAAGACTGTTCCCTTCACATTTAGAGGCAACTGTCCTGAAATAAATTTCAGGACAGATACACAACTGCATACTTTAGTAGATGCAGCAATATCTTACATTGATGTAAGATTTCAAAATTTCTCTGAGGTGCCTCTGAAATGGTTCAGCTGCCTGGATTTCAAGCAATTTGATCTACCAAGAGAACAACTTGCGGAGTTTGGGACCAATGAAGTGGCTAATTTAGCAGCATACTTTAATTTTTACAGAAGAGCAGGAAACTATTAGATCAGAATATGCTGCATTTAAGGCTCTGCTGAAATCTGCAGTTGACAAACCCTATCTGCAGGTGTATACAAGATTGCTGAAAGAAAAACCACCCCAGATTGCTCATATGCTAGAGTTAGTGGAAATATTACTGGCAATGAGCGTGTCAACTGCAAAGTGCAACGAAGTGTTCTCCATTCAAACCTGATAAAGACAAAAATAAGGACACGTCTGGCAGATGACACACTACAGTCACTTCTTCAAATAGCAGTAGAGGGTCCCGAACTATGTGACTTCAATCCAGATCCAGCAATAAACCACTGGCTGCTGTCTGGTCCAGGCACTCAACATGTTTATGGGCATGCTACTACTACTGCTGCTGGTTCAACTGAATCTGATGCTTCTGTATCTCATACTGTTAGCACTGTTACTGCTGCTCCATCATCATCCTGTCCTAGCACCACTAGTACACTTGATGTTGGTGACAATTCTGAATCTGAGGAGTTCTGATTATGTTTGCCCTAATTATTTTCTGCTTCATTCTGGCTTATGGGGAATGAATGGAGTCTCAGCACACCATGTGACTTGACCTCAGACTTCAAATCACACAATCTGTATTAAGAAACATTTAAAGATATTTACATATTTGTTTTTACTGTTTTCTATAGCCTATATCTATGCAGCATTAATAATAGAATGACACACAGCCATTTACTTTGCTGCTACATAATTTTTTATATGTTTTCCTTAAAATAGGTCAATCTGACCATCGGACTACCACTTGTGACAGTGGGACTACCATTTTTGGATGGGCCACTTGTCCTGGACTACCACATATATTTGACATTTGTCGATCCCTGCTGGCTGTGTTCAATCAGCCGACTCTAACTATCCCTTTAACTGGGTTGATTTAACTAGCGGGCAATTACTTTATCACACAGTGCCAGTTGGTGTTGGTTAACTTTTTTCATTAAATAAATAAAATAAGTAAAAAAAAAACAAGTGTTACTGTATTTGTTCACTCAGGTTCCCTTTATCTAATATTACATTTTGTCTAAAGACCTGAAAACATCTAGTGTGACAAATATGCAATAATAGAGAAAATCAGGAAGGGGCAAATACTTTTTCATGCCACTGCTAAGTTACAACCCATCCTACAGTAGGTGGCAGGCTGACTCTGGTGCAGCGAGAGCACTGCATATTCTTTTCTCAATGCTCTTGCCACTCCTAAAAGCTCTCCACAGCCATATCGACTCTGACCAGAGTTTATTTGATACTGCAATAAAGTACAGTACTTTTGGGATACAGCAAGTTTGATGTCTCTACATTCAAGAGAACTGTGGAATGTGAGAAAACTGTGAGAGAGCTTGTGAATGTGTTTTTAACACACCATTGCTTAAGCAGGTGCCGGTCATTTCTTTGCTGCACTTCGTATTAAACAAAACTTGTAATATGGCAAAAGTACGAGAAGTGAAACCAACACAAATGATTGGAGGAAATGTATCAGATAACCAACTTTGGAGACAGCATTAATTTAGCAACAATGCCGTCCCCAAAGAAGAGTACCAAAAAGATCCATAGAGGAAAAAAAAGCAGTGCAGGACAGAATGGCACCTAAACTACAAGGGAGTTCAAATTAGTGACAAGCTGCCATCAGAAAAATCTATGGTCATACCGGAAACAGTTTTTACATGATGCGAGTGAAAGAGATGCCGCCTGAGACAGAGTATGCAAATTACTGGGAGCAATACGTTTTCAAACCATAGACCTCCAAAAGTGGCTATGAAAATAATAGCCGTATGTATTTGTAGCAAAAGCCAAAAAACATGTTTAATAACAGTATGTGTTTCAATATTTCTAAAGTTGTTTTCACAACATCGCTATGTAAGTAAATGTTTCTGTAACTGTCAGCTAAGTTCAAAAAGTGCACTACATTACTGGAACACTGCAAAATGTGTCTGCATTGTTTATTTGACAGCATAACATAGACAAGTAAAGTAAACACATCTCCACAGAAACCATGTTACAAGCATATTAAGATATAGTTACTTAATGGTATATTCATCAGAATTACGTATGGTTGGTGGTTGTAGCACTGCCTGGCTGGCTTCATGTCATAATCCCCAACCATGCATTAATTCCCATTAGATGCCACCTTCACAGAGGCTTAATGCTTATATGTTTCTCTTGAGTTGCACTTGGTAAGATAACACAGAAAGGTACTGGCAACAAAAAGACTCATATCTCATCAGGTCAATCCATTTTCCTACCTGAACTCTTCCAACCTGTCAATAAAAATGCCTTTGTCAATGCCCTAGTGGTGGTTCAACCCTTCCCCTTGCCCCACTCCCTTCTCTGCCTTTGCTTTCACCAACTATGTATTTGCCATCAAGAGAGTAGTAGCTGAGTGGAATGAGTTGCTGGAGGAGGTGGGATCCCTAAAAATGGCTTACAGCTTCAAGGGAAGGAGGGAGAAAATGAGGGGGAAAGCTGCAGGTGGGGGAAGAGAGAGCTGGGGGGTATTTGAGTGGGGTCAAGTGGGATATGGAGGAGGGGGGGACAGTTTCCTCTGTAAACACAGAAAAAACTACACACTCAAGCAGACTAGGTAGCCTGTAAGGCCTTTATCCACTGGCACATTCATACGTTCATATGCTTGTATTGAGGCATTGACCAATGCTTGTTTTTGCACTATTTTTCATTTAAGGAGAGCTTCTTCAAGTTACAGCCAGATATCTGTTAGTGCTAGTTGAGCCCTAGTTCAGTATATGAGTTATCAGTGCAGATTTCTACTCCCCGTTTGCTATTTCTACCTACACAAGTGGTATGAAGTTCATCAATTACCAAGACTGTAGTCTGCAGTCTGAATGCTTCCTGCTAGGCTGCATTAATGCCCCAGCTGGAACTAATTTAAACTGACTGAAACCTTTCCCACCATATTGCCACTGTGTCTGACATTATCAAAACCAAATCACTCAGAGTGAACGGAATGCTAATCTTTAGTAAATGCAGGAAAGAGAATGTATAATTACAAAAGGTGTTACAAACTATGCTTGTTGGCAACTAAAAATAAAAAAAAGTTTTAAAAAGTTTGAATTTTTTTTTAAATAATATCATGAATTTCTTTATCAATACAACTTTAATATATCAATATATGAACACTGTACCTATGAAGCATAACAATATTACTCTACTACAAGCTTTCATTTCAGAAATAAATTAAATTCCTAGCTCACCCAGTTCCAGAGTTATCATCTTTTAAAGACATTATCTTTAGAAAGGGCTAACTTTGGAAACGTTAAGGATATTAACATAATTGCTATTAACAAAAGTTTGCATTCAGGGCAATATTGATATGCAATAGTAATGCAGTACTTCATGATATAGCACTTTATCAGTAAGTGTAAACTACACTATGAAAATGTATCAATAAACATTGATGATAAACATTTAAGATATTAAAATAACACCTTACCTATGCAATATAGTGACAGTGTTCTAACCATAAGCATACATTTAAAAAAATACTAATCCCATGCCCATCCAGTTCTAGAGGTTTCTCTTTTTAAAGAAATTATTTATAGCCGGCCCAGTGGCATGGAGGGCTGAGGCATGGGTGCCTTACCTCCTGCCATGCTGGCTACCTGTGTTCACGTAGTGGGCAGATCGCTAGGGATCATTCAGGGTGGGAGAGGATTGAGCATCCAGAGGACAGCTCTCTTCTTCCAGGGAAGGTAGCTTGGCAGTCCCATCAAATGACTGCCCCCAGGTGAAGGCCTGAGGGTAGAATGGGACAGGGATGCCAATGAAGGGTGGGTGCTACGGGTCTCTGCAGTGTGCATATGCCAACAAGAACACATGCTGATGTGTCACGCCCCAGCAACAGGGATGGTCAAGGGGTGAAAAATGGTGGAAAAGCACACATGGCTGTGAGATGACAATTGACCCCTGCAGACTCACACCAGTGGGAGGGCAAGAAGGTAAACTCCCAGAGGAGCTGAGTAATGGGGCCGGGGGGATCGATTAGATGGGGTCCACCTGGGGAGAAGGAGCACAAATTACTGATGAAAAAAAAAAGAAATTATTTCTAGAAAGGGCTAACTTTGGAGCCATTATGGATGATGTTGATAATGATAAAAAGGTTATTTTTAAACATGTAGTTACACTTAAAATTGTGCTTCTGTTTTCTCAAGTAGACCTATAGTATCATAAATAAATACTAATAGATGGCTATTAGTCGTACATTTATGAACTAAAACGCATTATACAGCAAGTGCAAACCTTACTAAATGTATACGAATCAAACTAAAAACAGCTGCTAACATGAGTGAATTGCTCATAGTGTTGTGCAGGAATTAGCTCAGAGATCTTGCCATATGGATTTCCAATGAGGTTTAGTTGCAGGAACCTGCTGCATTTGCCATTTTTATTCATAATGTTTTTTTCTCCCCTAGGCTGAACTTGGGAGGCTAACTCTGTCCCATCACTGCCATCCCCTCGACTGACTAAAGCCTCCCCCAGTACTCACCAGATCTGGAGACCCCCATGATTCCCCCCCTTGAGGGGCCAGGAAGGGGAAGGCCACTCTTCCCCCACCTGGAGAATAATTAGTGTGGATTGGTGGTCCAGGCAGCATGGGTCAGCCCAGGTTGGTGGATCATCATAGAGCCCAAGTCCACCATTCTTCGCATCAGTTTTCTCCTCCCACCTCCCCTGGTGGGAATAATGCTTGAGTGGGCCTTGCACAGCTGTAGCAGTCCCCCTTGTGGCAAAAGCAAACTTTCTGGCAGAGATGCAGGGGTCACTGTGGTGATGTAGTCTGCCACCAACCCCTCCCTGACTGAGACACACTGCCAAGCAGCAGCTGTCTCCGCCATGGGCTATCCCCTGACATGATATCCCGGGTTCACTTCCAAACATGGAGCAGCCTTTGCTGCACTTGCATTAAAGCTTATGGAATAGAACCTCCCTACAATTCCAGGTAGCACTAGCCTTCCAACAACTTTTTATTCCGTTATTGATATTCCTGAATCAGTTTTGCTACCTTAGGCTAAACAGGAATGCAAAGGGGTGTATAGGTTGGGACTGTAATAATTTGTAAGTCATAGCCAGCTTCTCTCCCTTCTTTTTGACAGAGGTTGACATTTTAAATGCTCATGAAGTTGATAATTCTGCCTGGTTAAACTACACTGTAGAACAAACCTTGCAACTGTATTGTACAGTGCGTCTAATTTAACCAAGTTGAGAGTACCTGAATGACACTTAGTGTTATTACTATAATCAAGCATTACACTTAGGGTGGGATATTCAAAAGGGTTGAGCCATGCGCAATAGGGTTGCGCCTGTGCAAGACCAAAAGTGCGCCATTCTGCGATATTCAGCAGGAGGCAGTTGCGCCACCGAAAACATGCTGAGCAACAGCGCAATGTAAAGGAAGGCATGCGCGAACCGACGGGGTGGAGCTATGCATAAAGAGCGCAATGCTAATTAAAGACTTGCGACGCAAGAGCGAACTGCTGGAAATTGGCAGACTAGCGAAATGAGCCAAATAAAAAGGCTCAAGGAAGCGGCGCAAAGAATGCTACAAGGATGCCAAGTGGGGTAGAGAGAGAGAGAGAGACAGACAGACAGTGACAGGCTAGGGCAGGCAAGGCAAGCATTGTAGGCCATAGGCTGCAGAGACCAGCGGGGGGTGCCCGGTGCAGTGGAAGTAGCAGTCAGGACAGCGGGGGTAACACAGCAACACCAGCCAGGGGGACAGAAGCCAGGGAGATGGACAGTGCCAGCTTCCACATGGAAGCTGTAATGAGGGGGGTGAGAATGCAAGCTGCAGGGGGACGAGGCCATGGAAGGGCCCATCAGCGGTACGCCCCCAACAGGCAGTACCATGCCCGCATCAGCTATGAGCTGTATACAGATGTAGAGATCGTGGGCCGGTACCGCCTGAACAGGGCAATACTGAGGCGGCTTTGTGAGCTGCGCAGTGAAGTGATGCAGGCACCCTCACGACAGAGTCATGCTCTGTCAGTGGAGACCAAGGTGACAGCCTGCATGTGCCTGCTCACCACGGGCACCTTCCAGAGGCCGACAGGGGACACCACAGGCATCACACAGTCGGCCATGTCACGCATCCTCACCCAATTCCTCAGCGCACTGCTGCCACATGCTGCGGAGCACATCCATTTCCCCAGCACCGCAGCAGAGCGTACAGCAAACATGCAGGAGTTCCACAGGGTAGCACGTATGCCTGGCGTGCTAGGGGCCATAGACTGCATCCATGTGGCCATTCGCACACCACCTGGCCCTGATGGGGCAGCGTATAGGAACCGAAAGGGATACTCCAGTGTCAACTGCCAGGTGGTGTGTGATGCCACTGGCTAATAAGCAACGTCTGTGCCACACACCCTGGTGGAGCACATGATGCCTTCATATGGCATCAGTCCACACTGTGCCATCGATTTGAGAGTGGGGACATCCCCACAGGACATCTAGTGGGTGAGTACGCATGTATGGAATGCAAACTTGGGGCAAGGGTGGAATGCCACAGGTGCCATGGTAGTGGCATACAGGGATATGGGCAAAATGGACCTGAACATGACACTGATCTCCACTATCTACACACAGGTGACAGCGGGTACCCACTCCGTCCCTGGCTGCTCACACCGTACCGGCGCCCCATGACCCCATCACAGCAACGCTATAATGAGGCACATGCTGCCAAACGCAACATCATAGAGCGGGTGTTTGGGATGCTCAAGGCACGCTTCCGATGCCTAGACACCTCTGGTGGTGCCCTACAGTACAGCCCCCCAAAGGCCTGTGGGATATTCCTGGCCTGTTGCATCCTGCACAACATGGCCAAGGACTGTGGGATAGCCGTACAGGTTGAAGAGGGGGACAGCGATGGGGACGCCAGTGGCGCCGGTGTTGATGTTGATGAGCAGCTCCCCCTAGGACGGCAGGACCCCCGACTGATCCGGCAGGCCCAGCTGCACCGGGACACCATCACAGAGGAGCACTATGCACAACACAGGTAAGTCAAGGGGACATATGCAACCAACACTGTCCATGCGCAAACCACAGGCACACAGGGTAACACACCAGGGGTGCATGACGGCCAGGGGAGTGGAAGGGTCCATGCATACAAACACACCATCAGGGAGGGGTGAACACTCATATGGACACACACACACCAGGCACAGAGCGTACATGGGCAGATGCACAGCACAGCAGAACCGACATTGCTAACACACAGCACCACCGACCACCCCCACCACCTGTACTGTCCAAGTACGTGTGTCAGATGCTGGGCACCCTTGCACCTTGGTGTACAGTACAATGCAGGCATCATCATGCACATGCACCTGTGGGCAATAGTTGGGAGGGTGTGCAGGTGGTCCGTGTGTCGGCGTGTTGAGCAGAGCACCCAGCAGTGCACTGCCAACCACGACACACATTTCACACAGGGCAGCACCAGACAGGGCCCGCACTGGGAGACAGGTCAGTCATGTAGCAATGTCCCATGGCCACCGCGGATGCGTGGGCGGCCCCGCCGTGACCCAACAGCACTGGCAGGCTGAGCAGGGGCCACATGGGGTGGCACTGTTGGACCACCAGGGGTCCCACTGCGCGAACGCGACCTTGCCCGCACAGGGGTCTGCAGCATGCCGAACACACCTGCACCAGGGGTGCTCGGGATGCCCACAGCAGAACCCGGCGTTGACAGGCCTGGTGTCGCACGATGCCGGGAATGGGAGTGGAGCGTGAACTGTGTGGGGTGTGCGGTACAGGGTCACCTGACTGTGTGCCCAATGCGTCCATGACAGAGACCACTGCCTGGGTCAGCCTGTCAATGGCGGCGGTCACATCCATCCGCATGTGGACCATCTCTGCACGGTCCAGAGCACACTCCCTGCTGTGCCACTCCACAGCCACACACAGTGCCTCCACGGACATTGCAACCCGCCTCTGCTGCTGTACTGATTCCCGCAGCAGGCGGGTGTGCTCGTCCAATGGGTACTTTGCCACAATGGCAGCCTGCCCCCCAGGGTGTTGAAGGTCCTGATGCACAACACCCCTTGAGGGTGGGCACTGTTCACCAGGACCAGGAATGGGTGTATCACAGGGCGGCGGGCATGTGCCACTGCTGGACACTGTACCCCCATACCTGGTGGGTGACTGCTGTTGCTGCCCCTCCAACCACTGTGCCCCAGAGTCCACTCGTTCCACCGCTGTGGCCGCAACAGTGCCAGACACCTGCACAGCCACCGGTGCTGACAGGCACATCCTGGGAATGTGCCGACATGCTGGCGCACAAGTTGGAACCAGCAAGGCCCAGGGGCACGTGATGGCCTGCTGTGTGTCCGTCATGGGACACACACATGTCACTGCCCATTGCAGTCCTTGCATCATCAGTGGTGCAGGTACGTGCTACAGCCACAGTCACAGCGTGCTGGCATGCTTGCATGCCAGACTGCTGAGACACAAGCTGTGCACCCTCCACACCCGAATCACCGACACCAGAGTTGGTAGCCCAGCGTGCATGCTGGTGCAGTGCATGCTGGCTGGTGACAGAGGTGGATGGACCCTCCTCCATGTCCAGCAGGTCATCCTCACTGCCTGGTCCCACCACCACCGTCTCCTGAAGACGAACAGGATCTGCAACAGAAAGAGAGGACATGTGAGTGCATGTGAACAACCTTCCTCCCCCCCCCAACACCACCACCATGTCATACCGTGCAGTGATGGGCTTCTACCTGTCTGGAATCCACCTCCTGGTACGCCCTCAATAGCACTGCACTGCATAGTTGCAGCCAGTCGGTCCTCAGCCGGGGTCAGCTCCACCACCGCTGGCTGGTCCCCGCCAGTGCCAGCGCGTGCTACCCTGAGGGCTGCCACCTTCTCCTTCACCCTCCTGCGGTCTGTCCCAATCTTCTTCTTGCATTCCTGCATGGAGCGCTGGTGGCTTCCGTGCAGGTTCACTGCCCGGGCTACCCCCTCCCATGCAGCCGCATGGGCCTGAGGGTGCCCCGGCTCCACGCAGTAGTGCCTCATCCTCCAGGTAGGCCTGGAAGAGGTCCTCAGTCTCTGCCGTGGTGAAGTTGGGCCTCCTCCTTCTCCCACCATCCTCACCCTCACCTTGTCTCTGCTCGGTCATGGTGATCTGTATGGGTGTAAGTGGACACCTGTCACTGTGCAGTCTACAGCATTATCCCATGCCCATTGTCCAGAACATCCCACAGCATGCAACTCACCTCTCACCTGCAGTAACCGACTCTGTCCAGCACAGCCCACTGTCGCACTTTTATAGCGCAATGCATGCAAATTAGGAGAGGAGCAACTGTAATGAGATGCAAATCACGCCACTGCGCCTTTGAATGGCTGATCAGATGATTTGCATGTGTCAGCTGAATATCACGCCATTGCGCTTTTCGCAAGATGGTTGATCTGGCTGAGCCAATAGCGCAGATCTGTGACTGTGCGGTACACTGCATTGCGCATGCCCAGGTAGCTTACGCAGGCATCTGCCATGCTGATGACGTGCTGTGCGCGATCGGCAATTCAGGCCATGGCCACCATTGTGCCAGTGGCGCTACAGCACTGGGCACTATATGGCGCTGTGGCACTACTGCGCAATAGTCCACTGTGGCACTGTCACACAGGTGGTCAGTCACGCAGGATGCGTATACGTCAGATGGCGCTGTGCGTGGCCTTGCGTCATAGACCCCTGACCTGGTGTCCGACCTTTGCCCCCTGGCACTGTTCAGCTGCCATGTGTATGGCCCTATTGCGCTGTCTGGTGACAGGGCTATGTGGACTGACGGCGCTGTGCGAACAGCGTGATTGGAACCTATGGTGGTCTATTGCACAACATCTCCACGTGGGGTTGCCGTGCAGCGGGGCGCCATATTGCCTGCTGTAAACTTGTTAGCATGGCACGCAGGAGGGCAGTGCAATGGAGCCCGTGGTGGTGGCCAACCTGGTGGCCCTGGTGGAGCCCCACTATGGGGCGCTGTATGGTGAGGTGCCCCTCACCATGGCTAGGACACAGGTCTGGCTGCAAGTGGCCAGTGACCTGGTGGGGGTCACTGGGCAGCGCCGGTCTGCTGAGCAGTGCCGGCACAGATACAGTGACCTCCGCAGGAGGGAGCCTGACCTGCATGAGCGGCTACGGTCACGTGCCAGGAGGGGCGTGGTGTCTAGGCCAGGTGGGTGTACTGTCTATGCACCTGTATTCTCTGTAGGGGTGTGAGTGTGTTTTGGTGGCTGTGCATAGGTGATGGCTGTGACATGGTTGGCTGTGTCAGTGTGTGCAGGTGTGAGATGCATGGGGCTGGCTGTGTGGGCAGGCACTCTCACTGGTGCAGGGAGCAGTCTGCTTTGGAGTCACACTGATGTTTTTCTCAACATATGTCTCCCACAGGCTGGGCTGTGAGGATGCAGGCACATGCTGAGGAGGGCCGTGACAGGGCCCCGGCGCCAGTCGGTGGTGCAGCAGGAGGTGAGCCACAACAGCAGCAGCAGCAGCAGCAGACACAGCTTCTTGCTGAATGTGAGTATCATTACATCATGGATGCTATTGCATGCTGGAGGGGGTGGGCATGACCACCAGCCATGCACAACACAACCATGCACGACACAGGCAACATTCATCACTGTCCAGTGTCACTGCACGTCTGTGTGTGCATCACTGGTGGTCCATGCATGCACTGGGCACATGGCTGTGTAACTGGCATCGCACATTGCCCACGTCACTTGACAGCCTTGTTTGTGCTGTGATGGACATGGGCAGTGGTGTGTGCAGTGGTGCATATAGCTGGTGCCACCTGTTTGTGATGGCCATGTGCATGTTCACTGTGGGTGGGTGCATACCATCACAGGTGCGACATTGGGCTATATGGCTTGCAGGTTGGGTGGTGTTCAGGGTTGTGGTCAGTCACAGCCATTGACTGTGTTCCCATTTTCCTAGGCCTCAGTGTTCTCAGGAGGATACAGGGGAACTGCATCAGCTGACACAAGTGTCCTTGGACAACCAAGCTATCCTCAGTAACATCCAGCGCCATGGCCTGCGGAGGGAGGCATGGCCAGGCACAGTGGCACCAGGTGGAGGAGGACCAGTCTGCTGGGCCTTAGGCGGATTCCCCTTCCACTTCACCCATCCCTCCACTATGCCTTCCTCTCCAAGTTGTTCATCCCTACCCTTGCCCACCCTACCTTGTACCCCACCCCCTTGTAAATAGTTATGGTGTTGTTGGTTTTGTGATTTACAATTTTATAATACATTTATATTTTTATGTGAATACTGTGTTGGTCTCTGATTTGCAGCTGGCTATGGTTGCTCAGTTGCAGTGGTGTGCATGCCATCTGGGGTGGTATGGTCCTGGGTATGTGTGTGTGTGTGTGTGTGTGTGTGCGTGTGTGTGTGTGCATGGGGAGGTATCTCCAGCATGGCAGTGACTTTCTGTTGGTCTTGCCATCTGCTGCCACCCACTGCTGGGTGCACAGGGTGGGTCTGGCTTGTATGCTTCTCTGCTGCATGGGGTTGACGTGTGCCGGGGGGGATGCATGGTGTTTCCTGCAGTGCCAGTCACTGCACATGGGTGGTGTCTTGGGGTCACGGTGCAGGGTGTGCTGTGCGTATGGGGGGCTGATGTGCACTGTGGTTGTCAACCCCCTGTGTGTGGCAGACTCAGCCTGCCAGTGGTTGTGCTGGGGCATCATGGCTCTGCTGTGCTTTGTTGGCTTGTCCCCATGGGCCAGTAGATCATCCGTCCCACCCCCAGTGATGCTGTGCTTGGGGTGTGCAGGTGTCTTGTTGGTTCTGCAGTGTGTTCCTGTGCCCATGTGTGGCATGGCTGGCGGTGGGCCCCAGCCTGCCTCCCTGGTTGTGCAGTTCCATTGCTCTGCTGGGGCGCTGTGCTTGCGCTATGGCACCTCTGGACTGCTCAGCTGGGCTGCCCTTGTTGTGTTATGGCGCAACCTTACTGCTCAGCTTCCCCTTCCTGGTTGTGCTATGGCGCAGTTTGTGCGATATTCAGACGTTGGCTGCTTGCACAATTTGTTCTACTCCATGTTTGAATATCGCGTCTGTTGCGCATATGCACAATTGATTTGTGCTTGCTTCTGCTGTTGCGCACATTTTGAGTGCAGTTTGAATATCTGGCCCTTAGTGTTATTACTATAATCAAGCATGTGTTTGTTTTTCCAATTATTGCTTTTATATGACAAGAACAGCATAAATTGTGGTTGAAAAGTGCTCCTGAATAGTCATATTCTGTTGTGCTTTTAATTAATGAACCATCTAGAACGTTTATATTTAAATCAGGTTGCATCTTGTTAAATTTAGCATATTAGGATTTAAAATGTATACACATGCACATTTTCTTTATCTTTAATACCAGCCCTGACCCAGTGAACCACTGCTGCATAGCTGCCAAATCCTACTGGAGCTTTACTTTCTGGTCTTTTAAATTATAAGTCGAGGACACAATAACTGTATCATCTGCATATATTCTTATTGTTAAATGAGATAAGACCTCAGGTAAATCGTGTATTAGAAACAAAAGAAGTTGAGTGCCCTGTATAGAACCCTGTGGGTCTCCTCTTGTGACCAGACAAGTTTTAGATAGGGAATTTTTTTCTGAATACTCTTTCTTTAGAACTGCTAAACTTCAGTAAACAGGACTTGAACCATATCAGGGGTTCATTATTAGAGATGTGAAAGTTGGGGAACTTCCCTTTGTGAAGTACTTCATGAAGTTTCCTCAACTTTGCTTCACCTAGGCCTGTACTTTGCATAGTTTTTGCCTGGCAGATTGCCCACCATCACCCCATGAAAACCACACTTTGTGGCACTTCACTGTTAAAAGTGTGGGCTAAGGTCAACTGTGTTTAGGTTTTGTCTGGTGATGTAGCATGTTACCAGGGAAAACTGTGTGTTATTTATTTTTTTAAACAAAAACCTGCTTCTAAATGTGTAGCCCACCCACTGTGACATACTGCTCTAACGTCCCCTCCACCACTCAGATCCTTTAAAACACCTCTAGCACATTCCTCCTACCCCTCACAGTCCAGGCAAAATTGTTATTCTAATTGATATCCTTACCCCCCAACCATGTCACATCAATAAAACACACCACCCACAGCCCACATCTGTCCCCGAAGTCAGAGAAATATTGTAACCTCTCCCTCCTACTACTGTCTGGCACCTATCCTCCCTCCTACCCTCAAGTGCCAAATCAGGCAAAGGAAAAAGGGTACACTGACATGTAAAAAAGAAAACGGTCAATCCCTAAACTGATACATGCTCATCCTGTTGTATAATGAATAAACAATGATGTCCTCACCTCTAGTAACACCTGGTTGGCTGAGAAGTGGCCAGTCATGTGTTCCTGTGGGTGCGGATGTCATTGTTCATTCATTCTGCAGCACAACACTGAAGAGCACGTCGCACTCCACCATTGTTTGGTATTGTTTTTTTACAGGGCAATGTATCCTTATTCCTTTGCCTAATTTGAAGTTGGAGGAAAAGGGAGGTTAAGTGTTAGGGTGTAGAATGGGGAGGATCACAACTACTGTATTTCTTTGACTTGAGGAGGTATGCTTGGGTGGAGTGAGTGTGGGAGGTGTTTTACTGATGTGGCAGGGGTAGGATATCTATTATTAGGGATTGTGGAGGGGAATGGTGCTAGAGGATGGGGACAGCATCTTTGTTCAGAGGCATCTGGGTGGTGGGAATAGAATGGGAGCAGAATGCCACAATGGGTGGGAAGCTGGTTACATTTAGAAACAGTTTTATTTTTGTAAAGAAATTCACAGTGTAAAGTTGGGGTGAAATTGAGAAATTTTGCCCTGCTACTTATAATTCAAAATTCCTGACATCACAGCAGCTTTGACGTATCTCTACTCAGCATTTACACCTACAGCTTAAGACTTTCAAGCAGCAGAATATATTTGAGTACACTGAAGGTTTTTGTTAAGTCCATGAACACTGCCCCAGTTTCCCTTTTTACCTTAAGGGATTCAGTAATGTTTGTTGTTAAAATCAACCAGGCAATGACTTCTGGTGATGTCATTATCACGGCTAGAAGCCGATCTACATCCTCTTCCCACTAACCAGTGCTAATAAAAACCCTCTTAAACAGCTCAGATCAAAAAGAATTTGAGGCTGATGTGTAGCTACAGGAAAAGAAACTACTCACCTCACCTTGGAATGGTTCGCATGTGTCAGCTGCTACAGGATGCTGGAGGATTCTTAGACAAATCCAGCACAGGCAATGCGGAGGTAGTGATGGCAGACAGGCCTATTGCAGGGGAGCCAGGCCAGGCACCAGAGAATTTACAAGTTTTGCTCAAGGAACTGCGAGCCTTCAGGGAGGAAAATTACCCAACACTGGCTGAAATACAAACAAATTTAAAAAAGACAGAAATTATAGTAGACGTTTTAGAAAAGCATGTCTCAGATATGGGGGATATGGATGTGCAAACTCAGAGACTGCTCATACACTTGTTGGACACGCAGGTCAAGATAAGGCTAAATGTGTACGTTTGGAGGGATGGTCCTAGAGAAAGAATATTAGAATTTGCAGTTCAAGAGATGTACTGGAGACTGCAATTATGATGGGATAAACTGAACAAGTGCTTTGAGAAACTTTAACTCTCACCCCAACTTCCCTATCGACAATGAATGAGCTCACCCAGCTCTAATTCCTAAGTGACTGAATCCCAATGCCACCCCAAGATCAAATGTACTACACTTTCAAAGCTTTAAAGTGAAGCAGGAGTTCATTAATAGAGCATTGAAGTAAAGGGATTTGGCATTTAAAGGCTGCAGATTAATGGTGAACCACAATTATCCTCAGGAAATACTGGAACAGACAGATGAATAATGCATTGGAATGAGCTCTGAAGCAGCAGAACATATGAATGTGCCAGCAGAAACAGACCATCTGGTCTATCTAAGTCTGCTCAAGTGTGCAGCTAGCACCCCTAGTTTGCAGCTGCCCCACCCCCTCCCCTTCGTCATCCCACCGCCACCCCCCACCTTCCCCACCCTCACTCTTCACTGTTCCCTGCCCCATGCCCTTTTGAAGCTGTTCACAGATTTACAATTCCACCCATTCTGGTAGTGCATTCCATTTTGCTACCAACCTCTCCGTGAAATAGTGTCTCCTCATTTCCCTCCTAAATCTTCCCTCCTCTATTCTTAGCCCATGCTCCCTCATGTCCCTCCCCTTCCTTAGCTTAAAAACCACATCTGCCCCATCCTTATTGATTCCCCTCAGATACTTGAATGTCTCTATCATGTTTCCCCTGTCCCTACTATCTTCCAGAGTGTACATATTCAGGTCTCCCAGCTTGCTGTCATAGTATCTCCCCTACATTCCACATATCATCCTCATTGCCATCCTCTGTACCCCCTCCAGTAGCCTGATATCACGCTTTAGGTATGGCCTCCAAAACTGCACACAATACTCATAAGTGCGGCCTTACCAGTGACCTATAGAGGGGCAAGATCACCGCTCTTCACCTGGATGAAACCCCCCCTCACTATGCACTCCAGCATTTTGTTCGCTTTTGCAGCTGCTCACCTGCACTGGGCAGTGTTGTTCATGGTCTCTGTTATCATTACCCCTAGGTCCTTCTCCTCCTCAGTGATTCCCAGCTTAACCCCCAGCTAGTATTCTTTCCTTGAGTCTTCACCCTGAAGTGCATAATCTTAGACTTTTTTGCAGTGAACGCCAGCTGCACTTCTCTGACCACTCCTTTAGCTTGCTTAGGTGTCCTTACAGCTGTTTCCATCCCTCTCCTCCATCCACTGCTGCTCCAATTTTGGTGTCATCAGCGAACAGACTTACCTTGTTCACCACCTCATGTGCAATGTCTGATATGAAGAGCACAAATAATACTGGCCCCAGCACAGAGCCCTGTGGCACCCCACTCATCACTGGCCTTGGAGTTGAGAGCTCTCCTCTCACCACCACCACCCATTGCAGCCTGCCACTCAATCAGCTTGTAATCCAGTTCATCATTTTTGCCACTACCCCTACACCAGTTAGCTTCCCCCAAAGCTGCCCATGAGGCACTGAATCAAAGGCCTTGCTGAAGTCCAAGTAAAGAACATCCACTGCATGGCCCTTATCCAGCTGTCCTGTCACCTAGTCATAATATTGTATCAAGTTGGTTTGACAAGACTTCCCTGAAATGAAACCATGCTGCCTCACATCCTGGAGGCCATTGTCCTCCAGGTACGACAGCAGTCTTTCCTTTAGTATCATTTCCATGAGTTTGCACACTATGGAGGTGAGACTTACCGGGTGATAATTACCCGGTTCATCCCTTGGCCTGCTCTTGTGTAATGGTACTACATGTGCCATCCTCCAGTCCCGTTGCAGACATCCTGACTCCAGTGAGGTGCTGTACAGATCCACCAGCATCTCTGCCAACACCTCCACCATCTCCCTCAGCACCCTGGGGTGGATACCATCCAGCCCTGGTGCCTTGTCTACCTTCAGTGTCTTCAGTCCCTTTAGGACTCTACTTGCCTCAATTCTTCCATCTGTCACCTCCTCTCCCCCTGTCCCCACCCTCCCAGATCATGGTGGTAGCAGTCCCCCTTTTTTTCCGTGAACACTGAGCAAAAGTATTCATTTAGTGCTTCTGCCTGCTCTTCCCCTTTTCCGTCCACTCCCCACCCCTTTTTATCCTCACTACTGTCTCCATGCACTTCCTTTTCTCACTGATGTATCTGAAAAAGTCTCCCCCCCCCCACCGTTAATTCCCTGCATTAATCTCAGCGCCCTGGGGCCTTGCCTTCTCTCACTTTTCTGGTCACCTCCCTTGACCATCTTGCATATTCCTCCCTGTCCACTTCCTTCCCCGTCCTCCTATACCTCTGGTGCGCCACCCATTTTGCCCTCACCACCTCCACAACCTCGCTGTTCAACCAGCATGGTTTTCTTACTCTGTTCCTCTTACTCTGTGTCTTGGTGCAGGCTTCTGTTGCCTCTGTAACCCCCCATTTAATAATATCCCATTTCTGCTCCACATCCATCTCCTGCCTTATGCCCTCCAGTTTCCCTTTCAGTACTTCCTGCATCCTCCCAAAGTCTGCCCCCCTAAAGTTTACTACCTGAGTAACTGATTTCTCTGGCTCTCCGCATATCGTGATATTATACCACACCATTTGGTGATCGCTGTCGGCTAGTGGGTCCTCCAGCTTTATTTCCCTTACTGCCTCCTCATTCGACAATACCAGATCTAAAGTGTTCTTTAGCCCAGTAGGTACACTAACCAACTGTGTCAAGAGACCCTCCTAGATCGCGTCCACAAGCACTTGCTCCCTAGCACTGGAGGAGACTGGAATGCTCCAGTCAATCCCCGGCAAGTTGAAATTCCCCATGATGACCACATTCCCTTTTCTACATACCTTTCTGATTTGTCCCGCTAATTCCCTGTCAAGCTCCTGAGACTAGGATGGTGGCCTGTATACCACCCCAAACCTCAGTTTCCTACCCCTTGAGTCTAGGAGCTGCAGCCAGATTGCCTCTGTTCTTCTTTCTTCCCCCTCGTCCCTTGTGCATTTGATCCCATCCCTCACATAGACTGCCACCCCACCCCCACCTCCTTATGGTCCTTCCTGTACAATTCGTATCCTGGGATTGCTCAGTGGGCTCTGTTGCCCACATTTCTGTGACAGATGCAATATCCACCCTCCACACTGTTAAGAGTGCCTGTAGCTCAGCTGATTTGTTTCCTAAGCTTCTTGCATTTAATGAGACCACCCTCCATCCTGCCCCCTTCCCTTCACTGGCCTCCATCTCCTCCCTTCTACTCCCTCCTTTTTTTGCCACCCGAGTACTTCCCTGCTAGCCTGGGGGTAGGCTGTGACACCACTCGATCAGATCCCTGCCTACCTGCTGTCCACATACCACCCCCCCATCTAGTTTAAATCCAACTTTGTCACAATAAAGTTCCAAGCCCAATAACAAGCCTGCCTCAGAGTGTTGATACCAACGGGGCCCAGGCACTATAATTCTCTCCTATAGGCATCCGTGGATCTAAGAAAATTGGGCATAGCTACTGCTCCTACTGAAGCCTTCAGTCTACCTACTACTTCGGTGACATTTGATCAAAAAAGTAGCTATCAAGAAGTGATCAACGGGAGAAAAGAACCATGGCACTATGCTGACGCAGTTAGGTAGGGCATCAAGACTGTTGAAATAATTTTGCAGCAACACTTCACGCCAGTACTCCAGCACTACTGACAATGTCTCAGATATCCAAGCTTTTTTACACAAGGAAGGATTGGGCACATCAGTCATTTTCAGGTAACAGGCCTTAGATTTGGCCTGGAAGGAGTAGGGAAAAATAGCATGGCTCTACCTTGACTAGGCATTTGCTGACCAGGCAGCTATGGTTGATGAGATGGAGTGGTGTCTTCTGGGCGGGCTCTGACTGTCTGATGCAGCAATTATCTGTGAGTCTTGCTCACAGTAAAACATTTGATTGCACAGCTAAACTAAATTGCTCAACTTAGGACGGTCATTAACTCCAGCAGGAGTACATGACTGGCAGTCCAGAGATGGTAATTTAAATGGAACACTTCAGATGTGGAGTATAGGTTACCTGGTAAACAATGGGGGGAGGGGTGCTGGAGGCATTATCCCAGGTTTTCTCCCCAGGTGGTGGGGGCGGGTCCAAGGCTCAACCTGGTCAGACTGATAGGACTTGGCTATGGGTCTAGAAAGCCTAGCCCCCCCCCCCCACATAGCCTAATTCCTCTCTCAGCCTCTGAGTGTTAAAGCATATAGAATTTGATGGTGGCCTGTATTGAAGGAGGTCAGTATTCAAAAGGACCAAGACCACAGACAATAAGTACAAGGGTTGGCTTACTTGAGTGTTGTTTGTCCCTCCTAGAAATGCGAACATATGAATATATGAAATTTGCCAGCAGATAAAGGCCCAGCGGTCAATCAAGTCTGCTCGAATGTGCAGCTAGCACCCCTTATTCTGCAGCTGCCCCTCCCTTCCACCCTCACCCTCCATTGACCCTCCTCCTTGCCGTGTCCCATCTCCTTTTGAAGCAGTCCTCTGTTCTACTGGATACCACTTCTGCAGGTAATGCATTCCACCCAGCTACCTCCCTCTGTAAAAAAGTGTCTCCTCACCTCCCTCCTGAACCTTCCTCCCTCCAGTCTCATATCATGGACCCTGGTGTCCCTACCCTTCCTTACTTTGAACAGCTCCTCTGTATCTGTCTTGTTTATTCCTTTCATGTACTTAAAGGTTTCAATCATGTCCCCCCCATCCCTCTTCTCCTCCAGCGAGTGCATGTTCAACTCCCTTAGCCTCCTCTCATATGATAATTCCCCAGCCCCTTGATCATCTTTGTCGCCCTTCGCTGCACCTCCTCCAGTAAGTTAATGTCCCTCTTCAGATACGGGCATCAGTACTGCATGGCAGTACTCCAGGAGTGGCCTAACTAATGACCTATATAGTGGCAAAATCACCTCCTCCATCCTCGAAGATATACCCCTTGCAATGCAACCCAGCATTTTGTTGGCCTTTGTAGCTGCCTTCCTACATTGTGCCAAGTTGTTCATTGACCCTGTAATGAGCACTCCCAGATCCTTCTCCTTCTCTGTCTGGGCTAGCTGCACTCCCCCCAGCTAGTAACTCCTCATTGGATTCTTCACCCCAAATGCAGCACCTTGCACTTTTTGGCATTAAACCCGAGTTGCCAGGTGTCAGACCAGGTTTCAAGCTTTGCCAGATCATCCTGCAACCCCTGCCATCCCCCTAGGTTATCCACCACTGCTCCCATCTTGGTATAATCAGCAAACAAACTGATCTTGCTCTTGATGTCCAATGATACTGTATGTCTGCAATGAATATCCCAAACACTGGTCGCAACACCGAGTCCTGTGGACCACTGCTCCTTCACTACCCTTGGGTGTGAGAGCTCCCCACCCACCACCACCCTCTGTTGCCTTCCCTGAAGCCAGTTCCCTACCCATCTCACCAGCTTTGCACCTGCCCCGTGCCATCTAACTTATTTCTCAGCCTCCCATGCGGCACCGAGTCGAATGCCTTACTGAAGTCCAGATGCAGGACATCCACTGCACAGCCCCTGTCCAGTTGCCTAGTTACCCAGTCATAGAACTCCACCAGGTTGGTTTGGCAGGATCTGCCACATATGAAGCCATGCTGTCTGCTGTCCTGTAGTCCTTTGGCATCTAGGATGGCCACCAGCCTCTCCTTCAAGATAGTCTCCATCAGCTTACCCACGGTGGATGTGAGGCTCACCGGTCTGTAGTTCCCCAGTTCATCCTTGGGGCCCCTCTTGTGGAGGGGGCACCACATGAGCTGTCCTACAATCCTGAGGTACACACCCTGAGTGTAGTGAGGCATTAAATATGTCTGCCAAAGGTCCAGCAAGGACCTCTGCCAGCTCCTTCAGTACCCTGGGGTGGATGCCATCTGGGCCTGGCACCTTGTCCACCCTCAGTGACTTCAAACCCTCTCGAACTCTACCCTCCATGATTTCCCCATCTGTCATTCCCCTCCGCCCTGTTTCTGCCATTTCTTCCCCCTTGGGTATCACCCCCCTCTTTTCCTTAGTAAATACCGAGCAGAAGTAATCATTTAGTGCTTCTGCCTTATCGCACCCTGCTTCCACCCAACCCCCCTCCTTCCTAATCTTTACTATGTGGTCCTTACAGCTCCTTTTCTCCCTGATGTACCTAAAGAAGTTCTTCTCCTCCTTCTTAATGCCTTGTGCCAGCCTGAGCTGTGTTGACGCCTTGGCTCCCCTTACTACCCGTGTCACTTCCTTTGATTCTGTGATGTACTCCTCCCTGTCCTCCCCCTTCCTGTTTTCTTGTACCTCCCAAAGGCAGCTCTTTTCTTCATAAACCTTTTCCATGACCTTCCAGCTCAACCAGCTCGGTTTCTTGGCCCTAGCCTTCTTGCTCTGGGCCTTGCAGCAGATTCTGGTTGCCTCCACTATCCCCAGCTTTATGAGCTCCCACCTCTGGTTAGTGCCCATACTCAATCAGTCAATCAAGCAAATCTTTATTTATCCAGGCAATCACCATTGAGCAACCTCATTTACAAGATGGACCTGCTGTTGGCAGGGACAATTATACAGTCACAGATCAAATTTACATAATACAAAATGAACAAGATGTTTACAATAATGATGATTACAATAATGGTAGGTGCAGAGTATATACATTCCAAAGGCACATGTACAAATAATATATACATAACACATCAGTAACATGATATGTACAACACCCACAAAAACAGGACGTGTATGGTTGTCACATGCAAACCATAGCAGAAAAAGGAAGACTGTTTACATTTCAGCCATCAACAACAAGTTACAGGCCTGAGTGGAAGTTCCTAAGCTATGGAGGTGCGCATGACGGTGTCTAGGTGTCTACTAGGTTGAATTCTGGCCAGATACCCTTTTACCACTTCCACCATCCTCCCAAAGTCGGCCCTTCTGAAGTCCAGCACTCTTGTGCCAGATTCCACTCCTTCCTTGCCCATATCCAATGTGAGCCATACTGAGTGGTGGTCACTCCCTGACAGTGGTTCTTCCACTGAAAGTCCTCTCACAAACTCCCCATTTGCCAGCACAAGGTCAAGGGTATTCCCTAACCTGGTTGGTTCACTGACCATTTGCAGCAGGAAGCTGTCCTGGGAGGCATCCAGCAGTACCTGCTCCCTTCTCTTCCTGGTTGTTGGGGTCATACTTCTCAACCTTTTTGGCCCCAAATGTGGAACACTGCCTCTCAAAATGTGGAACAAATGAGCAGAATGTGGAACACTTAATCAAATCTTTACCTAAGAAGCTCAGAACACTGTTAAAATGTTTGCATTTATGTTCAGAAAGTCTGTTATTAATTGAATGATATATTATTTTTTTCATCATTTACTATAGATTTTTACTTTAAAATGTTAACATTGTGGAACAGGGAGCTTTTGTGAAGTAAAATGAGGAACGTTCCTCATAATGTGGTACAGTTGAGACGTATGGTTGGGGTACTCCATTCCACTCCTGGCATGTTGAAGTCTCCCACAGTCACCACACTACGCTTCTCACAGGTCCTCCTGATCTGTCCTGCTAGTTTCCTGTCTAACTCCTCTGTCTGAGAGGGCAGCCTGTACACCACTCCCATTCTGAGAATCCTATTCTTGGAATCTTGGATTTGCATCCAAAGTGACTTTGTACTACCCTCCTCCCCTTCCTCCCTTCCTCCCTTACACACTTCAGTCCTTCATTCACATATAGTGCCACCTCCCCTCCTTTGCCAATCACCCTGTCCCTATGAAATAACCTGTACCCTGGTACAGACAGGTCCCAGTCATTGTATTGGGTGGAACATGTTTCTGTGATGGCTGCAATGTCCACCTCTTCCTCTGCCATGAGCACTTGTTACTCTGCAGTTTTCCTCCCAAGGCTCCTAGCATTAAGGGTAACCACCTTCCACCCTTTCCCCTCTCCCATCCTGCCCTCCTTTACTAGCATCACCGAGAGTACTTGCCATTTGTCCTTTGTTACTGTTATGCTGTGCACCACATGGGAGAGCTGCTCATGGGTACAGTTTTCTCTGATACTTCCTACAGGTTCACTGCTGGTTGCTCTCACCTGTTTCTCTCACAGTCCTGAACTGATCATGAACAGTTTCTGTAGAGGCCTGACTGCAGGATTTGTCTGCCCATGAGATGTTATCACAAGAATGTGAAGACTAACCCAGAGTGCTTATCTTTGGTACTGTTCTGGGGTTATGCTTTCTCTTACAGGCCGACAAATTGAGGTGGGTCAGTACTGACATTTATTTTCATTGGCCTTCCCTGATGACATCCGTTAATGACCAAAGCTAATTTTACGCTTGAGTCTTATCTGTTTTTACTGTATTTTATTTATTTTGAGATGTGTGTATCTATGAATATGTTTCCATATGATATGTTTTTACCTGTTCTTTGCAAACTGTTTTATGTAAGGTGCCCCGAGCCTCAGGGATTTGGCACTGTAGAAATAAAGTTACCTTGCTTTACTGCACAAACTGGACTAGAGACTTGCACTGTGGTGCAGCACTGAAGCTGCATCCTTTTCTGTTGGGAACCTTTTCAAGTCAGGAACTTGCATGTGTTTTTTTTTTTTCCCTTCATGGTGGACACTGTTACTTCTCCAAGATTTTTGCATATAGCTAACTGGGCCAGGACTCTGTTATAGGGCAGGGGGTAGGGACTAGAGCACCTATACTAACTGTTTTTTCTTATTTTCATTAAATATATTTTATTTGTTTTTCCTTTTTCATATCCAAGTCAATGTAAAGCAGTCTTACATATAGTTCCCATGAATTGCACAGATCAGAACTGCATATTGTCATGTGAAAAAGGACATGAGTTACAGACAGATTAAAACTCAGAACAAAAAACAGCCATGCATACATACCCCAAACCCCTTCTCCCCCTCCCCCTACCCATCCTACCAAGCATTTCCTTACACAATTAACAGTAGCTGTAGTTTGGTATCCAGTGCTAAAGCATAGGCAAGCTTAACATGTAAGAGCCAACAGTACACTGTAAAATATAAGAAATACTTTATGGTTTCCGTATTGAAAGCAGAGCATCTAACGGACTCCAAACATTCTGGTAGTTTGTGAGCCTATCTCTCATGCTTGCAATATGCTTTTCCAATTGCAGAGCCAAGAATACTTCTCTATACCATTCCTTAATTGTGGGAAGAAAATCTTCCTTCCAGTACTCCATAATTAAAAGTTTGGCAGTGGCAGTTACCAAGGCAAGGTGAGCCTTTCTTATTTTAGGAATTCAAGGGTGAAAAGGGTTTAAGAGACAGCATTCAGGGGGAACAAGGCATCCAGGCTCAGTAAGGGATCTGAGGTACCTTTAATGGATCAACAAAAAAACCTGAACCTTAGGGCATGTCCATAACATGTGAATTAGGGTACCATCTCCTTTTTTACACCGTGTACATACTGGGGAAGGGCGAAGCCCCATTCTATGTAGTTTCACTGGAGTGAAATATATATTGTACATGATGTTAAAATGAACTTGACGGAGTCTGTCTTGTTTAACAAACTTGCACATGTTCTTCCACAGCCTTCTCCAACTACCTGGTTCAGCAGATAATTGTAGTGCCTATGACCAATAATAACAGACACCTGAGGGAAGACCAGGATCAAGTTCCTGCAGTTTTTTATATACTAGTGAAACTGCATGTGGCTGTCTTGCTATATGCAGGATCGGGAGTAGTTCAGTGTTAGAAGGAACTAAAGGTAGTTTCCCAACAAAGGAGCAGATTGCTTTTTTAACTTGAAGAAACTTAAATCTACAGACTTCTGGCACTCCTTGCTTAGCCTGGTATTCAATAAAAGGAACCAGTTTTCCATCTTTGATGTAGTCTTCAAGCTTAGAATGTCTAATCACTGGCCAAAAAGAGGGTGGTATCAGTTTGTTGTCTGTTTTAAAGTGAGGGTTACGTGCAAGGTCCTGTTCTAGTGACATGTGCCAATTTAGGAATAGGTGATTCTGCACTTGATGCAAGGCTCTAACATACCATGCTATCGGAGTGTTTTTGAGAGGTTTCAGCAATTTAGGGGGAGTAACATGTAAAAGAGCAGGCAATGAACATGAGTATTGTGAGACTAAGTATTTCTCTAATTCCAGCCATAATGGAGTGTAGTTTGGCATGGTAGGGGGATCTGTACCCTGGGCCCAATAGGCCAGCTTACTGATATGGCATGCTCCATAATATGTGAAGAAAGAAGGAGCTGCAAGGCCACCTCTATTTCTAGGTGCCATGAGCTTGAAGTATGCCCTGCAAACTCCCTTCCCCCTCCACATAAAAGCATTTATTGCCTTCTGGAGCTTAACAAAATAACTTTTAGGAAGAAAACATCCCATCATACCCACTGGATAGAGTATATGAGGAAGTATATTCACCTTAACTGAGCTGAGTCTTCCCTAAAAGGAGAGTGGAAGAGAACTCCACCGATCCATATCAGAATAAAGAATTTTTAGTAATTTAGAAAGATTCTCCCGTATCATAGTAGTCATGATCTAGGCTACCACAATACCCAAGTATGTAAGGGATTTTGATGCCCACAATAGGTGGTGGAACACTATATCCGTTTGGGTTATTCCATTATTTAGACTTTGGTCTTGGATCTGTCTAACCTATAGTAGGATACTTCAGAAAATGCTTCTATTTCCACTAATAAAGCTGAGATGGAAGTTTGTGGATTCTGTACATGCAACAATAAATCATCTGCATAAGCAGAGAGAGTATACCGTTGATGTCCAAGTTTAATACCTGTTATTTCCTGGGAAGATAGTATTTTATGGATAAGTGGCTCCAGATAAAAACTAAAAAGTAGGGGGTATAGCAGGCATCCTTGTCTGGTGCCATGAAACAATAGTATTGGACTAGATAATATCCCCTTACACCAAACATGGGCTGACAGGGAAGTATATACCAGCCATACCCATTGAATAAATTTATCAGGTAACCCAAATCGAGCCAGGGTGGCAAAAAGGAAGTCCCAGGAGATACGGTCGAATGCCTTCTTGGCGTCCAGGGACACAAGAGCAGCTAGCGTAGTTGAGTCTCTGGATGCTGAGATAAGGTGTGACAATTTCCTTATATGAGCTCCAGAGGACCTACCCACCATAAATCGTACTTGTTCTGAGCTTATGAGGCTTCCCATGGTAGTAGTAATCCTATTGGCCAAAACCTTAGCTAAAAATTTTTATATCTGTATTTAATAAGGAGATGGGATGGTCATTTTCTAGAAATAATGGGCCCTTCCCAGGTTTTGGTATTAGGTTTATGAGGGCTTCCTGGAAACCTGGGTCAGAGTACCCATTTGGATACCAATAATTAAAAACCTCCTCAAGCATAGGGGTGAGAATGGTCTGTCACTTTTTATACAGATTATTAGATAGGCCATCAGGGCCAGGACATTTGTCTGATGGTAGTTGCTCTATGGCCTGTTGTATTTCCGCTATTGTAATACAAGTGCCTAAAGAAGCTGCTTCCTCT
Source organism: Neoceratodus forsteri (assembly GCA_016271365.2). Lineage (NCBI taxonomy): Eukaryota > Metazoa > Chordata > Ceratodontiformes > Ceratodontidae > Neoceratodus > Neoceratodus forsteri. Next base: position 705,831,640 of record CM057453.1, read on the forward strand.
GAGGAGAGTTTAAGGAGGATGACTGATTCAAGATAGCACTCTATATCTTCCCTGGATGGTTGGATAGAGGAGTTCACATTGTAAAGTTTTTGGTAAGATTCACTGAAAGCTTTGGCTATTTCTTGGGGGTTGGTGCCTACTGGGCTTTCCTTTGTAATACAAATACCCCGTATGAATCGTGAGGCTTTAGCTTGTTTGAGTCTAAGTGCAAGCAATTTGCCTGCTCTGTCACCTAAATCTAAATATTTAAGTTTGGTGCAATGCAATGATAATTGGACTTTTTGAGCCATAAGGTCAGTGAACTGCGCCTAGAGTTGATGTAGTTGAGCCCATTCGGTGTCCCATGAATGCCGTGTAAGGCTCCTTTCTAGGGAACAGATGGAGTCAAGCACATTCATCAGGCCTGCTTTGGCTTGTCGAGTATTATTCGTAGCCATTCGAATACATTCGCCCCTTAAGGCACACTTTAAGGCAGCCCAAACTATATCTACTTTGTTGATTGACCCCTTGTTTACTTCTTGGAAGTGGGATATAAACTCCTTAATATGTGCTAAGGAGTCTGGCTTTTGAAGCAATTGATTGTTTAGGTGCCAAAGAGAGTCACACTTAATTCTAGGGCCTAGTAGGTAAGCGAAGCTGATGGGGGAATGATCAGATAAGACCCTGGGATGTATGGACATATCCAATACACCTGGAAGGGCAAAGGAGCTCAATAAAAAATTATCTACACAGGAACAGGAACCATGGGGAGGGGAATAGAAAGTAAATTGTTTTTCTGTCTGGTTCAAGATTCTCAGACATCTAAGAGGTCAATACCACTGAAAAGATCCTTCAGAACCCTTTGAGCTGGGGAGAGACCACACCTTCTCCTATCTGATCTATCCAGATCCAGTTGGGGGGCAATATTCCAATCACCACCAAGTATTGTTAATTTGGGGGGGTTAGTGATAAGCAGGTTCATTAAATGTGTGAAGAACTGGGGGAAAACTGTGTTTGGGCCATAAATAGGTCCTAACAGTACTGGATAGGACTCAATCATTCCATGAAGGAGGATGTAACGTCCTTTAGGGTCCCAGATTTCTTGTATTAGTTTAAAAGGTATTGTTTTCACCACTAGAATTGCAACCCCTCCCTGATTTGTAGATTCCCCTGCACCATAAGCATACCCCACCCATGTTTTTTGCAATAGGAGGGTATCCTCTCTCCGCAGGTGTGTTTCTTGCATACACACAATCCCAGCCCGGAGGTGTAAAAGATGTCTCCATGTCATTTGCCTTTTGCACCTATCCTGCATCCCTTTCACATGCCAGCTTATAAACACATACAGTCCTCTCATATAAAGGAGAAATCTGGATCTGCAGGAAAACTTGTCGGTTCAAAAACACTCTTACATAGCTCTAAGAGTAAATAAAGGTCATGCTTTGTATCCCCCCCCCCCCGGAAGAATTTGGTTCAGAATGTGCACATTATTAAAAGAAAAAGTGACTTTCCCCCAACCTTTCAGGATAAAAGAAAAACCTATAAAACTTAAACCCCTCATTTTTCAACAATTACCCCGGTTTTAAATAACCGTACTATTAATCTGATACCGCCAGGTGATGTTGTAGTGCCAATCTGATAAAAGCAAACAATCCCTCTTACCTCCCCCTACCCACAAACAAATTGCTCCAAAACCATTATATTTTAACTTGAACAATCGTTCTATAGGTATTAATTATCCCTATCATAGTAATGGATGACATGTTTCAAGTTATGTTACTCTCGAACCATGAAATAATATGGTTTCTCTGGAAGTCAAGAGAAATAAGAGGCCCTGGTCTTGGGCCCTGGACTTGAGCAGCAAGCTTCAGGAGGCCAGCCCAATGCAATTAAAAGTAAAAGTCGAAGAATATTTCCCTTATGGGTCACAAACAGTCTTGCATCAATTGAGCAGAGAGATACAACCACTCCCTGGTTGTTCGCCGGCCAAACACTCACAAAAAGGGAATTCACAAGGGTATCAGTTCAGCTTTTGGTCTAAATCAGGCCTGCATTGTCTCAGTTAGAAAGCACAATTAAAAGGATTGCTCTCAGTGTCTTAGCTGATCCAGGCTGTCACGGGTGATGAGCAAGGAAAGATCTCTTTCCTGCATTTCCGTGTACCAGTCAGCAAATGAAATAAAAGGCAAACAATAAGTATCCTCTCTCTTCTCCCCTTTTAGTCAGGAACCCAGAAGGATGGTACATTTGCTAGAAGCCTAACACTTCAATGTAAATGTCCGCCTGGAGGGAAGCAGAGATCAGACCCATTCAGGCCTTTTCCATCGCCTTACGGTCCCTCAATTACATAAGAAAAAGGGCCAAACCTTTTTCTATTCCATTCACTTGAACAATTCGGGAAGCAGCATTTTCAGCTCCTGCAGCGCTTGTTCAGGAGTGTGAAAGGACATCCACTGATCCCCATGTTTGATTTGTAAGATAGCTGGGTATTTGACTTGAAAAACTTTAGCCGCCACAATAAGCTTGGAAACTATCGGGTGTAGCTCTTGCCTTCTGACAGACACAGTATATGGCAGATCCTGTGTGATACGAATCTTCCGACCTTCCTACTGGACCTCATGAATCTCTTTAATTTTGCTTAAGATGTATTGTTTATTTTGAAAGTTCAGTAATTTGAAAATTAGAGGGCATGGGGGAGAGCCTACTGGTGGCGGAGGGCACGGCGAGCTCTTTAAATAACATAAGCTCCTCCATTAGGCGAAGGCCCTACTATTGTTTCACATAACCTTTGCAGAAACATGATCAGGGATGCCCCTTCTTCTTTCTCTGGTATACTGATTATGATCAGGATATTCCATCTAGTACGCCCTTCTAGAGCTTCTAATTTTTCCTCCAGCTTCTTTAGTCACCTGTTCATATGTATGGCCCCTTGATCAGTTTTCTCATGCTTTTTCTCCAGTGATATGGTTCTCACCTCCAAATCCCCTATTCTGGTGTTTAATGTTGCCACCGAGGATTTGATTTGCTGCATATCTTCAGATATGGTAGAGGTCGCTGCCTGCAATGGGTGCATTATCTTCAAACACCTTTCTTCCGAAAGAGCAGTCTGGTCGGTGGAAGATTTGGGTAGGCCGGCAGCCTGCTGTTTCAGTTGCTTTGCGGTCTTGTCTTTTTCTGGTGAGGGAGGCAGCGTATGCCGTGGAGGAGCTTTTCCCATGTAGTCTTCCATTCTGTCCCTTCAAGTAGGTGGTTAGAGTCTCTGATATTATACTCGATCACTTAGGCGAGGTGAAATAAGCCTGAAATGTTGGTTTTGGTGTGATTATCCATGAGTGGTGAGCAGAGCTGTGGAAGGTTGCTGTTGCCTTTCAGACCGCCATCACATGACCCACTAACTGATTTTTCAATATGCTGTAGTTCTGACCCTGCTCATGGAGCATAATACTCTCCACCTGGAGTGCTGAGTGGCAGCACTGGAGAAGGGCAAGCAATTGAGCTGCCCTACATAAATATGAGACATGCATCCTTCTGTCAATCCCCAGAGTGACACTTGGTATCCATGCTCATGATATCAGCTGTATTCTTGCCTTAACCCCCCTCTTGGAGACTTTTACATTTAGATTCTGAATCTTTAGATTTCTGCAGTTCAACAATTTTAACTGCTTTAGATTTTTGCATGGTTGTTGAAGCTTATACATCTAAGCTGGCATATTTGCTTTGTTCTGTGGAGTCACCTTTGTCTGTCAGTGTTTCTTCCATAGCTATAGCTGTTCCAGCTACCAGTTCTCTCAGTTCAGTCATTCTGTGAGATGCTCCCTCATAAATTACAGCCAGTGTTTGTTTCTTTATCTGTTGTTGCATCTAGTGACACATTCCATAATTTGGTTTGCTAGGGAATTCAGTTACAGTAATTGGGCAGAAAAGGGGGACTGGGTGAAAGTGAGAGGGAATTTAGTGAAGATGACAACATCTTGCACTGCTGTCACCTCAGAAGTAAAGTTAATTTTCTTTTTTACAGTTTTCAGCTTACTGTTCGCCATGTTGGGTACCTGTCTTTTAACCACTCTGTGTTGTGCACTCCTCCACTGTTCTGGCATGGGGTTCTGTGGCTGTGGCATGGGTAAACAGCCAAAAAAGTATGTGAGCATTTCTGGAACAAAGCTTTAACTCCCAGTAAAAATGATCATGGCATTCCCATGTGAAGATCATGAAACGTCTGAATCTTTTAAGGTAGAATGCTTTTCAATTCAGCTGAGAATTTCCTCTCTATGTTCTTAAATGGAGTCAAAGTAGGTGTGGGAGAAGACAGCCATTGTTACACATTTTCAGTATGAAAAGTTTGAAGGTTAAGGAGGGTTTTACTGTGAGTTTAGTGTACACTAATTCATTCCTTTCTGACATCTGCATCTGCCATCTTGAAAATAATCATTGATGTAACTGAGGTATTAGCAGCTGAATATTTTAGCAACATTTTTTAGAATTAACGAAGAAATAAATTGCCACGGTGTAAGCCACAAAGCTTTAAACTGTGCATAACCAAATATCTAGAAATTTGACAAGTGATTAGATCCTTACTCTATGTGAAAGTAGGCAACTTTGTAGGTTGCTAGGTTAAATTACAGCTGAGCTGTAACCTGCTATATTGTACAGATTGTTCAGATTTCATTAAATTTCCCATTGACATGAACTGCCAGAAGATTAGTCCCTGTAAGTTTACAACTACTTATCTGAATGGCATGAAATTTAAAAGGGCCCAAGATCCTAAACCCAAGGGAGTGTATCCTTATTTTTAGGTGTCCAAATGAAAGGGCACATGACTTAACTAGCTGAAAATATTGGCGAAATGTTATGAGAGTCTGTGATTTTCATGAACATTTTGTTGAAGCTGAATATGCCCAGTTTATCCAGTCCAAGTTCAACCTCACGTTCACAGCCGTATACAAATTTTAATCAAGTGATCGATCCTTCCAATTCTTAGAATGTATCCTCCTTATGGGTATTCTTGGGCTATTTGCTGACAATCCAGAGACAAGGATAGAGCAGCTAGTTTTTGCAAGTGGGCCAGTGATTAAAATATGCAGAAAAAATGTAAACATGCCTTCCCTGTCAACTGCCTCCACCCCATTTTTCTACACTGTCTTTTGTTTAAACCTTTTGCCTTCTGGTCTGCTTTTTTGTACCAATTTTTATGGTAATGTACATTTTTTTATTTATTTGATATATCGGTTTACAACCTTTGAGCCAGAGGCTCATTTCCAAAGGTACCTCATCACATGTAAGACAGAAGCTAATACAGACAGGGTATAACAACAGTTACATAGAGCATGTGTTACAGACATTTGTCACTGACATTATTTACAGTATTTACAGTAAGTACAGGATGTAGATAATTTCAGACTTTATTTACAATATTTGGATGACGATATTTATATCATCATAGCAGACAGACATTATTAGTTTGAGAAAGCATCTAAACAGAGCAGTCAGTCCAATTCATGGGTTTGGTATTACTGACGTAGGTTGCAATCCATAATGGACTTTGTCAGAGAATTTGGATCAGAGGGGGCGAGACAGTGAAATGTTAGTTGCAATTACAGGAGCAGATATTGAAGAGGTGGTTGCAAAGAGTGGTTTTGAAGTGGGTGATCTTGGGTGCACTATTGATGGTTTGGGAGTGCATTAAACCATGTGGGGGCCCTGGAGTGGAAAGATCTCTGGGCAAGGGAGGTTTTTACCCTGGGCACCACCAGTGGTACTTTCTCTGAGTTGCGGGTGGAGATAGTGGGGGTGGCAGGATGAAGAGAGGCAGAGACCCCAGGGGGAGAGAGTCCAAGCAGTATTTTCTTGGACAGTATGCAGGTCTGGTAGTGGAGCCTTTCATCGAGGTTGAGAACATTGGCAGGGGTATACAGGGAGCAGGTGTGAGTGAGCCTCGGTGCACCAGTTAGGAGCCTGCAGGCCTTGTTTAGGGAGACCTAGATTTTCTGGAGTGCAGAGTTATTTGCTGCCCCGTATACAGGGAGCCCATAGTCCACTAGCGACAGTATTGATGCGGTGATGGCAAGCCTAAGGGCATGGGGGGGCAGTGCCTGTGTCGGTAAAGGAGTCCAATCCAGGTGTTTGTTGTGGCAGCAAGGGTGTTTATGTGGTCATGGAAAGTAAAGGCCGAGTCGAGGGTAATTCCAAGATACATGTGATTAGTATGTTCATAATTTATACCCATTAGCTTCACCTGATTCTTCTAACACTGTAAATACGATCATATACTACAGTACTGTAAATCCTATAATTGTTTAAATGATGTTCACACTATGTACTCTTTTTGGCCTTTGCAATATATTCTCCATTGTCTTTGTTATGATTTTTATCTATTTTCAACACTGGATGTTTGTGAAAATGAGCATTTTTGCTCACATACATTTCCAGTATACTAATAAAAATTGATTGATTGAAACATTTGATTAAATAAACTTACAATGCTTTTATCACATTTGGGTATTATTATATTAATTACAACTGTTGTAAATAATTAGCATCAATTAAATTGTAAATTATTATATTAATTACAACTGTTCTGAATAATTATTACTAATTAATTGCATTTTTTAAATTAATATAGCTTTGTGGTGTTAGAGCTTCAGGTGTGGTGCTGGACTGCTGCTATATAGGACTCAACATCAGCACTGAAAATATATAAAAGAAATGTAAGCTGAATAAAGAAGCTAGCAATGCTTGCATATTTAATACGTTATTATTTATTTATTTACTAAAGCCTTGGAATTACAAAACCTTTGAGCTAGAGGCTCATTTACAAAGGCTTCATGTCATAAACAAACATTGGGACAAGTTAACATATAACATAGTACAAAGGTTGTGAGTGTATACAGAAAATACATAATTTACACACAATACATAGTACGAAGGTTTGATGAGTAGTATATAGAAAATACAAGATGTACTTTCAGTACCTAGTAAGTGCTAGATTGGGGGCATGTGTTACAACATGACAGATGTTCAAACTTGAGCTGTGGTGGTCAGAAAGGATAATCTTGTCTTTAGCTGTTTAAGTGGAGGAGAATTTGAGAACAGAGGCATTTGGAAGGGGGAGAGGGAAAAGGCTACAGGCTTAAGTTAAGTGGGGCAGTCACAGCTGCTGAGTTCAAGTAGATGCTGCTGAAGATTGGGTTTGAATGGCCTGATTTTCAAGCCACCTAGGAGGTTGGGAGGAAGGTGGTTTAGCCAGCTGGGTGCCCTGTACATGAAAGCCTGTTGAGCATGAGTGGTGTGGCAAAAAGGGACCTGGAAGGTATGGATGGATGTGCTTCGTGTACAGTGTTGGTTATGTGTCCTAATTAGGAGCTGGAGAAGTGAGGGGGGCCAGTCCTAGACTAATCTTCTTTGCAAATCAACAGGTTTGATATGAAATCCTGGCCTGGAGGTTCAGCTAGTTTACTGAGGCATATATATCATAAGTGTGGGTGCATTGGTGTGCCCCAGTGACAAGTCAGCAGGCTTTGTTAAGAGCAACACTTAGTTTATGGAGTGTGGTCGTGGTGGAGGAGCCATAAACAATAAGCCCAAGTTTGATAATCAAAAGGATGGCGCTATTGAAGGCTAGGCAGAGGGCTTCATGGGACATAGTGCATCGGTGCCTATATAGCAGTCCTAGCCTGATGCAGACATCTCTAGATATGAGGGTTACATGTTCTTTATTATTGATATTCTATCTGTAAATATTATGTTTAATGAATAACTAAAAAAAAAAAGGAAGCTGCCTCGACCGGCTGATCAATAATAAATGACAGTATTACCACAGAAAGGATGCGGATAGGCAGTGGTAACTTGCAGCAGAAATGGAGGGAGGCTGGGTTTCTCAAATACAGTACTTTCTTTGGTTGTGTGGATTGTGACTACCTATGTGTTTTGCTTTTTGACAGCTGTGCTCAGCTTGGTTCATCCACCATTGCAGTGTTTCATAGCCTACTCAGATAACTGACTGTTGTATGACACAGCTAAAATGATTTTAGTTTATAAAATGTCTTGGTTAAAAGAATATTTGTGGTGCCTTAGCATGAGGTGCCCTCTACTGCTGTTTCACACACTTACACAATTCTGTTGTCTGTAACAACCAACAATATGTCTAATATCATATTTTTTGGTTGGAACTAATTTGCTCTAATTAAGAAATGAGGTGCCTTGGACTGTTATTTCACAACTCAACACAAATAACTCTGACTGCTGTCTGGCACAGCATAGTCTATATTTCTTAACTGGAAAACATTGCTATGCCTAAGAACTAAGGTGACCTGGACTGCTGTTTCCAGACCTACACATATAATTTGAACTGTTGACTGGTATGACCAACACAGATTTTTATATAATATTTTTTAGTTGGTAAAAAAACTGTGATGCCTAAACACTGAGGTGCATTGGACTGTTGCTTCACAGCCCCTCAAAATGTACTTTATGTAATAAATATACATTAAAAACCAAAAAGTTGCTGCAAGTACTGAGGTGCCCTAGACTGTTGTTTCACAGACCTATGCAAATATCACAGACTGATGCCTACAACAGTCTCATTTTTTTATTTTAAAGAATATCTGCTTAAAAATCAGATCATTTAAAAAAAATGTAGATATGCTAGCCAATGACCACTCACAATAAGTGGCCAGCAATGCTGAACATAAAACAAAAAGCTGCTCTGAAAACAAACAAAAAACTTAATGGAAACATTTAGTTAAACAAAACTGCATGTGGGAGCAGACTCCCCCCCCCCCCCACACACACACACACACACACACAACAGATTCAGCCTAAATGCTCTCAGATCTGAATAAGCTTAGTAAAACCTCTCAATATATGCCCTACCATATTTTCCCTCTAAATAAACCCTTATTAGGTCACATCTGTAAAGTCTCAGAACTGAAACTTAGTAAACATTATTGTGGTTACTATGCTTTTTTGTCAACCTAATCCTGAAAACCAACAGACAGGAATATATCTGTTTTTCTGGGAGATTTCAATATTTGGGTCGACGACGAGAATCAAAGATGCAGCCATGAGTTCTCTCAAACTAGGTCCTCTTTAGGATTGAAGCAGGCTGTTACTGCATCGACTCATTTGGATGGCCACATGTTGGACCTGGTGTTCTCACTGGGGTTTGAGATCAGTGATCTCAGGATTGATCCAGTCCTTTGGTCTGATCATTGCACGGTGCATTTCATGCTTGGGGCTCCTGCCATAAGCCCTTCCCCTGTTGAGATGATTAGCTGCCGCCCTTTATGGGGTTTGACCCCTGAGGGTTTTTTGGAGGCAGCAAAATTGTCTAGTGTGGGTGATGCATGCGTTGGAGGTATTGCTGTTGGGGTTGACACCTATAATAGGGTGCTATCCGACACCATTAACTCCCTTGCACCTGCCCGTGTACGACCCAGAACTTCATACCTGAGGTCGCCGTGGTTTGACGGTGAGCTCAGCGAGATGAAGAAGATGGGTCGGAGATTAGAGCGCTGCTGGAGGAGATCTCGTCTGGAAGTCGACAAACTGGTCCTGCGTGCCCATTACGGTGCATATCAGGAGGCAATCAATCGTAAAAAGACAACTTTTTTGTCTAGTGAGATTGCTGCCAGAAGGAACCGACCGGCCTCACTCTTCTGGACTGTGGACAGGCTTCTCCATCCTGCCTGTCTACAGCCTGGGAGGGTTTTTTCTAATCTAGATTGTGAGGAGTTCGCTCGGTTCTTTTCGGACAGGGTGTCTTCGATCCGGCGAGTGGCTTCCTCAGCCAGCAATATTATAGCGGACAGTGATCGCCTGATGTGTTCTGAGTGCACTCTGCCTTGCTGGGGAGAGTTTAGACCAGTGGAGATTAGTGAGGTTATCGAGGTGGTAGCCAATATGAGGAATACCTTTTGTGAACTGGACCTGGTGCCAACGCGTTTTTTAATGAGATGCATTGACTCTGTTGGCCCGGTGTTTGCCTTGATTGTACTGTGTTCCCTTTCAGATGGTGTCTTTCCGGATGCCGTGAAGGAGGCTCTGGTGAGACCCCTCCTAAAGAAGCCATCTTTGGACCCGGAGATCAAGGCAAATTACCGTCCCATCTCCAACCTTCCATTTTTGGGGAAGGTTGTTGAGAAGGTGGTATTGCTTCAGTTGGAAGAACACCTCGTGTCCCACAAGTTGTACGAACCTTTCCAGTCGGCATTTTGGGCCAGACACAGCACGGAAACAGCACTTGTTTGGGTGCATAACGATCTTCTCAGGGCTAGAGATCCGGGAGACAAGACAATTCTTGTTCTCCTAGATCTCTCTTCAGCATTTGACACTGTGGACCATTGTGTGTTGCTCATCCGCCTTAGGGAGCTATGTGGACTCACCGGTATTGTCATCAACTGGTTTGAGTCCTTTCTTACCAACAGGAAGCAACGGGTCATGATGGGGAATTCCTCATCTACTCCCAGTCTCCTTTTTTGTGGAGTCCCTCAAGGATCAGTACTGGCCCCAATGTTGTTCGCAGCGTACATGCTGCCCCTGGGAAAGATCATTAGGAAGTATGGTTTGAGTTTTCATTGCTATGCTGATGATACTCAGCTATACTTTTCTTTTGCCCCAGGAACATCCAATGCTGTGGACATGCTTAACATCTGTCTGGCTGAGATTAATGACTGGATGGTCTCCAGCTGGTTGCTACTCAACCCCAACAAGACAGAGGTATTGGTAGTGGAGTCAAACAGAGTTCGTGATAGGATGGCCTCTGACTCAGAAACTGGGTTTGTTCTCGGAGCTGTGTCATTGAAGGCCTCCTCTTGGGTGCGAAATCTGGGAGTGATTCTGGACAGGGACCTAACCATGGAGGCTCAAATATCCTCCACGGTTCGTACCTGTTTTTTCCATCTTAGAAACATTGCCAGGATTAAGCCCCTTGTTCCGTCTCTGGAACTCCCTACCTTGATACATGCCTTAGTCACATCAAGGCTTGATTACTGTAATGCGCTCTATCTCGGGGTCACAGGAGGATCTCTCCGCAGACTGCAGCTGGTGCTAAACGCTGCTGCCCGGCTGTTGACCGGGCAGCAAAAATCTTGCCATATTACACCGGTTTTATGTGAAGTGCACTGGCTGCCAGTCAGGTGGAGAGTCCTCTTTAAGGTGGGTCTTCTCACCTATAAGGCCCTACACGGGCAGGGCCCCGGTTACCTGTCAGACCTTCTGTCACCTGCCAACTCCTCCCGCCCTCTTCGTTCTTCTAGTGGTGGCTTCCTGGCCATTCCCAGAACAAGGCTTAAATCCACTGGCAATAGAGCCTTTAGCGCCGCGGCCCCTGTTCTGTGGAATTCCTTGCCAACTATGGACAGGGAGGCCCCCACAGTAGATATCTTTAAGTCCCTTTTGAAGACCTTTCTTTTTTCTAAAGCGTTTGGTACTTAGGTAAGTATTTATGGTATTTGTGGTGATTTTAGATTTATTTATTTATTATGTATACATCTCTATATGCCTGTTATATTGAAATTATGTTTAAAAATCTGTACGGTGCCCAGAGCCTCCGGGATTGGGCATCTTTTAAATAAATTTGCCTTGCCTTGCCTTGCCTTACACTCCAGTAGTGTCACCCATGCCACACCATTAACAACATTCCAAAGTCACAGTTTATGCAGATGAACTAAATGCAGCAACAGCTGAAATGCTGGCGATTAATCTATTGTCATTCTCTTTTTTCGAGAGTGTGGAATTTAAAAGGTTGGCTGCCTGTCCCAAATGGCAGCCAACCTCCATATTTCTCTACATGTGCATTCTTGACCTGTATGTAGCAGTGTACCATATATATGTTAATGCATGCCCTTCAGCATTCAGCATTACCATACATGCATCTGAGTATGTATATGTGGACCTGTGGCCAAAAACTGGTAGCTATTATCTGTGTATTACAGCATACAGGGCACAACTACATGAGGTAGTATTTGACTTTGGATGGGGAGAAAGAGTACTAAGCCCAACTGCAGTGGAAGCAGCACTCTGGGTATTACACAGCATGCTCCGTTGACATTAAAGAGAATAACTGGATCATACACAGGTTTAAAAAGTCGAGAATTGCTCCAGACCGGACAAATAATAAGCTACATCCCCATTTACTGAAAGTGGGTTTCATTGTGAGGGGTAATGGCTCTAATATGGTGAAATGCATAAATGGTAAGGAGCATCTCAAGGTACTATGCCTTTTACACTGTCAATCTTATTGGCCCCTGTGCCTTAAGGTGTAGGTTGCCTATGTGCCATTGATCTGTGGTGCCTAGGAAACCAGAAGACAGAATACCACACACTATGGGTCTGGTGGACCCCTGGCAGCATTCATAGTAGGAATAATTGTCCCTTTTACACTGGATCTGCTGGCTGTTTGCACATCTATGCATGCTGAGAGTCGAGGGGCATATATGTATGTGTGTGTGTGTGTGTATGTGTGTGTGTGTCCCGCACTCTGCACTGTTCATGAAGGTGTGGAGTGCTGGGTGAGAGGCAGAGGATATGGCAGCAGGGAATCTGATGTATCTTTTGCATGCCCCCCAGATTTAAACCACCAGCTGCGGGAACACTAGGATCCCCCACCATGCTTCCCCACTCCTCCAGTCAGGCAGAGAGGGCTTGGAGCAGCCATTCAGGAACTTGCCTCTCCTTTTTTTAAAATGTTTCCTGCACCTTCCCCGAATCCCCTTCTTTGCATGGAGCTGGGGATCCACTAGCCAGTGGGAGAAGTCTGTCATTTACAGAGATCAGAATCCCTGTTATGACATACTAGATCTCTGGTGCAGATATATGGACGATGTGTTAATAGTGTGGTGTGGTGATGTTCCCCACTTATTTGAGTTCATGGAATACCTGGAAAATTCCAATACAGATTTGCAGTTTACAGTTCATTATTCTCATGGCAATGTTCAGTTTTTGGTTTTGGACTTTACCTGGATGGTAGATGGTACAATCATCACTGATTTGTGCAAAAAACCAACAGACAGGAACAGTCTGGTACATTCCAGTAGTTGTCACCCATGTCATACCATTAATAACATTCCAAAGTCACAGTTTATGCTGGTAAAAAAGAACTGCACAAAGACAGATATATACAAAGAAAGAAGTGATGAACTGTGCCAGAGGTTTTCAGCCTGAGGTTACAACCATGGTTTAATTGAACACGTACAGGATCTTGACAAAAATATCCCTAGACAGGATCACCTGAAATGCAAGTAAAGGGGTATGGGAACACAATGGGGGATATTTTTTTTGTTATACAGTATTGTGCAAATAGTAACATGATTAAGAAGTGTTTGGAAAAATGTTGGCACATATTGTCTACAGAACTTGCCCTTATGGGAATTGTACATGTAACCCCCACACCTGCCTTTTTACCAAAACAACAGGTGGCATGCTGTTGGCGCTGGCAGCAATACCTGGTGGGGACCTGGGTTCAGGGAGGATGAGGTTACCTGGCACAAGGGGACCTAGGTTTGGCTACTCTGCACAGGGACACCCAAGTAAATCCGAACACAGGAAGCAATAACTGTAATGTCCAGAACCAGGATTGGGATTTTTCAGTGTGGCTTTTATTCATAACTAGCTGAACACAACAAAGCATAGATGGACCCCCAAGGGGCTACGTTTACTGATAATGCAGGTTAGAGACTACAAGGCAGTCCACTTGAAGAATGGACCAGTTCTACTGTTTTCAGGCTCTGGAACCACCAGGCACACAGCCCAGACTTGCATGCGCTTTGGATACACAGCCCGACTGGCCCGGCTCCCCTGCCGGCCACTTGACTGGCGGTTCATTGGAAGAATGAACCCGTTTTACTTGTTGTGGCTCCCCACACCACTTAGAGTCTGTGACCCCTAGAGAGATTTCCTTCTTACTTCTTCTGACTCCTATCTCACAAAGAGAATTCTTTACCCATGTTGGGGCTCCCCACACCACTTAGAGTCTGCGACTCCTAGAGAGATTTTCCCATTTGCGACCCACATCTGGGTACTTCCCTCATCACTGGCCAAGCGCATGAGGTAAGTAGCAATCACAGCAGAAATCCGTAGAGGTGGACCTGGTTACTAAAGATGGGGGGTGTTCCCACCTCCAGCTCCCACAGCCCATACCCGGCCATTTCTCTGGACAAACTGAAACTTCAAAATGTAGATTAAACAGTGGATGAACTGTCGCACCCCCTCTACAACATTACTTAAATCCACACAGCACTTTAGCTTTTGACACTACTCCATTTGTTTGTCCTAGTACTATAGGCCTCCCAAATAGTAGTTCAAATCCCAGATTTCTTCACATTTCCCAGGCTGAAGAAACACATTTTTGCCCTCTCATATTAGAGCAAACACTCACCCTTTCGTTGCAGGTGCCCCACAGGCGAAGTACAACTTTTTCCACTTTTCAAGTACAAACCGAAACTGTAAAAGGCAGCTTTCTTCCTTTAGCAGAAATTAGGGGATTGCCCCTGGAATCTACATGGGGATACTTTACTCCCCCCCCGGGAGGGAGGGGGCACTGAGACCTGGACAGCGGTCTTCACCACTTGAACACTGGACACTCACTCCTTCTCCCACAGAAGGTAAACAGGAACTGACTTTGAAAACTCCCAACATTCTATCTCACTCCGTCTGCTGCAGATTCCAATGTGGCTTATGCAGCTGCGACAGTTCTATCGGTGATGTCATCTCTCAGTCTCAGCTGAGACTGAGAACAGAGTGAGACAGTGTGAAACCCATTTAACTGGAGTTTCACAAGCTGCCTTCCCTGCCTACCACTAGGTCTTACTGGGATTCTGGTAACCCCGGGTAACAAGGGGTTACATACAATATCCCCCTAGGGTTGTGTAAAGGAGGGGACACAACCTAAAGGATATGCTGGTACAGAGATTTTTACCAGTGGTGAGGATTCGCATGCAGGATTGGTTACCTGTTTTACCCAAAGGGGTGTTTCTGCTGTGGCAGGTGTACATATTGCAAAGTTATTCCCAAATCTAAGGTTTTCTCATCTGCCAACAGCAAAAAAGAGTATACCATTGAACAGTTTATCAATTGTAGCAGCCTAGTGGTAGTGTACTTGGCCATCTGTATCTGCAGTTCATTTTATGTGGGAAAGACAAGCAGGCCCTTCAGAATCAAGGTAGGGGAGCATCTTAACTCTATTAGAACACAGGATGCACACAATGCATTATATTCCAATTTGAATAGAGTCAAGGGGATGGGGGATAATTCCTTTTCATTTTGTGGTATTGAAAGGGTCAGGGCGGGAGCCAGGGGTGGGGATGTTGAAGCAGGAAGCATATTGGATATACACATTGGGTGCACTGAAAGCACCAGGTCTTAATGATAGCTTCGAGCTAGCAGCATTCCTGAAGAAGTAGCCTTGCATTTCGATCAGTGTATTTAAGAAGGGTCATTAGTCTTGCTTATATGAAGTATACGTATACTAATATGATGCATTATTAAATGAATGTTTATATTGTCTATCGCTGGTTGTTGAAGTTGAGTATGCTACAATTAGATCTACATACACATTTAGTGAGCTCTGTAGTATTTTATCTAACAGATATTTATGTAGTTTTTGCAGTTGGTCATTCTTATACCTATTTTTTATTTTTTATTACTGTCATCACTGAAATATTATGGTTTGTCCTCCCCTTTTCTTCACAGTTTTTATCTTTTTTTTTGCATTGGGTATAATAATAGTAATAATAGTATATATATTTATATATTTTGATACTTGCATTTGCCTATAAATGTGTATGTGTCCTGGATATGTGTCTTTAAGTGCACGATTTAAAATGATGGCGTAACTGTGTATTGGGCACTCACTGATGACACCTTGAGTGAAACCGGTCAGAGTTGATGGGGTCCTGCTGGTGTTCTTCTGGTTTTTGTGGTAAGTGGTCTGCACACTTTTTCATGAATTAAACATCTATTGGTTTAACTTATACTGGTGTCCTATGGCATTATTTTGGTGGTGGGTGGTGCTGAAGTGTCTGCTTGATTGCTATTTCTTTGTAGCACACCCAGTGATGGGGCGACCTTGTTCCTTCTGTGGTTCTACTAGAAAACCAGGATGGACATCTAACTGAATGCATGCCTTTGTCATCCAATCTGCCCTCATCCAGCTACATACTGGAGGGGAAGGACCATGGAGAGGTGCACAGCAGTGGCCAGCATTCATGCATGCCAGCCACTGCGCTCGGTTAAGGGTTTCAGAGATACACAGGCTGGGTATGGATAAAATTGTGCATACCCAGCCCGTCAATAGTGCATAGCCCCCATTGTGCAGGAGTTTCAAATATATCCTGATATCAAGTCCATGTTGTCTGTCACCTGTCCCATCTGTGCCCACTTTGCCTATTCCTGAAAGGCTTGTAAACAACTCAGGCACCTGCAGATACAGAACAAACTGCCTCTGCATCATATGAAGCCAGTCATTGTCACCGGATAGAACTTGACACTCTATATAATTGAGCACTTGTACGAGCAGTATAAAGCCATATCTGAATATCTGCTGCTACATACATGCTACAACAGTGCTGGAGTATACATGTCTCTGACAACAGACCAGTGGTGACTAATTGATAGCTTGATCATGATTCTCAAGTTATTTAACATGCAACACAGGCAGTGAAAGGAGACACTGCCTGTATTTGCCCAGCCATCCCATGTCTAGGTGTGCTGAGGCAGTTGCTGTTGAACATACAGCAGGTGCTGGAGGCAGGTGGTGATATCGGAAGTTGTGCATTAATGAAACACATTATCCATGTCTTGGACTGCAATAACCATATTTCAGGCATTCTGTAGTCTGCAGATTTTAGAATTGCCACCATACTGGACCATTCGTATATATGTGGCCTTGCATCAATAATTGAAGGTGGGTGCAATCATGTGAAAAATTTGACTGTTCCTCTAATAAAACAGATACATGGAGCACAGATGCTAAAGTCACAGTTATCTAAGGCACAACCTGAAACTCACCAGAGACCAGATCTTGCTGCCACCTCACATGGGAGATTTTCTGAGAAAACATGCAAGGTAAAAGAAAAAATAATCCAAACAAATCCACTCAGGGACGTTTGTACCAGGAGATACATCATTGAATAACAGGGGAACTATGGGAGGTGCTGGCAGCACACTGGCAGCCCTATTCAACAAATCATTTAATATGGGAGTGGTTCCAGAGGAAAGGAGGAGAGCAGATGTAGTCCCTTTTCACAAAAATGGGAGTAAGGAGGAGGCTGAAAACTATAGACCAGACAGCCTCTCCTCAATAGTGGGGAAAATTATGGAATGACTACTTAAAGAAATTATTGAGGAACCCCTTGAATCCAGTGGAGCACAGGATCCAAGACAGCATGGATTCAAAGCGGAAAGGTCATGTCAAACAAATCTAATTGATTTCCTTGACTGGGTGACTAGAGAGGTGGATTGGGTGGAGCGGTGGATGTGGCCTGCCTGGATTTCAATAAGATTTTCAATACCGTTCCACATAGAAGACTTGTGAACAAACTGGGCAACCTGGGAGTGGGTCACATGGTAGTAAACTGGGTTAGAAACTGGTTGAGTGTTAGAAGACAGATGGTGGTGGTAAATGGAGCTCAATCTGAGGAAAGGAGGGTAACCAGCAAGGTACCACAGGGATCAGTTCTGGGGCCAGTCCTGTTTAATATCTTCATAAGTGACACTGAGGAGAGACTGGAATGGAAGGTGTGCCTCTTTGCAGATGACACTAAGATCTGCAACAGGGTGGACACTCCTGGAGGGATAGAAAAATGAGGAGGGACCTAGGTAAACTGGAAGAATGGTCTAAAGTGTGGCAGCTGAGATACAATGCAAAAAAAAGTGCAAAATCATGCATTTGAGGTGCAAGAACCCAGGGGAGGATTACATAATGGGGGGAGGGATGCTGACAGTCACCAAGTAGGAAAAGGATTTGGGGGTAATCATATCTGATTACCTAAAGATGGCCAAACAATGTGCCAAGGCTGTGGGGAGAGCCAGTGAGATGCTGGAGTGCATTGGGAGAGACCTCACCAGCAGAAGAAAAGAGATGGTGGTGCCACTGTACAGATCATTGGTGAGGCCTCATTTGGAGTACTGTGTCCAGTTCTGAAGGCTGCATGTCTCTAAGGACA
The DNA here is from genome assembly GCA_016271365.2 of Neoceratodus forsteri. Taxonomy (NCBI): domain Eukaryota; kingdom Metazoa; phylum Chordata; order Ceratodontiformes; family Ceratodontidae; genus Neoceratodus; species Neoceratodus forsteri. The sequence goes on from CM057453.1 coordinate 705,849,777, forward strand.
TAGAAAGGGTGGAGGCAGTTCAAAGAGGGGCTTTTGTTTTTGAAGGTGCATTCTTTCCACAAACAAGTGGAACAGCTCTGGGCTCCACTTTTTTGCCTAATTTTGCTAATTTGATATATGGGTTTGTGGGAGAAGCATTTTGTGTATGATGATGAAGTGAACTTGTTTTATGAAAAAATCTCTGTGTGGAGATGATATATGAATGATTGTTTTATGCTATGGAGAGGCAGCAAAGAGAAACAGTCAGAATTTGTGTAATATTTGGAAGCAACCACCCCCTGCTTAAGATTTTCTGTGAAAGTGCATGAGCAGTGTGTTCCATTTTTAGATATTTGTTTTATGAAAGAAGATGAAAACAACATTGAACCTACCCTCTTTTTCAAACCCACAGACCGCAACACTGTTCTACTTGCTAGCTCGTGCCATCCTAAACACACAAGTCAAGCAATTATAATGGGGCAGTTTATTTGAGCATGGCACAACTGCAGTACAGTGGCAGGATTTGAACAACAGGCTAAACATTTGACAAGTTTTAAGGAGCGGGGGTATAATAGCCAAACTATTCAGTCAGCTAGGGTGCATGCAAGCAATACATCAAGAGCCCAGCTGCTATTAGATGAAAACTGTAAATAATGAAAATACTGAAACTGTACATTCTGTAAGAATGAAAGAATGAATTTTGTCACAACTTATGGTATTGATTCTAGTAAGATCGAGGGAATAATCAGAAAAAAATTGGCATGTACTACAGACCGAGCCACATTTATGAGAATATGTAGTGAACTTGCCTAGATTCTCATTAAGACATGCTACGAATTTAGGTGATTTACTCACACATAGTTATCAGCCCCCCCCCCGAAGGTCCAAACAGTAACTGGCTTCTACCGTTACCTATGGGGTGCGTCGAATACCAAAGATGTAAATATTGTTCATATTTATTGAGTGCCAGCTCTATATGTAGTCCAGTGTATGGCCAAATAATATGTATTCATGATTTTATTAACTGCGATGCTACTTACAGTGTGTAGTTTGCATGGCCACTTGTCCATGTGATGTTTTCTATATTGGCCATACTAAAAGGAAACTAAAACAGCATCTGTGGGAACATGTGAGGGTCATAATAAATGGCAATCAGAAGTATGCCACTGCCCTCCATAACCACTTAAATGGTTCTGGCACTCATAGTTGGGCATCCTTTGGCATTGAAAGGGCAAAAACTGGACCCAGGGAAGGGGGTAATTTGGATAATATTCTAGCACACAGAGAACAATATTGGGTTTTTAAATTAAGGGCGACTACTTATCCAGGTTTTAATGACTGTTTGGAAATCTCTCCATATTTATAATATTTTTGATGGTTTCTATGGTTCTGCAGCAAGATAACAGTTCTGTTATCAATGGAATTTGTCTGTTTCTTATATTTTCTATTATGCACTTATTTACACTTTATAGTAATTGCATTGATTGTAACCTCTTGTCTTGTTTATTTATTTATTTATTTTATTTCATTTTTGTTAACCAGGTAGGTGCACTAGACAAGAGATTTTGCCTATTTTCAGGCACAACCCGGGAGGGTTATGCATCAGAAATAGCAGACACATAGTGTCCACAACAGAATACAAAACAACTAGTTGGAAGGAAAATACAGTAACACATGACAATTTAGAATACATGGCACATTCAGGAACAACAAGTAGAATATACTTGGCATGAGGATAAACAGTAATCACAGTTACATAAACTTTTATAGAATTTTGAAAACAGTATAATTGACTAAAGAAATACAACAAACACTGGGGGTGTATAAGTGCTGAGAGGAAGTACCGCTCTCAAGGTGGAAGATCAGTGGTAGTAGTGCAAGCTAGTGGAGACAAGCAAGAGGTAGAGCAGGAGCAGAGACCTGAGCTCATAAGGTGAGTTCTTAAACTTTTTTGAAAGGCCCGGTGAGTAGCCGATTGTTTAACATAGAGTGGAAGGGTGTTCCACATTCTGGGAGCAAATACGGCAAATGCAAGTTCACCCTTCTTGGTGAGACATCTAGGCATAACAAAGGAAACATTTTAAGTAGATCTCAGAGGATAGAGCAAGTCAGGTTGTTTTAGTAGAGTTACAAGGGACCTTGGAGTACTAGTCCAGGTTAATTTATCGACCAGACAACCAGCTGTGTACAGATGATAGGAGGATGGGGTGAGCCAATTAAGAAGAAGAATAGAGTTGACAGTGATGTGTTAGTTTAGGAGCCGCAAGGGTGAAGCGGAAGATACTATTATAATAAGTCCTCCATTTCTGTTTTTTTAGTTGATTTTTTAATTGTATGGTGTATATAAGTCATGATGAGTGTTTTTGTCATTATCTTCTTGACAAAGTGCACATGCACGAAATGTTGAGGGCTTTCTTCTGAGCAGAGTTGCAATCCAGAGTTGATGGAGCTGATTTTTAAGAATAAAAAGAATATTGAGCACTTTACATTGTGGTTGAGTGCTTCTATTCCACCTATTGCTGCATGAGTGTGTGCACAGTTGGCTTATTTCCCTAAACTATAGATCAGTCAGCCTCACCTCAATAGTGGGGAAAATTATGGAATCACTACTTAAAGAAAGGAATGTAGAACACCTTTAATCCAGTGGAGCATAGTATCCAAGACAGTATGGATTCACAGCAGGAAGGTCATGTCAAACAAATCTAATTGATTTCCTTGACTGGGTGACTAGGAAAGAGGATCAGGTGGAGCGGTGCATGTGGTCTACCTGGATTTCAGTAAGGCCTTCGATACTGTTCCACATAGAAGACTTGTGAACAAGTTGGGAAGCTTGGGAGTGGGTCACAGGGTGGTAAACTGAGTTAGGAACTGGTTGAGTGATAGAAGACAGAGGGTGGTGATAAATGGAGCTCAATCTGAGGAAAGGAGGGTGGCCAACGGGGTACCACAGAGATCAGTTCTGGGGCCAATCCTGTTTAATGTCTTCATAAGTGACACTGCAGAGGGGCTAGAAGGGAAGGTGTGCCTATTAACAGATGACATTAAGATCTACAACAAGATGGACACTTCAGGAGGGGTGTAACCCACCCTGTTGCCCTCCCCTGTGATTACTCCTCTTTCAGTAACCATGTTCTTCCCACCCTACCTCCCACTTGCTCCTAGCCATCTGCTCCCAGCCGCTGCGGCTATCCCCTTTCTTTATAGCCAAGAAATACGGCGTTTTGCCTGCTCTCATTTTGCCAACAATCTACCTCCAACTTGCAGGCCAAACACTGCGTTATCATAAATTGACCCTAAAAGGTGCCCTATCCAGGATCTCCATTATCTTACTGCTACTTATGGGCAATATACACCCCAATCCTGGCCCATCCACCCCCACCCCTTGCCTATCAATGCAATTCAAAGGGCTATGATTGGCCACCATAAATATATGTAGCCTCCAAAAAAATCTCGCCCCACTTCAAGCATGGGTCTGCCTCCACTACCCTGATGCACTCGTTGTAGCCGAAACATGGCTAACTCTAAACACCCCAGACTCAGCTGTTTACATACCGGGCTATACATTGTTCAGATCAGACAGGCTGGATAGGCGGGGTGGTGGGTGTGCGCTGTACCATCAGGATCACCTGCAAGGTTTTCAAATTCCTACGTTGAACCCCGTGGCAGGTGTCCAGTCCCTCATCCTTAGGATAGCAGTTGGCAAATCAGATAAACCTCTCTACCTAATGTCAGTCTACATACCCCCTCTCAACCAAAAGGTCTTCTCATCCATCCTAAATATCATCACCCAACTACCAAAAAACTTGGAAATCATTGCCCTAGGAGATTTCAACACAAACTGGCATGCCCCCAATACATCCTCCATCAGGGATGCAGCCGCAGTCCAAAATCTCTCACAAATAGTCCTTAGCCCTACTCAATTAGACCAAAGCAGGGCCACTAGTTCCCTTTTTGATCTCATCTTCACAAACCACCCTGAGCACTTACAGGATGTCCAGGTCCTCCCAGACTCACTCAGCGATCGCTCCCCTATTACCTGCCGCTGGTCAAATAGCTGGAAGCTCCCACCCCCGAGGATCTCCTTGTATCACCAGCTAAAGAAGGGGTCCTTGGCACATCTCCGAAACCATCTTCTCAACCTCAACTGGTCCCCACTAGATCACCAGTCATCAGTGGATGCCGCCCTGTCCTTCTTCATTAGCTCCTTCCAAGCCACCTGTGACATCTTAGCCCCCTCTGTTAAGCGAAGAGAAAAAATGAAATCCTCCCCTTGGGTAAATCGGTCCTTGCTCAACCAAATGAAGGCCCATGATAACCTATGGTACCGTGCCCTTGAGTCTGGTCACCTTTCAGATCGCCAACTGTATCGTGCTGCCCATAACTCATGCACCTGGGCTATCTGCAAGGCTAAGGCAGCTTTCTATCAGTCCAACCTTACTGCCACCTGGGGAGATGGGAAGAGGTTCTGGGAAAATAGGAAGGAACTTCGTGGCAAGTCCCCCTTCCCTCCTCCACCCATGATTGTCATCGACGGTGTTGCCACACAAGACCCTAGTAAGATAGCTAATGCCTTAAATGCATCTTTCTCTGACCTCAGCGATATCCTCCCTCCTGACTTCTTTACTGCATCTACTGGACAATTTCTGCCACCCCCCAGCACTCCACCTTTTTACTTCAAAACTATCTTCCCTAGTGTCAGTCGCACATATCTCGCCAAGTTCCTAGGAAAGACAAGGCAGAGTGGTGACTCTCTCGATGCAAAGCTGCTCTCCTTAACCCTTGATGCAGTCTTAACACCCCTGACAAAAATATTAAACATGAACCTATGCCTTGGGCAGTTCCCTACCCTATGGGAAAGAGTGGTCATCACTCCAGTTCATAAAAATGGTGACCGTACCTCTAGTAGTAGTAGTATAGACCCATTTCTATACTTTCTCCCCTCTCTGAAGTGCTGGAAAAAATAGCTGCAGATCAACTTACTGACTGCTTAGACTCACACCATCTACTGTGCCAGCAGCAGCATGGTTTTAGGAAAGGGCACAACACAACTACTGCCCTGCTCAAGTTTACCTCCTTTATCCATGAAGCCCTTGACCAGGGAGCTCTGGCTGAATCTGTTTACATTGATCTTTCCAAGGCTTTTGATACCGTCAATCACAGTATGCTGATTAACTCCCTCCTCTCTGTTGGTGTATCCCTAGCATCTGCAGACTGGTTCTCCAACTATCTCCATGGCCGTACCCAGCAAGTAAATATAAATAGCACCCTTTCTACTAGCCTTCCAGTCTGATCAGGTGTCCCACAAGGGTCCATCCTTGGCCCTCTCCTCTTCTCCCTATACTTAAACTCCTTCCCTCTCTCTGGCCTCCACTGAGTGCCTGCTCCTTTATGCAGATGACACTGTGATCTTCAGCCGGCACCCAAACCCTACCCAGCTCCAAAAAATCCTTGCAGGGCTCCTTCACAGAAATAGAATCATGGTTCACCTCACACAAATGTCCTCAACTACAAAAAAACAAAGGTCATGCTATTCGCCCACCCTCAACATAAGCACAACATGACCAAACTATCCATACTAAATTCCCAATGTACCATTGTGGAAGCAGTTACCAACTTTAAATATCTAGGGGTCACCCTAGACTTGGTCCTTACCTTCCGTGAACATATAGCATCAACTTGCTCTGCAATAAACATTAGAATCAGCCTCCTGTACATATATAGGCCCTATCTCCCACCTGATGCCCTCCATTTAGCCATCTCTAGCTCCATTCTTTCCCAGGTAGACTATGGCATAGTCATATATGGCACCACCTCTGACACTGCCCTGTCCAGCATTAAACTCACTCTTCAAGCATGCCGGCTGGCCACAGGCTGTGATCACCTCACACATACCTGTGACCTCTACCAACGGTCATCATGGCTAAACTTTCAGGGGCGCCTACTCTATCAGACCTGCTTATTGGCCAAAAAAATACAACTAGGGTTAGCTCCCCCTGGCTGTCTAATGCTCATTCAAACATGTTTGCCGACGCGGGCCACAAGACACTCTAACACTACTACCATTTGCATCCCTTTTGCAAGGACCACTGCCATCCAAAGGTCCTTTTGCTACAGGGTGCCACACTGGATGAACTCCCTTCCTGATAATTTCCTCTCTATTTCCAGGCTAGGGCCTTTTAAACCTGTGCTGTGCACCCATATTATATCTAACTGTTACTGTGATTGCACATAAACTCCTCTATAAGGGCTTAGTTTTTATTTATTTTTTCTCTGTTGCTAAATAAACTCTGATTCTGATATATGCTTCACAATTATGTACCTTAGGTGTTGCTCTCTAAATGTATTTATCCCATTTTGACTCGGTGCTTAGTTACTGTACCTTATATTACTCTGTATTTGTCCTCATTCAATGTATGACACGGAGCCTTTGTAAATGAGTCCCTGACTCAAAGGGTTGTAATTCCTAGACTTTATATAAATAAAAAAAAAAATGGGGAGGGATCTAGGTAAACTGGAGGAATGTTCTAAAGTGTGGCAGCTGAGATTCAATACAACAAAGTGCAAAATTATGCATTTGGGGCACAAGAAACCAGGGGAGAATTACATGATTGGGGGGGGAGATACTGATTGTCACAAAGCTGTGGGGAGAGCCAGTGGGATGCTGGGGTGCATAGGGGAAGGTATTACCAGCAGAAGAAAAGTGATGATAATGCCACTGTACAGATCATTGATAAGGCCTCAGTTGGAGTACTGTGTCCAGTTCTGGAGGCTGCATCTCCATAAGGACGTAGACAGGGTAGAGGCAGTTCAAAGAAGGGCAACAAAGATGGTGCAGGGCCTGCACCAAAAGTCATATGAGGAGAGACTGGGAGACCTCAATATGCATACCCTGAAGGACAGGAGAGACAGGGGAGATATGATAGAAACCTACAAACATCTAAAGGGCATAAATAGAGTACCGTAGGGTAGCATCTTTCAGAAAAGTAGATGTTCAGGAAAGAGGGAGCAGATCATAAGGATGGAAGGAGGTAGACTAATGGGTAATGTGAGGAAGCATTTCTTCATGGAAAGGGTGGTGGATGCATGGAAGAAACTCCCAGCAGAGGTGATGGGGCAAACACAGTAGGAGAATTCAAAAAGGTATGGGACAGGCCTAGGGGAACCCAGGCGATAGGAACGAGACGGTAAAGGTGGAGGTCAAGTAGGGTCTACAGCTTTTGAAGTAGGTAGGGAAAATAGGCAGACTGAATGGGCCTAGCGGTCCTTATCTGCTGTCAGTTTCTATGTTTCTGTTTCTATCAGATGTGGAAATGCATATTGACATAATATCTAGTTCAATGGGAATTAGTCTATAGTTCTTATATACAGTGAAGCCCATCAGGATGAAGCGCAGTGTGATAGGTTTACTGCATGACAAAAGGGATTAACTCCCATTAAGACTGCATTGCTTACTGCAGTATCTCTCCTGCAGAATTCTGCAGAGCTGAGCTTCATCCTGGTGAGCCTCACTGTATTTATTTTTCTTATCTTGACCACTTGGAGCAGGAACTTAGCCAGTTTTTTGAGTACGTTTACATTTTCTGAATTAAAGAGTCAATCTAATAAAATTGTTGAACTATACAAAGTAAGGCTAATATTTCCCACAGTAAATAAACTCTGATTTTGTTATACCACGTGCAGTGGATAACAACATAAACAAGATATTCTGGCTTGCCTGCAATCACAATTCTCTGATGTGATGAGGCAGCAGGACTGTGGACAGTGCAATGTATGTTGGTTGCATTTTTGAAAGATACCAGGCACGTTACCATCACTGATGAGACTGATGAGCTCTTGTGATACTGGAGTAGAAATCTCACTGTTTTGCCAACACTGACCTCAGTAGCAAATAAATACCTAAGTTATCCACCCTTGAGTGTTAGTGTGTAGCATGTATTCAGTTCAGCAGGGGCCATTGTGTGGGACAGGCATACAAATCTGTCACCAAAAAATATTGGCATGCTCACATTTATTGCCATGGCTATAGGGCACATTACATGCAACACAGTCATGTCGGTGTTCTATGGGTAACCCCCCTGTTACCTGGGGTTACCAGAATCCCAGTAAGACCTAGTGGTAGGCAGGGAAGGCAGCTTGAGAAACTCCAGTTAAATGGATTTCACACTGTCTCACTCTGTTCTCAGTCTCAGCTGAGACTGAGGGATGACATCACCATAGAACTATCGCAGCTGCATAAGCCACATTGGAATCTGCAGATGGGAGTTAGGTTAGAATGTTGGGAGTTTTTCTTATCAGTCAGCTGAAGCAGTTGTGAGTGAGCAGTCTTGAAGAGAGGAGCACAGCAGTCTGTGCACAGGTTCTTGGGGCCTAAAGCTCTGATATAGAGCTACCTTTAGGGAAAGGTGTGTGTTTCTGCCTAAAGAGGAACACAGTAAGCTGTTCTTGAAGTGGTGGAGACTGCTGATACTGGTCTCTGTGCCCCATCCGTGAGGGGATGGGGGTGGAAGGTTTGCCTGTTATTCCAGGGGCAACCTCCTGGTTCCAGCTAGGGAAGAAGCTGCCTTATTTTCTGAAATGTGTTGTGGCACCAGAAGCTGTCAAGATTCACCTGTGGGGCACCTGCAACCAAAGGGTGAGTTCTGCTCTTGTCAAAGGGCCTATGTTTCACCTGAACTGTATTAAAGTGGGGATTGGACTGCTGAATTAGTGGGAGGCCTAGAGGAATAGGCTTAGCCAAAGTAAAAGTATGTTCAAGTCCAGCACAAGGGAAAAGTCAAGACATGTAGAGGAGATGTGCTATACATTTACCCTTTAATCTACATTGCCAAGCTTTTCAGGAAGAGATGTTTAAGTATGTTCGAGTCTAGTACAAGGGGAAAGTCACGACATGTAGAGGAGATGTGCTATACATTTACCCTTTAATCTACATTTCCAAGCTTTCAAAAAGAGTTGTTTAATATCCAGAGAAATGGCCGGGTATGGATTGTGGAAGCTGGAGGTGGGAGACCCCCCATCTTTAGTAACCAGGTTCACATCTACAGATTTGCTCTGTGGCCCTTTTACTTTGCCTCAGGCACTTGGCCAGTGCTGAGGGAAGTACCCAGACGTGGGATTGAAAGGAAATTTCCCTTAAGGAGTCAAAGGCTCTAAGGTGGTTTGGGGAGCCACCAGGAAAATGTGTCCACTGCCATATGGACAGGTATCGAGTGGCCGGCAGGGGAGCCGGGCCAGGAAAAAACCAAATAGTGTACAAGTTGGGCTGTGTACCCAAAGCAGCATGCAAGTCTGGGCTGTGTGCCTGGTGGGTTCAGAGCCTGAGGACTGAAGTGTTGAAGAAGTGTTCTGTTACTCTTATCTGCATTACCAGGAATGTAGCCCCGTGGGGGTCCGTCTATGCTTTGTTTGTTCAGTTTGGATGTGAATAAAAGCCACACTTTAGAATCCCATTCTTGGTATTGGACATTACAGTTATTGCTTCCTGTGTTCGGATTTACTTGGGTGCCCCTGTGCAGAGTATCCAAACCTAGGCCCCTGTGCCGAGTAACCTAGTCCTCCCCGAACCCAGTCCCCACCAGGTACTGCTGTCAGCTTCAACAGCATACCACCTGTCATTTGCAAAAAGGCAGGGGTGTAGGGGTTACATATGCTATGAAGGTGGTGGTGCTGTAGTTGAACTCAATTCTTAATTCTCCTGCAGACCATTTTTGTTTTATTTTTTATACTGCTATCCCCCTCTACCAGCCTGCTCTCCCCCCACCAACCGTGCTTGCTGCCCCTCGGCTAATCCTTTAATTGTCCCCTTCTGTTCTCCCTGGCTGTCTCCCGCTCCTCCTGCTGACGGTCTGCCACCAGTCATCCCTGCCATCCCTGCTTCTCTTACTTAATCACTCTCCCCCTCCTTTCTCTTTCTCCAGGTACCTGCCCTGAACAGTCGCTCCATAAGGGGACCTGCGGCACTCCAAAACAGCCCCTGATGATCCCTCTACATTGCCACTGGCGCAGGTCTTCACAGATCACTGATCTATGTTCCCTGCCAGTGCTACTTGCCAGCTCCCCACCCACCCTATCTGGGCATCTACTGTGGGAGATCACATGGTCTGGAGTGTGTATAAACTATCTCCTCACTTCTCCATTAGCCCGTCCTAATCAGCGACCAGTAGAGGGCGTTTCTGTACTGTACATATGACCTGCTCCTCACTCCCTTCACCCTCCACCTTTTCCTTCCACTGCCTTCTTGCCTTCCTTCTCTGTAGTAGTGGTCCTACCCACTGGCAAGATTAGAGTTTCTACCTTATTCCTGCTAATTGTAAGATCTCTCACTCATGCTCCCTCTTATACACCCCCCTGTCAGTCTCCCTTTCCTCCCCTGTTACACTGGCTTCTCTCCTATCACATTGACTGTAACAATCCAAACATCCCAAACACCACCATTTCCTATCTAACCTCTGTGCTCCACTACCTCTGGGGTACATCTCCTCCTTTACAACAAAATGGCAACCATCTACCTTCCACCGTGTTTAATTATCCTGGTCACACTTCTTACGATTGCTGGGCAGTCAGGGTTACACCAGCGCCTGCCTTCTTCTTTCATCCCTACAAGCAACATCTACTGAACCTATGGCACAGGCACAGGCAGCAGCTGCATCTATTTGGACCCAAAAGAATCAATGGATTATCATGGAGCCACTAATCCCAGCCTCATTTGGCTGCATCCTGGGGCCCTAGTTTGGAACCCACATCTTCTTTCCTTAACCTACTACTCTATGGCCCCAATGAAACCTATAAGATGCTCCTCCCTTGAACGTGCAAATGCCCTTGCTTGCAGGGGACTCAAGGAATACTTAAAGAGACTTATACTGCTGTTACTGCTGCTCTCGGGCAATATACACCCCAGTCCTGGCACCCCTCATCATTCACACTATGCAGGGTCAAAATCAGGAAGGCTCACACTTGCAGCCATTAACATCTGTAGTCTGCTGGCTAAATATGACAGCGTATGTGTCTGGGTCACTCAACACAATCCTGTCATCCTCTCGGTCATCGAGACATGGCTCTCATCTAAAATTGCAGATGCCTCCATTACCTCCCTGGATACACAAAGTTCAGGCATGACAGGCTTACCAAAAGGGAAGGAGGTTGTGCAATATATGTAAATGACACCATCATGGCGTATGCATTACCCATGCCAATCTTGGAAGGTGATATACAAGTACTACCTATCAAGGTCCTACTTGGTGTACATAACAAGTCCCTTACTGTTTCATCAATATACATCCCACCAAAACACAGTGTCTTGGAACTTAACTCGGTCCTGGATGGTATCCGCCACCTGCACTCCAACTCAGAGACCATTCTGTTGGGAGATTTCAACATGAACTGGTTATCCCCTGCTGCAAGCACACACAGGGATGCTGTAATGGCTGATCATTTCACCCAACTTGTGAATTCTCCTACCCGAACAAACTACAGAACAGGGACCAGCACCCTAATCGATTGGGTCCTCTCCAACCACCCTGATCGAATAACCGGCACAACCGTTCTACCCGATGCTATCAGCCACCATTCTCCTATCATGTGCAGATGGTCCAATAAGTTCACCAAGCCACTGGCCAGAACAGTTCCATGCAGGACCCTACTTTACAGATACCTCAATCCTCTCAAACAGCAGCTTTGTAATCTAGACTGGACACTGATTGACACCACTGTGATGTAAACATGGCACTTGACTACTTCATCCAACACTTCAATGCTACTTGTGACCTCCATGCCCCACTCAAAACATGTAGGGTTAAAGGTACCTGCAACCCATGGATCACACCGGACCTGCCGGAGCTTATGAATTACAGAGCTCACCTGTGGCAGCGAGCAAGGGCCACTGGCAGGCAAGGGAATATACAGAAATATAAAAGAGCCAGTAATGACTGTACCCGCATGATCCACAATCTGAAGTACCAATTCTATAGGGACTCACTCACTAACTTCTGGAAAGATGGTAGGACGTTCTGGCACAATATTAAAGAGGTAACAGGCAATGGCCCTAAACAACCCCAACAATGATCAACATTGAAGGGACACCGACCCTCAACCCTACATCCATCACCAACACTTTTAATGTTGCTTTTATGGAACTTAGTGGTGTCCTGTCCCCTGACTTCTTCAAAGTCACCTCAAAAGTGAATAACGACACTCATATGAACCACCCAAAATCTCACCCTCCCTTCTACTTCAAAACAGTTACTGTTGACGAAGTCAGGAGATATCTAGGTAAGGTGTTAGGAAAAATTAGATTCAGTGCTGATACTCTAGACCTGAAACTTGTCGCCCTAACCCTGGAAGAAATTCTTTCCCCATTAACCAAAATAATTAACCTGTCACTAAGGCTGTCCCAATTCCCCGACAAATGGAAATCTGTCCTGGTGACCCCTGTACACAAAAGTGGTGATAGGGCACACCACGGGAACAACAGACCTATCTCCATTCTCCCCTCTCTCAAAAGTCCTTGAACACATGTTTGCAGACCAACGTACTGAGTACCTAGAAAAGTGGCAGTTGCAGTGCCCCCAGCAACATGGGTTCAGAAAGGGTCACAGCACCACCATAGCACTCACTGAATTCATGGGCTACATTCATGAATCATTTGATCAAGGTTGTCTAGTTGGAACAGTATTTATTGATCTCTCCAAAGTCTTTGATACGGTGAACCATGCCATCCTGCTTGAGCAGCTATCAGACACAGGACTCTCCGGAGACACCCTAACCTAGTTCAAAAGTTACCTTTCCGATCTCTCACAACAAGTAAAGATCAACAACCACCTCTCTTGACAAGCGAGCTGTCCTTTCAGAAGTTCCCAAGGGTTCATTCTGGGTCCCCTTCTGTTCAGCATCTTCATGAACAGACTACTCAGCTACTGTCAGGATCATATATTACTGTATGCAGATGATGCAGTAATTTTCACTAACAACATAGACCCTGTGCTCCTCGAGAATCGACTCCAACAAAGCTTTGCAAAGGCTGAAGACTGGTTCAGTAAACATAAACTAATACTTAACCATAGGAAGACCAAAATAATGCTCTTCGCTGGTCAGCATAACAAAAAATTCAGATCCCACCCTTTAACAATCTGCAATTCTGCTGGTGCTCCACTGAACACGTTCAACATTTTAAATATCTCAGGATCATGCTAGACAGCACACTATCCTACTCTTATATTGAGCATGTTTCCAAAACTATCATCATAATCGAGCTTCTGCACAGGCATAAATGGAATCTCACCTCTGATGCACTACAGCTTGCAATCCATAGCTCCATCATATCTATAATAGATTACGGGCTTGCAGTTTGTGGCTCTGCCACTGAAACTTCTCTATGGCAGATAACTACAGCATTGAACAAGGCCTGCAGACTCCTCACAGGTGATGCTCTGCTCACGCTCATCTGTGACCTCTATGCTAAGACCAACTGGCTTCAGTTAAAAGACAGAATTAAATTCCAGACATGTCTTCTTGCTAAGAAGGTCAGTCTGGGTCTTGCACCTCCAGGCTTGCAAAACATCCTAAACCACCCCTGTCAATCCCAACATACCAGAGGCTTTGTTCACCAAATCTTCCTGGTACTCCACTGCAGGACAACCCAAGGACAGAGATCCTTTGCCTACTGAGGTTCTCTCTGGCTGAACTCCCGCCCTGGTGTCTCCTCAATTTCCAAGCTAGGACCCTTCAAACATACACTCCAGCAGTACCTTAGCCTGCACATCACCTGTGACTGCTTCCACTGTGCTGTGCCACTCTGAGGACTCTGCCACCAGTCCTGAGGACTCTGCCACCAATCCTCCCCAACTCATAAGGTCTTGCACTTATCTTCTACTGCACTACTTCTTTAGCACTTCTTTTTTGTGTCCCCTTACCCAGCCCCTCCCCTTGTATCTATCCACCCACCAAACCTCAATCCTTCCCACCTTCCTTGTACTCTCCCACCCCTCCAACTGCCCAGCCACCCCCTCCCATTCTTTGACCCACCATTCCCCACTCCTCCACCCACCCCTTATTCTTTGCCCCATCCTTCCTTGTACTCCCCCTACTCCCTCGCACTATCTCCTCCCCTTCTTTCTACCCGCCACACCTCACTCCTCCCCACACCCTGCCTGCCAACTCTCATCCCTTGCCACTCTCTCTTCAGCCCTACAACAATGGTCTCTGGCTAGGTCTCTACTTCTCCACTTCCCCTCCTTTCCCTATTCTTCTCTCCATTTCCTGTCTATTTCTCAACAAGGCCTCTCAGCTGACTTAACAGACTCATATCAGTGTCTTACTCTTCTTCACATTGTTTGTTTTGGCCTGGCATACATTGTACAATTCCAGTATTGTTACTGTTTTTTTTTTAATTCTTATACCCCATTACTTTTTTGTACACCACCGTTGTATGTATCTCATGCTTTAATGTGGAACCTACAGTATGTAAAAGAGCTCCTGCTCATAGGTGTTAATCCAAGATAAAATAATCAATAAAAAATATTTCAGTGTAAATGCCATAGCCAGTCAGGCAGACCATGCCTCCTCTAGCAAGCAAGAGACCATTTAAACCCTCCTCTGACCCGCTTACATCTTCCACATCTACAAACAACATGAGCCACCACCTTCGCAGCATGCATCCAAAGTGAAAAACTGGACTCTTAATCCTGTGTAAATGCTATTGCCAGGCAGACTGTGCCTCCTTCAGTCCTCCAACAAGCAAGACACTGCCTTCTCCTCTTGCCTGATTGGGTCCTCAACATCTGAAAACAGCAAACATAAACTCTTAATGCAGCATAAATTGTATTGCAAGACAAACCTCCAGCCAGGCAGAAAGACTTCAAGCCCACTCTCCAACCAGTCATCCCAGCAAGGCAGCAAGACATTAATTCCATCAAGGCTTACCGTTGTCTGCTGTGATAAGTGCTTTCACTGTTGTTCACACTCCATACTTGTAATAGTGACTCCTCACAGAGGAAGGGCTTCCACCTTATTGCTTGCAGTACATTAAATGTGTTTTTTTTATCTTCTTTTTCTTCATCTCTGTCTTTAGCTTTGACCTTTCACAGGTGTGATTGGCAAACCAGTCGTAAAATCAGATAGCCCTCATGGCGTAGACTTAAGTTGCTTCTTCCTCCACCACCTCTCTCTCTGGCACCATAATGCAAGTGCATGTCATGGCATTACTAATTTAATGGTAAGTATAATTACATAATTTTTTATTTAATTTTTTATTTCAAGTATTTTTTCACAGGTTCACAGAGACACAGTGGCCAAGAGAAGGAAAATATTTCTCTCTTAACTTTGCAAGTGACAGGTATAATAAGACTGGGAGTGGACAACTGACATACTGTGGCCACCACTTTGGCCAAGAGAGGTAAAATCATTTCTCTTTTGTCTTCACAGTTAACAGGTGTAGAAGTCTGGGAGTGGAAAATGGACATACCATGTGGCCACTGCACTGGCCATGTATAGCAAAATAATTTATCTTTTGTCTTCACAGGTTACAGGTATATTAAGACTTTGGAGTGGACAATGGATGTACCTTGTGGCCATCACAGTGGCCATATAAGGAAAAATAATGTCAGTGTCATCTTTACAGGTGAAAGTTGAAAATGGACAACAAATATATTGTGTGGTCACCACAGTGGCCACTTAAGTAAAGTCAAAATAATTTTCTCTGCTTTTGCAGGTCTCCTGCCCTGCTGCCTCCTACTCCAGCAAACAAGAATTCTCCTATCACAGCTTTTCTCTTTGTGGTACCTTTGTGCCATTTCATGTAACGTCTATCACCAATGTGACAGAAAGTATCCTTTCCAAAAGTCTTTCTCTTTTCCTTTTTTCCTTTTCTTTTCCTTTCACATGTGCAACATGACAGGGAGTATACTAGAGTCTAAATAATGTTTCTTTTGTATTACCAGGACTCTTCTCATCCTGTCATGAATGCCTCCTACTCTAGCAGTTAAGTCACTGCCATCTTCTCTGCCAGATCATCGATGTGGTCAACACTGCAAAAGTCACATTAAGCAAAACACTACTACCACAGTTAATACTGCACCTCCTCATCTGCCGCTTACTTCAGCCAATAAAATTATCATTACCTGTCACTGCATGCAACAATCTCCTCAACCTGGCTGCAACCTAACATACAATTTATTTGACTTCAGAAACATTCTGGGAATACTATATATATATGTGTATGTATATATATATATATATATATATATATATATATATATATATATATAACACACACACACACACACACACATATATATATATATATATATACACACACACACACACACACACACACACACTAGTACTGTAGTGTGCTTTTTGCACACATTTCCACCAACATGTGTTACAACAAGGGTTATGACAGGAAACTGACACAGCACCATGTAACAGCATGTAGCAGCATTTTATATTCATTTTAGTAGTTGAGAAAAATTCTGTGAGTACCACATTTTGGTATATTGCATTTTTTGCACACAATTTTCACTACAGTAAATAAAATAAGGGTTGTGGTAGGGGACTGACACAGTGCAGCATCCCACCCTGTAGCAGCACATAGCAGCAGTATATAAGATTCATTCTGGTATTTCATAAAATTTCTAGGAGTATTGCATTTCAGTATATTGTACTTTCTACACATAATTGTCACTAAAGTGCATTACAAGAAAGGATGTGACAGGGGACTGACACAGAACAGTGCCATGTGGCAAGTGATATATTAATTCTTGTAGTTGAGTAAAATTCTGGGAGTAGCACATTTTGGTACTGTAAAACTAAAAAATATTGCTACTGTTTATTTTCACAGGACATGCTGTTAGAGGATTACCCATGTAAAACTTTTTTTCCTGACATACACTGTAATGCAACAGTGACAGCAGTGTCATGTAATAGGGAAAGAAAATGTTTAATTCTGATCAGTCGATTAATCCTGCTGGCATTCCAACATGTTTCACTAGTTTAGTATGCATAGTAAATTATATGTATACAATTAAAACATTCACTATGAACAACCATGATTAAAGTGAACAAATAAATCATAGAATCATAGAAATCTGTCAGCAGAAAAGAATCTTCTGGTCCATCTAGTTCGACCCTCTCCTCCTTACTCATCCCCCATGTCTCTGGACCTCCCTTCCCCCCACCTGCCAGCCCCTTGTGTCTGTCCCATGCCCTCAATATTAATTATAATAATAATTATAAAAATAATTATAAATAATAAAATATTTCAAAGTAATTGTGCAAAGCTAGTTAGTAGATCAATTTTCAACAGATCATCACATAGTGCCATAAGCCTCCTGAAAGAGGAAGGTATTTCCTTAAAGGCAACCAAAGAGGGGGCCTCTCTCAAAGCCCTGGAAATTCTGTTCCAATGGGCAGGACTGGAAGATGGCAAGGCCCTGTCAATGGAAGACTTCAACCTTACCCTTGGAAAAGATTAAAGGCCCACCTCAGAGGAGTGGAGGAAACGTGAGGTCTGGTAAGGAGACAGTAAGTTACAGAGGTAGCTAGAACCCAGTCCATGTAGGGCTTTATAGGTCAGTAAGCTGACCTTGAAGTTGATATGCGACTTCAGTGGCAGCCAGTGCAGTTCCTGCAGGAGCATGGTTATATGACATAACCTCAGGAGGCCCGTCAACAACTAGGTCACAGCATTCTGTACTATCTGCAGACACCATAGATCACCTCTACTCTCCTGATGGTATAACGCTTTGCAGTAATCAAGTCTAGAGGTAATAAATGCATGTACAAGTGAGGGCAAGTCTTTAGTAGGATTCAAGGTTTAAATCTGAGTGATGGTCCTCAGATGATAAAAGCCACTCTGGACTACAGCTGGCACCTGAGACTCAAGTGTCAACCTTTCATCCAGAATAATCCCTAAATTCTTAGCCTGAGCAGTGGCCATCAACTTGGAAGAACTCAGCCATAAACTTGTCTCCCCATCAGTGGCTGCTGCACCCCCTTTCCAAGCAAGCTCAATCACCAGTGCCTGTCTTGTTTAGACTGAGTTGTAACCAGCTTGATGATACCCAGTTTTGGATCTTGGCCAGTCATGAAGTTATTACCTCAGCAGCACCTGACATCCAAGGCACAAAGACAAATATAGCTGGGTATCATCTGCATGGCAGTGAAAACCAGCCTGTAACATACTACTAAGGTTCATACTACTAAGGTCAGTAAGGAGCTAGGAGGCTTTTGGCTCATAGTTGCTCCTGTAATATTAAGTATAGTAACAAATGTTGAACCCAGTAAGAATAACGTTGTCAAGACAATGTTTGAACTCAGATTTAGTTTTACTCACCATAACCTCAACTGGAAGTTTATTCCATGGGTTTACTATTTTTTGTGTAAAGAAAAATTTCCGACTAACATGTATAAACTTTTTCCTTGAGAGCTGAAGGGGATGACCTCTGGTGCTATGTGAGTCATTTTTACATAGAAACATAGAAACATAGAAGTTGATGTCAGATAAGGACCACAAGGCTCATCCAGTCTGCCCATTTCTTTTTCTACCTTATAAATGTGCCATCAGCCTTTGCTCTGTCAGTGGCCTATCTATTCATAGTCGTTTGTATTGCTCCCTTATGCCTATCCAATGCCTGTTTGAATCCCTGCACTGTATTCATAGCCATCACTTCTTGTGGTAAGCCATTCCATGCATCCACCACCTTTCTGTGAAAAGAATTTCCTCACATTCCCCTTAATCGGCCCCCTCTAATCTCATGCTGTGTCCTCTTGTCCTGCAATTTTCTTATATTTAAACATGTTAGACTCTTTCACCTTGTTAATGCCCTTAAGGTGTTTGAATGCCTCAATCATATCACCTCTCTCCTCCTTTGCTCAAGGGTATACATATTGAGCTCTGTTAATCTGTCCTCAATGTCTCTCCGATGCAGTCCCTGCACCATTTTGGTTGCCCTTCTCTGGACTGCCTCAGTTTGGTTAATGTCCTTGTGAAGGTGTGGCCTCCAATACTGCACGCAGTACTCCAGATGGGGCCTAACCAATGTCTTGTAAAGAGGGATTATTACCTCCCTCTTACGACTTGTGATACCCCTACTAATACACCCTAACACCCCCCTAGCCTTACCTACTGCTTTAGAGGTCTGCTTGGATGATTTCAGGTCATCAGTGATGATGATGCCCAAGTTTCTTTCTTCCTTGTGACTGCTAGCAACTCCACTCCTAGCCTATAGGTGGCTTCAGGGTTCTCTTCCCTATGTGCATGATTTTGCACTTCTTTGCATTAAATCCAGTTGCCACTCTGACCATTTTGCTAGTTTATCCAGATCTCTTCTCATTCTGCCCACCCCATCTGGATCATCTACTCTGTTGCAGATCTTGGTGTCATCTGCAAACAGACAAGTCTTACCCTCTAGTCCATCTGCAAGGTCACTAATGAAGATGTTGAAGAGGACTGCCCCAGGACTGATCCCTGAGGTACCCCACCTGTGACTTGCATCTCTTCTGACTGTCTACCATTTACCACCACTCTGTTTTCTGCCCGTCAACCAGTTTGCCACCCAGTTGACCAACTTGACCCACCCCAAGCCTACCCAGCTTATTTATCAATCTTCTATGTGGGACAATGTCAAAAGCTTTGCTGAAGTCAAGGTAGGCGACATCAACTGCTCCCCCTTGGTCCACCACTCTGGTTACCCAATCAAAGAAATCTATGACATTAGTTTGACAGGACCTTCCTTTTCTAAACCCATGCTGTCTTGGATCCTGTGCCCCTATGGATTCCAGGTGTTGCACTATCCTTTCCTTAAGGAGTGCCTCCATAATCTTGCCCACTACTGAGGTAAGACTGACTGGTCTGTAGTTCCCGCTTCCTCCCTGCTACCACTCTTGTGGAGCGGGATCACATGAGCCCTTCTCCAGTCTTCTGGGACCTCTCCTGTGCTCAGAGACTCACTAAACAGTTCTGCTAATGGCTCTGCTAGTTTCACCTTTAGCTCCTTAAGTACCCTGAGATGTATGCCATCAGGTCCCATTGCCTTATCCACCCTGAGCTTAGCAAGCTCTTGTAGGACCCTTTCTTTTATGAAGGGAGTAGTGCTCACCTCCCTCCCCTGTGTCCATGATGCTGAGCTGTGGGCCCTGCCCTACCTTCTCTTCAGTAAATACTGAGCAAAAGTATCTATTTAGGATAGATGCCTTTACAGGGTCCTCCTCCTCACATGCTCCCTTTTCTCCATTAAGCTTAGCAATACACCCTCTGGACTTTCTCCTTTCACTAATGTATCTATAGAAAGTCTTGTCACCTTCTTTTACTGTTCGTGCTAGTGTTTCCTCGGTTTGGGACTTTGCCTGCCTTACTGCCTTCCCTGCTTCCCTTAGGGCAGTTTGGTATGCCTCCCTATCTTCATCAAAGTCCAATTCTGCTAATAAATAAAGATCTTGGATAAGATCAAACATAACGAGGAGATCACCCCTAAGGTGACAGGTCGATAAGGGCTTGAGATTTAACAATTTAATTCTGTTTTCAAAGGACTCGTTGTATAGGTCAGTGATACGCTTGGTGTATCTTCTTTGA
Organism: Neoceratodus forsteri; assembly: GCA_016271365.2. Taxonomy (NCBI): domain Eukaryota; kingdom Metazoa; phylum Chordata; order Ceratodontiformes; family Ceratodontidae; genus Neoceratodus; species Neoceratodus forsteri. The sequence goes on from CM057453.1 coordinate 705,870,319, forward strand.
ATCCTTTCCAGTAGTGAAATATCAGATTTTTTAAAGGGGCACCACAGTTGAGAAGCATATTCTAAATGAGGTCTCGCATATGCCCTAAAGAGGGACATCATAACCTTTGGGTCCCTAGATCTTATATTTCATTTGATGGACCAAATAACATGATTGGTTTTATTAATTACCTCATTAATCTGTTTGGAGTTGCCAAGATCTTTGGAAATAAGTATCACTAGATCTTTTTCTTCTTTGGTTGTAGCCAGCAATGTGCCTCCTAATGCATATACTGCTAATGGATTAAGTGGACCTAAGTGCATTACTTTACATTTAGTAATATTCAGTTTCATACCCCATTTAGTGACCCAGTGTGTTATTTTGTTGAGATCATTTTGTATTGTTAGAATCTGTTCCGGGATAAGACACAGGCCACCAATTTTAATGTCATCAGCACATTTAATTGCAGATTATATACAATTTTTTGTCAAATCTGAAATAAACATCTGGAACAGGCAGGGACCCAATACTGAGCCCTGGGGAACTCCACTAGTCACCTGTCCAGTCTCGGATAGATGCCCTGTAATAAGAACTCTTTGGGACCTGTTACACAACCAATTCTCAATACAGTTTATTATATTCTTATTAATGCTTGTTTTGTGTAGTTTACTGACTACTGCCCAGTGAGGCATTACATCGAATGCCTTACTGAAATCGATGTAAATTATATGATGTGGTGTCGTAGGATCTAACTGCAGGCTAACTTGTTCATAAAAACATATGAGGCTGGTAAGGCAACCCCTTCCCTTTTAAACCCATGTTATTCATGATCTTCGTAATTAAAAACCGAGGTAATTAAATCCTTATTTGTACTTTCCAATCATTTGTAGACTGATGAAGTTAGGCTGATGGGCCTGTAGTTCTTCCAGTTATTTTTGAGTCCTTTTTTGTGTATAGATATAACATATGCAGATTTCCAAACAGCAGGGACAAAATTAGTAGACAGGCAACCTTCAGAAAGAAGCCTAAGTGGGTGAGTGAGTCCATCTGCAATGAGAGAAAGAAGATTGTCAGCAATATCATCAGAGCCAGGACACATTTTCCCTTTTAGGCAAAGTAATTTTTTTATGTAGTACGTCTTCTGATAGATTTATCTGGTTGTCCTTGATTGGGATTATGCCCTGGGCATTAGTCTGAAGTGGATGAAAAATTTCAGAGAACTTAGAATTAAGTATATCAGCTATTTCTTTTGGTTCATGCACCTGATGATTGTTTATCAATAAAGGACAGACCTGGCAAATAGGTTTCTTTAAAGAGTTTACGTATGAGTAAAATAATTTACTTTTTGTTTTGGTCACAGTATTTGTGAGCTTTCATTCCCATTTTATTTTAACTTTTTTTTTAATTATAGATTTGCACTGATTTCGAATTTTTATGTAGGCAGTCCAATTATTAGCTGTTTGTGATATTAGATAGGTGGAGTGTTTTTTTTCTGCTTCAAAAGTCTACGTAAGTACTTGTCCAGTCATTTGGGGCATTGTTTTTGAGTATTATTTTTATATTTAGATGGAATGTGGGTATCCCTAAGATTGGTTATAGTTTCTTATAATAAGTCCCAACTATCCTGAATGGACGTACTAGAAAAAAATCAATAGATTCCAACTTAGAGTTTATCATATGTAGGTTGGCTCTATCAAAGAAATATTTCTGTAGGACATGAACTATAAATATAGTTTTTAACTAGGGAAAATTGGATTGAGCTGTGATCGATGTTTCCAATAGGAGACTGAACAGAGACATTGTTAGTGACTAAGTGGTCACTATGTAGCACTAAGCCCAAAGTCTTTTCCACCCAGCAGGTAGGTGAATACATTGGTTTAAGTTATACTGTTGACAGGTGGATAAAGGTTTTTTGCCACACCCAGAAGCAGCAGTGGAGTCATTCCAGGAGATATCCCCAAGATTAAAATTGCCCATACATATGATATTACCCATGTCACTAGCTAGCTCAATTTCTTTAAGGATTTTGTTTGAGTTCTTATCTAGTGATCTCTCCCAGTGGCAGCATATACACTGAAACAACAGGGGAAAGAGGATCAATCTCTGGAGTACTACACAGAGCAGGGGCATCAGAAGCGAGGAGACACTCCCCATCAGCACCATCAGTATCCTGTCATCAAGGTAGGCTTCACACCAGTGGATGACAGTACTAGCGAGTTCACAGTACTCCCTGAGATGATCCAGCAGCAACCCATGTTCAGCGGTGTCAAGAACCAAAGAGAGATAAAGGAGAATGAGAATCAGGATTCCAACATGGCTGCCACTTGAGGAACAGTGTAATTTCTAGACCTGTAAGTGAGCAAACCATAAACTGCATCATAAACCTGCAAGATATTCCATCAAACTGGGAACACAGGTAGGAAAAGTTTCCAGAAAGACAAACAAAGCACAAGGCATTAACACAGAACATTACAAGTTTTTGTGAGCTGCAAGTCAGGGTTCCACTGAAAGCAGTCCCACCCCAGGCAGACAAACAGGGAAAAAAATGAAGCTCCAGCCCAAGCAGAGAGGCAGGATGGGGAAATGGGGCTATCATGCTGGCAGAACCAACTCCTTGGAGAAATGTGGCAGGGCTTCACTACTGTCACAGAGAAGTTTATAAGCATTGAAGCCAACATTGCACAGATCATCACTAAAATACAGCAGCTGGATAAAAGGCTGACCTGAATTAAAAATAGAGTCAGTACCAATGAGGACAGTCTAGTCCCAGTGGGGATGCAGGTCTCAACATTGAAACAAACAATAATTTACCTTTAGCTGAAGACGGACAGACTGAAGAACCACAACCGAAGGGAAAATATCAAAGTGATGGGTCTCCCTGAGAGCCTAGAGGGATACGACCCTGAGCAACTTTTCAGCAAACTTTTCACTGATTTTCTGACTCTGGATAAGTACAAGTGCTGCATGATGATAAATCAGGCCCACCACACTATGCAAGGTAGACCAGCACCCATGAAAAAACCTTGTTTTTGCCTCATGAATTTTGACAAGTATGCATAGAAACAGATAGTTATGAAGAAGACTTGGAAAAAAGGGGGTATAAAATATCAATCATACTTGCTGCAAATATATCCGGATACCAGCTCCGAGCTTTTCAATCAATGATGTGAGTTTGGGGAAGTAAAAGACCTGTTAAAGCAGAAAGGCATTCTTTTTGCCTTGTAAATGTCTGCAAAATTATGGGTTATGGTTAATGGCGAGCAACACTTTTTTTTTTACTTAATATGCTTTATTGACATGTTGTCATATATCAATAAGAAATAATCGATATGAGATCTACATACTAGTTCAATATCCAAGCAAAAACCTCTGATCTAGAACAGATTGTGTTCATGAACATTGAAAAATTGTAAATAAAAAATAAAATATAACACTGTCCCACTCCCCTCAATATAACCCAAACTACCCATACCGACAAACCTCCCCCCCACCCACCTTTAACAGCACTTCACAAAAAGAGATTGAGGGAGCAACTTCTAATAGATCACAAAAAAACACACCAGCCAAGATAACTGAAAGTAACAAGAACAGCAAACTTTATATCTAGGAGTAGGGCAAGGAAGTACACGTGAAATCAAGCCTGATTTATCTCCTGGCAATAAAATGAAATAAGGGTTTCCAAATAGTCATGAACTTTATTAAATTATGGTTCTGAATTGCAATGGCTCCTTCTGCATTTAAGGTGGTCAAGAGTTCTTTGGACCATTCTCTTAGCGAAGGAAGAGTGTTGTTTACCCAGTGCCTTATTATAAGAAGTTTAGTCACTGCAGCAATTAAGGCCATGAATATCTTATCTTTATTCTAATCAATGGAATTAAAGTTCCCTAGAAAAAATGTCCAAAATAAAATATCTAGATTGGCCAAAATCATAGAACACTTAAGTTCTACTGTTTGACAGAATGCTTTCACCTTAGGACAGGACCAAAGCATATGTAATAAGGATCCATCCTCTTTAGAACATCTTGGGCATAAGAAGTCTGCCCGTTTACCCATGCGATATAGCTTAAGAGGTGTGTAGTAAAGATTATGTAACACTTTCAATTGAATGAGACATAATCCATCTTGTTTTATAAGCTTGTATGTGTTCAACCAAATCATTTTCCACATCTCCGTACTATAATTGAGTTTACAGCCTGTTGCCAATAAAAGGCAGTAGAAGGGCAGAGTTTCCAAGTTGATGCTCCAAATTCTTTGTAAAGTTTGGAAATTGGATTAGACTGAATGGTTAAATTAGAAAGCATCAAAAAAAGATTACTGGCACCAAAAAACCAGGGAGGTTTGCCAGGAAAGATTGTAAGCAATTATTAATCTAAGCATATCTTAAAACATGAAACACCAGGAGATGAAAAAACTCTCTGAATTCTAAATATGTTACAATTCTATCCTGCTTAACTAAATCTGCTAAAGAGGAAACTTTCTACCCTTTCCAGCAATTCAGTTGAATAACCTTATTGCCTACTAGAATATTCATATTATTATAAAGTGGCTGCCACAGATCCTTATTGTAATTTAACTAAAAGTGCTGACATAATTGGAGTTGAGTATGTATCGACCACCCTATTGGATAGTCCCTCAAAGAAAGGGGTAGCTTACTAAAAGGTGTGTATAACAAAGAAGCCAGAGAAATCTTATGGGATTCCACCTTAAATTGTTCTATGGCCAGCCAATCAGGCGCATCCATCACTAACACGTTGGAAGAAAGTCAGAGAAAATATTTCACACCATGAAAAGAAAAATAATATAGGAGCATATGACGGCTCTGTAAACCTCCTAATTCCTTTGGCCAGAAAAGTTTTACAAGGGCTCACCTAGGAAGTTTGCCCACCCACAAACATTTTTACCATCATTGAATTAAGTTTTTGGAACAACTGTTTGGTAAGAGAGATGTTCAACATTGACAGGGGGTACATTAACCTTGATAAAGCAATCATTTTTAAAATGTTAGCCCTCCGCCAAAGAGAGAGTGGTAGGTATTGTCACCAGTGTAAATCTTGGTTTAATTTTCTTAACAACAGGATCTAAGTTAAGGGACTGTAGAGCTTGTAGACCTTTAGTAAGTTCAATTCCCAAAAATGTGATAGATTTAGATGCCCATTTGAGGCCTAATTCAACAACTGCAGTACAAGTACATGAGCTTGACAGAGATAAAATTGTAGTTTTATGATAATTTAACTTGTAACCTGAAAAGACACTAAATTCTGCAATAACAGAGAGGGCAACAGGCAGTGAGACAGACCAGTCAGAAATGTGCAAAAGTACATCGTCTGCCAACATTGATATTTTGAATTCGAGAGGGCCCATTCTAATATCTTTCACCTGTGAAGAAGCCTTGATTTTTCTGGCCAAAGGTTAAATATAAAGATTAGACAGCATTGATGAAAGAGGACAACCCTGCTGGGTGCCTCTAGTCACATGAAAATGTGAAGAAATAACACCACTGCTAAAACTGTTTGCTGTGGGACAGGTATAAAATACCTTCACCTACTGAATAAATTCCTCGGGGATGCCATATCTAGACAACAAGCCAAATAACTAACTCTAAGTCACTTGATCAAAGGCTTTCTCTACATCTAGGGAGACAAGAACCTCACCAGCCCTCCCCTCCCCAGACATAGAGACAAGATGGAAAATTTTTCTACAGTGGTCACTGGACTGTCTCCCTGCCACAAATCCAGTCTGCTCCGCCCCAATCAAGACATCCCAAACTTTTTTGAGTCTAGGTGCCAATATGCTAACCAGAATTTTGATGTCTATATTTAAGAAAGAAATGGGTCTGTAATTTTCTAGTAAAGTGGGATCTCTCCCGGGCTTAGGCAACACCACTGCCACTCTGACCTCGAAAAGAGCAGTTTCCTTAATGTTAAGATGAAACAGGAAATCATAAACTTCTTTTAATAGAGGAGCAAGTTCTGTCCTGAATGACTTTTAAAATGTGGAAATGAACCTGTCTGGGCCAGGGGCCTTGTCAGAGGAAAGTTTATCAATGGCTTCAATGATTTTCTTTTCTGTGGTGAAACCTTTAAGGACATCCCTTTGAGTGTCCTCAAGAGTTGGCAATTCAACTCCTTCTAAAAAATCATCTAATAGGGCCCCAGAGTTATCATTGACTGACGGAGCTGTATATAATAACCGATATAACTCTTTAAAAATATCAGCAATTTTGGAAGGATCTGAATGGGTTTGGCCAGACTTAGGATCTGCCAAAGCTGCCACCCATCAGTCTGCTCTCTGCTGTTTAAATCGACTGGAGAGAAGCCGACTGGCTTTCTCTCCTTGTCTAATGTAGGTTGCCTTAATTTTAGATGCAGTATAAGTCACTTTGTCTAAGAGGTATGCTGAATATTTGGTACCTGGTTAGAAGAGTGCTACCAGAACAGCACCGCAATTCATAGCGCAAGTCTGGTTAGCGCTACACAGGACAGTGAGGGGTGATTTACAGCATTTGTTGTAAGTGATCCTCTGGTCGCTGTCTATAGTGCTGGAGACTGATAAGTGTGCCAGGAACCAGGAGGCTATCTGATCCTTTGGCCTGCAGGGCTGGGGCATCAAGCAGCTTGGAGAGCATCATTGGAGACCAGGGTTCTAATCCTGGTCTCCAACATGTTTTAGTGCACTCGGGACTTACACTTACTTATGTGGGGCCATGGAAACAGTATTCCATGGCCCCACATTTTTTAACTTTCCCCAATATCCGCTTCCCCCAGAGTTAGAATCCTTTAGTCTGTGGGGTGCAGGGGGGCACAGCCCCCCCGCAAAAGAAAAATCAGCGTTATTTTCACTGCACAGTTCTTGACCATACTATTCTTGTTGCTGCTGTCTGGACCCAGTGGCGAATATTTGGCTCTCAATGTATCTAGTTCTGTCCTTAAATTATCTGCCGAATTTCTAGATAACAAACTGTAATGTGCAGATGTGGGCAGCCACTCCTCCACCTGGACATTCATTTTCTTCTTCCTCACTGATGCTAAGCAGATAAATTCTCCTCTTCACATTGCTATCGATGGACCTGTAATTTTCTTCCCAAGAAGAATGAATAAACTTTTTCATATGCTCCAGAATATAAGAGTCAGATAATAGCTGTCGATTAAGAGACCAAGTGCCAGCACTCAAGGGGCAATGGGACATAAACCAAGTAATCCAAACTGGACAGTGATCTGATATCACTCTAGAATATATACATATTCCCTCCACTCTTGAGAGAGAAGGCTTGCTGGAGTAAGAAGTAATCTAGCGACAATAAGCCCCGCTGAGGTAAACAAGTACTCTCTCTTCCTGATGAAAAGCCTCCAAGGATCTTCCAACCCCATATCAGACATAAATTCCCTCATGACTCTTTGTACAGGCGATAACCCCACATGTCTATGATAAGATCTATCGATGGTATTAGAAAGAACAAGGTTCCAATCCCAGTAGGCAAGGTACTTCCCCAAATGAGGCCAATAAAGTGGCCAGGGGTTGGAAAAATTAAGGGGTATCTGCATTGGGCCCATAAATGGATCCTAAAACAATTTCCCTATTAGCAAGCTGGTCATGAATAATGACATAGTGACCCTCTGGGTCCTACCATTCCCTAATCAGAGTAAAAGGGACCAATTTATATACCAACACTGCCACACCTCGTTACCTGACACTTGATCCCACACCGAAAATTTGACCCATCCACAACTTTTTTAACTGATGTAACTGATCAACAGGGATGTGCGTTTCCTGCAACATAACAATATGGGGAGAATATCGAACTAGGTGTCGCAGGATACAATATTTTTTTATTATTGTCCTTACTCCCTTTCACATTCCATGTGATTACTTTCCAATTCTCCATATAACGAACTTGTCAAAACAATATTTAACAGTGAGCTCCCTATAGATAAGTAGACTGGATTACACCCTCCATAACTAGGATAAAATCCTCCCTACCCCAATAAAAATCACCTACCCCCTACATCCCACCAAAAAATCTGAATATCTACCCATCCACCCTATTCTATTCACCACACGGGCTGGAAGCCCCCTCCTAAAAATGTGGTCTATAATGCCCGAGTAGGAGGAAGAGCTCCTGTTAGACCCACACATGCTCTTACCTTAAATCTCCACCCCCTCCCACATAGTTAGTCTTAACCCTTTCTTAAACTGAATTTGAAATTAAATGTAAGGATTGCCAGGAATATCTCCTGAACTAACCAAGCACACCCTATTTTATCCCTAGGTTGGAGGTATGTGGTACAACAAAAATACTACGTATGTTCAATCGTCTCCCTCCCAGCTATAATATGGGTAGCATATATGAATGAGAACTCCCAATCTTTAATGTTGAAAGCTGGAGAAATATTATCAATATCCAGCAGAAAATGGCTGGGCAAAATCAAAAAGGCAAATACAAACTTGGTTAAATTTAAAGTGCCCATCTAGGACTCCATTCCACCACAGCCCCCAACTACATGATTCGTATCTCCAAAAACCAAAATGCAAACTCCCAATTCAAAACCATTTACCTGTATGCCCTTGTTCAAACACAGAGAAATATAGAAAAAGAACAAAATAACCACAACTCAAGGCCTATAGTAGGGCAGAACAATATTACATGATACAATGGAGGAGTCAAAGTCTGCAATTTTGAAATGCAATTAATGTCCCAGTTTGCCAGGTTTAAGCTTTCAGACAAAAAACTGAACATTCTCTGGTGCTCCACGATCTGGAAATGTATCCTAAAGGCTCTAAGTTAAGTTTGGGTTGATCCTAACATACTAACATACTAAAATGCCAGCAGAATAGGCCTAACGGTCTTTCGTGTCTGCTCGTTTGGTCAGCCCCCATGCTGGGAGATGACCTTGCTGCCCACCTCGCTTTCTGTGGGGAATAAAAATACCAGATCGAACCAGAAAATCCTCCGAAGAGAAAGCAACAGTCTCTGACCAGCTTCTGGCAAAAATACCACAATCCAGCGAAAATGAAGCTTCTGGGCAGCAAAACAGTTTTTAAATGTGCCACGGGGGATCACCTACCCTCTCAATAGGACAAGCAGATCTGTAGTCTTCCATCTGATTGAAAATCTCAGCTTTGCCCAAAACAATGTGCTGGTAACTAAAGCTTAGCAGCCCATAATTTGGACTTTGTAGGTCAAATCCGGGGCCAACCTGATTCTTTTACCAGCTCATTCCATCTTTTCAAATTTTTTAGTAGCTTTAAGCAGGTGGTCCTGGTCCAGGTAATTAAGAACTCTTAAAATTATTGGCCTGGGAGGATAGCTTGCTGCAGGTTTAGGTCTGATGGAGTGGTGGGTCCTTTCTATAATATAGGTAGGCCGTTCTGTGAAGGACCCGCTAGTTGAGTAAGAAGCTTTTGTAAAAGTTCAATTGGTGAAGGGCCTTCCTCTCCTTCTGGGAGCCCCAGACAGACTGTTATTCCTTCTGGAGTGACCCTCCAAGTCTTCGACTTTTTCTTCAAGCTTCCTAATCTGGCGTTTCATTGTAACAACTTTTTGGTTCCAGCTTGGAGATTCTATCCTCGGCCGAGGAAATCTGTGCCTCCAAAACAATGGTCCTCTGAGCTAGAACCCACACCAATGTTTTCCATTCTTTAAAATCTTCCAGTAAGGTAAATAGTGCCGTTTTGATAGATTGTAATTCTATGTACATTTGTTCAAGTGCGACTGTATAGGTAGCAGTAGGAGGTGGTGAGGTAGGAGAGACACTGCAACTGGGCCTGTTAGCTTCAAGGCCTGCAGCAGTCTCCAGCTCACTGTCTGAATCTTCAAGTTGGAGAAAGCCTTCCTCTCGCTCCGAGTCTTCCAAATTTTCAGCCATTTCAACCAGATGTAATAAAAACTATATCTCCACAGCCCAATGGTTGAAAAGTAAGTCAAAGTGGAGAAATATCTATTTTTAGCTGTGGGTCTAGCGAAGCTCCTACACATTGCTGCCTACTCTCCGCTCGGTATCACATGACTCCACAAGCAACACTTTTTTACAAAGCCCTGTAAGGCAAAGGATTTTATGGAAACACTTACATGATGTGGCTCAACTGAAACAATGCTCACTTTGGACTAATCTCTCTCTATATTTTTTCCTGCTGTGCTCTGCATCACTGAAGGGTTAAGTGCTGGGACACTGTAAGTTTCTGTTTGCTTTTATTATCATGCCTCCTCACCAAAGCTCTCTTCAGGTGCTGTATCACTTGATGGAAAAAGTTTGGGAAACAATTATGAATAACTGTGATACAGAGGTGGGGCGCTTTATTGGTACGAGGTGGCTGAGGTCTTAGCAGACTTGCCATGCAAAATGATGGATCACACTTGCTGTTACATAAGTGGGCTCAGTATCTCTAAATGTGCCAAATATTCTTTACGTTTATGACTGGACACTGACTCCCAGTGTAAAGCTTGACTCCCATGCAGACACAAGACTGAAGGGCAGTGAATCCATTTGGGAGGTCTTCTGTGAATATAGATCATGCCCCTGGCATTCATATTGTATTGCATTACAGAAATACAGTATTACCTAGCAGACTGACCACCTGTGCACCTTGTGTTGTCAGGGGTTATTTGGGTACTGGTAAGATGTGCAGCTGGTGGAGGAGAGCTACATTGACAAGGGGCAGGGGTGTATTATTTGCTTTTCGTCTGCAATGAGATACTAGGGACATGTTCTCTCTTGCTCCCTGTGCAAGATTTGAAGCTGAGTTTTGGAACAGTGACTCTGAACTTGTGAGGTGGCTCTATTTAGGGCCCCCATGATGTTTGTGGGGGGTAAGGAACTGTAAATTTGAAAGATTTTATAATATTTTTACAGTTGCTGTGTCTTAATGCACTTTTTATTTGGAATTGGTGGAGGAAGGGGAGTCTTTCTACCTCACCTTTCTCAAGGTAGCAATTTTCAGACTGTGGGAGAAAGTGCTGGACTGGATTCGACGGGGGGGGGCAGGTCTCCTGGACTCGCTGTGAAGAGTGGTGGAGTTTGGGGAGTAGTTAGTTCCTGGGCCCCTTTATCTCTGGCAGGACTGACTGACTTTTCCACTTATCCCATGAACAGAGGTTTGGTGCTTTCAGTGCCCAGTATGTTGAACTAACATAATTGCTTTACAAATGGCAGGGTTCCATCAGTTATGCTATTCTCATGGTGCATGTCATGAGATTGGGCAGCAAGTATACTGCCTCAAGATCAGGTTCTGGGATCTGGATACTGAGATTACAAGTTTGTTTTTTATTTCAATTTATCTGTGGACTCCTTAGCAATCTGATAACCTCCAGTGGATTCTAAGAGGCTATGTTGTAAGTCGGTATTAGCCCAGGGGTATATCCGGTGGAATACTCCCTGGGCCTTCACACCTCTGTGCTACTTAGCAGTGCTGCCTTCTGATGTGTTACACATCTAGTATTCAGTGTTATCCTTATTGTTAGACCTCCTCGAGTTGCCATGGTTAGAGGCATGCACCAGGTTGTATGTTTAGTGTTCATGTTTGTTCATGTTCTAAACAGACATAGCGTAATAATGAGGTTAATTTTCCTAGATGTACCAGTGGAGGTGAGGGGGTTGGGGAAGGTGCTGGGTGCTGGGAACAGAAGTTAGGGGAACTATCATAAATAATTTTTATCATAGTTACCAAAGTAAATCTTCTGTCTTGGAACATCAAGGGGATTAATCATCTGATAAAAAGAAAATGGTTGCTGGTTTACCTAAAGCGACAGGAAATTGATATAACATATTTGCAAGAGACCCATTTAACAGACTCAAAGCATTTTAAAACTATGCAGAGACTGGGTGGATCAGGTATACTCAGTCCTTGTATCCTTCACATGCTAAAGGGGTCACCTTCCTCATAGATAAATGTCTCCCATCTGAGGCTTTTGCTAGCAAATCAGACCTGCGAGGTCATTGGGTTCAAGCACAGAAACTGTATAATTAACCAGCTGTTTTGCTAAATACATTGGCACCTAATTTGGATGACTGTAACTTTTTTTATGAGATGCCTCTCCAGCTGGACCAGATAGCAGGAGACACTATTGGGGGGGGGGCGGGATTTAACCTTGTATTGTATGTATACCTACAGTAAATCAATCATCACAGCTCCCCTATCAGTTGACAAAGCTGGCGCAGCTACTGTTATCCAATAGGAAGAATTTAGGATTTCAGGAGATATGGTGTATGATACACCCGAGCCAGAAAGTTTGCTCTTATTATTCATCTGTGCACCAATACCACACTAGGATTGATTTATTTCTAGTGACCACTGAAATTTTACAGAGCACAGTGCACTGTGAGTATTTTCATACACTTGTATAGGATCATCATAGCTCTTTAAAGTTGGTCTTGGAGTGAAGTAGCACCCACAAAGTAACAGTAAAATATGGAGATTAGAAACTATTCTACTTCATAAGAAGGAATTGTTGGAACAGCTAAGTATGGAAATCAAGAGATATTGGGAGCATAATGATCATTCAGTAAAATACTCTGGGGTGGCTTGGGATTCATTAACCCTTCCAGTGGCATGGTATGTTTCTTAAATGGCGGGCCACTCTAAGCGGCCCAAGTGTACACTGTTTACTTTTTAACTGATTATTTTAAATCCCATTAATCTTGACAAACAAATAATGGTTTATTCGTAACTAGACCCCTTCCCCTGCCTGCTATTAAAATTTTACCTCTGTAGCTTAATGTATGGTAAAGTACTGACAATTTAAAAATGAGCAACATTTTTTTTTTTGCTCTGCAGAATGCTCACTCAGAGCACCTGAAACAGCACCTTTGTGATGCTTGGAATGATTCTCAGCTCAGAACCAGTAGCATAGCAAATTGCCAGACAGCCTGGGTGCAAGGTGATGTTCCAGGCCCCCAGTTTTGAATAAACATCAAAATTATGATTTGAGACCCTCAAACCTTGTGGGCCCGGGTGCCACTGCATGCCCTGCACCCTTGTAGCTGCGCCCCTGCTCAGAACAGAGAAATCCACTCTGAGCTAAGAGACATGCTTTCTCTCTAATAAGGAGAGACATTTTACTTTACCTTTTATGTGCACTGTGAGGTATAGTAATAAAAAAATTGCTTGTGTGCTGTTTATTTTAATTTGATATAAAACAAAACACACCATTTTGCTTTCCAATTGATGTATCATTTCATACCTCAGCTTTCTCTGTGCTAAACACTGCAGTTCTTTCTAGCTTGTGGGACCTAAAGCTCTGCCAGTTTCTCACTTGAATTTTGATACAAAATTACAATTTAAAATCTGCGCAGCACCAGAAGTAGCTCAGCCTCTTTCACAGTTGAATTTTGATACAAAATAACAATTTTAGATCAGCCCAACACCTGTGTGGTAGCACATGATTTTTACTGTGCTGTTGATAAGTGGACCAAAGGATTTACTTGGCAATAAGGAACTTTCTGAAAGTAAGTTCAGTAAAACTAATATGGTGTTTTTGTGTGTGACTGTATTAGAACTTCAAAGCAAGATTCTTGTCATGATTGATATATCATATTTAATTTCCCAATTATTTATTTCTTTATTTGTTGTTTTGGTTATTCATTCTTTATGAAGGGGCTTGAAATTCAGTGTCTAGGCATGGTTTGTCACTTTTGTTTTGCTAATGATCATCATCTTCCAGCAAGAAACTGATCTGATTTTGTTTTTTGTTCTGAATGGTAAGAAGAGGGGACTGAGTTTTATTTTGTTTACGTTATCTATTTTTTTCTATCACTTAGCAAAGTTGTTGTATTTGCTACCCTCCCGCTTCCTGTTTGCATTTCTTGATGCTGACTGTAGTGCGAGTAAATGAGAGGTGAAGGGAGGAGTGAAGACTAGGCTACCAATCTTGCTTCTTTTCATGTAAACATGAATGCTTTATTGAGGAACTCGAGCTGTATTTTTATGTTGATTGCGCGCAGTGCAAGAAACATATTGGCACAGCTTGCTGAGAAGCAGGCTGTGGAGGCACGGCACTGTTGTGGCCAATGCCCCCACAGCCTGCAAAGGCTTAACTGCTTCCCCAATGCCGTTGCAGGCTGCTGGTGACACAAGTCTGGAACGTCGCACCAACTTGTGACAAATCAGCAGCTGCAATCAGGGCTACCTCGTCATTGCAGAGTAAGCCATCCGCTGCAATGAGGGAGTGACCCGTCATTGCAGGGCGGATCTAGCAAGCCTAATATTGTTTGTGAACATGGCGGTGGGTTGCCGCCCTGTTCTGAACAATATAACCCCAATGTTTTCTGCCCGACGGGGGCCCACCCCGTCGGCACATTGTGCACCCGTTTGTGTTCTGCCGACAGGGTGCCCAATCCCCATCAGCAAAAAGGAATTATCCTCCCTTTGTTTTTGCGTGGACGGGTGCCCAATCCTCGTCGGCAGAACGGAACCCTTTGTTGTTTGCCGATGGGGGTGCCCAATCCCCGTCGGCTACAGCACCCCCAAAAGCGAGACTCCAGTGGCATGCTGGGAGCCAACCCCAGCACGCCAAATGCTCCTGTGAAGGTATAAATCATCCCGCGTTGTCTTTTTTTTTTTTTACCTGTAAAGAAAAAATGGTCCCTCGCGGTCTCCCAGACCCTCCCTCGCAGCCTGCGCCCACCCACTGCGCACCCTGCATCGCCACACCCCCCACCCATACTTACCTCTGGAGTCCAGCGCGACGCTCTTCGGTGGACCAGGAACACGTCTGCACTCTTCAAAGCCGACCGCGAACTGAGGAAATGCCGGTAAGCTGTATAATGGAGTAAATAGGGGTTTTTCAACTTTGTTGCATATCTCAGGCATTTTTTGGAATTTTTTCACCAAATTTTCAACATGGGGTTTTTGGGACCCCTCCTTATGAATGCTTCAACTGTCATGGCATTTAATCTGCCTCGAAAGGTGATTTCGCGATCACTGTGCGGAATCAGCTTTGGGGGCCGAGTAACGAAACGACAGTGCCAGTGTTCATGAGGTGGGCTCTCAAAAAGCCTATGTTGCAAATTTGGGAAATCCCAAACGACTGTTTTTACGAAAGCGGCGCTGCACAGCTGCTACACATGCTCGTAACTTCGTGAATTTGCAATATTTTGATGCCAGATTTTTAACACTGGCATTTTGTCACACCTCCTTGTGAACAGTACAGCTGTCATTGTTCACATTCTGGCGGAAATGTGTTTTTGCACTTCCGGTGCAGAATAGCGCAGTTGCTGTCGGAAATCAGTGTTTGGGACAGATTAAGAAAATGACAGTGACACTGTTCATGAGTAGAGGTCCTAAAATGCCTATGTTGAAAATTTGGTGATGATAGCCCATCAAATGACTGTGTTACAAGTGTGCGTACACACTTTCCACACACCCTTGTAACTTTGCTGATTCGTAATATTGTCACGCCACATTTTCAACAATGGCAATTTTTCACACCTCCTTATGAGCAGTACAGCTGTCATTTTTCACATCCTGAGTGAAATGTGGTTTCACAGTTGCAGCACAGAATAACGCTGTCGCTGTGGGAAATCAGTGTTCGGGACAGATTAAGAAAATGACAGTGGCACTGTTCATGAACAGAGGTCCTAAAATCACTATGTTGGAAAGTTGGTGTCAAAACTCCATAACATGACTGTGTTACAAGTGTGCGTTCAACTGTTTCCATGCACCCTTATAACTTTGCAAATTTGTAATATTTTCAAGCCACATTTTCAACAGTGGCATTCTTTCACACCTCCTTATGAACAGTACAGCTGTCATTTTTCACATCCTGGCTAAAATATGTTTTTGCACTCCTGACAGAGAATAGCATGGTCGCTGTGGGACATCAGTGTTTGGGAGATATTAAGATGGAACAAGTGAGAGGGGGGAGTGACCGAGCTCAACTGAGCTCTGTTGGGATTGCTCCAGATTTGTTTGTGGGCAGAAAAGTCCCCAACACAAGAGGCCAGTACAAAAGGGCAGCCTGCAGCACTGGGAGAAACAGAACGAGAGAGTGAGTGAGAGAGGGGGAGTGAACGAACTCACCAGAGCGCTGTCAGGACTGCTGCGGATTTCTTTTTGGCCAGAAAAAGGCATCAGTGCAGGCAGGGGCCCAGTAGAAAAGGCCAGCCTGCAGCTGTGGGAGAAACAGTACAGATGAGTGAGACAGGGGGACTGAGTGAGCTCAACGGAGCTCTATCAGGACTGCTGCGGTTTCTTTGTTGGCAGAAAAAGGCGCCAATACAGGCAGGAGCCCCTTACAAAAGGGCCGCTTGCAGCACCACGACAAACAGAATAAGCGCATGACAGAGGGAGACTGAGCAACCTCAATGGAGCTTTGTTGGTACAGCTGCGGATGTATTTGTGGACAGACAAAGGTGCTAACACAACCAGCAGCCCTGTACACAAGCACAGCCTGCAGCGCCAAGAGAAACAGAACGAGTGAATGACAGAGCGGTAGTGAGCGAGCTCAACGGAGCTCTATTGTGATTGCTGCTGATTTCTTTGTGGGCAGAAAATGCGGCAACACAGGCGGGAGCCCAGTGCAAAAGGCCAGCTTGCAGCGTGGGCAGAAATGGAATAAGTGAGTGAGACAGGGGGACTGAGTGAGCTCAACAGAGCTCTGTTGAGACTGCTGCAGATTTGTTTGTGGGCAGAAAAAGGCAGCAATGCATGCAGAAGCCCAGTACAAAATGTCAGGCTGCAGTGGCAGGAAAACCAGAATGCGCGAGTGAGAGAGAGGGAGTAAGTGAGCTCAGTGGAGCTGTATTGTAACTGCTACAAATGGCGGCAACGCAGGCAGGAGCCCAATAGAAAAGGGCAGCCTGCAACGCCACCAGAAATGGAATGAGCGAGTGAGAGAAGGGGACTGAGCGAGCTCAATGGAGCATTGTTGGGACTGCTGCAGATTTCTTTGTGGGCAGAAAAAGGCGCCAACAGAGCCAGGAGCCCAGTACAAAAGGGCAGGCTGCAGCATCAGGAGAAACAGAATGAGTGAGTGACAAAGGGGGAGTGAGCGCCCTCAACAGAGCTCTGTCGGGACAGCTGTGGATTTCCTTGTGGGCAGAAAAAGATGCCAACACAGGAAGAAGCCCAGTACAAAAGGGCAGCCTGCAGCGCTGGCAGAAATGGAACGAGTGAGTGAGAGAGGGGGACTCAGCAGACTCAACAGGCCTGTGTTTGGACTGCTGCAGATTTCTTTGTGGGCAGAAAAAGCCACCAACAGAGGCAGGAGCCCTGTACAAAAAGGCAGCCTGCAGAGCCAGGAGAAACAGAATGAGTGAGTGAGAGAGGTGGAGCGAGCCACCCCAACGCAGCTCTGTCGGGACAGCTGCAGATTTCTTAGTGGGCAGAACAAGGTGCCAATGCAGGCAGGAGCCCAGTACAAAACAGCAGCCTGCAGCACCAGGAGAAACAGACTGAGCGAGTGACAGAGGGGCAGTGAGCGAGCTCAACACACCAGCGCAATCAACATTCAGCATAGACAAATGCTTGTTTCTTCATTGTGATGGTTTTCTTTAGGGGTACTGTTTTGAAAGGCTGAAAAAACAACTGAGGATGTCATGTCCAGGCAGTTACAGTAAGTGCCTTCATGGCCATTTGCATGTAACCTGCATTTGATTGTGGTGGTACAGTATACATAAATCATTTTTTTCAGCTTGTGCTTGACTGTTGTCAGCTTTTGGACCATGCACAATTGAAAGGCTCAGCACAAATGTTTGTGCTGCAGTTTGTGAATCCTGCCCCAGGGCTTTTACTGATTTTAAAGTGCAAGCCTGTTTGTTCTAGGATTTTTCTGCCCAGAACTCTGGGACCAGCAGAACTGGGCCTAAAAACAGAAGTCCCTAGAACTTGGAAAGTTTTAAGATTTATACCAAAAAGCACCTCCACTACAAAAATGGTTTGAAGGGGTTTAAATGCAAACTGTACATTAATTTTATTTATTAAAGATGTGGTCATCAGTATAGTCACAGTAAGCCTGGACTGGTTTACAGGTGCATCCGTGGGTGGTGGGTGGGGTGTGTCAGGGAATCCTTCAAGGGGTACAACAGGGAGTGAAACAGTAATAACAAAGTGATAGAAGTAGTAATGTAAACTTGTACTGTAAAATCACACAAGTAAGGAATTTTGAAGAAGTATAAAACAATGGTTATGGTGTAAATAAGCAAGTGATCAGGAATGTCAATGCAAGAACATTTTTAGAAATGTGGCACACGTTACCCTTGGGCCTAAATGCAAAAGCTTACCATAGGTCAGAGGGGAAAACGGGGGGAGGGCAACCACATTACAGGGGCCAATGGAGCAGGGTGAGGGTGGCTCCAGAGCAGGGTCCCCCCCCCAGGCTACAAGGGCTGGGGTCATCTTTGGAAGGCTGATAGGGTGTACTGGTTGTGGGTTATCCATAGTACTGGATATACAGAAGTCTGGAAAATGGGGGGATGCATGGTATGTAGGCAAACTGCACAGCTAAGGGAGGAGGTGGGATTGCTGAGGTGGACACTAAGATGGGAAAGGGAGAGGAGTAGCAGAGAGGACAGGAGGAGTCCCGCTGAAGGAGATATTGCAGCTAGGGGGGCTAGGTGCAGTTAAAAGGTGGGCTGCAGGGGGACAAGGAGCAAACATGGGCACAGGAAGGAAAAGATGGGATGAGGTATGGAGGAAAATAGAGGAGCACGAAAGTAAGGAGAGGATGTAGAGGAAGGCTCCAGAGGGGATACAGGAATCCCAGCTAGTGGCAGAAAAGGGAACAAGAGTAACCAGTGGGGATAGCAGGTGATAAAGTGCAAGAGTCCAAAGCCTGCACAGAGGACAAGGGAGAAGAGAGCAATGGGAGGACCATCCGCCAGAGAGATACAGGCAGTGGGCCTAGAACAAAAAAATAGATTTGCCCCACTAGGGGCACAAAATGTGAGGGAAGAGCAGGAAAATGGAGTTGAAAGAGCACACAGGGGAAATAGGAGAGACAGGCACAAATGAAGGCTCAGAAAAATTGGAAAAGGGGGATGCCCAATCAGGTAAGAACAACAGGCAAACCCAAAAGGAGGTGGGGCAGTGTGCTCGGGTCCAGTGGTGCCAAAGCAGGATGGGACAGGGAAGGGTGAGGGCCCCCAGGAAAAATCAGTCAGGGCACAGGCAGAGGCAGAAAGACACTGAGTAGAAAAGTTCACAGATAGAGAGGCGGAGGCAGGAAGCCTGGCAGAAAGCTCCTGTGGATGTCACAAAGCTGGGGGGAGCGCAGAGTGAAGACAGTACTTTGGGAGGTGACATGGTCAAAGGGGGTATTGAAAATAGGGTAGTAAATAGGATACAGAGGGTTGGGGGTAGGATGGAAGGGAGATGTAACCAGAAGGAGATGGAGAACAGGGTTCTACTGGTTGGGGAACTCTATAATAAAACTAATTGGGTTGGGGCAGTGGGGACAAAAGCACATTGTGGGTGGATTGTCTGCCTGGCATGATGGCAGCTAAGGTCATTCACTATATCCCCTCAAGGGGGAAGCAACAGGATGAGAAAACACATCTGCTGTTCTACCTGGGAATGAATGACCTGGCGAGAAATCGCCTGATGGAGGTACAGGCAAGATTCAGAGCTCTGCTAGATACGTATGGGGATCAAATTAGTGACTTTTTTCAGAGGTACTACCATTACCAAGGGCAAGCACTGATCGGCAGATGAGGATAAGGGAGTTCAATGAGTGGCTGGTGGGGTGGGGTGAGAAAATGGGGTAAGGGTTAGTAGGGGACTGGGGCTCTATGTGGGGGGACAAGAGCGTGTTTGCACCAGACAGACTGCACCTGAATATGGAGGGGGTGGCAGTACTAAAAAGCAAACTAGATGAATTGATAGCTGATACCTACAATTTAAACTAGGTTGGGGGGAATCTGCTCCACAAGGAAGAAAGTTTGGGGTACTACAAGCCCCCCAGGATAGCACTACATTCTTGGACGAGAGGAGGCGGGTGAAGGGGAACAATGGGGGAGGCTGGAGGAAGGGATTCACAGTAAAAGCCAGAAGTTTGGGAAATAAGAGTGTGAACCTGGAGGCCATCATGAGGGATGAGGGACTAGATCTAGTTGCAGTGAATAAGACTTGGTAAACAGAGCATCGCACCTGGGAAACAACCATTCCAGGATACAGACTGCTCAGAAGGGACAGGGAGGGCAAGGGGGGTTGCCTTATGCATCAGGGAAATCTTTAGTGTAACTGAAGGGCAGGAGGAGGAGGAGGAAGGGGAGACTGAGCTGCTGCAGTAACTCTAGTTAGGAAGAGAAATTAATCCCTGTGGCTGGAGGTGGTATACAGGCCTCCTGCACAAGGGGAGGAGGATAATAAATGGCTAACTCAGGCAATCATGAGGCTGGCCCAGAAAGGAGAACTGCTACTGATGGGTGACCTGAACCTCCCAGATGTTAACTGGGAAATCCCAGATGCAGTATCTGCAAGGAGCAGAGACGTACAGTATTAGACGAGCTCAGGGGGTACTCCTTCAACAGCTGGTCAGGGAGCCAATGATGGGAAGCAACTTGTTAGATGTAGTCCTGACTAATGGGGAGAGTGTGGAGGAGGTACGGGTGGGAGAAGTCTTGGGCACCAGCGACCACAGCACAGTATGGTTCAGGGTCAGAGAAGGGAGGGAAGGAGACAGGCAAAACCAGTACATCAGTCATGAACTTCAGACACATGAACTCTGATAAGATGACTAAGATAGAGAAAAAGTGGAATATAAGATGAATATAGAAACAGTGGAGGAATTATGGAAAGCTATGAGGGGAAGGGTTCAGGAAGCAGTAGAAATGTGCATAAAAAAGGTCAGGAAGAGCAAGAGGGGGAGGAGATTACTCTGGTTCACTAGAGAGGTGGCGGGGACAGTCAAGAAAAGGAGGAGGGCTTTCAGAACATTTAAGAGGACACTGAGAGGAAGATAGGGAGGAGTACAGGAAGAAGAGGAGTTTGGCGGGCGGTGGGGAGATCAGAAGGGCAAAGGCAGCCACTGAGGAGAAAATAGCTAAAAACGCTAAGAAGTGGATTAAAATTTTTTCAGATACATGAGGGAGAGGAGAAGGGCTGGGCAGGGTATTGCTAGACCGAGGGGGGGGGGGATAAGCTTGGAGCAGGACTATGTAAAAGCAGATGCATTAAATAAGTACTTTCAGTATTCATGGAGGAAGAGGAAGGCTAAAGTCTAAGGGGAGGGAGAGAGGACTAATGAATGGATCACAGCTTGTTCACTGTGGATAGGATCAGGGCGGAGCTAGATAGAGTATGAGTGGACAAGGAGATGGGGCCTGACAGGTTGCACCCCAGAGTGATCAGGGAATTGAGGCACAAGCTCACTGTACCCATCACAAGGCTCTTCAACCTGTCCCTGGATACAGGGAGGGTGCCGAAGGACTGGAGGAAAGTGGACGTGGTGCCCTTGCACAAGGGAGGTAGCAGGGAGCTGAAGGAGAACTACTGCCCAGTCAGTCACATGTCTGTGGTGGGGAAGGTAATGGAGGCATTAATCAAGGAGAGGGTGGTGGATTACCTGGGAGGAGTGTGGTGTGCAGGACAGTAGCAGCATGGCTTCATCAAAGGGAAATCATGCAAGACCAACCTAACTGAGTTCTTTGATTGGGTGACTCAGGTAATCGACCAGGAGGGGGCAGTGGACATGGCCTATTTGGACTTCAGAAAGGCCTTTGACACCATCCCCCACAGGAGGTTGGTGAGCAAGATGGAAAGTATGGGGTTGGGAGGGAAAATAGCAACCTGGGTGGAGGCATGGCCTGCAGGGAGAACTCAGAGTGTTACTAAACGGGGTGAACTCTGAGATGGCAAGGGCAAGGAGTTGGGTGCCACAGGGCTCAGTTTTGGGTCCGCTTCTCTTCAACATCTACATCAGTCATATTGCAGAAGGTTTAAGAGGGAGAGTGTGATGATTTGCTGATGATACAAAAATCTGCAATAGGGTGGACACCCAGGACAGGTGGAGGACATAAGGAAGGACCTTTAGATGCTCGAGAAGTGGGAAGTGTCAGCTGAAATTTAATGCCAAGGAATGCACTGTGATGTACCTAGGGAGTAAACACATTCATGCAGGGTACACACTGGGTGGGGAGGAATCAAAAAATCAGAACAGGAAGGATCTGGGGATCATAGTCCCTGAGAGAACCTTAAGGTGGGGTTCCAATGTGGCAGGGCGGAGGAAAGGGCCAATGGAATGTTGGCAGGCATAGGCAGGGACATTACTAGCAGAAGGAGGGAGGGAGGTAATAATACACCTCTACAAAGCTATGGTGAGGCCGCAACTAGAGTACAGGGCTCAGTTCTGGAGACCACATCTCCACAGGGATGTAGATGCATTGGAGAGGGTCCAGAGAAGGGCAACAAAAATAGTGCAGGGTATGCAGAGAAAGACATACAAGCAGAGATATAAGGAGTTGAATCTGTACACGCTGGAAACAAGGAGGGAAAGGGGTGACATGAATAATACCTTTAGATATGTAAAGTGGCTAAATAAAGTAGGAGAATGGGATCTGCTAAAGAGGAAGGAGGGAGCCAGAACTAGAGGGCACAGCCGCAGACTGCAAGGAAATAGATTCAGGGGCAATGTGAGGGGGCGCTTCTCAAAGAGGTGGTGGTGCCTTGGAAACAGACTGCCAGACAGAGTGGTGGGAGCTAAAACAGTGGTGGAATTTAAGAGGCATGGGACAGGTATGTGGGGTTGAGTATTGTGGTGGAGGGCATGGGCAGGTGGAGAGGGGGTATTTGAAAGGGGAGGGATGGGAAGACTTGATGTGCCAGAAGAGTCCTTTTCTGCCATTAAGCTTCTATGATTTTATGATAGGCATAGTGAGTCAAGGCTGGTTTGCAGGTGAATCTGTGTGTGTGATGGGGGGGCACTGAAGCCTTCAAGGAGTACAACAGGGAGTGAGACAGTAATAAGAAAGTGACAGCAGTAGGAGCGTAAACATGTACAGTAAAATCATACAAATGTAACCCCTAGGTGGCACTACCCCAAAGGCTACTACCCCTGTCTGCTTGGCTAGTTGCAGGTTAAGGGGCCTGGGTACTGAAATGGGTGCCTTCACCTGGAGGTCGGGGTTGTTAGTGGTCAAGCTAACCTGGGTACAACCCTCCGGGACACTGTAACCCCCCACCCATTCCCTTCTAGTGGCCTGAACTATATACAGTAATCAATTTTGCAATGACCCTTATTCACCAAGCAATTACCCACACAGTTTGCACTTACCACCAGGGTTGGTTCCACCAGTTCGACCCTTGGGACCCCTTGTAAAATAAGGTTAGGCACAGCAAACAACAATAGTACAGTGCTTTTGGTACAAATTGGAACTACAGTCAGGTTAAATGCAAACAGAATTAGATCTGATTTATTAAGGGGGCTTGAACAAGGAAGGGGCATAATCAGGTCGATTGGTTTAAGGGCTAGATTGATCAGACAGTCGTGCATGCACTTCAGAGTCCCTACACAGTCACACACTCTGGGTACCCAGGTGGGAGTAAGGTGGGCTAGCCAGGAATGTTGCCCTGGGTAGGCCAGTGTCGCAGCTGGTTGGGGCCCTGTGATGAAAGAAAGAAACATGCACAACACACACTATTTGTAATCTGGAGCTGGAGGGCTCAGTTCGAGAAGGAAAAGACAACAAGGAAATCAGATGACAACACTTTAGATTTAGCTGTTGTTGCAGGGAGCTACCCTGATGTGTCCTCACGATACCTAATACAGGACACAGGCAGGACAAAATTGAGACTGCAGATGGATGAGCTGGAGTGCCAGAAGAAGCAAGGCCCACGTAAATTACCGAGGAGTCATTCCTGTTCAAGGCATTGAGCAGGGGGCTGATCCCCAGGCAGGTCTCTCATCAATGGCTTTCTCTGTTTATTTTTTTTTATTTAGTTTTTGTTGACCGGGTAAGTGCACTAGACAAATCCTGCCTATTTTCAGGCACAACCCGGGGGAGGGGGATACAAATGAATGCCAACTGACCTTGAACCAGATTTAGCTGTTGGTGGTATTTTTAGTGAATGAGGGAAATTTGGCCAGGACACCGGGGAAATGCCCCTGCTCTGTGAGGGGGCAGTATCCCACATGCCACCGCTATGGATGCAGAGGGCAGTATGCTGGTAGCAACGGACGAGGATGGAGGTCTGCCGCAAGAAGGCGAAGCAAGTGTCTCAATTGTATCCTCATTTTCACAATCTCAGCCTATACTGGAGCCTATTACTGATGCAGTTGCTCATTGTGAAGGGATGGCGCTTCTAGATCAAGATATTGCTGCAGTTGTAGCCATGACTGAACGCTGGGAGCAGTTGCAAGCACAATTGCTACAAACCGAACAAGCCCTTACCTCAGCTCAGGTAGATTTGCTGGATAAAAAACAGAAACGTCTTCTCGGTGTCTCTCCCGAATCTCTGCGGAGGAACTACAAGCTGGGTCCTGGTTCTATGGATGACGCAGTTCCTTCTGCGATGGAACAGACTTCCTCAGTGCTACACACTAATGCTCCGGATGCTTTGCTTCTCCCTGACACTTGGTCCCCGGAATTAGCCCTTTCAGCTGCAGGTTGGACTAGAGAGATTGATGGATCGTGAATTTCAGACCCTGACAAGCCACAGGACGTTGTGGCGCGTTCTACGGATTCTGGTGCTGCCGGGTTTGCTTCTCCTGCAGTGCATACCTCTCATTCTTCAGAATCAGCGGTTTCTGACACCTGGAAACACAAGGTACTGTCATTTCAGCCCACTTTTGGATGATTTAACTCCTTCAGTCATTTCCAGCGCCTACGATTCCTCGGTGACTTCCCGGATGTACCTTAGTACCACCTAAATCTTCTTTTCAACTTTGTTTTCTAAACCCTTGGAGCAGGCTAAGCGTGAGCGCATTCGCTAAGATATTTGGGAGGTATGGAGGAGTTGCCTGACAGGTTTTATGTGGGGAAAGTACTGATTAAACAATCTTTAGGTGTTTTACCCTCAGATATCTATGCTCTCATTCACGACCCTGGTGAACATTCCTTTGATGTCAGCTTCAGGACTTCTGCTATTTTGGACACTTTTGGTTTAGTATACTTTTAAAGACTAATCCCTTATGGTCTCATTTTCAGGTTACGCCTTTAACTAAACAACCTTTCAGGGTTGCGACAGTATTGTTTCGAAATGAAGGGATTAATTTGGCTGACATTCTTTTTTGGTTAAATAAACGCTGTGATGTCCAGGGTTTACCTGATCCAATTTTGGATGGTGAGGGCTTTTGGAATGGGGGATGGAAGGTAAAATTGAAGCTACATAGTGCTCAGGATGAATTTGTTCACCTCTCGAATGGTTTTTTTTATTGGATGGGATAAGGGTTTCCTGTTCTACCCTGGTCAGCCCAGGAGATGTTATAGATGTGGTTCTCCCCGCCATATTAGTACAGCATGTGAGAAGATTCTTTGCTTTCAATGCAGGGAACTGGGTCACTCAGGTTATCAATGCGAAAACCTTGTTAAATGTACCTTTTGTGAGGAAGAGGGGCATGTCTTTTCTGACTGTCCGAGTGCTGCACATCACACTGAAGAATCTGATTATGCGTTACAAGATTTGTTAATTTTTAAAGCTGCTAGAAATTTATTGTCTGGTGTTGCCTCTAGTACTCCCATAGGCCCGATGTCTTATTCAGCTGCTTTATCTTCTAGGCCTTCTGCAGCTTCCTCTGCCCAATCTAAGATGGCTCCCCCCATGTCCTCTTCCCCTGCTAAACCCCAGACCTCTCTTGGTCATGGTGTTCTTGGGTGTAAACTGGCAGATGTTTCTAAACCTAAGGTGACAGATTCTTCTTCGGTACTGATTGAGTCGAATAGTTCTGTCCCCTTTTCCCCTGCTGAGCCTCATCTTTCCTGTAAACCGGTGTTGGACTGGGCTCAGTCCCCAGAACCTGTGTCGGTCTCCAATTCCTATGGCGTTCTAGCTTCCTTGGGTACGGATGACCACGATTCAGATGTAGCCTCTCAAGACACTTCCCATATGGATTTTGTCTCTGATTTTGATTCAATTTCAGATCCTAGGGTAGGAGTTAAGGGTAAATCAGAAAAAACTGCGTCCAGGATTGTCATACGTAACAGCAATAGAAAATTACCCACTAATACTTAATTCACTCCTGGTTTAACAACCCCTGCGTATGACATTTCTTTAGCTAGTTTAAATGTTAACAGTATTCGCTCCCTTTATAAACGTAGGATAACATTTGCCCTTTTCTCTGAATTACTTTATGATGTGATTTTTTTTTCAGGACACTAGACTATATACGACTCAGGACTTCCTTGCTGCAACTGATTTGTGGGGTTGGGGTCCTTGTTTTTGGTCTGGAGGCACTGATGTGCGTTCTGGCCTGGATATTTGTTTTACGTCTCTTAGATTTAAAATCCTTGATGAAATCCATATTGCTCCAGGTAGGGCTTTATTGTTGGATGTTCTTATTGATGGCACCCCTTTCCGTCTTATTAATGTAACCCATATGCTCCATTTTTGTAGCATGGATATACATATGTGTCTACGGGTTCGGGGAAGGATGAGGTTACCTGGCACAAGAGACCTAGGTTTGGCTACTCTGCACAGGGGCACCCAGGTAAATCCAACTACAGGAAGCAATAACTGTAATGTCCAGAACCAGAATTGGGATTTTTCAGTGTGGCTTTATTTATTAACTCACTGAACATAAACAAAGCACTGCATGGTCCCCAAAGGGCTATGTTACTGTAATGCAGATTAGAGGTTAAACACAGCGGTCCATTTGAGGAATGAACACATTACAACAGTTGTCTGGCTTTGGACCCACCAGGCACTCAGCCCGAACTTCGCATGTGCATTCGATACATAGCCCGACTGGCCTGGCTCCCCTGCCAGCCACTCGACTGACGGTCCACTTGGTGAATGAACCCAAACTTTACTTGGAAAGACATCCCATCAAACAAGGAGGCTCCCAAACTGTGGCTCCCAACACCACTTGAAGTCAGCGACTCCTAGAGAGATTTTGTTTTCATACTTCCAATCGAAACTCCCATCATAAAAGGAGTAATTTTCCCATCCTGTGGCTCCCCACACCACTTGGAGTCTGCGACTCCTAGAGAGATTTTCAAGTTGCGACCCACGTCTGGGTACCCACCCCATCACTGGCCAAGCGCATGGGACAAGTAGCAAAACACAGAAGAAATTCGTAGAGGTGGACCTGGTTACTAAAGATGGGGGGTTTTCCCACCTCCAGCTCCACAGCCCATACCCGGCCATTTCTCTGGACACACAGAACTTTAGACTTTAAAATGTAGATTGACGGTGGATGACCTGAAGCACCCTCTACAGTGAACTTTAAATCCATTAACACTTTAAACAGATGACTGCTCTATTTGTTTGTCCTAGTTGACATAGTCCTCCCAAATAGCAGATCCACATTTACTTGAAATCCAACTGAAGAAAAGAAGTTGTTTTGCCCCTTCCAATGGAGCCAAACACTCACCCATTCGTTGCAGCTGCCCCACAGGCGAAGTACTGTAACCTTTTCTGTTATACATGAACAGACTGAACTTAAATTAAAACAGGCAGCTTTCTTCCCAGGGTGGGAGAAGGGGATTGCCCCTGGAACCCACAGAGAACTTTCCTACCCCCTTCCCCAGAGGGAGGGGGTAAACAGACAACTACTGGTGTCCTTCTTGTTTGCTGGACCAACTCAAGACTGACTTTGAATTTCCTAAAGTTCTAAACTTACTCTGAGCTGAAGATTCCAAATGTGGCTCATGCAGCTGCGACAGTTTTATTATGATGTCATCTCTCAAGTCTCAGCTGTGACTGAGGACAGAGTGAGACAGTGTGAAACCCATTTAACTGGAGTTTCACAAGCTGCCTTCCCTGCCTACCACTAGGTCTTACTGGGATTCTAGTAACCCCGGGTAACAAAGGGGTTACATTAATATTTATGCCCCTCAAAATAAATGGGACCACATCCAACTATTACATCTTATTAGGCCATTTTTGTACACTAATAAGAATGTTTTATTTGGTGGTGACTTTAATATAGCTCGTGGGCCTACTACCTCTGCTAACCCCAAAATTTATTGTGATTCCCATTGTTTGAATGATTTGTTATCACTTTCAGGTTTAAGAGATGTTTTTGAACATACTCCTTTTACTTACACCCAGGGTACCAGGAAATCTAGGATTGATTATTGGTTTATTTCCCCCTCTCTGCAGTTTTTCGCTCCACAAGTCGAATTGGTAGCTTCCTCAGACCATGGTCTGTTGAGTTTTTCCCTATCTGCTTATAAAAACACTTCCAAAGGTCCAGGATATTGGAAATTAAACTTATCTTTGTTAGAGATTCCCGAAGTTGTAGAGGGTTTTATTGATGTTTTGAAAGCTTGTCTTTCTGTTTATTTTCTTTATTATCAACCCCAGGATTGGTGGGAAGATTCTAAAGTTAACTTGAAACAATATTTTTTACATATTGGACGTTTGTTAGGGACTTCTCGTAAAAACACCCAGAGATCTTTACAAAATTTATTGATACATTTCTATTCCCAGATTAATCTAGGTGTGGAGATTGAGGCACATGATTTACAGTCGGTTAAGGCTCAGCTGGCGCAGCTTTATAATGCCAAACATCTCCACTTAGAAAGAGAACAAAAATTTAATCACGGCTGGTTCTTCATGATACGAACCCATATGAATATAGGAAAACGCTTCGAGACCACATGGATATATGTATCGCCTATCTGATTTACATGGTCGTGTAGTTTCTTCCAAATCTGATCTGTTTGGGTTCTTGACTCCTATATCTCCTCTCTTTTTCAGGTCGATCCTCTTGTTCATAAGACTCTATTTCTCGGTGGCTTTATTCTATTTCTTTGCCGAAGTACCTGAAAAGCTTTTCTCTCTCCTTCTAGTGCCGATTTCATTAGTGGATTCGTTCTCTGTTATTCGGGGTCTTGGTAAAGGGAAAACTCCAGGTAAGATGGTCTTCAAATTAGCTTTATTGCCTTATTGGTGAACATTTAGGTACCCAATTGATAGATATGTTCAATAACTGTCTTTCTAGTGGTAATTTTCCGGTTAGTATGAATGAAGGGCTTATTATCTTTTTGTTCAAATCAGGCAACAGGGAGTGTCTCAATAATTGGAGACCGATTACTCTCTTAAATTCAGACTGTAAGCTCCTTACTAAAATTCTGAGTCTCAGACTTTCTTGTATTTTGCACCATGTTATACACTCTACTCAATTTTGTTCTGTTCCCGGTCGCACTATTACTGATGCTCTTATTCTTATTAGGAGATCCTTGAGGAGGGTAATAGGGAGGAATTGGCTCAGAATTTGTGTCCTCCTAGACCAAGCAAGAGCTTTTGACTCTGTGTCTCATTTGTATCTTTGGGAATGTATGTTACGGAGGGGATTTCCTTCCACCTTTATTTCTCGGCTTTGTAGTTATTATCTTCAAGCGGATATTATTCCCTATGTTAATGGTTGGATAGGTGTTAAACAGCCTTGTCGTAGAGGTGTACGACAAGGGTGTCCTTTAAGCCCTATTTTACATATTCTCTCTCTGAACCCGCTTCTTTTTGCTCTTTATGCGTCTGACCACATTCATGGTCTTTCCCTGGGTGTTGATGCTGAAATTAAAGTGGTCGCCTATGCAGATGATTTATGTTTTCTTCTAGCAGATGTCCCTTCCTGCACTGCTACTGGTCTTTTACCTGAGGCTTATTCTAAGGGCACTGGAGCCTCATTTAATTTGTTGAAGAGTAGGTGTAGTTTTTTTGGAGTTACTGAAACTACCCACTCCTACCTTTTGGGAATCCCCGTGACTTCTACAGTCCTTAAAATTTTGGGGATCTATTTTTTTGTGGCCCAGACATGGCACTTTATAACTGGGATTTCCTTATTAAATCTGCCAAGTGGAGGATTGCCTCTTGGAATCAATGGTCTATGTCTAAGCAAAAGAGGGTATATATAGTCAAAACATATCTTCTTGGTTTGTTTTTACATCTAAGCGCTGTTTATGAGCTGCCTGCTTCCCATGAAACTGCTATATTTGGTCTTTTTTTTCAAGCTATTTGGGGCAGCCAGTTAAATCCTATTAAAAGGAATATTTTATATTTACCTATTAAAGATGGTGGGATACATATGATTAATCCTGTATTATTCTTTTTCAGTGTTTTTTTATATAAGAATTTGGTTCCTCTTCTCTTGGGTCGCTCTACAATATGGTCTATTTGGTTATTGGATTTAACTTCCAGGTGGGTGACCGATTGGTCCTCCTCTGGAATTATTCATAAGCAAACACGTATTCATACTTTGGCGCACTATTTACATTCTTGTTTTGGGAAATTGAAAACTTGGCAAGTTTCTTACTCTATGCTTACTCACTCTTCCCGTAAGAGTATGTATTATTTTTTATTAGATAAATATTTTTCAGTTTGTCCTGTGTTTCCTGATGTGCCGGCTTCTGCTATACCTCAGATTTCTTTAATGCGTCAATCTCTCAGTCTTCCGCCCTATATGTGGGATGTCACTTGGCTCACAGTTCATGGAAAACTTGATGATAAAGGTAATTTAAAGCATAAGAGTCTGGAAGAAAGATATTTCCTAGACAAGATTCTTGTTCAACTTTTGTACTGAAACGATGACCCATTTATTTTTGAATGTCCCTATATTGTGCAATTTTGGTGGTTTTTTTATGCCAGTGGGCACATTTCGATTCCTATTATTAATAGGGATTGTTTATTTTTGGTATTTTATCTTCAGGCAGCAGGTGAAAATATATGTTAAAAAACAGTACACTGTCTCATTGCAGGTCCATTCATGGACCAGGAGGAAACCATTCACATTTAGCTTGGACTTTCCCTTCCTGGATGGTACCACCTCACAGATTGTCCATGTTGTTGAGGTTGCAGTAGGCCACCCTGGCCCCTCCATGGCTTCCACGCTGTCCTCCATTGTGCAAGAGGACTGTGCAACATGACCGGCTTTGGTTCCAGCTCAGGCATGCAGGTGTGATTGCACTTTGTTTGCACATCACACTCCATGGGCCACACCTGTGGCAGTTGCTACTTGTCTGTGGGTGGTTTGTACTAGTACTGTAGTGCCACTGTTCGCCCACAGTCCCAGTGGCTTCAAGGCTGTGCTGCACCATGGTCATATTCAAGTTCTGTGTCCACAGTTTCCTGTGTCCCTATCAGCTACTGTGCTGCAGTGGGGCTATGCTCAATGGTACACTTCCCTGCTGTCCAGCATGCAGGGATGCAGGGGTCCCTGTGTGTTGTGCACTCTGCCTACAGGTCAGTGTCCACCTACCTAAGCTGGTCTTTGCACCCCCCAGCATTGGCATCCGTAGTTCCCATGCATGCCTTCATGAGACCATGTCTGTCCGCTGCCCCCATGCATCATTTTCTGATGCCTACCTGTTCTCTATGTTCTCTTCAGCTGTAGTTCCCTGACCTGAGACTTCTGCAGTAAATGATCTATTGTAGCCCTCACTGTGCTCTTTCCTATGGGGCTTGCATTTTCTGCCCCTGTGCCGGTTTGTTTGTCAGAGTTTCAGTTCACCTGCTTTGTTTACTAACCACTCTCCCTGCATCTGAAATGGGCCCTGCCCAGCCAACCACTCTCCCTGCAGCTGAACCAACCTTTTGGCCCCTGGAGAAACCTTCCTCAAGGAAAGCACTGTCTATGGACCATTTCACAGTTACAAGGAGGGAGGAAGAGGCCCCCAGCTGAGTAGGAAGCAACTGCTGGTGTGGGGACTTAATTAGGGGATAGACTTGCAAGCAGGGTGGGGTAAAGAAGAGGGGTGAAATACTGAGAGGTACTTTGTCTTGGAGGGATGAGAGCAGATACAGTGGATCATTAGGCAGCAGGAGATGAGAGGGAGCTAGATGTCATTGTCCACCTGGGGACAAATGACATAGCAAGGGACGGGGTAGGGGTAGTCAGGGAAATTTCAGGGATAGGAGGAGGGTCTGCATGCATGCATGGTGGCTTTTGCCAAAAGGTTG
This sequence comes from Neoceratodus forsteri, assembly GCA_016271365.2. Lineage (NCBI taxonomy): Eukaryota > Metazoa > Chordata > Ceratodontiformes > Ceratodontidae > Neoceratodus > Neoceratodus forsteri. The sequence goes on from CM057453.1 coordinate 705,902,284, forward strand.
CCTATATACATCTTGGGAGAAGATAGGACTCTCCACATGGCTTTCAACAGTTGGTTAAATGCATGGTGCAGGGTAGGGCTCAGTACTAGGAGTGGGCCTCTTCAGTGTCTTCATAAGTGAAATTGCAGAAGAACTGAATGGGAAGGTATGTCTTTTTGCAGATGCCACCAAAACCTGTTATAGGGTTGACACTCAGGAGGGTGTGGAGAAAGAGTTCACCCATGCTGGTGTGACAGCCATGTTGCTGATGCCGATTACAGCACCAGCCATATTACAGCACCAGGCAAAATGTATCCTGGGAGTTACACCACCAAAGAGCCCTCCTGGGAAACAGTCTCCATTGGGCCCCTCCCTAATTATCCCACAGGTTCAGGTTCTAATTTACCTGTTCGTCCAGTCCTACCCCATCCTACAATCACCCCGCAGGTATACAGTAGATTGTTACTATCCCTGATGTTCAGTGGTTCCCATTTATTTATTTATTCATTCATTTGTTTATCGGCAGGGTGCACTGGTCCCAGAACCATTTTTCAGGCATGACCTGGGCCATTGAGGATGTCACAGGAATAAAAGCAGTACAAAGGAGGCTGGGACAAGGCATGCAATAGACAGTAATAAAATATACAGGATATTTATATGAACATATATATAAACTTGCAGCCATGAATGATAAATAACATTTATGACAATAGCAGGCACAGTAGTAGCTAAGTTGTAATACAAATTAGGCATGATCTGAGATGAGTAAAGGAAAAGTGCATCATGGCAGTGTAGGTATGGGCCAAGAAGGAAAAGGAGGGAAGGAAGTAGAGGCATGATAATAAGTTGGGAGGGCAGGAGCAAGTAGTGGAGGACAGAAGGTGAGATCCAAGGAGAGAGTGGAAGAGTCCTGGAGAGTCAGTGGTGCTAAGTGGAGTGGGAAGGTTGTTCCAAAGGAAAGGGGCTGCAGATGAGAATGCACATTTACCCATATGGTGGAGACTAGGGGGCACTCAAGCATGGAGCCAGCAGTGAGGCAGAGCTCTAGAACAAACACTTTTGGCCAAAGAAGGTGGGATTGCAGAGAGGTAGCTCGGTTTTGGATAGCCTTATTGACTGTGCTGGCCAGGAGATAGGTCTATTGGGCTGATGGGGAAGCCAGCTCAGGGTCTGATAGAGTGAGCAGTGGTGTGTTGAGTGAAAGTCCTTGACCTCTGTATATCCAAAGTCCCCACCACGACCCAGTTAGTTCTTACAGCAAATACTACCCACTGGTCCCCAGCCTTACTATATATTTGACACCCTTCCACATTTGGCACAGACCATCCTCTCAGCTCCTTGATCAGGCACAAAATGGATGATAGTTCACAATCATGTGCCAACTGTACACAGCTGTTTATACAATAGGCACATGAGAGCAAAACTGGCATTCTGTCCTCAATTGGTCACAGAGGTTAGCAGAGTGTCTGTGCCAATTGCCACTGTGAGGAGAGTGCGTAAACATATGGTGGGGGCCATGAATGGTGCAAGCAGTGGGACTGGGTGGGCAGGTAGTTATTGACAGTTTCCAATGTATGGAATGGACAGCAGCACCACTGAACACCAAGGGAAGTGTGATATTACTGATGGTGGGAGCTCAAAGGGGCAGTGGTAGGAGGCAGAGGTGATACTACCTGGTTTAGTGAGGCAACATCATTTAGAGCCATTTACCAACTGGTCAGAGACTCACTAATTATGTTATTCAAGATATCATTTTGTGTTCCTACCCTGTTTTTGGGGTGCAAAGTGTTGTTTGAGAGTCACTTACCCATTTAGCGATCGCAAATGCTCTTTGAATGTTCTGGTCTATGTGAACAATAACAGTCCATTACCAGTAAGATAAAGACAAGTGAACAAATACAAATATGGAATTGAGAGCTGTTCTCCATGAGGTTGATAATGTAATTTATCTTAACAATGCATTAGAGTACAGAGTATGATGAGATTAATACTGGTACCACTGTGCTACCACACAAGTCTAGGGTTGCTGTGAGAGGTACCAAATACTGAAATGTCAAAATAACGCAGTACCATTGTGCTACCAGTGTACCAGTATTTGTGGGAGCCGACAAAAATCTCAAAATTTCGTGATACCATTGTATTACCAGTGTATGCGTGAGAGACAGAGAAAATGGTAAAAAATGCCATAGGGATACCATTCTGCCAGTGCACTACCAATGCACAGAGGAAAGTCTATATATCACCTACCACTGTGATACCAGAGTACCACTGGATAGTACTATTGTGGATTTTTCAGCTGACCACAGTATTGCCATTGCTATACCACTATAATGCCATTGTGACAAATTCAGTCAGGGTAACCAGATTGCTGAGACTATGCAGTGCTAAAGAAGTGTGATAAAAATTATAAAGTGTTGCCAGTACTACTGCAGTGTGCAGCAAAAATTTGTGAAGGAAATACAGTGCTAAAGAAGTTTGCATGAAAATCTAAGAATTATTTGTAGTGCTCTTACAGTCTGCATCAAAAAATTAAAAAGATTGAGCAGTACTACTGCAGTGTGCAGCAAAAATTAGTTAAAGAAATACAGTGCTAAAGAAGTGTGCATGAAAATCTAATAATTATTTGCAGTGCTCTTACAGTCTGCATCAAAAAATAAGAAAGATTGAGCAGTACTACTGCAGTGTGCAGCAAAAATTAGTGAAGGAAATACAGTGCTAAAGAAGTGTGCATGAAAATCTAATCATTATTTGCAGTGCTCTTACAGTGTGCATCAAAACATAAGAAAGGTTGAGCAGTGGTACAACAGTGTAGCAGAAAGTCAGTGCAGTGTATTAACAGTGCACTGATGAAAAGCAGTGCTTTGTCAGTCTGGACTGAAATAACACTGAAATAAGACTGAAGATGGAAGTGTACACTCCACATCCCTTTGGTTTGCCAGTGACTAGATCAGTTTTAGAATCAATCCACCTGATTATGCCCCTCTGTTGTTTAATTCCCTTGAATAAATCAGATCTAACTCTTTTTGCATTTAATCTGACTGTGGTTCCAGTTTGTGCCAAAAGCACTGTTAGAGATGCAGTGAATTTTTAATCCACCTGCAAAGTGGACGCGAAGTGGCTACTGCGTGTTAGCTGAGCACAACGCGAAGTGGGCACTGCGCAAGTCCTCACTTCGCGTTATTATTGTTACCACTTTGCGTTGACATTATGCCTTAATGCAAAGCAAGACGAAGAAAGAAGAGAATATGCATGTCACTTGGCTTGCAGTACTGTAAATCACATGCTTTAGCCAGGCAGGAAGGAAGTGAGTCACAGAAGCAGTTTCACTTTCTCCTTTGCATTTGTAGAGGGAGAAAGCATTTGTGAGAGGAGAGGAGTTACAGTGCTTGATTGCCTTGTTGCCACTTCGTTGTGTTTCAGTTCCAGAAGAAAACCAACAGCTTTTTTAAAAGCTATATCTTTATTTAATTTTTGTATTGTATTTGTGGGTTTTTTTGTTAGTGAACTTTTTTGTATAAGTTTTGTTTTGTTTTGTGTGTGTGACTGACTGTGTGTGTGTGTGTGTGTGCGTGTGTGTGTGTCCACTGTCTGTGTGTGTGTGTGTGTGTGTGTGTCCGCCCGTGGATTTCAGGAGGATGGACCTAGGAGAAGGCGAGTCCCTGGCCCGTGGACGTGGTAGGAGGGGAGTGTGGACCCGGGGGGCAGGGCGGTCTTTTTGTGTTGGACCGCTCCCGACTCCTGGCCAGTGTTGCTTCCCCATTGAAGCAACAGGAGCAGCAGCAGCAGCAGCATCAGCACCAGTGCCACCGGTGGCTGCTGCGCGTCCATCTTCTCCGCCACTACCACCACCACCACCACCAGTAGCAGCAGCTGTTGGGGATCCAGCAGCACCCCCTCCACCACTTCCACAGCCACAGGAGGTGGCCCCGGAAAATGTAGGTGGTGGTGGGACTCGTGCGAGGACTGTGTCTGGCCCCCCCCACAGCTCCTCAGTATGGGAGTTTTTTAACTGTGTGGGAGGAGACAGCACAGTGGTGGTGTGCTGGTGCACCGAGGCCCCCATGGGACACATTTGGGGACCGGAGGCAAGTACACCCACATGCTGAACCATCACAGGGCAGAGTAGCAGGCTGTCACAGAAGGGGCCAGGCATCCACTTGCTGGCCCTTCCGTGGCAGTGGCCGATGGTGCTGCTGGGGTGGGAGTTGTGTCTCGCAGTCACCACTGCAGCAGGAGGATGGCTACTACAGCAGCTGCTCCACCACCACTGCCACCACAGCCACCAGCACCACCCTGTCCACCACCACCCCACTACCTGGATTGCCCGCTGCAGTGGACCCTGCCACAGTCCCTGCAACACAGTCTGACATCGGCCTGGTGTGGGCGGCGCATGAAGAAAATAATGAGCGGTTCAGTGCTTTGCAGTAGCAGGTGAACAGAGTAGAAGCACAGCTGCAGCAAATAGTTTCAATGCTGCACCTACTGCTGGACCACCATGGCATCCCACACGCCAAGTAAGTGAAGGGATTGTTTTCCCCCCATCCCCACCCCTGACCACACCTTGACTACTGTGTTGTACTGTTTTTGAGTGTTTTTTCTTTGTTGTTGTTGAATCATACACATTTTCCCTTCCAGGGGAATCTTTCTTGCACCACATAGTGCAATACATTTTTGTGAAAACCACCCGTAATTTCATTACAGTGTGTCACGTGATGGAGGAATTCCCGTTCTGAAAATCTGCCCATATTCTGCCCCTTCTCAGCAACGTTAGGACGTGATGGCAGAGAGAGCACGTGTGCGTGCTCCTTACAGTGAATATCCGATTGTCCGGCAGGTTTTCGAATGTTTCTTTATGTTGTAATGGTCATTTTCTTCACTGAGAGGGTAGTGAATGTATGGAACAATCTTCCAGCAGGTGTAATCGGAATACAAATAGCGGTTGGCTAAAAGCATGCATGAGATAGGTATAAAGGAGAACTGGTATCAAAATGTGTGTGTGTGGGGGGGCTGAGACCAGGTAGTTAATAAGGAGACCAAATAAGCATAGAAAAGAAGGGCAGATTCAGCATTCTTTTTCTGCCAGCAAATTATATGTTTCTATGTGGATCATTTGCAGTATGCCTGTCTCCCAGCTGAGAACCGACACAATAATGTGACACCAGCAAATGCACCATTTTACTCAGATGCCCCGGGAGAGAAAACTGCAAGGAAAACAACTTGCTAGGTAGGACGATGCATGGCCCTTAACAGGCTTGGCACCACTGTCTGAGAAGGCCAGGCTTGATCCTGCTTTGGGAAATTTTCTAGTCCCTCCAACCCTGGTGTTATCTAGAGGTTAATTCCAGAGATGATAGGTGTCTAAGCTGGGGAGGTACCATCCAGAAGAGGGCCATCAAGAGAACAGGAGCAGCCACACAATAAAAAATTATTGGTATACAAGTGCAATAGTATTTATTGTATGTGTAGCATTTCAACACATGTGAGCTTTTGGCCACTCACATTTAGTTACTAACCAAATATTGGAAACCAAGCCTCAGCCTAGTGTGTCTTTTCAGGCCAGAAAAAGATTTGTGTTTTACAAAGAAGCTTGAACTGAGACATGCTGTTTGTATGGGCTTCCTTTTTTGCATACGGTCTGTAACCTTTTCTTTAATTGGTATGGTAAACCTGCTCTCCAAAATTCCAGGCTAAGAATGTTATACTAAACATTGTATCCAACGTGAGGCTAGCTGGCATATGCTTCTAACTGCCAGTGTGAACTTTTTTTAACCTTTCTCATCTTCTGATCTGAGGTGTCACTCTTCAGGTGTACTGTTCAGCTGAACAAATTTCTGCTAGGAACTTTGTAAATCACTTTTGTGTTCTCAGATAAAGCTAACAGACTTACTGATTTCAATTTATCAAAAGATGCATATACAACTAACTCCTAAGTAGTAAATAATCATGAGTGGTGCAGTATTTGTATGCACAGTTAGTTATATGATCCAAGTTTGATTATGCATACAGATGAAACATGAAAGAAAACACTGACATAATCAAATCTTTCTGTAAGATTCCAACTGTCTGCCAAACAGCACAGCTTAACATTTCCAATAAATTTGTGTGACCCCCACGTCACCATGTCTGGGTTCATATCACTACCAGGTGACTGTACAGGGACCACCTGGATGAGGGTGTAGGTTTCATTCTTTCTCTGTTGTAGGGGGTTAGCCCAGATCAAATAAATGGTGAAATGGCTCCTGCCAGAGTAAATAAGTGGGCCACATATTGTGTGTAGTAACACTTCCTTGGATGCAATATCTACCCACCTTCCTACACTGGACTGGACCACCTCCTAAGGTCCAATAAGACAGTTGTTACCTTCACTGATAAACACTCCAATCAGGTTATGCAAATGTGGCACCCACACAAAAGCAAAAATTCAACAAATGAATAGGAAGGGAGTACTGTTAACTATTGTACCCAGGCAAGGAAGGGGAGGCTGATTATGGTTGTACTCTGGCTGGGGAGGGGTGGGGCTGTTGACTGTTGAACCTGGTCTGGGGTGGAGGGCAGGTGACTGCTGTAGCTGGGGAAGGAAGTCAGGTGAGTGATGTACCCATGCCGGGGAGGGAGAGCTGGAGACTGTGTAGTGCCCCAGAGTTTTGGTGCACTCCAGAATAGAGGCAGCCAGATGCTTTGGAGCTGGGGTGACAGGAAGGTGCCCCAGGGTGTAGGGAGGGACCCTAGCCAGGTATCCCCACCCCCCAAACGTGAAGACCCAGCAGGGCTCCATTTTAAAAATTAAGAATTTTTTCCCCCTGATCATTTTCCCTGCCTGCAGCCCCCCCCCAGTTACCTCGCACCAGGCACCTGCTCTAGTGGGCCCAGTCGTGAGGGAGTACAGGCAGGGATGGGCTCATGAGGATTCTGAGACGGAATCCTCAGTCCTTTTTGAACGGCAAGAGCTGTTCAGTGTTTGGCTGGTAGAGCAGGAACAGAAGAGGCAGCAGGAAGTGTGAGAGTGAGAGCTAGGCCGGCCGGGGCCAGTTAAAATGGAAGGGGACTTACTTGACTGTTATACCTGGTCTGAGGATGGAAGGCAGGTGACTTCTGAACTCAGGCCAGAGAGGAAGGGCTGGTGACTGTTGTACCTGGGCTGTGGGTGAGTTGCTGGTGACTGTTGTACTGAGGCTGGGGAGGGACGGAGGGTAATAAACAGCTGTACTTGGGCCTAGAATGGAAGGGCTGGTGACGTTTGTAACTGAGCCGGGGGGAAGGCTGATGACTGCTGTACTCGGGCTAGGAAGGGAGGACTGGTGATGATTGTACCTGGACTGGAGGGGGGGGCTGGGGAATGTTTTACCAGATCCGGGGAGGGCGGGCAGGTGACTACTACTTAGGCCTGAGAGTGGGGTGACAGACATCTTTGGCGTCGGAGTCAAGAGTGGACCATCTAGGGTGGTCAGATGAGGGCCTCCACCATAGCAGTTTGCCCCATTTCAGACATCCTTGGTGCCGGGTCAAGAGTAGACTGTCTAGTGTGGTCAGAAGAGGGCCTTCCGCCATAGCAGCTTGCCCTGTCACAGACATCATTGTTACCAGTCAATAGACTGGATTCCAATAGTGATCGTGGTGAGCAAGCTTATTTAGCTGACACTTCTGTGACTTTACAGACCTTACTTCAAGGGGGAGCTCTTGAGCAGGCTATAACCATTAGGACTAATGCCGCAGGCCTTAGGACCCACTGGAAAAAACTTAGTTAGCAGTACCCAGCGGGGACCGCCCCCTGGTGTCGGCTCTGCCCTGATGTTGGTCATGCTATGAAAGGAGTGGACCCCGACTCCACCTAGGTTCTTTTTCTGCCTCAGACCCACTCTCGTTGGGAATGCCTTACTTCGTGCTACTGCAGTTCCAGTAAATTTTGTCAGATTTTTTTCAGTTTTTCTTCTTTTTCGAACTGTTTTATGCCTTTTCTCCTTTCTTCTGATCTCCTTTCCGGTGTATGTCTTCACCATTGTCGATCTCCTCCTCTGGTCCCAAGAAGATGAAGTGTGCTTGTGGCTGCCAAATTCTATCCATGGATGGCCACCAGAAGTGCGTCTTCTGTCTGGGGCCTGACCACTACAGTGCTGCCTGCAAGATCAACAGAGGCTTCACCAGCAGGACCCACATCAGATGCCTGAAGGCTCACCTACTGGAACAGAAGATGGATGTCCTGCGAACCTCTGGGTTGGGGGCCTATAAACAACCCCCAATCGGACTGTAGCCCCCTTTGGGGCATGCAGTTGTATCCAAATTACTTTTGACCGACCCTCTACCCCCTCATCCCTAATGCATCCAGTCCATTGCCTTATGTAAATGGCTACTCCCCCCCCTTACCTTTTTCTCTGTACCTCCTGAATAATTTAAATCCTTGGAAGGCCAAATCCCAGTCATGGTTTTGGGCTGCCCACGTCTCAGTGATGGCTCCTTCTGCCAACAGTGCCTGCAGCTCTGCCATCTTATTCCCCAGGCTCCTAGCATTTAGTGATACCACCCTCCGCCCTCTACCCTGACTCTCTCCCAGCTGCCCCCTTACTCTCTTCTCCCCATCTTAGACAATGTAGGCCCTATCATTTCTATTGGGGGAGGTCCTCTCCTGATTCACTTCACCTCCTCAGTCCCCCCCCACAGCAAGTTTAAATGATACTTTTTGGAGATAAATTCCCTCAGTCTCTGCTTTAAAACCCCTGAACCCTCCTTACTTAGCTTTAGCCTGTCCCCTGCATCTATATCTGGTTTTTCCCATGTGTTGCCCCACTCTCCCACCCAGCCATACCCTGTGGACTCACGATATTCTCTCAGCCACTTGTTGAAGTCCATGATTCTGCTTTTTCTGTTTGTACATGCCCTTGGCACTTGCAGAACTTCTGAGAATGCTACTGTGCTTCCCTCCTATTCGTATAGCTTCCACACTTCTCTGAAGCTGTCCTGAACCACCTCTATCTGCTTTCCTTCGAGATCATTTGTTCCCAGGAGAACAATGATGTGTGGTTCCCCCCACTTCTGTCCACATTTACCGATGTGGTGCTGCACCCTACCTGCTATCATGCCAGGCATGCCAGATGCTGCTTTTTCTGGCATCTGTATCTATAACAAATAGCTGAACATCACACCTGTTCAACATTTCACACATATTTATCCATGTAAATAAGCAAAAGGTGTGTTTTGTTACTGTAAATTACTAGAAATTGGCCGCCATCTTGTTTTAAGTCATGTGACCCAAGACATCATGTCATTTGCTTATTCTAAGGCTTGTCGTACACTTTAACAACCCTGACAAGTATTTCTGTCTATTTCCTTCCATTACTTTATGGATTTAGTGAGATATAGCACATACTGCCATAGGATTGGTCACAGCCGTGGTAGTGAAGTATGGTAGTCTATTTGACATACAGTAAACTGGGGGTGCAGTGTAATGTTCCAGATCAGAAATCACATCCAGGCACCTACAGTATATCTATTACAAACATTGAAACATCACACCTTTTCACCATTTCACATGGATTTATCCATGTAAATAAGCAAAAGGTGAGTTTTGTTACTGTCAATGACTGTAAAGTGGCCACCATCTTGTTGTGGGTCATGTGAGCCAAGGCACCAAGACATTTGCCCATTCTATGGCTTATTTTACTCCTCAACTACCCTGACAAGTATGTCTGCCTATGTCCTGACATTATTTCATTAATTTAGTGGCACATAGCACATAGTGCCATAGGTGGCACAACCCAGGCCTGAATTGGTCACAGCCCTTGTAGTGAGGTACGGCACCCTGTTTGAGATAAACTGGGGGTGCAGTGTGACATTCCAGATCAGAAAGTATATCTGGGCACCTGTATCTTTTCAAATAGCTGAACATCATACCAATTCAATATTTCACATGTATTTATCCATGTAAATAAGCAAAAGGTGTGTTTTGTTGCTGTAATTGACAAGAATGTGGCTGCCATTTTGTGTTGGGTCATGTGACCATGGGCATCAAGTCATTGGCCCAGTCTATGTCTTGTTCTACTCCTCAACTACCCTGACAAGTATTTCTGCCAATTTCCTGCTTTTATTTCATTGATTTAGTGACGTATACAGTAGCACATAGTGCCATACGTGGTACAGTCCAGGCCTGAATTGATCACAGCCCTGGTAGTGAGGTATGGTATGCTATTTGAGATAAACTGTGGGTGCAGTGGAACATTCCAGATCAGTAATTATATACAGGCACCTGTATCTATAACAAACAGCTAAACATCACACCTATTCAACATTTCACTTGCATTTATCCATGCAAATAAGCAAAAGGTGTGTTTTGTCACTGTAAATGACTATAAGTGGCTGTCATCTTGTTTTGGGTCATGTGACCTGAGGCATAAATTCATTTGCCCATTCTGTAGCTTATTTTACTCCTCAGCTACCCTGACAAGTAGTTCTGCCTATTTCCTGCCATTACTTCATTGATTTGGTGACATATAGCACATAGTGCCATACGTGGTGCACCCCAGGCCTGAATTGGTCACAGCCATGGGAGTGAGGTATGGTACCCTAGTTGAGATAAAATGGGGGTGCAGTGTAATATTCCAGGTCAGTAATTATATCCAGGCACCTGTATTTATAACAAATAGCTGAACATCACACCTATTCAATATTTCACATGAATTTATCCATGTAAATAAGAAAAAGGTGTGTTTTGTTACTATAAATGACAAGAATGTGGCCACCATCTTGTTTTGGGTCATGTGACCCTAGGCATCACATCATTAGCCCATTCTGTGTCTTGTTCTACTCCTCAACTACCCTGACAAGTATGTCTGCCTATTTCCTGCCATTAGTTCATTGATTTACTGACATATATCACATAGTGCCATAGGTGGTACACCAAAGGCCTGAATTGGTCACCGCCCTGGTAGTGAGGTATGGTACCCTATTTCAGATAAAATGGGGCTGCAGTGTAATATTCCAGATCAGTAATTATATCCAGGCACCTATATGTATAACAAACAGTTAAACATCATACCTATTCAACACTTCACTTGGATTTATCCATGTAAATAAGCAAAAGGAGTGTTTTGTTACTGTAAATGACTATAAGTGGCTGCCATCTTGTTTTGGGTCATGTGACCTGAGGCATAAATTAATTTGCCCATTCTGTAGCTTATTTTACTCCTCAGCTACCCTGACAAGTAGTTCTGCCTATTTCCTGCCATTACTTCATTGATTTAGTTACATTAAGCATATAATGCCTGAGGTGGTACACCCCAGGCCTGAATTGGTCACAGCCCTGGTAGTGAGGTATGGTACCCTGTTTGAGATAAAGTGGGGGTGCAGTGTAACATTTTGGATCAGAAATTATACCCGGGCACCTGTATCTTTACAAATAGCTGAACATCGCACCTATTAAATATTTCACATGTATTTATCCATGCAAATAAGCAAAAAATCTGCTTTGTTACTGTAAATGACAAGAATGTGGCCACCATCTTGTTCTGGGTCATGTGTCCCTAGGCATTACATCATTGGCCCATTCTGTATCTTGTTCGACTCCTCAACTACCCTGACAAGTATTTCTGCCTATTTCCTGCCATTACTTCATTGATTTAGTGACATATAGCACATAGTGCCATAGGTTGTACACGAAAGGCCTGAACTGGTCACAGCCCTGGTAGTGAGGTATGGTACCCCAGTTGAGACAAAGTGAGGGTGCTCTGTAATATTCCAGATCAGAAATTATATCCAGGCACCTGTATCTATAACAAACAGCTAAACATCACACCTATTCAACATTTCACTTGTATTTATCCATGTAAATAAGCAAACGGTGTGTTTTGTTACTGTAAATGACAATAAAGTGGCCGCCATCTTGTTTTGGGTCATGTGACCTGGGGCACCAAGTCATTTGCCCATTCTGTGGCTTATTTTACTCCTCAACTAGCCTGACAAGTATTTCTGCCTATTTACTGCCATTACTTAATTGATTTAGTGACATATAACACATAGTGCCATACGTGGTATACCCCAGGCCTGAATTGGTCACAGCCCTGGAAGTGAGGTATGGTACCCTAGTTGAGATAAAAAGGGGGATGCAGTGTAATATTCCAGGTCATTAATTATATCCAGGCACCAGTATCTATAAGAAATTGCTGAACATCACACCTATTCAACATTTCATTTGTATTTATCCATGTAAATAAGCAAAATGTGTGTTTTGTCACTGTAAATGACTATAAAGTGGCTACCATCTTATTTTGGGTCATGTGACCCAAGGCATCAAGTCATTTGCACATTATATGACTTGTTTTACTCCTCAACAACCCTGACAAGTATTTCTGCCTATTTTCTGCCATTACTTCATTGATTTAGTGACATATAGCACATAGTGCAATAGGTGGTACACCCCAGGCCTGAACTGGTCACAGCCCTGGTAGTGAGGTATGGTACCCTAGCTGAGACAAAGTGGGGGTGCAGTGTAATATTCCAGATCAGAAATTATATCCAGGCACTTGTATACATAACAAATAGCTGAATATCACACATATTCAATATTTCACATGTATTTATGCATGTAAATAAGTAAAAGGTGTGTTTTGTTACTGTAAGTGACTAAAAAGTGGCTGCCATCTTGTTTTGGGTCATGTGACCCAAGGCATCAAGTCATTTGACCATTCTATGACTTGTTTTACTCCTCAACAACCCTGACAAGTATTTCTGCCTATTTTCTGCCATTACTTCATTGATTTAGTGACATATAGCACATAGTGCCATAGGTGGTACACCCCAGGCCTGAACTGGTCAAAGTCCTGGTACCAAGGTATGGTATGCTATTTGAGATAAACTGGGGGTGCAGTGTAACATTTCAAATCTGTAATTATATCCATGCACCTGTATCTATAATAAACAGCTACATATCACACCTATTCAACATTTCACTTGTATTTATCCATGTAAATAAGCAAAAGATGTGTTTTGTCACTATAAATGACTTTAAAATGGCCGCCATCTTGTTTTGGGTCATGTGGCCTGAGGCATCAAATCATTTGCCCATGCTATGGCTTGTTTTACTTCTCAGCAACCCTGACAGGTATTTCTGCCTATTTACGTCCATTACGTCATCGATTTAGTGACATACAGCACATAGTGCCATAGGTGGTACACCCCAGGCCTGAACTGGTCACAGCCCTGGTAGTGAGGTATAGTACCCTAGTTAAGACAAAGTGGGGGTGCAGTGTAATATTCCAGATCAGAAATTATATCCAGGCACCTGTATACGTAACAAATAGCTGAATACAACACATATTCAATATTTCACATGTATTTATGCATGTAAATAAGTAAAAGGTGTGTTTTGTTACTGTAAGTGACTAAAAAGTGGCTGCCATCTTGTTTTGGGTCATGTGACCCAAGGCATCAAGTCATTTGACCATTCTGAGGCTTATTTTACTCCTCAACTACCCTGACAAGTATTTTTGCCTATGTCCTGCCATAACTTCATTGATTTAGTGGCATATAGCACATAGTGCCATAGGTGGCACAACCCAGGCCTGAATTGGTCACAGCCCTTGTAGTGAGGTATGGCACACTGTTTGAGATAAACTGGGGGTGCAGTGTAACATTCCAGATCAGAAAGTATATCTGGGCACCTGTATCTTTTCAAATAGCTGAACATCACACCTATTCAATATTTCACATGTATTTATCCGTGTAAATAAGCAAAAGGTGTGTTTTGTTGCTGTAAATGACAAGAATGTGGCCACCATCTTGTTTTGGGTCATGTGACCCTGGACATCAAGTCATTGGCCCATTCTATGTCTTGTTCTACTCCTCAACTACTCTGACAGGTATGTCTGCCTATTTTCTGCCATTACTTCATTGATTTAGTGGCATATTGTATATAGTGCCATACGTGGTACAGCCCAAGCCTGAATTGATCACAGCCCTGGTAGTAAGGTATGGTACCCTATTTCAGATAAAATGGGGGTGCAGTGTAATATTCCAGATCAGTAATTATATCAAGGCACCTATATCAATAACAAACAGCTAAACATCATACTTATTCAACATTTCACTTGTATTTATCCATGTAAATAAGCAAAAGGAGTGTTTTGTTAATGTAAATGACTATAAAGTGGCTGCCATCTTGTTTTGGGTCATGTGACCTGAGGTATAAAGTCATTTGCCCATTCTATAGCTTATTTTACTCCTTAGCTACCCTAATAAGTATTGCTGCCTATTTCCTGACATTACTTCATTGATTTAGTGACATTAAGTACCTAGTACCTGAGGTTGTACAACCCTTGCCTGAACTGGTCACAGCCCTGGTAGTGAGGTATGGTACCCTGTTTGAGATAAAGTGGGGGTGCAGTGTAACATTCCGGATCAGAAATTATATCCGGGCACCTGTATCTTTACTAATAACTGAACATCACACCTATTCAATATTTCACATGTATTTATCCATGTAAATAAGCAAAAGGTGTGTTTTGTTGCTGTAAATGACAAGAATGTGGCCGCCATCTTGTTTTGGGTCATGTGACCCTAGGCATCAAGTCATTGGCCCATTCTATGTCTTGTTCTACTCCTCAACTACCCTGACAAGTATTTCTGTCTGTTTCTTACCATTACTTCATGGATTCAGTGACATACAGGCACAGTGATATAGGCAGTTCTCCACATGCTTGAATTGGGTCCAACACACATATTTGAATAAAAAGCAACAGTCCATGAAAAGGCATAATTTATGGTCATGTACTTGCATATTTTTTTTATAAAACACTTATTTTGCCACTAAACCTGTATTTTGAAATTTAGATGTTACACCCGAGTATTCACTGGGGGTCATGGTCAGTAAGCTTGTAGTATTAGAGGGTATCATGGTGGCAATCTTGGATTTGATCATGTAACAATGACACTGTTTCCATACTATCAACATATGGCTAAATTAAAAGAATAATAAGTTAGGAATTCAAAAATATATAGTTTGTTGAGGTTTTGACTAAAAAAAAAACACATGTTATGCTTACTCAAATCTTAATAGACCCAATTACAGGAAAATGCCTGACATTTATCATTATTCCATTACCATTAATAGGGTTAAAAGCCTTTATTAGGGCAGGGCAATTGCCGATGCTAGTAAACTTTATAAAAACAGTGAAGCTGAACTTCAGGAATTAGAGTCCCAAATTAAACAGAAAGAGCAGAAGTTTAAAAGTAATAGGGACCCAAGATAATATCAAGAGATTGCTAACCTGAAAATTGAATATAATGAGGCCTATACTAAACAAGCAGAGAGGGCTCCGGGGTTTCAAAAAGCCAGATTTCACAAAATGGGAAATAAATGTGGTAAGCTTCTAAACTATCAATTAAACCAAGAAGGAGTCCAGCAACATACAGTATAAATTGAATAAGGGCAGAAGATGGTGTTATGCATTTGGAGCCCAAGGCAAGAAACAATGAGTCTGTGTAATACTTCCAGCCACTATATATGTCTGGATCCAGAAACCCAGAGTGTTCAAGGTATCTAGAAGGACTCATTTTATTCTAATTTACAGTCTCTTTCAGAAGAAGAGACACAAGAGCTGGAATGACCTTTCACAAAGCAGGAAATTCTCAGGGCTACGAGGCAGCTAACAGCAGGGAAGGCCCTGGGCCCTGATTGGCTCATGATAGACCTATATAAAAATGTTGCTCCTCCTATTTTAGGCCCTTTGCATGACACTCCTACAGTTGCATTTGAGTCTGGGAAATTGACTGACTCCTTTTTGCAAGCCAGCATAAGTGTTTTACCAAAGCCGGATAAACCAAAAAGGGTTGTAGTCTCTTATAGGCCAATTTTCTTATAAAATGCAGATTTTAAAATATATGTCAAAATACTTGCTGGGAGACTGGGGAAAGTATTGCAAAAGCTGATCAATGAAGATCAAATTGAGTTTGTTTGAGGCTGGGAAGCACCTTCAAACCTTAGAATGTTGCTGCAGGCATTAGTGAGAGGGTAAAGCAACTCAAATGATTTCCCAGTGGTGGTCTCACTCAACATGGAAAAAGATTTGGATAGGATTGAGACCTCCTCTGGAGCATGATGAGACATATGGGCTTTATGTTAATATTTCTAAAAAGAGTACAGGCTATCTATTGCAATCCTACCTCATCAGTTCAAATGAATGTTTGGGTGTCTGAACATTTCCCCTTGAGAAGGGGGACCGTAAGGGGGTGCCCCTTAGCACCTCTGTTGTTTTATTTGGCACTGGAACCCCTAGCCCAAAGGATTAGAGATTGTCTGGATGTACACAGAGCTACACTGGGGAATGTGTAGGCAAAGATATCACTTTATGCCAATGATTTATTAGTTTGACAGATCCAGGTAGATCTTTGCATGTTCTAATTAACTGGCTAGACGTCTTTAGAGCATTGTCAGGTTAGAAAGTGAATATGCCTGAAGCAGTGATGTTGCCACTCTGCAATTGTGAACATGAGACCCTACAAGAATGACGGCCCTTGTACTGGACCAGAGATAGCTTTAAATATCTAGGGCTCCAAGTTAATGAGCAGGTCAGGGCCATGTATGGGTCAAACTTTCCTCCGACTCTTGAAAGAATAATACAGTTTTGCAAAAAATGGCAGGATTTACCTTTATCTCTGTTAGATCACTCAAATGTTCTTAAAATGACTATAATATAAAATTATTATATTTGGTTCAAGTAGTTCCTTTGCCTATTTCTAATAATTTTCTTAAGAGACTCTGAACATATGCCTCTGCGTGGCTTTGGCACAACAAGACCCCTAGAGTTGAATTAGATCAGCTAGCAAAAGAACCAAAATATGGAGGCATGAGGACTCCTCATTTCAAGAATTATCATTGGGTGGCACAACTGGCTAGCCTAAGACACTGGCACAATGGCAAATGTCAGAATACTGGAGTTTTGCTGGAAAAAAAATGGATGCAATCGCGCAGGCTTGCGGACCTCTTATATAGTTGCTTCTTACCAAATGTAGTGCAGACTAAGAGAAATTATAGAACATTTGCTTAAAATATGGTACAGGGTACAAATTTTTAAACAATGTGTAACCCCTAGGTGGCGCTATCCCAAAGGCTACTACCCCTGCCTACTTGGTTAGTAGCAGGTTAAGGGGCCTGAATTCTGAAACGGGTGCCTCCACCCAGAGGTTAGGGTTGATAGTGGTCAATCTAATCTGGGCACAGTACTCCGGGGTACTGTAACCCAACTCTTTCCTTATTAGTGGCCAGAACAATACACAATAATCACCTTCACAATACCCTTGATACACCACACAAGTACCCACACTGTTTGCACTTACCACCAGGGCTTTCCTCTGGCCCAGCATTGGGGACTCCCTGTAAAACAAGGTTATATGCAGCAAATAACAGCAGTACAGTACTCTTGCACAAACTGGAACCACAGCAAGGGTAAACACCAAAAAGAGTTACATCTGATTTATTTAAGGGACTTGAACAAGGGACGGGTGTAATCAGGTTAATTTACTTAAAGGCTCTATCAATCAGTTATGCATGAAATTCAGGGTCCATAAACAGTCACACACTCTGGGTACCCAGATGGAGAATGGTGGGCCAGCCAGGAACATTGCAGCTAGTTGGGGCCCTATGGTGGAAAAAAAAACAAGTAACAATATGGTTCAGTCTGTATTCGACAGCATAATCACAGGTTGATAATGCAGAAGGCCACCGGTGCCCAGTGGCGTCTAACTTAGCTGAAGTCTGTACATAGGTCAACAGGTTATTGCCAGTCTTCACCAATTTCTTTTCACCATAGAGGTATTCATGAAACTGGTCAACGATGACCCAATTAAGCACAAGGAATTCCAACTTATGCACATGGTAGTTTCGTTCGGATGGGGTCAAGCTCCTACTGGCAAAAGCTACTGGTCTCAGGCCATCCTCATGGTCTTGATGCAGCACCACTCCTAGACCCTGCAGGCTAGTGTCCGTATACAGCACATAGGGTTGGGTGTGGTAAGCATAGGCGAGGATGGGGGTGTGGGTGAGCTGTTATATGATCTCTTGGAAGGCTGCTTCACAGTCGGGAATCCAGCAGGGCTCGAAGAGTTCACCTGGGTGGAAGTATACTTTTTCTGGTTCTTTATCTGCCCCTTTTTTGTATTTATGATTGGTAGGAGGGTAACCCTGGGTAAGATTCAAGAGTGGGAGAATCACCTTGGAAAAGTCTTTTATGACCCTGCGGTAGTAGCCACAGAACCCCAGGAAATGTTGTAGTTCTTTCAGATTATGAGACTGGGGCCAAGTAGTCAGTGCTTCAACCTTACTGGGATCAGTCTCTATCCCTTTTGTAGACACTATGTGCCCCACATACTTCACGGATGTTTGGAAAAACTGGCACTTGTCAATGGACAGCTTGAGGCCGAAGACTTCCAGTCAGTCTAGGACTTTAAACAGTCAGTTCTCATGCTCCTCTAAGGTGCTCCCAAACACAATGACATCGTCCAAGTACACCAGGCACTCCAGCAAATTCATATCTTCCACCGCACGTTCCATCAGTCTCTGAAAGGTGGCCATGGTGCCCGATATCCCCAGTGGCATCCTCAGAAACTCATAGAACCCCAATGGACAGATGAAAGCTGTTTTCTCACAGTCTTCTGGGGCCATCAGGATCTGGTAGTATCCGCTGCAAAGATCCAACATCGAGAACCATTTGCTCCCATTCAAGCAGTTCAGGGCATCTTGTAATCGAGGCATAGTGTATTGGTCTTGGATGGTCCGCCAATACAGGGTTCGATAATCAACACACATCCTCACAGAGCCACTCTTCTTATGCACAACCACAATGTTAGAGGTGTATGGGCTCCTGGATTCTTGTATCACACCAGCAATGAGCATTTCCTGCAGGTGTCTTCTCACATCATCTATGTCTGCTGGGGCTAGGCGTCGGGCCCCTCTCTCGAAATGGCCGTTCATTGTGCATACGTATGTGATGCTCTGCACCCTGGACACATCCCACATCCCATTCCTTCAAAGAAAACACTTGGTCTGTCTGGGAAAGCCTCTTGCTAATTCTCGCCTTCCATTCAGCTGGCAACGGTGAGTCACCAAAGTCAAACAAGTCTGGAGTCACTCTCTCCTTCTCACCAGGGTGCTTGTTGCTGGTTAATACTGCAGTGTCTGTGCAGTATACTGTAGCTAGGGTGCACTCTCTGTTCAGCCAGATCTCCTGATCTGACACATTGTGAATCTGGACCATCACTCATTATGCATAGGCATGAACACGAGCAGGCAAGATGCTGGGCTTGACCAATAATCCTTCTGGGAATTTTTCATCGCCTGGCGCATCCAACATCAGTTTTTTGTTCTTGACATCTTTCCAGAGGTGGACCTCCCCTTGAATGGTACACTGGGCATTAGGGGCCATACCTTTAAATCGGGATCCTTCTTCCACGTGATCCCCACCAGTTCATCCTGGCCTACTTCCTCAGGTTTCTGTTGCAAATCATAGGCCCTCTTGATCAGAGCCAGAATTCTCGGGGCCCTCCCAGTCCGTCGCCCTTGTTTCTCATGACAGAGTTGCGCCAGTTTCCCAAACATATGGCATTTGTCCCAATTAACAGGGGGACCCCATCATACAGTCTGGCGGGGGAACACACTAGGCCAATGTCTCTACTCGCGCCTCTACACCCATTACAGTTGCAGGAAAAGACAACCAGAGGCAGACAAACCCTAGGTAGGGCTAAGACTTTTCGCTCAGGCCCCACACATGTAGGCCAGAAGGGATTGCAAAGGCTCATCGGATAAGTGTTTATCATACCATTCCTGGAATACAATGGTCACTTGCAACCCACTGTCAAGCACAGCCTGAGTATGAATACTATTCATAGTCACCATAGTCTCCATTGAAGGGCCCACTATTTTGGACCAGTCTGGAGAGGCAATAGCAGAAGTCTGGACAGACAATTTAGCCACAAAGAAATTTGAGTTAGGGTTTCTCGAACCCCCACTGTGGTCATTTCGGGCACCCCTTGGTCATTGATTTGCTTTTCGGAGCTCCCCTTGGAGTCTGTTTACTACTCTTTCTAAGTCCTTCTGAGACCGGCATTCTCTTTTCATATGGCCATCCTTTCCACAGTTGTGACAAATGATAGACTCCTGGGTCATCCTGGCAGAGAACATTGTATGAGGAACTGAAGCAGTAGTAAGAGATTGGGGTCTTGTATCTGCTTGCAGTGGTGAGAGTGGTGCAAGTGTGTCTTAGCAGTTCCTTTAGAGTGGCAGTCAATCTGGTGATCTCAGCCTTGGAGCCACCCTCGGTAGCAGATGCTTGAGGGTTCACCCCTACCCCCATGACAGTCACATCCTGAAAGGGACCAGAATCTTGTTCCATAGGGGAAACCCTTGCAGAGGCACCTGTCTTCAACTCTCAGACTTCCTTTAGTAGTTTGTCTTTCCAATGCTGGGCCCAGGGCGGGAAGTCCTTTGCATGCTCAGAGTGCTCATTAAGTGCTGACTTTTGCCCCTGAGTCTCACTTGGCTGATCACTCTTGGTCACTTGCGCAACAGCAGCAGATATGGGTGCAGTTCCTCTACGGGGTTGCCTTTTTTCAACCCCCAAAATTTCTTTCATTAGCTCGTCATAGGAGGGGGGGCAATTCCAGTCAGGTGGAAAGGCTCAACTGAAGCAGTAACAGTTCTGAAAATAGAACAGATTAAGGATCCGGTCCAGCCTAGTTCGATCTAATTCATTTGATGGCAAACTACTCTTTCTGAGGCACTCTTGTAGCAGCATTTCAAGCCGAGGTAAAAACACAGACAATGGCTCCCCTGGGTACTGCTGAGCGTTTCTTACTCTCCACCACAGATCCTCATCTGAATCCGGGCTCCCATACACATTTTCCAATGCATCAAGATAGTTCTGTGCAGTTGCTTTGGGGTTATTGGCCCACTTGGCATGGATGGTAGCCAGGGCAGAACCTCGGAGACTCTCACTCAACCTCTTTCATTTCTCTGCTTCTGAGCATTGCCATTCAAGTACTAGAGGGGCAAAATAGTCTATCCAAGTCTCCCAGTCATCCTCCCGCTGGGGGTTGGGAGGGTGCCTGAGAAGATTCTCAGCCTTCGGTAGGAGTCATGACTAATGGCAGGTACAGATATAGGGGCCAGCATTGGCACGGGCACAGAAGGCGCGGCAGTAACAGGTGCTGGAGTGGAAGGGGGTGTTGGGGAAGGAACACCCCTGGTGGCAGGTATAGTTTTTTAAAGTCCTCTACAGTTTTCCCTTCCTCCAGTAACAACTTAGAAATTTTCTCCTCAAAAGTCTCAGATAATGGTGGGAGCTCATCCTCCCTGGGGTCTTTACTGTCTTTTGTTATCACTCTCCAGGCAGCTGGAACCCCTTCTGGGGCAATAGTCTGTGGCACTTTAGAGCTGTCCACGAGGTCACTACACTCTACCAAGGCTATGAAAGTTTGGGCAATCATATCAGCCTGTTGACCCACCACCACAGGGTTTTTTAAACATTCAACTTTGGAGAGTGCTCCCTCTACAGTGTCTTTACTGGTACCCAGGAGAATATCCAGTATAAGTAGAGCATTTTAGGGGTCGATCTCCTGCCCAGTACACCAGCCCACCAACTGGTGTACAACCATTTCTACTGGGGTAGCCATTAATCTTTAGCAATAATTCATAATTTTTGGCCATTAGAAGGCACAAAATCCCAGTGGTGAGCCTCCAAAATGTAACCCCTAGGTGGCGCTATCCCAAGGGCTACTACCCCTGCCTGCTTGGCTAGTAGCAGGTTAAGGGGCCTGAGTTCTGAAATGGGTGCCTCCACCCAGAGGTCAGGGTTGGTAGTGGCCAAGCTAACCTGGGCACAGCCCTCTGGGACACGGTAACCCCTCTCTTTCCTTACTAGTAGCCAGAACAATACACAGTAATCACTTTCACAATACCCCGATACACCACACAAGTACCCACTCTGTTTGCACTTACCACCAGGGCTTTCCTCTGGGCAGTCCCTGGGGACCCCCTGTAAAACAAGGTTATACACAACAAATAACAGCAGTACAGTACTCTTGCACAAACTGGAACCACAGTGAGGGTAAATGCAAAAAAGAGTTACATCTGATTTATTTAAGGGACTTGAACAAGGGAGGGGTGTAATCAGGTTAATTTGCTTAAAGGCTCTATCAATCAAACAGTTATGCATGCACTTCAGGGTCCATAAACAGTCATACACTCTGGGTACCCAGATGGAGAATGGTGGGCTAGCCTGGAACGTTGCAGCTGGCTGGGGCCCTTTGATGGAAAAAAAACAACATGCACAACACGCACTATTTGTAATCCGGAGCCAAAGGGCTCAGTTTGTGAAGTAAACAACAAGACAATCAGATGACACACTTTTAGATTAGGCTGTTGCTGCAGGGAGCTACCCTGATGATTACCCATGATACCCAAGACTGGACACAGGCTGGACAAAAATTGAGACAGCAGGTGGTTAATCTGGAGTGCCAGAAGAAGCAGGGCCCACACGATTCACCGAGGTGTTGTTTCTGTTCAAGCGTGGAGCAGTGGGATGATCCCCATGCTGGTCTCTCGTCGGTGGCTTTCTCTATGCAGTGGGGTAGTCTGGAAGGGCCAGCATGGCATGGCTCAGGCTGAATGGAGATGAACGTGGATTCAGTCCGATTAGGCTGGATAAAGCTTCCAGCAAGCAGAACACAGTGCACACAGTGGGGAACCAAATCACTACCCACTTTCAATACACAGTACATTTACATGTAAAGGATTCTATGGTACCAGCAAGCAGAACACAGTACACACAGTGGGCAACCAAATCATGACCCACTTTCAATCCACAGCACATTTACATGTAAAGGATTCTACGGTACCAGCAAGCAGAACACAGTTCACACAGTGGGGAACCAAATCACGACCCACTTTCAATACACAGCACATTTACATGTAAGGAAATTCTACTGTATCAAGCAAACTGCTCTCTGGTCACGATCACAAAGTCTCTGCACAAACCGGGGATTCAAAAGCAGCTGGAAATCCTGACAGGCTGATAGCATTCAGCAAAATCTTTGGTCTTCTTGAAGTATGAGCCTGGTAAAAAATCAGTGGCTTACTCCGTTCTCACAAACTTGGATTTAATCCGAAATAATTCTCTTCTCTCCCTCTCAAGGGCAGCAGGCAGACATGCAGGCCACAACTCAGGCCTTTCCACAGTTCTCCCGCGTGAAACGACTCAGACGGCTGCTTGACTGTCTCAAGCTTTTTGCTTCTTCATCTCCCAACCGAGATCTGACTCAACTGCTAGCAAGTCAGGGACTTTCCCCAGAATCCAGAAGGTTTGGTTGGCTGATCTGTCTGTTAGTCACAACAAAGGCTCCCCCTTCAGGTGCAAAAAGGCGCCAAAAGCCCAAAACTCAAAGGAAATGCCCGGCTCTGTCTACTAGAAAGATCAGATGAGTTGAGACAGTGAAGAGAGAAGGAGCTGTGAGCTTCTGCGCTGTGTAGTTTCACACGGGAAGTGCATGTAAGGCCCTGAGTTTCGGTCTGCAGCCTGTGCAACCTGGGAAGAGAATCAAGGAGATCTGAAGAGTAGAAACCAGGCTCACCCTGTAGAAGACTGGAGAAATTGCTGAATCGCGTCCGGTCTGTCAGGAACTGAATCTGCTGTGTGTTCTCCCGGGTATTGTGCAGTAATTGCGATCAGGATAGAGAAGCAGCCTGCCTGGTATAGTACTTTCCTGTTACATATAAATGTGTGTAGTGCTTGTGGGGAATCGTGTTTCAAATCCCCTGTACAGTGAATTGAGTGCATGAAGCTGGAGGTAAACCCCAGCTTAATCCAGACTACATCCATTTGCTCTAAACTGCAGTGCGGTCCAGTCACAAGGACCTTGTCCACATGGTCTTCTCCTCCTGGTAATCCAGGACAATCTGCCTTCCATCCAGTTCCCAGCATTGAGTTTGTGAGTACAAAGCAGGGTGGCTCCCTGCCATCTGTTTATCGAATTGCAAGTGTGTCATCTAATTGTTGTTTTTTTTTTTCATTTCTTCACGAACTGAGCCAACTGCTCCGGATTCCAATTTGGGTATTGTGCCAGTGTTTTTCCATCACAGGGCCCCGACCAGCTGCACCGATACTGGCTAGCTCCCCCACCCCATCCTGGGTACCCAGTGAAAGTGACAATTTGGGACTCTGAATATGTGCACAGTACTGTGATTATTAATGTGTTTAACCTAATTAATCTGATTTTCCCCTTCCTTGTTACAGCTCCTTAAATAAATCAGATCTGTTCGTTTCAGCAAAGTTACACTGGCTGAGGTATTCATTTATGTTAAAGTATTGTACTGTGGTTTTTGCACTGTATCATCTTGTTTTGCAGGGGCTCCCCAGGGTCCAGTCGACGGAGCCAGTCCTGGGGGTAAGTGTACATTGAGAAGATATTCCTAATGCATTTTGTGGGCCACTAGTGGGGAGGAAAGGGGGGTTACAGTGTCCCAGAAGGCTGTGACCAAGTTAATTTAAGTACTGCAAACCCTGACCTCTGGGTGGAGGCACCCGGCATTGGACCTAGGCCCCTCAACCTGTTAGTAGTTTAGCAGGCAGGGGTAGTAGCCCTTGGGATAGCGCCATCTAGAGGTTACATCTTGGAGGCTCACCGCTCAGATTGTGTGTCCTCTAGTAGTCATATTTACGAACCACTGTTAATAAATAAATAAATAAATAAATGGGTACCCCGACAGAAGTGGCTGTGCTCCGGTTGGTGGAGTGGTGTACTGGGGAGGAGAGCGACCCCCAGAATGCTATGCTTATCCTGGACATCCCCCTTGGTATCAATACGGACACTGTACAGGGAGTACTTTCCAAGGTGGAAGGTTTACAAAACCCTATGGTGGTGGGTCGACGTGCTAATCTGCTCACCCACACTTTCCTGACCCTAGCAGAGTTTAAGGATCCCATAGATAGCTCTAAAGTGCCACAGACTATTACCCCAGAGGGAGCCCTCACTGCCTGTAGAGTGATAACTAAGGACAGTAAAGACCCGGGGGGGTGGGGAATGAGCCCCCCCCACTATCTAAAACTTTTGAGGAGAAATTTGCTAAATGGTTGCTGGGGAAGGGAAAACTGTGGAGGACTTGAAGAAACTATTCTTGCCACCTGGGGGTGTTCCTCCCCCAACACCTTCTCCCGCTCCATTACCTGTAATGGTGGCTGAACCAATGTAGGCTCCTATTTCTGCACCTGCCATTAGTCATGACTCTTACCGAAGGTTGAGGATCTTCTATGGCACTCTCCCCACCCCTCAAGGGGAGGATGACTTGGAGACCTGGATAGACTATGTTGCCCCTCAAGTGCTAGAATGGCAATGCTCAGAACCCGAAAAGCAAAAGAGGGTTAGTGAGAGCCTCCGAGGTCTTGCCCTGGCTACCATCCATGCTAAATGGGCCAGTAACCCTGAAGCGACTGCACAGGACTATCTTGAGGCCTTGGAGAATGTGTATGGGAGCCCAGATTCTGATGAGGACCTGTGGTGGAGAGTAAGAAATGCACAACAGTACTAAGGGGAGTTGTTGTCTGTGTATGTATCTCAGCTGGAAAAATTGTTGCAAGAATGCCTCAGAAAGGGTAGTTTGCCAGTGATTGAACTGGACCGAACCAGGCTGGACAGGATCCTTAAGTCTGCCCCCTTCTCAGAACTGCTGTTGCTTCAGTTACGCCTGGCTAATCAACTGGAATCCCCACCCTCCTATGATGAGCTAATGAGAGAAATTTGAGGAGTTGAGAAAAGGCGACCTCGGGAGGGACTTGCACCAACAGCTGCGGCTATGACCCGAGTGACTGAGGGTGACCTATCAAGTGAAGTTCAGGGGCAGAGGTTGGCTGTTAATGAGTGCTCTGAGAAGGAAAAAGATATGCCACAATGGGGAGAACTGTTGAGAGAGTTCGGGGAAATAAAAAACAGTCTCTTTATGAAGGCCGCTCCTGCAAGTACAGGCCCTGACCCTCATCCGACTGCATCTGCTATGGGGGTTGGGGTACCCACCCATGCATCTCCTGCTGACAAAAGCTCAAAACTTGATGTCTTGACCATGGAAGTGGGGAAATTGACGAGATGTCTCCAAATGCTTATCTCACCGCAGACAGAGATGGCACCAATGTTTCCAGTTAGTAGTAGCCCCGCCCTGGCTCCCAGTGTGATGCCTCAGACAGCTGAAACTCCAAAAAGTATGTTTTGCTATAATTGTGGGAAGGATGGGCACATGAAGAGAGAATGCCGGTCCCCAAAAGACACAGACAAAGTTGCATATAGGCTACAAGGAGAGCTTGGAGAACAAATCAGTGGTTAAGAGGTGCATGAATGATCCAGGAGGGCCCCAAAATGCTAACTCACGTCCCTTGTGGCAAGGTCAGTTGCCCAGGCCTCCACTACCGCCTCCAGACTGGTCCAGAATAGTGGGTCCCTCCATGGAGACCACTGTAAAGGTGAATGGAGTGTCTACAAGAGCTGTATTAGACAGTGGCTCCCAGTGACAATTATGTTCCAAGACTGGTATCAGAAGCATTTGTCTGATGTACCCTTACAACTGTTGGAGGGGCTGCATGTCTGGGGGTTAAGTGAGAAGGCCTACCCCTACTCTGGATATATCCAAATTTGGCTGTCTTTTCCCACCTCTGTGGCTGGAGTGGCCGAGCAAGTAGAGACCCTGGCCTTAGAGTGTCCCCCTACCGAACTGTATGATGGGGTTCCTCTACTAATTGGGACTAATGCACATATGTTTGGATGGCTGGCAAAGTTGTGTTATGAAAAACAGGGGTCAAGGTCTGGTAGAGCTTTAAGGATTCCGGCCTTAATTAAGAAGGCCTATGAGGCACAGAGAGATGTTGAAAAAGTAGAACCAGGGGAGGGGGGGGGCTTGCGGAGGCTGTTTATGTTTGTATCCTTTACAGTACTTACTGACCTATGTTTGATTTTACTTGTACTGTATTTGCTACTTCTTTCTTGTCTCCACAAGAGGATGTATAAAAACGTTTAATAAAAAGTTAATAGCAAAAAAAAAGAAAAAGTAGAACCAGAGGAACCGGTTGGAATTGTCTGGAAGAAGGATCCTGAGTCTCTAATCCTGGCGCCAAATGCCCAGTGTACCTTACAGGGAGAGGTCCGTATCAGAAAGGATGTCAAGAATAAAATAATGTTGGATGCACCAAGCAATGGAAAATTGCCAGAGGAACTGCTGGTCAAGCCTAGCATTTTGCCTGCTAGAGCCCATGCTTATGCCAGAAGGGTAATGGGTCAAGTTCATAATGTGTCTGACAGAGAGATTTGAGTAAATAGAGGTTGCACCCTGGCTAATGTGCATTGTGCAGGCATTGCAGTGCTACCCAGTAGCAAGATTTCGGGGAAGAATGACGGAGTAACACCTGACTTGTTTGATTTCAGTGACTCCCCATTGCCAGCTGAATGGAAAGTGAGGATTAGTGAGAAGCTTGCCCAGAGAGACCAGGTGTTTTCTTTAAAGGAATGGGATGTAGGATGCATGCAAGGAGTTGAGCACCATATCCGGCTGCATGATGGAAGGCCATTTCATGAGAGGTCTCGACTCCTGGCACCAGCTGACATAGATGATGTGAGATGGCATCTGCAAGAGATGCTAGCTGCTGGTATAATACAAGAATCCAGAAGCCCCTATGCTTCCCCCATTGTGGTAGTGAGAAAAAAGAATGGGTCAGTAAAGATGTGAGTGGACTATCGCACTTTAAACCGGCGGACTATCCCTGATCAGTACACTATGCCCTGCATTCAGGATGCTTTGGCTGTCTAAATGGGAGCAAGTGGTTCACTGTGCTGGATCTCCGCAGTGGGTACCACCAGATCCCGATGGCCCCCGAGGACTGTGAGAAGACAGCCTTTATCTGTCCGCTTGGCTTCTATAAATTCATGAGGATGCCTCAAGGGATTTCAGGCGCCCCCGCCACTTTTCAACGATTGATGGAGCGTGCAGTGGGGGACATGAACTTACTAGAGTGCCTGGTATACCTAGATGATGTTATTGTGTTTGGCAGCTCACTGGAGGAACATGAGAGCAGATTATTCAAGGTGTTGGACCGACTGGAAGACTTTGGCCTTAAACTGTCCATTGATAAGTGTCAACTCTTTCAAACATCGGTAAAGTATGTGGGACACATAGTATCCACCGAGGGAACAGAGACCGACCCAAGTAAAGTTGAGGCCTTGACCACCTGGCCACAGCCCAAAAATCTAAAAGAACTGCAAAGATTCCTGGGATTCTGTGGTTATTATCGGCATTTCACTAAGGACTGTTCAAGAGTGATCCGCCCTTTACTTAACCTTACTCAAGGGTATCCCCCAACCCACAAAAGATACAAAAAGTAAGCATCCCTCAAGACTGAAAGAGTGTATTTTCGTCCAAGTGAAGTATTTGGGGCCCGCTGGACTCCTGATTGTGAGACTACTTTTCATGAGATCATATATCAACTTATCCATGCTCCAGTGTTGGCCTATGCCAATCCAACAAAACCTTATGTTCTGCACACTGATGCTAGCTTGCAAGGGTTGGGGGCTATGTTGTACCAAGAGCACGAGAATGGCCTGAGACCAGTGGCCTTTGCCAGTAGAAGCCTGACCCCATCTGAAAAGAACTATCCTGTACATAAGTTAGAGTTCCTAGCTTTGAAGTGGGCCATTGTTGACCAATTCCACGAGTACTTGTATGGGGCTAAGATCCTGGTAAAAACTGACAATAATCCTTTGACCTTTGTGCAGACTTCAGCTAAATTGGATGCCACTGGCCATAGGTGGCTTTCTGCATTATCTACATACGACTATGCTGTTGAATACAGAGCAGGCCTGAACCACATAGATGCTGATGCTCTCTCCCGGAGGCCTGTTCCCCAGAATGACTGAGTCAGACTGTCAGAACCTGATATTCGAGCACTCTGCCAGAAGTTTGACAGGGAGGAACAAATGTCCATGGACGCAGTGGACTATATGGTGGATTGTTTGGGACATTCTGAGAATTGCATACCTGCCGCTTATTGCCACTTTTCTGCAATAGACATTGGTGCACTGCCTCAGCTGGACAATGATAGTATTCGGCTGGCTCAATCCCGAGATCCCATGATCAAATCAGCTTTAGAAGCCCTCTATGAGGGAAAGATGTGTCCAAATTACGTTCCACTGATTTGAGAACTGCATTGTTATAGAAAAAAGGTCCTAAGTTGAAACTGATCAATAGACTGTTATACAGAGAAACAGTAGACAGAGGGGGACAAGTAGACAAACAACAACTAGTGCTGCCCACTGCTTTTCGAGACTCAGTGCTGAGGTCCTTACACAACCACATGGGGCACCATGGTAAAGACAGAACACTTGACTTGGTGAGATCCAGATTCTGTTGGCCTAAGATGGAGGCTGATGTGGAGCATCACATTCGAACTTGTAGTTGCTGCTTACAGAGGAAAGATTTGCCCCAGAGGGCTGCCCCCCCCTTGTTAACATCACCGCCAGTGCACCCATGGAGCTGGTCTGTATTGATTTTCTGAGTTTGGAGTCAGATCAAAGAAATAGTAGTAATGTACTGGTGGTCACTGTCCATTTTACGAGATATGCCCAAGCTTTCCCCACCAAGGACCAGAAGGTATCCACTGTGGCTAAAGTACTTGTAGAAAACTTTTTTGTTCTCTGTGGGGCTCCACAAAGAATCCATTCTAATCAAGGAAGAGACTTTGAGAGTCATCTGATCAAAGAGATGCTTTCTCTGTGGGGAGTGGGAAAGTCCAGAACCACCCCTTACCACCCTCAGGGGGACCCACAGCCTGCACGTTTCAACCGCAAGTTGCTAGATATGCTAGGCAACCTCCACCCAAAGGACAAGTCTAGATGGAGCCAACAAATTAGCACCCTGGTACATGCCTACAACTGCACCAAATGTGATGCCACTGGGTTCTCCCCCTACCGCCTGATGTTTGGAAGAGAAGCTCGACTTCCGTTAGATGTGTGCTTTGGTGTCTCTCCTGATGGGGTTCGAGCTGACAAGTGTTTACATTATGTGCAAAAGTTAAAGGCCCAGCTGAATCATGCGTACCAACTGGCTCAAACCATGGCTGCCAAAATAAATCTGGCCAACAAAGAAAGGTATGATAAAAAGGTGAAAGCACAGGAACTCCAGGAGGGAGATTGGGTATTGCTAAGAAATCTGGGACTGCATGGCAAACACAAGATTGCTGACAGATGGCACCATCTCCCTCACATTGTAGTGGACAAACTAGATGATCTGCCTGTGTACAAAGTAAGGCCTGAGAATAATTCAAAAGATCTTAAAACAATGCATAGAAATCATTTACTGCCCATTGGACAAATCTTGATTGAGTCTGAGCCCCCAGAAAATGCCCCCTCTGGACCAGTGACTAGAGCTGCTGCTAAGAAAAAATCAAGAAAGTCTGCACCTACAGAAGCTGAGTTAAAGTGTTCCCCTCCACAAGTCCCAGTTGAACATGACTGTCAGTCCATGTCAGAGGAAAGTGAGTGTGGTTTTGAATACTACCCTTCTTACGAACTGAGTCAATTGTTTCGGGGCAATCCCCTAGTCAATTCTGGAGATGAAACTGGGCCTTCTGGACTGTCTAAGCCCCCAGCTTTGTCCCTGGAGCCAATG
Organism: Neoceratodus forsteri; assembly: GCA_016271365.2. NCBI lineage: Eukaryota > Metazoa > Chordata > Ceratodontiformes > Ceratodontidae > Neoceratodus > Neoceratodus forsteri. Next base: position 705,932,933 of record CM057453.1, read on the forward strand.
CTCCCAGAAAGTGAAGTGCAAAGCATTAAGTCAGATGATCTGGAATCATTGTTTATGGTTGAACTGTTTGAGCTTTCAGAGGAGGAAAATGATGAACTGGAACAGACTGGAGACATTCCAGAAAAAGAAGAGTGTGTTGAGTGCCCTAATAATTTACTGTCAGTGTCAGAAAGCTCTCTATGTGAGCCAAGTGTTGTGGACTCAGAGATTGTATCTTCTGGAGCTGAAAGTGCCCCAAGTTCTAGCCTCTCTGCCCCATTGGAGACTCCCCTGACAAGTGAGGACAATGCTGAAAATGAGACTCAGAGTGCAGAGACTGTAACAGTTCCCCCTAGAAAGACTGGTCAAACTGTAAAGCCTGTGGTGCATCTCAGTTATGATTCCCCTGGGAGGCCTGTAGACTTGCCTCTCAATGTTGTCCATAAAGGAGTGTATGTGTCCCCGAGCTCATTGCCCAAGCTGAATATCAGTGCTAACTCCAAGTTACTTGTGTTGCCCTCTATGTATGGTGCCCCTGCCCCATCCTGCCCCAAGGTAGCTGATAGGGAAGGGTCCCCTCTCTTCAGGTTTCATGTACAAGAGGTAATAACCTGAGTTATGGTACAATGTGTGTGTAATACTGTGTAAAGAGTGACGTACTGCAAAGTTTCAGAAATGTGTTTCTGGTAAAGTGATATATTGACTGATGATTACATGTGTGAGCCTAATGTGATACTGATGTAGATGTATATGGTTGTGTTGGAACTTATAGGGGTATGTGTTTGATGTGGACGCCTAGCTTTCCCAGGCCGGGAAGGGTGTAAACCCCCTGCAAATGGGGGTTCCCAGAAGTCTTCCGGGAGCTTGCTTGAATGCTCCAAGCCTGAATGGTGTTTGGCGTTTAAGCCATTTATCTGTGAGTGCTTTTAGAGCCTCTTGTACTGTCTCTTTAAGAGCTGTCTGCCTGCGGACATAATTAATTTGGATGGGGGTCTGTGTGTTTCCTTGCTTGAGTCCCGCTCGAGCTACTGCCAAATCGCTCAGTTTCTGCCATCATTAAGTGGGCAGAAGGAGCACTCTTCACAGATGTCATTGTTTGCTTGTAACCTGTTAGAGTAATAATGAAATGCGATTTGATTTAACCTGCTTTCTTGTAGCAAGGACAGTACAGAGTAGCTCCCTCATGTTGGTTCTGAACTGCTGAATTGGACCAATCATGGTGGGGATCCTTTAAAATTGAGCCTGCTCTGGGTGACTCAGAACTTGGACTCTCCTCTGGAGCCTGCTGTAAGGGGATTGTAAGGGCAGTGTCTCTGGGAAATGTAGTTTTGACCTTGGCGCCTTTTCCACCAACGGGGGAGTTTACTGTGAGTGACAGCCAAACCAGCCAACTGAACTGGGAGGAACTCAAAGGAAATGCCCGGCTCTGTCTACTGGAAAGATCAGATGAGTTGAGACAGTGAAGCGAGAAGGAGCTATGAGCATCTGCGCTGTATAGTTTCACGTGGGAAGCGCATGTAAGGCCCTGAGTTTCGGTCTGCAGCCTGTGCAAGCGTCCATTCAGACTGACTATGACCTGTGAAGAGAATCAAGGAGATCTGAAAAGTAGAAACCAGGATCACCCTGTAGAAGACTGGAGTAATTGCCAAATCGCGCTCGGTCTGTCAGGAACTGAATCTCCTGTGTGTTCTCCCGGGTATTGTGCAGTAATTGCGATCGGGATAGAGAAGCAGCCCGCCTGGTATAGTACTTTTCTGTTCCATATAAATGTGTGTAGTGGTTGTGCGGAATTGCATTTGAAATCACCTGTACAGTGAATTTAGTGCATGAAGCTGGAAGTAAACCCCAGCTTAATCCAGACTACATCCATTTGTTCTAAACTGCAGTGGGGTCCAATCACCAGGACCTTGTCCACATGGTCTTCTCCTCCTGGCAATCCAGGACAATCTGCCTTCCATCCAGTTCCCAGCACTGAGTTTGTGAGTACAAAGCAGGGTGGCTCCCTGCCATCTGTTTATCGAACTGCAAGTGTGTCATCTAATTGTTGTTTTTTTTTTCATTTCTTCATGAACTGAGCCAACCAGCTCCGGATTACAATTTGGGTATTGTGCCAGTGTTTTTCCATCACAGGGCCCCGACCAGCTGCACCGATCCTGGCTAGCCCCCAATCCTGGGTACCCAGTGAAAGTGACAATTTGGGACTCTGAATATGCACACAGTACTGTGATTATTAATGTGTTTAACCTAATTAATCTGATTTCCCCCTTCCTTGTTACAGCTCCTTAAATAAATCAGATCTGTTGGTTTCAGCAAAATTATACTGCCTGAGGTATTTGTTTATGTTAAAGTATTGTACTGTGGTTTTTGCACTGTATCATCTTGTTTTGCAGGGGCTCCCCGGGGTCAAGTCGACGGAGCCAGTTCTGGGGCTAAGTGTCCATTGTGAAGATATTCCTAATGCATTGTGTGGGCCACTAGTGGGAAGGAAGGGGGGTTACAGTGTCCCAGAGGGCTGTGACCAAGTTAGTTTAACTACTGCAAACAATGACCTCTGGGTGGAGGCACCTGCCATTGGACCTAGGCCCCTCAACCTGTTAGTAGTTAAGCAGGCAGGGGTAGTAGCCCTTGGGATAGTGCCACCTAGGGGTTACAAAACTGTATTTAAAAAAAAAAATGAGAACTGACCATTCCCCCCGGCTCTAACCCTGAGCAGATTATTCTTCACCCTGTCTGATGCAGTTTTGGTACTATGCCATGAACTAGACCCAGACCAGAGAGGTACATAGATGTCAAAGTCCATGAATTGCTCCTTGAGCTGTAGAGCCACTTCTCTGTAACATTACCCAAAAAGGGGAGGTTAGAGACAGGTCTAGAAGTCACCAAACAGTCCAGGTTGAAAGGTTGTATTTTTTTCTGAAGAGGTCTCACCAGAGCCATTTTTAATGCCTAGGAAAGACCCCCTCAGAAAAGGAGCACCCAATCAATTCGGTGAACAATGGGTCCAGAAACCCCATGCACACAATTATTAGGTGAGCTGGACATGGATCCAGTTCACAAAAGGTGGGCTGCAACTCCAAAACTACCCCACAAACCTCTTCCATCAGAAGTGGTCGAAACTCACTCCGTACTGGCAGATGGCATCCCTCCCTCACCCACCTGACACTCTTGGATCAAAATGATCCAGATGAAGAGATCCTTGACCGAACGAGGACACTCTGTCAGAGAAAAACTTAGCACTCTACACAATGAGTGGATGAATTAGCTCTTACCAGTTTCTGACAGACTGGATTTAGAAGTCTGTTCACCAACTGAAATTGCTGAGCTGGTCGGTTTAAATACTATGTGTTCTGTTGCATCTTCACTCCACCTGTAATACCTGCAAACTTCATACTGCCTGTTCTCTGTTCCGGTAAGCTCATGAGTTCTGTACTCCTGGTCTGTGCTGACTGCTCCTGCATGTTCCTGAGTGCTGCTTCCCACCCGGCCTGTCAGTGCTCATTGCTGCAGTCTGCTCCAGAGCTTCGTCATCCTGCTGTGTCCTGCCTGTTCCTGCCTGCTACTCGGCTGCTGTGATGTCCTTGGTAAGCTAGCTCTCTCATCCTAAGACATCGAAGTGGGACTTCACATTTGTTGACAAAGTGGAACCTAATGATTTGTCTGATAAGGCTGAAATACCACTTAGAGTTGCTCAGTCAATAGTACGAGAACTGAATGCAGCTACCCCACCCCTAAATAAAAAGTGACATACTGAGTACACTATGTTCCCAGCTGAAACCCATTATAAATGTGGCAAACCTGCTGCAGAAGACAGGGTAATGAATGCCATGAGGCACTGCTGTGCAGCATATAGAGAAACCACTAATGAGAGCAGCATTCTTGGAAACAGAATTTGCCAACAGGTAAGAATCCCTTGGCACAACTAGTCTGCCGATTTTTTCCCTGTCTATAGTATCATCACAGATACTACTTGATTTCGGGCCCATTCACCCATATCCTCTTCCTTTTCTCTAAGATTCCCTTATGCCCATCATATGTATTCTTGAACCCCACCACCTTTGCTGGAAGACTGTTCCACAAATTCACTACTCTTTCTATGAAGAAGTGCTTTCTCACATCTCCCCTGAATCTACCCCTCCAGCTTCATATCATATCCCCTTGTCCTTGAACATCTTTTTTTCTGAAAATACTTCCCTTCTGTACATTATTTACCCCATGAGGTATTAAAAAAGGTCCCAATCATATTACCCCTATCCATCCTTTTTTCTAGAGTATACATATTTAGATCCTTTATTTTCTTCTTGTAGGTTCTTGTAGGGTATCTGATAAAGGCCATACACCATTTTCGTTGCCCTCCTCTGGGACGTCTCCACCTTGTTTATGTCTTTCCAGATATGTGGCCTCTAGAACTGGGCACAGTACTCTTGGGGGTCTTACTAGCAATCTATTGAGAGGTAATACCACCCCTGGTGATACCCCTCCCTATGTACCCCAGTATCTTACTAACCCTCCCACCGACCTTGTCGCACTGCCTGGCCACATTTAGGTCATCCAATATGATTACCTCCAGGTCTTTTTCCTGCTCAGTGGTCATTAGGGCTACTCCTCACATTTTGTACTCTACCCCCAAGCTTCTGTGCCACAAGTGCATTGCTTTGCACTTTTTCACATTGAAACCCAGCTCCATATTCTTGACCACTCCTCAAGTTTTCTCCGCTCCACTCATCCTTTTCACCCCCAAGAGTGTCCACTTTATTGCATATTTTGGTGTTATCCACAAAGAGACAGACCTTCCATTTCAGCTCCTCTGGAATGTCACTTATAAAGATGTTGAAGAGAACCAGTTCCAGCACTGATGCCTGAGGCACCCTGCTGGTCAACCTCTCTTCCTCTGAATGAATTCCATTTACCACCACCCTCTGCCGTCTATCTCCAAACCAATTTCTTACCCAGTTTGCCACCTTTTGACCCACTCCTAAGCCTCACAACTTGCTTATTATCCTCCTATGTAGAACAGTGCTGAAAGACTTACTGAAACCTAGGTAGGCTACATCCACCACTCCACCCTAATCTAATTTCTTGGTCACCCAGTCAATGAAATCTACCAGATTTGTGTGACATGACCTTCCCCCAATGAATGCATGCTCCTCAGGTCTTGTAACCCATTTAATTCAAGCTATCCCATAGTTCTTTCCTTCAGCAGTGACTCCATTAATTTCCCACCATCAATGTCAGGCTGACTGGCTTATAATGGCCAGCCTCCACCCTGCTATCACTTTTGTAAAGTGGGACTACATCTGTCTTCCTCCAGTCCTCTTGAACCACTCCTGTTTCTAATGAGCTATTAAACAGGACTGTCAAGGGTGCAGCCGGAACCTCCCTGAGCTCCCTTGGGTGCACTACATCTGACCCCATTGCTTTGTCCACTTTTAGATCAATGAGCCTTTCAGGACACTCTCCTCTGAAAACAGACTAGTGTACACCTTCTTCCCTCCAATGTTCCAGTTACTTTTTTGCAGCCCCTCCCCTTCTCCTTCCTCTGTGAACACTGAACAAAAGTATTTGTTCAGGGTGTCTGCCTTTTCCTTGTTTCCCTCGCACAGTTCCTCCATTCTCTTTTTAATCTTACAATCCCACATGTGGACTTCCTACCTGAACTTACATAGCGAAAAAATGTCTTGTCCCCCGTCGTCATCGCCTTGGCTATTCTCTCTTCAGTTTGTGCTTTCTTACTTCTTATTTATTTATTTAATTATTTATTGAAGAGAATAGGAATTACAATTCTTTGAGTCATAGACTCCTTTGCAAAGGCTCCATGTCAGTACAGAAAGCACAAACATAACATTTACTAGTATTTATGCATTGGTCACATAGTACAGTGTATAAACATTGCATCAAGGATCCTAAGTAGTCCTTTGGTCTAAGCTGTGACACAAGGTAGATTACAGATTCTGAGGGTCCTAACTGAACCCTGAGTCAGAGTTTATAAACAGTGAGACTGTGAGACCTGAGGATGCAGTCATGGAATAAGGTTAGGCATTTTATCCCTACCTTTGTGGATTTTCTCCCTGCACTAGAGCTATAGACTGCAACGGTTGCAGTCACAGGTAGCTGATTCAAGGAGGAGTTTCTTAAGACCAGTTTTAAATTGGCCAAGACTAGGAGTTAGGGAGATAGTGGCTGGTAGGCTGTTTAGCCAGAGGGGAGCCTGATATCGTAAAAACCTTTGTCCTAGGGAGGTCCTAAAGTGGGAGACTAGGAGAGAGGTGCCAGTTGGGCATCTAGAGGCCCTCCTGTGTGGGACAGTCTGGATGAGGGGGGAGGAGGCCTTTGGGTGCTATATTGAGAAGTATTTTTTTGGCTTGGAGGGAGGTGTGATACTTAAGCCCCCTTCGAAGGTGAGCCAGTCTGCAAGTTTGTAAAGCTCGCACATGCGGGTGTCGCTATCACATCCAGTGACCAGTCTGCAGGCTTTATTGAGCGCTATGTTGATGCTGCTTAAGGCTGTTTGGTCTGCAGATCCATAAATCACAATGCTGGAGTCCACCAAAGATAGGACAGAGGAAGTTACAGCGAGATGTAGGGCCTGAGGGGGTAGGCAATGTTTATGTCTGCATAGGATCCCCAATCTGGTATTTACACCGGAGGAAAGGTGATGGATGTGTGCATGGTAGGTGAGGGAGGTGTCCAGGGTGACACCCAGGCATTTGAAGCTAGAGACCTTTTCAAGATGGAGACCCTGGGAGTTAGTGATGAGGAACGGAGCTCTACTGAGTGGGCTTTGATGGTGGGCAAAGATCATCAATTTCGTCTTGTTGTAGTTGAGTACTAGGCGATGCTCAGAGAACCGGGTTTCTATTTCTGTATAAAAGCCTTGTAGGGCAGATTGGAGGCAGTGAGGATGGGGGTGTTTCCAGAGCACTATGGCATTGTCCGCATAGAGCAGGAGTTTCCCATTGCATAATTGAGGGAGGGAGGGAGTTTAGGAAAAGTGAAGAGAAATGGGCCGAGTATGGACCCTTGGGGGACACCTGATTGGACTGGTCTTTTGGAGGAAAGGGTAGCGTTAATTCTGACCTGTCGCATCCAGTCAGGGAGATAGTCTTACTGCTCTCCTTGCTTCCCTTTGTTTCCCCGATACACCTCCCTATCCTCCTCCCTCTGCATCTCCTTATACCTTCTGAGTGCTATCCTCTTAGCCTTTACCTTTTCTGCCACCTCTTCTAAGAACCATAGCGGGCTCTTTGTCCTCTTGATTTTGTTCACTTGATTGACGCACATGTTTCCTGCCTTCCCTATGGCCCTTTTTAGCTTTGCCTACTGTTTCAGTACCCCACCCTACCCAGGTCATCCTTCCCATCAAGTCATCCCTAAGGCATTCATCCATCTGTTTAAAATCTGCCCTCCTGAAGTCCAGGACCCTTGCCCTTGAGTGGTCCTGTTCTATAGCTGTTCTTATATTGAACCACATTGTATGGTGATCTCTGTTCCCCAGGTGACCTCCTACCTTGACCTCTACAACACTGTTCCTATTAGTGAGTTCAGTGAGTACCAGGCTGAGTATTGCCCCATCACAAGTTAGTTCACTGACTAGTTGCCTGAAGAACACCCATTACAGGGAGTCCAGGATGCCCCTGCTTCTATCTGAAGCAACAGCTGGGAGGTTGCAACATACAGCCAACAAAATGAAGTCCCCCACCACTAGCACCTCCCTCTTTTTTGCAGTCTCACTAACGGCTTCCACCAGTACTTCATCTAACTCCTCCCTCTGTGCTGGTGGTCTGAGGATCACACCAGTGCAAATAGAGGCTTCATTCACTGTCTCTAGGGTGACCCACAGTACCTTTACTCCCCCCATATTACCTGTATCTCCACTGCTTTTATGCCTTATCACATAAAGCACCACATGTCCTCCTTTCCTTCTCACCCTGTGCCTCCTGCACAGAGTTTAGTCTAGTGTGGACATGTCCCACTCACGGTTTTCGGTGCACCATGACTCATTAAAAGCCACAATATGCAGGTTGGCCTCCACCATAATGGCCTCTAGGTCTGCAGTCTTATTCCTAGACTTATACCATTCTCACACATGGCCTTCCAGATTTTATTGCCACTCTGCTTGCTACCCCCCTTCTTTTCTTTTAGCCCACTCTCCTTCCCCCATCTCTTTTTAATGCTTCATAAATTCAAGCTAGACTACATTAATGAACTAAAAATTACACCCAATCACACTGAACTCATTCCAGAGCTGCCTAAAAATGCAAGGGTTGACCACCAATACTTCTAGAGGAGGTGGAGGCAGAATTTAAATAAATCATTAAAAGTCTCCAAGCCAAAGGCGCTGTCATCACTGCAAGAGTTGTACTGGCAGTTGCAAAAGGGTGGTAAAAACACAGAACCCTCAGCTGTTGTTGCAGTACAGGGTAGCATCACCTTTTCCCGTCAATGGGCATGGATGTTCCTCAGCTGAATTGGCTTTACAAAAAGAAAAGTAACAAAAGTAGGGTGTAAAATGCCCATGGATTTCACAGAACTAAGACAGCACTTCCTCACTAGAATCAGTAGCTCCTGCAAGCAGAAGTCGATAGTGGAGGAACGTGTTATAAATATTAATGAAACAAGGGTTGAGCTAATCCCATGCAGCCAATGGACTATGGCAGAGTCAGAATCAAAATAGGTGGAAATTAGGGAGCTAGGTTTTATCCTGCACTTTAGCTGGCGAGTACCTAGACCCACAAGGCATATATCAGGGCAAGACACACAATAGCCTCCCAGCATTCAAATTCCTCTTGGACTGGCATATAACACAGTTTATTGATTTTATTCTCTGCTCCTACATCGATTTTCCAAAACAGCATCTGACTCTAACAGATGAACAGAGAACCCTTTTAATTATAGATCTGTACAGAGCTTGCACCACTGAAGAAGTACTCATAAAACTTCAATCATGTAACATTATCCCTATCTATGTACAAGCAAGCTGCACTGACTTCCAACTAGAGATGCAGTGAAGTTTTACTCTGTGTGTGAATATGTGGCGAAGTTGCCAAATTCACCTCTGCAGAGCACTTTGTGTACTTTTCCCAAAGTAACTGAAATTCGCAATTTGAGATTTTCCCTTGCTTTTTGGGGGTTTTAAGTGCAAACTGCACTTAAAAAACCCAAAGCAAGTAAAGGTTACAAATGGGGAATCCCCCAACACCACCCCTGATCTATCCCTGGTGTCTGGTGGTCGCCCGGATCGCCAGCCCCGCTTAAAAAAATATATATATATAACTAAAATCCATGGTGTCTAGTGGACCCCACCCGCGATCACTGGCCTCAAAAATAAAAAGTCTCTGAATCCCTGGTGTCTAGTGGACCCCCTCACCCCGCTGGTTGCCAGCCCCAATAATAAAAATAAGTCTCCAAATCCCTGGTGTTTAGTGGACCACCCTCCCCGCCAATCATTGGCCCAATAATAAATAAAAAAACCTCTAGATCCCTAGTGTCTAGTGGACCCCCCACCCCACCGACCACTGGCCCCAATAAAAAAATCCCTGGTGTCTTGTTGAACCCCCTGCCCCCCACCTCACCAGGTAATGCCCCCCTGCCACCTCTCTGCATCCCCCAAGTACAACCCCATCCCTGAGCAGGCCACTGGCACAGCCCTCCACTCACTTCCATGGCCAGCAGCTCGACTGACCTGCTCTGAATGAATGAGCGCGTGCTTGTACAAGCATGTGCTCATTCATTCAGTCAGTCAGCCAGCTTGTCACTGTAGGTGACATTTTTCAGGGGGCTAGAGAAGGGAGAGTGGACTGCTCCAGTCTTCAGAGGGGGGCAGGATGGGAGGAATGGCATTGTGGAGCATTCCCCCCATCCCACCCCCCTACAGAAGGCTGGAGCAGCCCCCCCTCCCTTTTCTAGCCACCTGAAAAACATCCTGTACAATGATGAGCTGGCTGACTCACTGAATGAATGAGTGCCTGCTTGTACAAGCAGGCACTCATTCCTTTAGAGCAGGTCAGTCGGGCTGCCGGCTGCGGAGGTTACTAGAGGGCTGTGCCGGTGGCCTGCTCTGGAACGGGGTCTTGGTGACTCTGGGAGGGAGTGGAGTGGTGGTGGGGGGCACTATCTGATTGGGGAGGTGGGGGTTTCACTAGACACCAGAGATTTTGTGACTTTTTTCCATTATTGAGGCCGGCGATCAACAGGGTGGGGGGTCCACTAGACACCAGGGATCTGGAGGTTTTCAATTTATGATTGGAGCATGTGATTGTTGGGGTTGAGGGTCCAGTAGACACCAGAGATCTGGAGTCTTTTTTTATTTTGTTATTGGGGCCTATGATCAGCGGGGGAGGGCAAACAGTAGTTTTTGTGCAAAGTGTGGAATTTGCATGTGAAATTCCACACTTTCACCATCGATCCATGCTCCATGAATTGGCGAATTTCACGAATTGCGTTCTACGAATTGAGCACTATTCGCAAAATATTTCATAGAGTGAATTTTGTTGGCTTCGCCCACTTCTGCTTCCAACTCCTAGACCTCACTATGAATAAACTGTTCAAAGATGCACTAAAAAGGCTTTTACACAATGGTACTCCACTGTTGGCCCAGAATAGCTGAGTCGGTGAACCTGCCCAGAGACTGTTAATGTTCATTTAAAGATGTCTAATAGTAAATGTGAACATGCATAGTGGTTAGTAGCCAGCCTTAATGAAAAAAACACTTGCAGAGAGGACTGTCTGGGTGGATTCCAGCTGGCTGGGACATCAAAAGCTCACTCCAGTTGCAGAATTATCCTATTTAAAAATGCATTTTTTTCTTAAACTGAATGCTGTGTGTTTTTATCATTCCATATTTTCTCCCTTCTGTGGAGAGGGCCCACGACCTCTGGCCACCGGTACCTGCATCCCCGATCCAGATCTGGTGTGTGGATAATCATCCCATACCACAGTGGTCGGCTGCCCCCAGACAAGGCACCTCTCGTGCCAGGGGCACAGGGCCTGACCAGTAGCCTAAGTCGCCCCCATTTTCCTGTTCACCCCCTGGGGAACGGGGACATGCAGTGGCATTCTAGGCATATCTGTGCTGACACCCACCATGCTCCCTCCCCGCCGAAGCTCTGCATGCAACTGTAGTACGGCTGGCCTCCGCCAGTCACCACTGCAGCGCGGTGCATGACCCATACCCACCCCAGAGAAATGAGAGCAGTCATAGGACACTCAATCCTTCCTCTCCCCTGCCAGCCCCCAGTGGCCCGAGTCTGTTCCTGAACCCGGGTCACTGGCGTGGTGTGAGGTGTGGCATCCAGCACCTCAACCCTCAGCGCCACTGGGCCACTATGCTGTGTGTTTTTAAAAAGTAACTAGATACTATTCTTGTGCTTCAGTCAGCTTTTGTATAGCACATTGTAGGTTCATGAAACATTGAAAATGAAGTAACCCAGTGTGTATTTGAACTGTTTTTAAATAGGTAGCTTGCACATGTTTTTAAAAATAAACTAGTATTATTTTATACAAATAAATGCTGATTTCTTACAAACAAGCAAACATTTGGTTTTGGTGTGCTTTTTCCCTATTCACTAAAATTAATTTTCACTGTAAATGTATTTTCTTGGTTAATAGCCATCCCCGAAAATAGTGAAAATAAATTTACAGCAAAAACATTGAGGTTTACAGTATACTGTGCTTATTACACACACAGCGTTCCCTAAAGTGCGCTACAAAAAGGCTGTGATGGGGGACTGATGCAACACAGCCCCATGTAGTGGCATGTTGCAGGAGGTTATACTAATTCTGTTAGCTGAGAAAAATTCTTAGAGTATCTCATTTTGGTATTTTGTGCTTTTTGTATGCAATGAGGCTAAATGGCAGTACAAGAAGAGCTGTGGCAGGGGACTGACAGTGCAGCACCATGTAGAAGCAAACTGCAGCAGGATACAGTCATTCTGGGAGTTGAGAAAAGTCTGGGAGCACCATATCTTGGTATACTTTACTTTTTGCACACCATGTGCTCTAGAATGCTTTACAAGAAGAGCTGAGGCAGGGGACTGACACAGTTCAGCACCATGTTGCAGCATGTAGCAGTTAATATATTAATTCTAGTTGCTGAGAAAAATTCTAGGAGTAACTAATTTTGGTATATTGTTCTTTACCACAGTGCAATACAACAAAAACATTAGTGAGAGTAGATGACAGTGATAGTGTAAGGACTGTGTGGTTGCACAAGAGAACATAAGAGAGTACAGCCCCCCTATTCAAAAGTCCCCTGCAAAATCGTGCAAGTGCCTGTACTGTGCATCCCAGATGCATCGGCCCTCAAAAATGGTACGTTCAGAAGATGTGCAGAAAGATGCGCTGACGCATGTCCAGCTGAATATCCCGAACATGTGCGATTGTTCATCCGAAGATGTGCAGTGCATCTCAGGCAGGGGGTACTGCACACCACAGGCAGCAAAATAAGGAAATGCACTGGGACAGGTGAGATCGGCATGGCACAACTTTGTAATATTCAGCCAGGATATGCAAATGGACTCACTGCACATTCCAAATGTAAATCCCACATGTTGGAATTACTGGAATGTATTCAGACCATTTGCATACCCTGGGCATGCTCAATTCCAGCTCTGCAGGGCTGCCCTCCACCCCACAAAGGTGGACAGGCGGTACTACAGCCTAACAGGCAGGTATGCTGGGATGTTAGTGTGTGTGTGTGTGTGTGTGGGGTGGACTACATTGTCCTGGGAACAGTGCTATACCCCATAGGCATGTATAGGATTGGACAGGGGTACAGAGGCCCACCTGGACAGTGTCCACGGGGCCACGTGGACATGCAACAGGGGTCGGGCACAGGGTGACACAGGCTTATCGAGGGGTGGGGTGGATGATTCACAGGGCTCTAGCTGCCACTCTGCCTATGAGGAGGGATGAGTTCGGGGACAGGTGTCAGCCTCTCAGAGTATTGTCAATTAAGCAACCAAGGGCATAGTCGAACCATCCTTGCAGTGGGAGCCAACCAAGTTACTGGTACAATACACAATGATGGGTAGAAAAGGGGGCATGGAGGATAAAGCAACAGACACTGTTGTAGACTGAGTTCAGTCTACAGCGCAGAGCTGAGGATATGAGGGAATAGACAGGAGAGCAGTATTCAAGGAGTGGTAGAAGGTTTCCTTGTGCAATTGCTAGGCACACATCATAAGAAAGGAATTGATTTAGGTGGTATGAGGCACCTAGCTTCTGATTAACTCTGCGCACAGAATTATTGACATGATCGGCGAACATAAAGGAGGGGTCCAGAGTGACACCTAAGTATTTAAAATTAAGGTCATTTTCAAGGGGGGGACCAGCAGGTGTGGGTACAATGAGGGATGAGTTTGTCTTGGAGATCTTTGTGAGGAATGGTTTAGATCCAAATAGTATTACTTTTATTTTCTTTTCATTTACCAAGAGTCTGCTGGAAAGAAACCAATTGTGGGCAGCACCATAGTTAAGTGTAAGAGCGGAGGAGATGTTTGCAAGAGACTTGTCGCTATGGTAAAGGGCAAGGTCATTCACATAGAGAAGAGCCTCACAGGTAAGGCTTTCAGCCAGCAGTGCGTTAATAAAAATGGAAAAAAGTAGGGGGCCAAGGATGGAGCCTTTGGGAACCCCTGTGGATACTGGTAGGGCAGGGGAGGAGGCTGTACCAACTGTAACAGACTGGGACCTGCCTTTGAGGCAGTTTCTAAACCATGCTGTTGTCTCGGCAGAGCAGCCAAGGTGTAGGAGAGTGGAGTGGAGGAGGCAGTGGTCGACAAGGTCAAAGGCCTTAGTCAGATCCACAAATACAGCACCAGTGGCTTTACCTGCATCCATGTTTCTGAGTACATGGTTAGAGAAATGGACTAAGGCTGATTTGGTGCTGTGGTGCTTATGGAAGCCGTGCTACTGAGGGCATAGCAGATTATACTTTCCAAGATGCTGTGAGAGTTGGAAGTACATGATTTTTCCAGTAGCTTGCTCAGGTGGGTGAGGAGGGAGATAGGCCTATAATTACCAGGAGAAAGGGGATTGCTTGATTTGAAAAAAGGGGCAAAGTTTGTGTGTTTCCAAGAGTCTGGCATTGTGGACGAGGAGAGAGCAAGGTTAAATATGAAGATAAGGGGTTCAATGATAGCTGGAGAGATGAGACAAAGGAACGAGGGGAAAAAACCATCACTGCCAGGGCTACCCCTGGCAGGGAGAGACTTCAGAAGCTTGGTGGTAACACCAGGGCCAATGGCTCTAAAGTAGAAGGGTTGGGTGTCAGAGGGGGTGGCGACAGAGGGGGAGTAGTTATCCTGACTACCAGGGCTGGTGGGTGGCTGGGAGGGTAGTTTGGTAAGACAGGCGGAGAGGTCAGAAAAAACATTTTAAAAATCTGCGTAATCTCAGAGGGATCAGTCTGGGGCCTGAGGGGGAGGCAAGCTAAGTAACTTGGCTCTGGGTCTTGGGGTTGATCAAGGACCCGAATGAGCCCCAGAAGCGACGGGGATCAGCAAGGTTGTTCCTTTGTAGGTTTAGGTAGAAACTGCGTTTTAGTGATTTGGCAGTTTGCTTAGATGTGTTGCATAAGCACCTATAGGCATTCCATAGCTGGGGGGAAGGGGATGCTTTATAAGCTTCCATTTGCTGTCCCTCTTTTTCATTATGGACAATAACTCTTTGGATATCCATCAGGTGCAGCCCCCTTTCACCCTCCGAGTAGTGAGAGGGAAGTGGAGGTCTTGTATCTGAATGAGGGCATTTGTGAGTAAGCTAACTGCATCTGACACATTGTTGATGAGGTAGAGGGTAGACCAGTTCACTGCTCTTACATCCTCTAGGAGATTTGTGGGATCCAGGCAGTTAAAATGTCTGATAGACAGGCACTTGGTGGGGGGGAAGGGGTGTTTGATTTTGGTGGTCAATATGACGTAGGTAGGGGAGTGGTCACTTACAGAGTCTGACAGTGTACCCACCTGTAGGACCATGTCCACCCGATTTATGGCTATCCAGTCAATCAGTGCGTGGTTGTGCATATGGGCATTGTGCCTGGTTGGGGGGGGGGAGATGATTTGCTTGAGGTTGTGTGTTTTCAGGAGGTTTGCATAGTCAGGTTCCTGGGCACTTAACCAATTAAGGTTAAAGTCCCCAAGCAATATGGTGTCCCTGGTAGGAGACAGTAGTCCTAGGCCATCAAGGAGGGTGGATAATCCAGGGATACCTCTGGTAGGGGGGTTGTAGCAGCAGCCCTGGTAGAACTTTTTTGAGGAACCCAGGGTCAATTTTGCAACAAGCCATTCATTGGGGGGACAGAGGACTGGAGTGGCTAACAATGGTGACTGAGATATGTTCCTGGACATACAGTGCTACTCCCCCACCCTTTTGTCTTCCTGATCTATCCAGGCGAAGGAGAGAGTAACCTGAGAGATGTTAAGAGGGGTTGGAGTTGTAGGGTTTCAGCCAGGTATCAGAGAACCCTAGTACATGAGGCTTATAGAGGGACACCAAGGCCTCAAGGTCTGGGAACTTGGATGGAAGGCTACAAACATTTAAATGTGCAATTCTTAGACCAATCTGCCTTGCCCAGGTGACATTAGAGTGATCAATAAGGGTGTTAGCAGGGAAAGGGTTGCTTTCAATGTCACCAGCAAGGAGAGGGAGGGAGAAAAAAGAGCAGAGAGATGGGAGCCAGGTGGTGGGTAAGATGGGGAGACAGTATAGGAAAAAGCCAAGTAGGTCCCACTGGTGTGCCCGGGGGTGGGGGCACACAACAGCATTGGCATGTGGCTGTTGGGTTCCTACATCCAGGATGCGGTTTGGGATATTGCTCCCTGGAAGGTGCCCATGCTGAAAGGGCACCTGTGGCTCAGGATTCATCCATCCTGACATGACTGCTGTGAGTGAGTGCCTGAAGCATGTTCTTGTGCACTTCCGAGGGCTGCCTCCGGATGGCCTGCCTGCCGTTCTGCAGCCTGCCTGTGCATGGCTGTCCAATTTAGTCCACCCTTTTGTATGCCTAACTTTGGGAGGCTCATTTCCAAGATGCGCCGCACATTTTGGCTGAATATAGGGATGCATGGCATATTCATGGGAACACCCCCTTTATTTGTGCCACATACATTATTTCTGTGCCATGGCACATCCAGAGATGTGTGACACATCTCTCCCTTGTGAATATCATGCTTTGGCACATTTTTTGAGATAGGTGGTGCATCTCTACCTTGTGCCTCACATCTCATTTGAAAATGTGGGCTTAAAACATTTTTTTTTTCATTAGAGGAGGATAGCTGACAGCAGAATTTAAAATGTCAAAGCTGTAGCAGAATTCAGGACAAAGAGGAATTAAGATGTACCATTTTCTTCTTTCAACTTTTTAATTTTTAATCTTTTTAGAAATAACAGGTCAGGACTGGAGGAGCAAGATACAAAAGTATATTATTGCAGAAGTGGAGAGATGATAGAGCTAAGGCCTGGGGACAAAGAGTGCACCACCATCACAAAGTTCTGGCAGTCCCTCAAAAGATACTTTGGAACAGCAACTCCAATGTTCCTTTCATGGTCACAATATGGCAGAGAGCTCCCCTGTCTCCCTGTGGTGCTGTGTCACTTCAGCATGGATGGATGTGAGATGAAGATCTGAGGCTGATCTCTCTGATGACTTCTGCAACATGTGAGTCAGGCTGTAGGTCCCATTCCCATTCTCCACTGTATCCCCTTCCAGAACCTGCTCACCACAAGACCTATGCTGTCTCTTACTGTGCTGCTCACCCCGGGATGGCACAGACTCCATCTCTCTCAGCTGTCATGGACTGACTCCTGACATGCTCCTCTCACCGTTGGCAGTGTCTCACCTTAGTGGGGTTTACTGCCCTCCTGTGCTCAAATGACTGCCCTGTTTCCTGCACTGAACAATGATGAGATGTAAAATGCATATCATCATACTGCTGGAAGGGTCAATAAACAAAGAAGTGCTAAACTAGAGACTTATGCTGCTGTCAATGGGACAGTTGGTCAAGGGTGGTTCTCCTCATTCTTTTGGGGCTCATAGTGGTGGCAGAACCACAGGAGTGGCACAGAAGCAGATGTTGCAGGTATAGGAGCAGGGCAATGGAGGGTGGTGCTACTGCCACTACTTGTTGCTGTGCTGTGCTGTGTGTGTGTGGGGTGGGGGGGGTAGAGGGAGCTCCAGGATCTGCATGTTTAGGTGCACCTGGCTCCAGAGGTGTCCTCTTCAGACAGATGGGACAATGTGTCATATCTGTGGACTACATCATCCTCTCCTCACTGGAATTTCTCACGGTCCCATTAATACCAGTCCCTTCTCCCAACAGGTTCCACTCATTTACTAAAAAACAGAGAGCAAAATAATACAGAGTAAAAGCAAAAAATAGCATGAATAAAAGTGAGGAATATAAAGAATATTATACCCAAACAACAACAAAATAGATCCTGACAAACTTCTTAGTGAAGATAAGATAAAGAAAACCAAAAAAGTGGTAACAGTTGTTTTTATATAGGCTATAAGGCTCAAAAACAGCAGATCTGACCATTACCACTAACTCAGTCAGACTGCAAAACGAAACTGAAGATCAGTTTGTACATAGTGCAGTAGCAGCTCGAGTGTGAATTGTTCCCATAGCGTGGTTTTCGGGGCAGCACCCTTTAGCTCCTCCTCCAGCTTACTCCTATTGGTGGATTTCACCCACTGTCAGCGCTGCCCCTGGGGCAGCATACTCACGCTCCACCTCCCACCTATCCCTATTGGTGGAGGGCCTCTCCTGCCCCCAGGGCAGCAACCTATAGCTGTTACTTCCCACAAATCTGACTGTTGCAAGTCTGAGGAACTGAGGGTTTTAAGTGTAGATGAGAATGTTATGGAAATGCTCCCCCAGCAATGTGCACTGCTTGTCTTTCAATTTTGGTGGCTCAAGGTGTATGTCTATCTGCATCTAAAAGAGTCAGACTTCAAGGGTTCAAATCTTAACCAGGGACATTGGTTTGTGCTTTGTGTCAGACTCAGTTGTGAGCATTCAATCATGTGTCACAAATCATTACCTTTTATTTAATATTGCTAAATTAAGACAGACATAAGCGAGAGAATATATTTTATTTATAAATTATAATAAAGGGGGCAGCACTGCCCTGGGGCAGTGCCATGATGGTTGGTTTCTATTGGCTGCCCCTAGGGCAGTGCTCTTGCTGCCCCTGGGGCAATGCCTGTGTAATTGGCTCCTGTGGGCTGCCCCGGGGCAGTGCCTGTGTAATTGGTTCCCAGGGGTTGCCCCTAGGGCAGTGTCCTTGCTGCCCCTGGGGCAGTGCCTGTGTAATTGGTTCCCATGGGCTGCCACTGGGGCAATGCCTGTGTAATTGGTTCCCATGGGCTACCCCGGGGCAGTGTTCTTGCTGCCACTGGAGATGTGCCTGTGTAGTTGGTTCCCTTGGGCTGCCCCTGGGGCAGTGTCCTTGCTGCCCCTGGGGCAGTGCATGTGTAATTGGTTCCCTTGGGGTGACCCTGGGCAGTGCCTGTGTAGTAAGTGCATGCTGCCTGCCCCTGGAACAGTGCACAGGAAGAAATACCCAAACACTAGCTATGGGGCAGCCAGTAGGAACCAACTACATAGCTGCTGACGCAGGAACAGCCCACGGGAACCAGTTGCACAGGCAGTGCCCCAGGGGCAGTGAGGACACTGACACAGGGGTAGCTCATAGGAACCAATCACACAGGTGCCACCCCAGGGACAGCGAGGACACTGCCCTGGGGGCAGCCTATGAGAACCAATTACACAGGCACTGCCTCAGGGGCAGCCCATGGGAACCATTTACACAGACACTACCCCAGGGGCAGCAAGGACACTGCCCCATGGGCAAGGCACAGGAACCATTTACACAGACACTGCCCCAGGGGCAGCCCATGGGAACCAATTACTCAGGCACTGCCCCAGGGGTAGCGAGGACACTGCCCCAGGGGCAACCCACAGGAATCAATTGGACAGGCACTGCCCCAGTGGCAGTCCATGGGAACCAGTTACACAGGTGCTGCCCCAGGGGCAGCAAGAGCACTGCCCCAAGGGCAGCCAACAGAAACCAACCATCATGGCACTGCCCCAGGGCTGTGCCAATAACCAATCATCATGGCACTGCCCCATTTATTACAATTTATAAATAAAATATATTCTCTCACTTACAGTACGTCTGTCTTACTTTAGCAATATTAAATGAAAGGTAATAATTTGTGACACACATGATTGAATGCTCACAACTGAGTCTGACACAAAGCACAAACAAATATCCCTGGTTAAGATGTGAACCCTTGAAGTCTGGCTCTTTTGGATGCAGACAGACATATACCTTGAACCACCAAAATTCAAAGACAAGCAGTGCACATTGCTTGGGGGAGCATTTTCATAACATTCTCATCTACACTTAAAACCCTCAATTCCTCAGACTTGCAACAATCAGATTTGTGGGAAGTAACAGCTACAGTTTGCTGCCCTGGGGGCAGGGGACGAAATCCACTAATAGGGATAGGTGGGAGGCATAGCGCAAGGGTGCTGCCCCGGGGGCAGTGCTGCCAGTGGGGGAAATTCACCAATAGGAGTAAGCTGCCTTTGGGGGTGTTTCATTTTAAGGACTCCCTGACTCCTCCTTTCATCTGACGCTCTGGTAATGGACTCTCCCTCCCTTAGTTATCTAGTAAAAGATTAGTGGTGTGGACCTTTTTTCTGTTATTTTGTTGGCGTGAAGTGTGGATGTTAATACTGGGCTGTGTGTGCGGGCGGGAGGGGGGCTGGATCTGTGCCCTGTTATTGTTTGTTTCTCTTTAATTGGGCTTCATTTTCAGCCCCTTGTCAGTGGCAGCTTGTTGTTATTTCCACTCTCTTAATAATGCCTTTTTCTTTGTAAAATCAGTGAGCCACACACTGTTGCTATTGCTACCATCTTGCCAGCCAGTTTTCACGCCTTTTTTGTCCTGTCAAGTCAAGTCAACTTTATTTCTTTAGTGCCCAATCCCCAGAGGCTCTGAGTGCTTTACAAAGAGGTGAAGAGAAAAACAGTTTACATACATAATGCAACACTTTAAAACGGGGTCAGAAGCTTGCTATGCATACCATAAGTATTAACCATATAAATAATACTACTCTTAAAACTCAGATTTCAAATTAATGGACATCAAATGGCAAATTAAAAAGATGTGCTTAAAGGCCCCACTTAAACGCTTCCACAAAGAAAGCCTCTCTTACCGATCTCAGCAGAGAATTCCATATTACTGGTCCAACCACTTCAAAGGCACAGTCCCCTGAGGTCTTTAACCATGCCCTGGGAAATGTAATGAGGCCCTCCATGGAGGAACGTAATGAGTGCACTGGGTGGACAGGTCTCAAGAGGTCAGACAAGTAGCCAGGGCACGAACTGTATAGAGCTTTGTAGGTGAGCAAGCCCACCTTGAAAGCCATCCTCCATCTGACTGGCAGCTAGTGCAGTTCACGCAGAACTGAGGTCACATGAACAGACCTCGGAAGCAGTAACCTGACTGCAGCATTCTGCACCAGCTGCAGTTGGCAGAGTTTACCCCCACTAACCCCAAAGTAAAGAGAATTACAGTAATCGAGCCTGGATGGAACAAAAGCATGCACCAATGAAGGCAATTCATCAGGGGGATTAAGGGCTTAATCTGGGTGACATTCCTTAAATGGTAAAAATCACTCCAGAAGACGGCAGACATCTGCGCTTCAAGTGTCAGGCTGTTGTCAAGGATGGTGCCCAGATTTCACACCTTTGCAGCTGCCACCAGTGTGGTATTACCCAGGAACAATTGTGTTCCTACTCCGGTGGCAGCAACATTCCGCCGACAACCAGGCTCAGTCACTAGTACCTCCATCTTGTCTGGGTTGAGTCTCAGCCAGTTAGAGGACATCCGGTCCTGGATCTCGAATAGGCAGTTATTAAACACCTCCACAGTGTCGGATGTCCCTGGGCAAAGGACATATACAGCTGGGTATCATCTGCATAGCAGTGAAAATCCAGACCATAACACCTAATGATGTCACCCAGGGGCAGCATGTTCACCGCAAACAACATGGGCAACAAGATCGAGCCTTGAGGCACTCCACAGGTCAGGGACTTCGAGCAGGAGGAGAAATTCCCCATCACTACCCATTGTGACCTGCCTGTCAAAAAAGACTCAAACCAGCTGATGACCTTGCAGGTGAGTCCACAGATCTCTCTCCGGTAATCGAGCATCACCACGTGGTCTACAGTTGCAAATCCTGAAGAGAGAGCCAGGAGAAAAAGAATTGACAATTCTCCTCTGTCTCTTGCCCTGAGGAGATCAGTTTGCACCCTAACTAATACTGTTTCACTGCTATGCTTTCTCCTAAATCTGGACTGGAGTGGCTCGTAGATGTCAAAGGCCATCAGGTGGGCTTCAAGCTGCAAAGCCACCACTTTCTCCATACCCTTCCCCAAGAATGGAAGATTGGATACAGGTCAATAATTTGCTAAGATGTCAGGGTCGAGCGATGGTTTCTTCAGTAGGGGCCTCACCAACACCTCCTTCAAGGCGTTGGGGAAAAGCCCCCAAGAGCGAACACCAGACAATCTCAGCAAACACTGGACCAAGGGACTCCACACGTTCCAATGGGAGACGCATTGGGCCTGGGTCCAGTTCACAAAAAGTGGATCACAGCTTTGAGATAACCTCAATGACCTCAGCCATCCCCAACAGCCCAAACTCATCCCAGACAAGCTGAGTGTCTCTGTCACAACCAGGCTCCATACTGCGGGACAGATCTTGCTCCACTGGAGAAATTCTGGACGTAATGGAGGATACCCTGTCAGAAAAGAACTGAGCAAACTCTTCACACTGTGCGATTGAAACTGCTCTTTTTGGCTGCAGAGAGGCTGGATGAAGTAGCCTGTCTATGGTCTGAAAGTGCAGAACTCATCTGTTCCTTCCTGCAGCAATCTCCCTGGACAGGAACTCTGCCTTCTTACTGTTGATTGCCCTTTGATATTTG
The DNA here is from genome assembly GCA_016271365.2 of Neoceratodus forsteri. Classification (NCBI taxonomy): domain Eukaryota; kingdom Metazoa; phylum Chordata; order Ceratodontiformes; family Ceratodontidae; genus Neoceratodus; species Neoceratodus forsteri. Next base: position 705,954,913 of record CM057453.1, read on the forward strand.
CCATAGTGAATTCTCAAGGCCAGTTTGTCATCCAAGGCCCTGATCTGCCTCCAGAAACATTCTAACTTCCGACCCCTGGTCTTCCTCTCCCTGAGAGACCCGACAAACCATGGGGATCTCAGGTGAGAAGACCTGGGTTGTTTACGGATCGGTGCAACAGTGTTGAAAGCCTTGGTGACAGCATTATTATATCCTGCCAACACCTCATTTGACCCCGTCCCACATGCAGCACTCACACCAGATAAATCCATCACCGCCAGCAGTCCCTCAGGGGATAAACCCTTCAAATGGCAGTGGCTGACCATCTCAATAGGGGAGGGACTAACGGGGGTCCCTGAATGAAAATTCAACTGTGCAGTGATCTGACCACAGAACCGGATCAATCCGGAGATCAGTGATCTCAAGCCCCAGAGAAAATACTAGGTCCAAGCCATGGCCATGGCAGAGAGTCGCAGAAGCAACCGCTTGTGTGAGGCCCAGTGATGGCCCAGCATCAAAAGGTAGACTCCAAGTCCCTTTCAAGTGCACATCATTGGCCCAGAAATCCATTACCTTTAAGGGCCCAAAATGGTTTAATGAACTACCTGACAGGCTAACTGGAGGCACAGAGCTGAGCCAGTACAAAAGATGGCTACAGTCCCATCTAAAGAGTATATCAACCTGTAACTGCACAAACAAATGATCTACCAATCCTCTTGATTTACTCACCTTTCTCTACTATCCCCCTTTCCCACCCAATCCTTCCATAAATCGCTTTACTCCCTTCCCCACCACCTTACCCCTCTCATTTTTCCTACCTACACCGTCTCCTTTTTGACAACACCACTCTGGTTGCTTACCCCCTTCCTTATCATCCATCTACCATAACATCGCTATATTGCTGACATGTTATTTCCTACCTGGCTAGCCCTACCCTGCAATAAATGATGCAATGCACTTTATCTATTGTTAAGTTTTACCTGAAACTAACAAGTCTTGAACCTCATGTGACTCTATATTGATTTCATGATGCCTACCCTGTGATCTCTGCTATCTGTATTGATTGTATAGTATTGTATTGTATTGTATAGTATTGTATTGTATTGTATTGTATTGTATTGTTTTGTCCCTGACTTGGAACTTTTGAAAATGAGTCTCTGACTCAAAGGTATTAATCCTAATCGAAATAAATAAATAAATGTCATCATCTGGAGGAAGTTCTTCCCAAACTATAAGAGTTTGTCATCGAGCCAGGCATTGAAATCCCCAGAATAAGCTACCTGGGCGACTCCAACACCCTATCAGTGATGAAGCCCGCAACTTCTGGCAGGAGTTCCCCCTCCCAGCCCAGAGGATGATAAATGAGGAGCAACCTGCACCTGGATCCCCATACACGGTCACGCATTCAAATGATGAATTAGATTCCACTGGGTGCACAGAGAAATTCAAGTCGGATCTAAAACAGATGGCCACCCCCCCAACCCTACATTCCCTCCTCAGGCAGTGCACTACTGAGTACCCTGGTGGGGTACATGCCTCCAAAACTGGACCTGCATCATCCCCCAACCAGGTCTCGGTAATACATGCCAGGTTGATAGAAGAAATCAAGTCTACCTGCCCACTCGGTCAGGTGGGAACCCTGGGAATGGGAACCAAATGCGTCTGGCCTCCCTCAAGGTCCCATTTTACTCCAGGGCACCTCCTGGACCTGACCACCCTGATGCTACTCACCCCAGCCATATCACCAGCATCTGGCTCACTTGTCCTTCCACCCCCTCATGATTCCTACCTCTCTGCACAGGTAGGTCGGTGAAGGGGTGGAGGTCATGCAGCTGAGATGTCAAATATATGATGCTGCCACAGCTCATGCCCTGGCACATCTTATCCAATTTTCTGTCACACTGCTTAAAACTCACTAATCGCCCCCCACACAAGTACCACCCAACACCAATCCCTCCTCAACAATCCGCGACCTAACTCTGTGTATAATCACTCACACACATTCACTTCTATCTATCACATATACCTACAGTCCCACTCACACGCTATCTATAAACATTTAACAAAAATATAATAATGGAGAATCCAAGTGTGTACCGAAGAAGAGAAATTATGTAATTATTTCAAGCTTATCCATGAGACTCTTGAATCAAGAATGTATGTGCCACTTAAAGCCAAATGTTTAAGTGCTCACATTACTAATGGATCATACACACCACACCAGGTATATATTTTTTTATTTATTTATTTGAAGTATAGGATAACACCATTGAGGACAAGTTCATTTCATAGGTTCCACGTCCAGGTAAATGAACAATAAGAATGTAATACAGAGAAAGGAGAGGCAATATAACTATCAATTGTAAGGGAATGGTTGCTAACTAATAACGTCACAGTCGAAAGCTATGTACAAATAGCCAGAGTCAGTTACAGGCATTATTACAGGGCTATGAACAGATAGCCGCATTCGGTTATAATAACATAGGTCTTACTACAAATGGAAGTAGGGAAGAAACTAGAGGGGGGAAAGAGGAGGAGGTTAAATGAGGGGGGGAATGCCCATTGGGCTACATCTGTATGGAGAGAAACCTGCTCCACAGGCTATAAGATTCTTGCTATGGGGTATGGTGTAAGACAGTTTGTGATGAAGAAAAATGCTCTCTCACAGCAGTTTAGATATTAACATCACCAAGAGGAACCTCACTGCCAACCAAAGTAGTACTGTCAAATGTCTCTAGACATGAATTTATTCTCCAAGTTCCATAGCAGGAGCTGTCACCTCCCGCTGTGTAGTCCACCAAACATTCAGGTTTTATTTACAGCTTTACAGCTTCTGTTGGGAACAAATTCCTTTGGGATCCTCTCTTGCCACTGCAAATAGTACTCAGGGTAGTGTATTCAGTTGAAAAGTAAACTGCTCCAAAACAGAAGCTCTCACCTCTCATTTCGAGGTCCAGTACACTTAATGATTTTGTTCTGAGACTCCTAAGTTCACAAGAATACTCCCAGCCTGGTGAAATGCCTTCGAGAGAAGCTGGCCATTCCACTCACTGCCATCTCTCTCTCCCAGTCCACCAAGTACCAGCTCAGTTCTTCCCATGGCTATTACTCAGGACAGCATTCCCGGCAGCGTCTAGGATGAGCTCACTCCATGGGCACTGGTTTTCCAAAGTCTGGACCAAGCTCAATCCACAGCCACCCTCCTTTGTGCTGTCCACTGCGATCTCTCCATCCACAGCAGATGAAATCAAATTTTACAGCCACTCCAGTTGTTTTTGTACCAGTCCTTGCCTCTGAGTACTAACAAATCTTCCCATGACTTCCAGCAGGCTCACCGATCAGGCCACTCCTGCTAAACCTTGCACACTCTTACAGGATCACCGGTTGGCTTCATGCACCTCCTGTGTGATTCTCAACAGAAAAGATGTTTTAAATGCAGAGTGCTCTTCTGCAGGACACTAGTGTTTTCTCTAAAAAACAAAAAAAAATACCTCCTGTACTAATTCACTCCTAAACCCTAACTAACCTGGTTCCCTACACCTCATACCTGACTTCTAAACAATATTAAAAACAATACTTTCTGCTGCTATACCAGAATAAAATATATATCCAGCTAACAGATTTAGCTAGAGGATTCTCCAATAAATTAAGCTAAAAAGTATGTTTGTAGAAGGGAACAGAAAGAGAGGTTATTCCTGTGCTCAGAGCGAGCTCAGGAGATGGCAGCCCAGCCTGGGCCCATTTTGCCTGTGTGCCCATTAGGTGTGAGCCTGCACCCAGAGCCATTGGATCACTCACACTCTTGCTCATGATGTGATGCACCTCTGCATGATTTCACTTCCAGTCATGTGCCTATGATCACACCTCGTCTTCCTTAGGCATGTTTTTTCCCCACAACAGTGTGTGCTGAGGCTGCTTCTTAGGCTGGTGAAAACTCCTCTCTACATGTTTTTCACCAATGCTTTCTAGAGTTTTTCCCCTTGGGCAGCACCTCTTCTTTTTTAGTTCCTCCGGTGATCTCCCCTTGGTGGTCTGGGCACTCTTCCCTCTGAGGATGCTGTGGATTATTTCAGCTCTTCTCTTCAGACAGGCTCCTCACCCCAGTAAGTGTGGACACCTTGTCTTGTGTTCTTTGGGGTACTCAGCAACTGGGGGCACATAGGATTGCAGGTTTACACAGCATTGAGGGAAAAGAGCATCATATTTCCTACTAATAGCTCCTCTGTTTGCACTTTTTTCCCCCTTAGCGCTGGCACAGATAACAAAACAAAAAAACAAACCTGGCACCATGGCTTATAAGAGAACTGTAGTATTTAAATAGTGTAAAACCTGCAGGAGGATGATGAAACCCTCTCCACTAGGGGCTTACTGCCCTAACTATGTACCACAGACTAACATGTTGATTTTGATCCCCCTTAGCCAGACCCCCTAGCTTGAGTGGGTGCACCTCAAGTACCGACTGGCAGTGGCAGGACTGAGTTTTACAAATCCCTTTTACTGCTATTAAATGAGTTGCTAGGGCTTGATGTTCCACAGGACATCCCTTTCAACACACCAGAAACCAAAAAGAGCCCCTCAGGTTGAGGGTGGGTCCATACAGGCATGTCCAGGTATGCCAGAGAACAATGATGTCACTTACCCAGCTCTGTGGGCAAGCCCCAACCTTGACACCATTGATAGTCAAGAGAAAGATCCTGGGGGCCAAGGGGAAAATTCTGACTTGACTGTACTATTTGAGGAAGAAAAGGATCCATCTGAGGAGGAAGAGGAGGAAGGGGAGTGGTCAGAGCCTAGAAAGAAAGATTCTGATTCCACCCCTGTTTGATACCAAGTCTCTGTCCTATCTTTTAACAGAGTCTTGTCAGATAGTACAGCTAAAAAAGGTGCAAGTCATGAAATCCTTGGACATGAATCCAATTCTGTACACCTCCTCCTCTGCACCGAAGTGCTTTCCAAACTGTGTGCACTGTGACAAGATCATTTAACAGGAATGGGCTGGTGCAGATAAGTGCAAGCATCAGCAAGAGTGTGGTGTTATTCTTTCTGGAGAGCTCCCAGAAGTGGGAGGTTCCTCCCTTGGTAGATAAGGCCATACATAATTCTGTTAGACACAAAACCATCCCTATTGAGGGTTCATTGGCCTAACCATCACTCACGATAAGAGGGTGGATGCCTCATGCAGAAGAGCTTTTGCTTCGAATGGGTAAATCTTCATGCCTCCTATGCATCCTTTACTGTTACCAGAGCCTTAAACTCTTGGGTCGTTGCCCTGGATAGTTTTGTTCCCCTAGATTCTGAAGGGTTGAATATCTTGCAGCAGGTGTCTGTGCCATCTGTTTCTCTAGGGGATGCCACAGTGGATAATTTAAGTTTGTCAGCATGCTCTGTTTATCACATTGTGGCAGACATGTGAGGTGTTTGGTTCAGGCATTGGGCTGCAGATCAGGCATCAAAGGCAATGCTGTTTAATATGACCTTTGAAGCTAGATTATTATTCAGTTCAGGTCTGGACAACAGCCTAAAGAATGTTCGGGATAAGAAAGGACAAATTCTGGTGTCAAAACAGCAGCAGAGAGTGAACTTGAACTCAAGAGGTTGAGGAGGCACTCGGCAGCATTAACACTGAGGTGGTTTTCAGCCCTTTTAGAATCTTGGAAGCTGGAGATCCAGGAAGCCTGAGATCCAGAGATCCAGAGGAGCCTATTCCAGTTTCAAACACAATAGTAGCAGAGTGGTGGTGCAGGATGATGAGGAAGTACCTCCCAATGAAGGTATACAGGTCCATCTTAGCCTCCTTTCCCTTGGTGGAAGACTACAGCAGTTCTACCTGAGATGGACCGAAATCACATCAGATGCATGGGTACTGGAAATCCTGAAGCTAGGACACGTTATAGAGTTAGTGACAGTACCCACAAGAGGTTATTTTCTGCCATCACCATACCCCAAAACCCAATGAAGAGGCAGACAGTTGCCCAGACCTTGGATCACTTGTTGCAGATTTGGGCAATTGTCCCAGTACTCCCTAGTAAGGAGGGTCTGGTGTTCTACTCAGTTTATCTTGTGGTATCCAGGAAGTCGGGGTGCTTTCAGCCAATTCTGGATCTGAAGCACCTACACAAATTTGTTCACAACCTTTTAGATGGAGTCTTTGTGGTTGATAATCTGCGCCGTCCAGTCAGTGGATTATATGGCTTTCATAGACCTGAAAGATGCCTATCTTCACATCCCCATACATCAGTAACACCAGAAGTTTCTGAGGTTCACAATTCTGGGATGGCATTTCCAGTATCGGGTACTTCCCACTGAGCTGATGACAGCTCCCTGGGTATTCTCGAAGGTCCTGATTGTACTACTGGTGCAATTGAGACAGGAAGGGCATCACTTGTACCCCTATCTGGATAACCTCCTCATCCAAGCATCATCGGCTCAGAGGGCAAGCAGATCTGTGTCAAGGACCCTGGCAGTGCTACAGACCTATGGTTGGGTCATCAACTGGGAGAAGAGCTCCCTCATTTCATCCCAGACTTTGGAACACTTGGGAGTGGTGCTTGGGATGGATGGAGGGAAAGTCTGCCTCCCACCATCCAGGAGGAAGACTCTGAGGTGAGATGTTCAGTAGCTGAGCAGCCAGCCATTGGTCTCTGCTCACAGACTGCTCTGGATTCTGGTGCTGATGACTGTGACAATAGAATTAGTCCCATAGGCTCACTTGCATATGTGACCCCTCCAAAACGGGATGCTGGAGGCTGGAATCTAGCCTTGGAAGACTACCAGGCCCTGATCATGCTTTCTTGGCCCATCTGGCAATTGCTGGATTCATGGGTAAGTCCCGAGAACCTCAGTAGGGGGTCTCCCCTTGAAGTCCCATCAGAGGTGATATTGATGACCAATGCCAGCCTATCAGACTGGGACACAATCCTGGACCATGAACAGACCCAGGGCAGTTGGACCCCTCAAGAACAGCATACTACAGATAAATGTATTGGAGATGAGGGCAGCGTGTCTTGCTCTTCTTCATCTCCACGCTTGAGTGCGGGCCAAAGCATTGAAGATAAGGTCAGACAATACCACCACCATAGCATACATAAATAACCAAGGAGGTACAATGAGCAAAGGGATGCAGGAAGAAACCACTGAAGTTCTGCTGTAGGCAGAGGAACACCTCATGTCTCTCTTGGAAGTTTATCTGGCAGGAGAGCTGAACTTCCAGGCTGATTGGCTGAGTTGAGAGACAGTTCACCTGGGGGAATGTACGCTGAACCACGAGGTGTTTGACATCCTGTGCAGAAGTTTCAGTCTTCCCCAGACTGACCTATTCAGGAAAATGATCAGGTACCGAGATTCTTCAGTCAGTGCTGGTGTTGTCAGATGGAGGCAGTGGATGCCCTGTTTCAGACATGGCATTTCATCAGAGCATACATGTTCCCTCTGCTTTCACTTCTTCCCAAGGTGCTTTACAAGGAAAGGCATTCAAGAGGATGCTTCCTTCTGATAGCACCAAAATGGCCAACAAGACTGTGGTTCTCAGACATAGTGAATCTGGCGCAGCAGGTATCATTTCAGCTCCTGCACTAGGGGAACCTTCTCTTCCAAGGACCCATCCTACGTCTGAATCCAGAGGTGATGCAGCTGGTGGCTTGGCTTCTGAGGAGGAAATTATTAAGGCAGAGATTTTGAGAAAAAGTTGTGACTACTCTAATGGCCTCGAGGAAGGTGTCTACATCCACTGGCTATGACCACATGTAGAAAACCTTTTCAGTTTGGGGCAGAGAGAGAGAGAGAGAGGTATTCAGCCTTCCAAAGTTACAGTTTTGCAGATCTGGAATTTTTTGCAAGTGGGAGTAGATGCACTGAGCACTCTGAGAGGTAAGGTATCTGTCCTAGGAGCAGACCTGGGAAGTTCTATGGGTGTGTCCCTGGGGACTAATCGGGAGGTTATATGTTTTCTAAGAGCAGTTAGCAGAAGCAGGCCATCATTCCAGTCTCCAGTCCCTCATGGGACTGTACACTGGTATGAAATGCTCTTTGTTAGGCTCCTTTCAAACCTCTTTCATCCATTCTATTGGCTATTCTGCCATACAAGGTGTATTTCCTAATTGCAATCCAGTTTACCTGATGGGTTGGTGTACTTCAGGCGTTGTTACATGAGGACCCTTACTGTATTATCCATATGGTTTTGAGGATGGTTCCATCCTTTATTCCTAAGGTTCCTGCGGCTTTTCATGTAAATCAGGAAATCTGCTTACCGTCCTGCTGCCCGAAACCAACAAATCCAAAGAAGCATGAGTTACATACAGTACACTGGATTTTTGCAGAGTAGTCAGAACGTACTTCAAGAGGACAATGGAGTTCAAGAAGTCTAAAACTCTGTTTGTACTTTTTGAAACATCAAAAAAGAGTTGCAAAGCTTTCAAGGCCACCTTGGCTACATGGGTGAGGGCTTGCATCACCAAGGCCTTTGTGGCAGAAAAGTTCCAGCCCTCATCAAGGCTTACTCCACCATGGCTCTGGCTATTTCCTGGGTGTAGAGGGGTGAGGCTTCCATGCTGGAATTGTGCAAAGGTGCAATGTGGTCCTCTGTTTATTCATTCATTCACTGAGTACTACATATTGGATGTTCAAAATTCTATAGATGCGGCCTTCGGTCACAGAGTTTTGCAGGCGGTGGTTAGCAGGTAATTTTTATTTGTCACTCATATGGGTTATATATGGGACAATATTCTCCCCCACCTGGTTGGAAATGGGTACTGCTTCTTAGAATCCATATTTATTAACGTCCCCATTGATAATGTGGAGTGATACAGAAAGGAGAAGTTCCTTCATACTTAATGTCATTTCCTTTTCTGTTAGCTCCAGCGTTGTCAATGGAGCCTCTCTTGAGAGCCCATGGCTCCTGTTGCAGAATATTGTCTAATGTATTTCAACAAGAATGTTAATTGTTATGATTTGTCCAGGTACATCTGCTAACCAGAAATCTTTTGCAGTTCATTAGGTTACAAGCACACAGTTTAACAGGTGGAGGTTTCTGAACTTTGACATGGCATTTCCTTTTTCCTCTGTTACACATTAGTACCTATCCTAGTTTTGTAGACATGTTTATCATTGTTCCTGTTATTGCTGTTTATACAGTTTTATATTGCAAGTGTTCATCAGGAGGCCACGTGTGTTATGGAACCAATGGCCAGACACTTTCAGAGAAGAAGAGGACTTCACCAGTTAACTCTCTTGAGTAAGGTGGGGCATCTGTTTATCATTCTTATAATGTCAGATTATTTGTATGTGCATGGTTAGGAAAAGAACTCATTGTCCTGGGCATATTGCAGATAATAGGCTACATAGTTTTATACAGGCACTGCATGGTAGGGGAATTTTGTTGGGGAAATAAGGGAAGTAAAATTCAGTATCAGAAATCCTGTACATCTCATGCCAAACATCAATATCGTCTCATCCATCATAGCTGCAAGAACTTCTCCTGCACTACATGTCTACCCTTCCTAGTATTTGTCTTTGTTGCCTTGTCTTAAAGTATTGTCCTTGGGTTTTTATCATGTTGTCTTTTATGTGTACTCATCCATCTTGTGCTGTATAACGTCTATCCATCTCCTCCATAACTACTGCTCATCAAGTCTATACTACTGCATCTGTCCCTTTTATTTTTCACCATTCCCATGCTACCGTAACTCACTCAGATACCTTACTGGTGTATTATCCAGAAGCAAAAATTTGGGTCCATCCCTTCCAGAGTAGTAACATATTTTACCTATTTCCCTTCTGGGTATCCATCTCATATACGTGTTTCAATGAGAGATTCACATTGTGTAGGATAGTGTCTTGCCATATTAACTGCTGCTGTAAAACTAACATGCATCTAGCCTGCCATATATAATATTTACAAACCACTAAGAGAATTTGTAAAGTGCCTTTGTGAAATCTCTGCCATTTCTGTGAATATATAGCTAAAACTAATTCTTGATACGGAAGAGACCTGAATTCAGGTATATGCCATCCTGATGCTGCCTGACTCCAGAAGTCTTTTGCGTAGCTACAGTCTAAAAAAAGGTGTTCTTGCTTCTCAAAAATTTTGAAACATTCCTGTCTAGGACAATATTTTTCATTAACTGGTTTGTGTTTATTGTTATTCTTAATGTTTAGCCTGCCATGGGTCATTAACCATATTAAATCCCACACAAACGTGGGCATTCTAGTATTGGTCAACTGAGATAATGCTTCCCCTATGTGAGTCACCAGACACATAGGAAGAATGACTTCCTTCTTAGTTGCACCAGTCTGTATACTATCATATATTTGCTGTCTAGTATGTCCTACCATACTGTGATATGGGATCTTTCATTTTATCATTTTCTTAATAAGAGTTTTCACATGAGGAGAAATAAAACTAAGTCTGGTCAAATATCTGGAATTGCTTTGAATCCATGCTGTGGTGCATCCTGTGACCCATTCCCTTACTACCATGTGCCAAAGTGTGGAAACTGTCTTTAAACTTTCAAAAACATTATGATATGAATAAATATTATAAAAAAAGCCAAAGGATGAACCATATTCAATCCCCCTTCTTTAATAGGCTTGTACGTTATATCCCATTTCACTGGGTTCAAGCGGCTTCCCCACAGAGCCCTAAAAAATACACTAAATAGCCTAGTTTCCAGTTGTACTGGAAGGGGAAAATATAACTAATATACAAAAAAATTGGAAGAAGCTAATTCTTAATCAACAGTACTTGCTTCCGTTTGGCTATTTGCTTATGAATCCAACCCATCATTTGTTGCTCCGCTTTCTGTATTTTAAGATCCCAGTTTAACCTTGACAAATCACTGGGTCCAAATAAGATCCCTAGAATTACTATTGGGTCTGTTACTATCGGAATTAAGGCATGAATTTGTCTAGGTGGGGATCTTTGTCCTAACTGGATGCCTTTGCTCTTCTCTGGATTAAACTGTGACCCTGAAACTCTAGAATAATTGTCACATTATTTTAAGATTTCTGTCTCAACCATCATACCTTGTACCGTAATTACCACATCGTCAGCATATGCTAACACCTTAACTGCAGGGGTTGTTGGTGTCAATGATAAACCCCCAATTTGTGGTGCCATCATTAATAATCATAATAAAGGGTCTATGCAGAACACATAAAGCAATGGGCTCAGGGGACAGCCCTACCTGACTCCTCTTCTAACCTGAACTGTATTGCCTGTCCACCCATTTACTCTAGGCTGTATATTTGCCATGGTGTAAAACATCCGTAACCATCCTACAGATTTGTCAGGGATCCCAAAAGTTTGCAGTGTCATATACATATACATATACGTGTGGGAGACCGAATCAAAGGCCTTCCATTGGTCCAAGCTGAGTACAATTCCTTCCTCATTTCATTTCATTTCATTTTATTTTTATTTGTTAACCAGGTTAGGACTCTGGGCCAAGGCCCTTTTTCAGAGCCAATCCGGACATAAAATATAACAAACAATACATCAATACATACAAATTTTACAAATTACACAAACACTTGGACTGTGCTAACAAATAATATTTAAACTTTACTTTAAAACATGAATAAGGTTTAATTACCCTTAACGCAACTGGTAACCTATTCCAAAGTGAAGAAGCCTGGTGATCAAATACTTGTATGCCATAATTATTATTAGCACCTTGTACTACCAACACTATCCTCCGAGACATTCTCAAATTTGCCTGTATTTCTCAAACCTGAACCAAGTCAAATAATGGCGATAAACCATTTGAATAAATGGTCTGATGAACCAATTCTCCTTAGGCAAATTCATATTTAAACTGGGGCAACAACCATTTCAGTGAAGAATATAAATGACAATGATGGGTCAGAAAAGGAGCATCTAAAACAAACCTACAAATACTGTTATAAACAATATTTAGAATCTGTTTCTCCTTGGTTCCCAACTTAACATGCCAAGAAGAAACATAATCAAAATATGGCATTAAATGTATATAATTGGCCCAATCTACAATTAATTCACTTTTTTACTGACTTTACCTGAGAAAGATATGTCAATGAGGGGTCTAAAAGAACACCCAGATACTTAAGTTCTGACACCTGGTCAAGTAAATTCCCCTGAACATCATGTATAGTCAGGGGAAGACATTCGCCAAGTCTTACAGGACTTCCAAACAACATAGCTTTGGTTTTACGAATATTCAAAAGCATTAAATTGGTAGTAAGCCAATGACACAATTTCTTAAAGTCATTTTCCAACACCGTACTGATATAATTAAAAAAATTTCCCTGACAATACAAAATCAAATCATCTGCATACAAAAGACATTTACACTTCTCTAAAATAGAAGGGACTTGATTAATAAACAATGAAAACAACAGGGGTCCAAAAATAGACCCCGAGGCACTCCACATGTAGTATAACAAACTAATGAGTTAATCAAACCAATTGAAACAAACTGAGAATGCCCCTGCGAAAATTCAAAAACAACATTGCCTTCTTGACATCTGTAAAATATTTCCCTGATCATAATCAGATTGTCTTGAATATCTCTTCCTGGAACCGAGCACGCTTGAGCTGTGCTTATCAGGATTTGTGCTGCTTGCGCCAATCTTTTAGCCAGTAATTTACTTAAAATTTCAAAGTCGCAATTCAAGAGACTGATAGGTCTCCAGTTAGTCGATTGGTTCTTATCTCCTTTTTTATAAAGAAATATCAAATCAGCTACCGTCATCGACTCAGGCAGTGCTTCAGCTGTCAATATTTCATTGAACAGCTGTGTCAATTCAGGAAGAATATCCTGAGCTACTCTTTTATAAAACTCAGATGTAAGGCCATCTACTCCAGGGGCAGTACCAGTTTTCAACGTTGTAATTACTTGCCTTACTTCTTCAGTCCCAATAGGTTGAAGGAGTAAATCTGACTGGGATTTATTCAAGAGTGGAACATCTAATTTCTTCAGATATTCCACAGGAGAGTGAACCTCTGGAGTAAGTCCAAAGGAATGAAATACATATTTATCCACAATTTCCATGATCTTCTCTTTACTGATCTGACTACTACCTGACTCATCTTCTAACTGTCTAATCAACTTTTTCTCTACCCATTTTTGAGTATCATACTAACATACTAACATACTAAAATGCCAGCAGAATAGGCCTAATGGTCTTTCATGTCTGCTCGTTTGGTCAGCCCCCGCCCTGGGTGCTGACCTTGCTGTCCCCCTCGCCTTCTCTGGCTTCTCCCTTCCCAGTTCCGGATATTCTTGCTGCATTGGATTTTGCTTCCTGAACCCTTCCCCTGTACCTGTCCCACCCCCTCTTGAACCCCTCCACTGTCTCTGCCTCCACCAGCCCCTAGGTAGTGTATTCCATGGCTCTCACCACCTCTCAGTGAAGTAGCCGCCTCCTCCTTCCCCTGAATCTTCCTCCAGCTTCCACCCATGCCATCTAGTGGCCCCTCCTCCTTCCTTCGAAGCACCCTCACTGTTCCTCCCTATTTACCCTCTTCATGTACCTGAAGACCTCTATCATGTCCCCCGTTCCTTCTCTCTTCCAAAGTGTACATATTTAGCTCTTGGAGCCTCTCCTCATAGGTCCTGTCCCCCAAGCCCCAAATCATTTTTGGTTGCCACTCTGGACCCTCTCCAGGAGGTTAATATCCCCTCTTAAGTGCGGCCTCCAAAACTGCATGCAGTACTCCAGGTGCGGCCTCACCAAGAAGTTATACAGAGGAGTATCACTTCCTCCTTCTGAGGTGATCTCCCTAGCGATGCATCCCAGCATCCTGTTGGCCTTGGCTGCTGCCTCCTACAAGTCTCAGAGTTGTTCATCTTGACATCCACCACCACCCCAGGTCCCTCTCAGCCATTGAGACTTGTAGTATTTCCCCAGGGTGTACACTTGGCCTGGGTTTCTGGCCCCCAGGTGGAGTACCTTGCATTTCCCTGCATTAAACCTCAGCTTCCACTTTCTAGACCATCTTTCCAGAGCCTCCAGGTCCCCCTGCAGGGCCACCCTTCCCTCCTCCCCATCCACCATCGCCCCCAGTTTCGAGTCATCTGCAAAGAGACTCATCTCACTCCTGATTCCTGTCCTTATGTCAGATCGTTAGGCGTTGAACAGAAGGGGCCCAAGGACTGATCCTGTGGGACCCACTAATGACCCTCCTCGGGGAAGAGACTATCCCACCAACTACGACCCTCTGGGTCCAGTCCTGGAGCCAATTGCCTATCCATCGGATCATCTGGTTTCCCACCCCCATTTCTTCTAGTTTATCCAACAGGCCCACGTGAGGAACAGCGTCAAATGCCTTGCTGAAGTCTAGAAAGAGGACATCCACTGGTCTACCCAGGTCCAAGGCACTTGTCACCCAGTCATAGAACTCCACCAGGTTTGTCTGACACGATTTCCTCGGGATGAATCCATGCTGTCTATCGTCCAGGCACCCTGACGGGTTCAAAAGTTTGTCTTTACTGTCCGTTCCAAACCTCACCTCTTGCTGGAGTGTGTTCGCTCTATTATACAGCATTTGACACGATTGACCATCGGGTGTTACTTGACCGCCTAAGGACTTCTGTGGACTTACCGGCTTGGTCATCTGCTGGTTTGAGTCCTTTCTATCTAACAGGAGGCAGAGGGTGGTGATGGGGAATTTCTCCTACTCTTCTGGCCACCTGTTATGTGGGCTTCCCCAGAGTTTGGTCCTGTCACCGATGTTGTTTGCCTTGTACATGCTGCCCCCGGCAGAGCTCATTAGGAAGTACAGCTTGGATTTTCATTGCTATGCCGATGATACCTGGCTGTATTTTTCCTTTGCCCTTGGAACATCTCGCGCAGTGGAAGTGCTTAATAGCTGCCTCATGGAAATCAATGACTGGATGGCCTCCAGGTGGTTGCGACTGAACCCTGATAAGACGGAGGTACGGGTGGTGGAGTTGAACACAAAACGTGATAGGTTGGCCTCTGGTGTGGATATTGGGCTTTTTCTTGGCTCTGTACCATTGAAGGCCTCCTCTAGGGTGTGGGATCTTGGCGTTATTCTGGGCAGTGGATTGACACTTGAGTTTCAGGTGTCTTCCACAGTCCATACCAGTTCCTATCATCTGAGGAATATTGCCAGGATAAAGCCCCTAGTTCTGCCGCAGGACCTCCCCCCCTTGGTACATGCCTTCGTGACGTCCAGGCTGGACTACTGTAATGCGCTGCATCTCGAGGTCTGTGGGGGTACCCTGCGCCGACTGCAGCTGGTGCAGAATGCAGCAGCAAGGTTGTTGACAGGACAGTCTAAATACTGTCATATCACCCTGGTCCTGCGTCAACTGCACTGGTTGCCAGTTAGGTGGAGGGTCCTCTTTAAGGTGGGTTTACTCACCTTTAAGGCCCTACATGGCCTGGGCCCTGGTTATCTGAAGGACCTTCTTATTCCCACTGTCCTGCCCCTCCCCCTACATTCCTCCTTTAGGGGCCTTCTCGTGATTCCCAGGACGAGGCTAAAAACAGCTGGCAACAAAGCATTTAGTGTCACCGCTCCCGTCCTGTGGAATTCGCTTACTCCAGCTGTGAGGAAGCTCCTTCTGTGGAGGTTTTTAAGGCCCACCTCAAGACCTTCTTATATAATCAAGCCTTCCTGGATTGTTTATTATAGTCCTTGCTGTCTCAGAATCTATGCCAGGCTAGTACTGACTTTTTCAGGTTTTGGTTTTTTACCTAAGTCATTGTATTTATATATTGTGCTATATCTGTGATAGTGTTATGTTTTTATTTAGAATGTATTTTCTTTTAAATGTTCAGCGCCCAGAGCCTTTGGGATGGGCATCTTCTAAATAAAATTTTCCTTGCCTTGCCTTATACTGTAATTGGAACATTTATTTTTTTATTTGTGAAATCTGCTAACTGTAATCATGTTTTAGTGTTTCAGTCTTGGATATCAGGGAATGCAGATGTTTACGTAATTTGAGGTATTTCAAATAGGTTTTCAACAATTTTCTATGAGCCATCCTTTGAAAAAGAGCCTTAAACTCACTTTTTGAATCCTCCCACCAATCTTTCATAGAATCATAAAGATGAATCAGTTTGTCTAAACCAGAAGTCATTTCTTAGATGCTTGATTCTTTTATTTCTTCTTTTATCAGGTTCAGTACACCCTTATCCTGGTCCAACATAATTTGTCGGTCCTGATAATCTACGGCAGTCCTCCCTCAAGATAGTACATCTGAATGTACAAAGCTTAAAGGATACCTAAACAACATTTTGGCAACAAACTATTCAAAAATCTGACTCCGTAGGTGACTAAAGGAAAGGCTGCTGTATTCATTAATGCTAAAACTACATTTACATAATTTACCTAAATGTGGTTCCAGAGCATTTGAAAATTGTAAAATCAGCCTACTAATTTAGAAAAAACTGTCTTACTGTACCTGCTTCCTAAAATGGCCACCAAATGTGATGTGATGACATCATCTGAGCCAAAGTCAGAGAGATATATGGCTCTCTGTAGTGCTAACTAGTTATTTTTTCCCTTTGTATAGAAGTGTTCCACCCAAATGGTCAAAACCATGTGCATTATTTTGTATAATGCACACGTTAGGCTATGGTTCTGTTCATTTTGTTTACTTTAACATGCTGAAAATGTGTTTTAATCCAACAGACTTTCTCTGTGGTAAACCACAGTGCAGTACACATCTTGAATAACCTGGTTGTGTAGTGGTTATAGTGGATCCAGGATGCTAAAGTGGAGGTGCTGGGGTGGTGTGCATGCCTAATATGCACTTTTTAACATTTTTATTAAACCTTTATATTTTCTGCTATTATTCTTTTCTAGTACATTTTTGACCGAACCTACAAATGTAATCCATAGTTTGAATGTAAACATTTGTACAATCAATAAATCCGACTTCTTCAACAAAGTGAAATTCAGCAGCAGCTGCAAGCAAGTACATTACTATGTGTGGGGGGGGGTACAGCTACACCCTTCACCACCCCCTAGAGCCACCACTTTTTTGTAGCAAAGTTCTTGTGCAGTCCAATGTTAGGGTTCATACTTTCTCAAAACTCAAATATATGTTTGTCTTGCCCTCTTTTTCCATGGGAAATAATACTAATAATAATAATCAGCATTTATATAGTGGTTTTCATACACACTGTATCCCAAAGTGCATTACAAGCAATACTAGACTGATAGTGAAGTGACTGAACATGTAGTGGCAGCTGTTCCTTACATTAATATCCACATGCAGCCTTGGACAATTGCATGCAGTGGTTTCATAGGAAGGGGAATGTTGGCCAGGACAATGGGGTGAGGTAGTGATCAAGGTGCTGGCAGCCCCATATCTTATTTCTTACAGTAATCTGGTCATATTTCTCTCCTTCTGTCTTCCCCTTCCCTGAATATAGCAGTACCTTGCAAGAGTGGCCCTCCCAGTCACCCTCTGGTATTCAGTAATCACTATTCCTCCTCACACCGAAAACAGGTGAGCTCATCACCCTTCTGCATAATGAATGCAAGTAGTACAGTTCCCATTTTATTTTGACATATCAAATATAAAATATCTTTCCAGTAAGTCAGGCTCATATCAGCAGGGAACAAGGGGAATGATGGGCTTTCCTATCCTTAAAAGATCTAGGCTACCTTTGATTAAGCACTATTAAATAACAGGTGTGTACATCATTATGCACACCCTTGGTTAGTGTCTAATCATAGGTGGCTTGGATCTTATATGAGTAGGAAAGCTTATTTTTCCACTTGTGCCATGTTGCTATCAGCCTGGCTTGCTAGAAGATCATGTTTATTATTAATATGTAACTATAACACGGGAGACTGTACTAACCACATTCATGATGCGGAAGAGTAGTGAACTCACCAGTTTTTGGTGTGGGGAGCAGGTGAGAAGAATGAATGCCAGAGAGGAAATGAAGAGGCCATTCCAGCAGGGTACAGCTATATTCAGGTTAGTTGAAGACATGAAGGGAGACGCTGAGCAGATCACTGTGAGATCTGAAATGTGGGGCTGCCAGCATTATGCTCACAACCTGACTGTGGATGAGAGTAGCCTCAATGACAAATACTCAGAGTGGCAGGGCTGCACCTAAACTGTTACTTGAATTCAGTGTAGGGAGATTATGGGGGGGGGGAGGGGTGTTGACATTTGTTAGGACAGTATTGAGGGAATAGTGTATCACTCATTCAAGATTTAGAAGGGCGGTAGCCAGCCAACTCGCATTGTGGAGTAGAGCACAGAAACGTATTGGAGAAGAATTGCTGGGAAGGTGAGAAAAAAACACAACTGGAAACTGTTCATACTACCATCACTGTGTAGAAGGGTGGTCATCCACTTAATATTTCCTGTGGGAGCAGAAGTCAGACATTAAGAATGTGAACTGGAGAGTGATTTGGGAGGCATTTTTTAACAGTGCCAGTTTATGGTGTGTATCAGTATAGGTGTGCATAACCCTCTGAGGTACAAGATTACAATCTGAGGTGTGATAATTCTCTTCAGGAGACCACAAGCTCATGTGCGGCCCCAGGCAGTACTAAGCACAGGGTATAGATGGTGGGGTGTTCAACAGAAGGTAGGCTAGGTGCAGGGGGTTCACATAGAAAAAGAAAGCCTTATTTGTGGATTAACAAGAGAGTATGAGCTTTGGAACTGAACAAGACCGGTACTTTGCTGTGTGAATCTAAGCAAGTCACTAAACTTCCTTGTGCTCCTAGGCAACACCTGTAAACAAGCTGTCAGCTTAGTGTGTCTCTCCTGGTTAACAAAAAAACAAAATTCAGTGCATCATAAAATCACTCAATCATCAGGTATTTGAAGTGTAGTACTGTAATCTGTAATGCAGTCTGCCAAAAAAAAAAAATCAGCTGGATTGTAAGACATTTTCTGCAAGTTAAAGTAAACAAAATGAACAAAATCATAGCCTAACATGTGTACTGATCAAAATAATTCTTGAGGTAATACATGATGTTGATCATTCTGGTACAACAATTCAAAATAAAGTGGGAAAGAAGAACTAGTTAGCACTCTAGAAATACATGTTGGTCTCTGTCTCTGGCTCCTATGATGTCATCATGACTCATCACTTGACACACTTGGCAGACATCTTAGGGAGAAGCCAAGGCTGTTTTTTGAATGTGAAAGGCTGATGTTTACATTTTTCCAAAGCTATGAAACTGCATTTATGTTATTTACATAAATGCAGTTTTAGCATACATGTAAACAGCAGCCTTTACTTTACCTCCATATGAAGCCAGATTTTGAAGTTTGCAGTTTTATTAAACTGCTTGTTCATGTGCCCTTCAACAGCCAAATGGTCGTTCTTTGAGGCATGGGCTGTACAGTATGACTTTGATGTCATTACTCTTTCAGAAACATGGTTAATGAATAAGATCCATAATAATGAAATATCTATTCCCAATTTCAACTTATTCAGACAAGATAGAATAGGAAAAAAAAGGGGGGTTGTCGCAGTTTATGTCAGGACCAGTTTCAAAGCACTAGAGTTGTCCCCACCTTCAAGTGGACTAGGATGTGATATAATCTCTGTTGACCTGCTTTTGGGTAGGAATAAACATCTTACTGTCACATCCCTGTATATTCCTCCCTGTTTTATTAAGCAAGGACTAGAGGTTGTGTCTGAAGTCAGGAAAACTTTTCTGGCAAACAGGGAATGGATTCTAATGGGGGACTTTAATTGCAATTGGGGCATTGAACAAAATCATTATATTTTTGATTGTTTCCATGAACTTGGAGTACAACAGTTAATTTCTCAAACAACAAGATTTAACTATAAAACTGATGGGGGTACCATATTAGATTGGATAGTAGTAACTCATCCAAATAAGAGAATTGATTCCGGAGTATTACCTGATGTAGTGACCACAGCCCTATGTATTGTAAGTAGACATCAAAACAGCATTCTTGCCCATCAATTTATATTGAAACAAGAAATATAAACGGGGTTACTCCCTTGACCATGACTAAAGCTTGTGAACAAATTGATTGGTCTTGTCTTGAAGATATTCCAAATATCAATCTAAAATTAAAAACATTTAGCCAATTATTCTATCAGGTTTATTGACCAACTTGCCTCACTTAAAAAAATGAGAATAAGAGGTAACAAAAAAGAATGGGTTACCAGGGAACTAAGGATGCTAATGAAACAAAGAGATAGAGCACGGAAACACTTGAAAAAAAGATAATGATCCTAATTCATTGATCAGTTATAAAACTCTCAGGAACAGATGTAAGGCTTCCATTAGAAAAGCTAAAATTGATTTTTTTTAAATAAACAACTACTATCTTTTGGTAGCTCAAAACAAACCTGGCAAACATTGAATAACCTCCTTGGAAGAGATACTGAGGATACGGTTAAAACCCTTCAGGATGGTGATCAGTTAACTAGTGACCCCATATGTATAGCTAAAATGTTTAATGAATATTTTGGGGACCTCTTAAGATTTCAAAACCCCTCAAACCTCTCAAGTTCTTATCCATTTATAGAAGTGGAACCTAAAAAGAATCATCCTTTGTTTTATTTTCATGTATTAACCCCTGAAGTTGTTACTGATTATGTACTTAAGTATAGTCCTAAACGATTCTAGGGCTTGATGGGATTGACTTTAGAGTGATTAAAATGGGAATCAAGGTTTTAGCTACTCCTCTGGCTTCAATTTTCAATTACTCATTATGCTATAATGTTTTCCCTCAGATCTGGAAACTGGCACTTATAAAACCCATACATAAATCAGATAGTAAAAATATAGCTTCTAACTTTAGACCTATTTCTCTATTATCGCCTGTATCCAAGATCCTTGAGAGAATAGTCTTTGATCAAATTCAGGTTTTCTTATCAGGTTATAACACGTTGTCAAATTGTCAACATGGTTTCAGGAAACAGCATGATACAGAGACTGCCTTGGTGGGATTCATGAACAGCATACGGGGCTCCCTTGATTCTGGGCACTCCAATCTCACCAAGGCTTTCAATTTAGTAGATCACTCTTTGTTGTTGAGGGCACTTAAGGAAGTTTATTTCTCTAAGGAAGTTATCCTATGGATTGGAGGGTACCTTAATAATAGGGAACATAAAACTATTATTGGTCAGAGTAGTTCTGATTCTCATCCCATTTTTTTATGGGGTACCCCAAGGTTCAATTTTGGGCCCTCTTTTGTTTTCTCCTTTTGTTAATGCTGCTTCCTCTACCATCTTATGGTCTAGTCCTATTATATATGCAGATGATA
The DNA here is from genome assembly GCA_016271365.2 of Neoceratodus forsteri. Classification (NCBI taxonomy): domain Eukaryota; kingdom Metazoa; phylum Chordata; order Ceratodontiformes; family Ceratodontidae; genus Neoceratodus; species Neoceratodus forsteri. The sequence continues at coordinate 705,976,125 of CM057453.1, forward strand.
CAGTAATCTTTTCCGAAGAAAATATTTCGGACAAAGCATTAGATAAAGTCCAGATGGACTTTGAAAATTTCCAAAAATGATTGGTCTCCCATAATCTAGTACTGAATTCTGGGGAAACTAAAAGTATGTTTTTTACTGGCCCTAGGAGTAATAGAGAGATAAACATTCATATTATGGATTTGGTGGGTAAACAGATTGAATTGGTAAATAGCTTTGATTACCTGGGAGTGACCTTTGACTCCCACCTTCAATTTGACCAACATATAGCTAAGATCATTAAACAAATTCACCAGAGAATTCGGTTGTTATTCAGGATCAAACCCTTTCTCATTTCTGAATCTTGTAGACTACTTGGAAATAGTCTTTTATTAAGCGTACTAGATTACGGTCTTTTGATCTACTCTGGTACAAACGATATAATGATTCAGAAATTACATGTAACATACAATAGTATTTTACGTTTTATGACAGGTCTTCCCTTGAGGACACATCATTGTGTTTTGCTAAGAGAAGCAAATTGTCTTACTCTCCGTGACAGAATAAATCTGAAACTTGGAGTCTTTTTGTTTTAAAGTACCCAGGGTTTACTCCCTCAGGTAACTCAGGATATTATTCCCCTTCAGGTAAGTTGCATGGAAACCAGGTTTAAGTCTAGGGGTTCATTTAGAATCCCACTGTATAAAAAAAACATTGATCAAAGATCGGTAATTTACAGGGCCATAAAAATTGTTAATGGTATTCCACTTAAAATCATTAATGCTGGGTCTGTTTAAATGTTCAAGAAATATTTTGCTGTTTGGCTAAACAGTTTAAATGATTGTCATTGGTTCTAATATTGTGATGTATTTTATATTGTTTGTCTGATATATTTGTCTTTTGCACATTTTGTACTTTTCTGTTTATTTGTTGACTTGTCGCTTGTGAAAACGGGCAGTTTGCTCATCTAGCTAACAGGTATAAAAAATTAAAATTAAATTAAATTAATTAACTGATTTTCGTGCCACCCAAAGGTTTTTCCAGACCTGATAAATCTCCTCAGAATCCAATAGGGATGCATTCTGTCTTCATGGACTTTTATCAATGGTGTCCGAGTCTTTCACACCTATATGAATTTCTAAACCTCTATGATCTGTAAAATCTCAAACATGCATGACTGCCTGTACTATGTCCATCTTTTGTGAAATGAACAAAAAAGCAATTTGAGATATAATTCTCTGAAAGATACTCCCCTATGGGCTCCTTTTTTGGCAATCCCTATAACCAAACCTGCTGTCTCTCCTTCCCATCGCTAGAGTTCCCTTAAGCATATCCCATGCATATTTGAATCCCCCATTGTGCTCCTCCTACTACCTCCTGCAGTAGGTTATTCTATGCATCCATCACCCTTACCGTGAAGAACTTCCTCTCAACCCCTCTTATCCTGCTCCCCTCCAACTTCATATCATGCCCCATCGTCCTTGTACATCTCTTATATTGAAGGATGTCATCCACTTGCACCTTGTTTATGCCTTTAAGATACTTGAATGTTTCTATCATATCTCCTCATTCCCACCTCTCCTCTAGTGTATACATATTGAGGTCCTTTAGTCTTTCTCTCTAAGTCTTCTGGTGCAAGCTCTGCACCATCTTAGTCACCATTCCCTGCCCCGCCTCCACCCTGTCTATGTCCTTACGATGATGAGACCTCCAGAACTGTACACAGTACTCCAGATGAGGCCTCACCAGTGTCGTGTGCAGTGGTATTACCACCTCCCTTCTTCTGCTAGTGATACCCCTTCCTGGGCACCCTAACATGCCACTGCCCCCCCCCACAGCCTTTGTACACTGTTTGACCTCCTTTAGGTTACCTAAGATGATTATCCCCAAATCCCTTTCTTCCCTGGTGACTGTCAGCAACTCCCCCCTCCCATCCTGTAACTCTCTGCAGGGTTTCTACACCCCAGGTGCATGATTTTGCACTGCTTTGTATTGAATCTTAGTTGCCACACTTCAGACCATTTTTTAAACTTTTCAGGATCCCTCCTCATTTTCTCCACTCCATGGTGCCTACCTCTTTGCAGATGACACAAACATTCCCTTCAAGTCCTTCAGCAATGTCACTAATGAAGACATTAAAAAGCACTGGCCCCAGGAGTGATCCTTGAGGTACCTCACTGGTCACCTCCCTTTTCTCAGATTGTATCCCATTTACCACTACCAGAGATGGCTGGATTTTTTTTTCTGCATGTGGAATTCTGGCGAAATGCTCATTTTGCTTCTGTGAAATTTCACAGAATTTCACCAAAATTGTAATTTTGGTTATTTCCATATAACTTAAAAAGTGTTCATCCAAATTGCACCACAATAGGAAAGGTGGTTGCCCCAGTACTCTGGCAGAAGTGTACCAAGCTTCAGATCTCTGTCTTTACAAGTTACTGAGTTATGAGCCTCCAAACCTTTGGAATTGTTAAAATTACAGTTAACAACTACATTAACTAAACACATTTGTGCAAACTTCACCAAATTTGGTATGGTGGCATTACCTATGCCCATACATATCTAAGCCAAGTTTCAGAGCTCTAGCTGTAAAGATGACTGAGGTATGGGCCTCCAAACTTTCAGAAATTTTAAAATTACATTTTGCAGTTACATAAACTGCTGAATTTTAAGCCCCTCTAAGTTAAAAGCTAGAGAACAGAATGTCACCAATGTTGTTACGTTCACTGACCCTAAATATTAGGCTGTAAGGTAACCCCATGGTCCAGCATCAGAACATCATGCTGAAATGCTGACAACCCAGGTTCGGAAGTGAGCCCCTGGAAGTCGTGTCGGGAGGCCGGTCATAGCTAAATCTTACAATCAGTGTTTCTATGAATCTTTCAAGAAAGTATGCATCTAAATTTTCAATTATCTAGTTCCAAAGGTGACTAAGTTCTAAGCATAGAAATATTTTCAGAAATGTTCATGACTATTACATTGCTAAAATTTGAGCACCTGTAACATCTCCAGCCTTCATCCAAATGTCATGAAACATGACAAGCTTTAGGGCCTGTCCCACATAATATGCATGCCAAACATCAGATGCCTAGCTTATACATGGACAGAGTTATGGCCAATTAACGAATTTCAGAAAATTACCAAAAATTTCACAAAATGTCACAAAAATGCATGGAATTTCACAAAAATTCTGCAGATTCAGAATTTACTAAGCTCACCCACCTTTAATCACCCCTCTGCTTTCTGTCCATCAACCAGTTTCTAACCCTGATCATCTTGTGGCCCACCCCCAGGCTACCCAACTTGTTTACTAGTCTTTTATGTAGAAAGGTGTCAGAAGGCCTTGCTGAAATCAAGGTAGGAGACATCCACCGCTCCCCTGTGATCCACCTCCTTTGTCACCCAGTCAAAAAAAATCTATCAGATTTGTTTGACATAACCTTCCTGCTGTGAATCCATGCTGCCTTGGATCCTGTGTTCCATTGGATTCCAAGTGTTCCACAATCCTTTCCTTAAGCAGCACCTCCATAATCTTGCCCACTATTGAGCTGAATTGGTCTATTGGTCTATAGTTTTTCTGACTCTTCCTTGCTTCCACTGCTGTTAAGAGGGACTACATGCACCCTCCTCCAGTCCGCTGGCACTACTTCTGTATTAAGTGATTCACTAAACAGGGCTGCCAATGGTGCTGCTATCACCATCCATAATACTTTTAATATCCTAGGGTGGTATGCCATCTGGACCCATAGCTTTGTCCACCATCAGTTTTGTGAGTTTCTCCAGGACTCTTTCCATTATAAACGGACTTGTGTTCACCTCCCTCCTCCCTTTGTTTCTGATATCTAGTTGCGGTCCTTGTCCCTCCACTTCTTCAGTTAATACTGAACAGAAGTATTTATTCACCCACCCCAGACTTCCTTCTTTAGCTAAAGTACCTATAGAATGTTTTGTTCTCTTTCTTCACCATCTGTGCAAATCTTTCCTCTGTTTATAGCTTTGTGCTCCTAACTGCTTTCCCTGCTTCCTTCAGACTATTGAGGTATACCACCTGATCCTCTTCTTTTTGATTCTCCTTATATTTTCTGAAAGCCTTTTTTTTGCCTTTACCTTCTCTGCCACCTCTTTTGAGAACCATAGTGTTTTTTTCATTCTTTTGCCCTTATTTCTCAGTCTAATGCACTGTTTTGTCACCTCCACTATGGCTCCTTTTAGGTGTGCACACTGCTCCTTGACCCCCTTCCTTGCACCCTGCCTCTCCAGGGCTTCTTTGACACACATACCCATTCTAGCAAAGTCCAACCTCCTGAAATCCAAGACTCTCACATTTGTGTGGCTTGACTGTAACACTGTCCTCATATTAAACCACACTGTGTGGTGGTCACCAGACCCCAGATTCCCTTCCACCCTGACCTCTGTTATTCTGTCTCCACTGGTCAGTACTAAGTCCAGAATTGCCCTGTCCCTGGTGGGTTCTAGAACTAACTGCCTGAGGCTTGCCCCCTACAAGGATACTAGGATGTCACAGTTCCTGGCTGAGGCAGCGCCAGGATGATCCAATCCACATCTGGTATATTAAAATCGCTCAGCAGCAGTAACTCCCCTTTTGCTGCCATCTCATGTATTTCTTCCACTAGTGCCCTATCGACCTCCTCCCCATATGCTGGAGGCCTGTAGATCACACCTGTGTGAATTGCTGTGCCATTTTCTGACTCAAGGAAGACCCATAGTGCCTCGGCCTCTCCATATTTACCCTGCACTAGAGTTGTCTTTATGCCTGCTGTGACGTAAAAGGCCTCCCCCTTTTTTGCCCTCCCTATCCCTTCTGAATAGAATATAATCTGGTACACTTACCTCCCAGTCATGGTTTCCAATGTACCACATCTCGGTTATTGTCACTATGTCCAGATCAGCCTCTACCATTAAGGCCACCAGGTCTGGTATTTAATTTCCTAGACTAAAGGCATTTGTATACGTGGCTCTCCATCTTTCCCCACCTGTCCCCCTACTATTCCTGCTTTTGCACTCTTGTCCCTTCTTTCCAACCCCAGTTTTTTCCTTTGCTGCCTCCCTTCCTCTGTCATACCCTTTATAAAGTTTTCAGGTGTATCTGTCAACAACTTATCTTCTTAATTTTCCCTGCTGGCTTTAACCTGTGTACATGTCAACAATTGATCTTCCTGATTTTCCCTGCTGGCTCTATCCTGTGTACATGTCAACAATTGATCTTCCTGATTTTCCCTGCTGGCTCTATCCTGTGTACATGTCAACAATTGATCTTCCTGATTTTCCTGCTGGCTCTATCCTGTGTACATGTCAACAATTGATCTTCCTGATTTTCCTGCTGGCTCTATCCTGTGTACATGTCAACAATTGATCTTCCTGATTTTCCCTGCTGGCTCTATCCTGTGTACATGTCAACAATTGATCTTCCTGATTTTCCCTGCTGGCTCTATCCTGTGTACATGTCAACAATTGATCTTCCTGATTTTCCCTGCTGGCTCTATCCTGTGTACATGTCAACAATTGATCTTCCTGATTTTCCCTGCTGGCTCTATCCTGTGTACATGTCAACAATTGATCTTCCTGATTTTCCCTGCTGGCTCTATCCTGTGTACATGTCAACAATTGATCTTCCTGATTTTCCCTGCTGGCTCTATCCTGTGTACATGTCAACAATTGATCTTCCTGATTTTCCTGCTGGCTCTATCCTGTGTACATGTCAACAATTGATCTTCCTGATTTTCCTGCTGGCTCTATCCTGTGTACATGTCAACAATTGATCTTCCTGATTTTCCCTGCTGGCTCTATCCTGTGTACATGTCAACAATTGATCTTCCTGATTTTCCCTGCTGGCTCTATCCTGTGTACATGTCAACAATTGATCTTCCTGATTTTCCCTGCTGGCACTAACCTGTGTACATGTCAACAATTGATCTTCCTGATTTTCCCTGCTGGCTCTATCCTGTGTACATGTCAACAATTGATCTTCCTGATTTTCCCTGCTGGCACTATCCTGTGGGGTGGGTTGCTTGAGTCTCCCTGCTCCCATCCCCCCTTGTCAAGTTAAGTGTTTGCCATGGAAGCATTTAAATTGTTCATTGAGGACTGCTATCCCCTTCCTTGACGGATGAAGGCCATTGCCTTTATATAGGCTCACATTTCTCCATGTGGGTCCCCAGTCCCCAATGAAGCCAAAACTCTTTTCTCTGCACCAGCCATCCAACCACTTATTGAAGTATCTGATGCAGAGATTCCTAGTCTTCCTCCTGCCACGGACCGGTAGCATCTCCGAGAATGTCACGAAGCTCGCTACTTCCCCAAGTAGCCTTCCCAACTTCATGAAATTCTCCTGCATCTGCTCAATGCTTATCCCATCCCTGGCTAGGTAATTTGTCCTCAGATGGACAAAGACCTCTAGTACCCCCTCCTTGCTACCGCTATACTGATCCTCTGGATCAGCTCCCCTTCCCTCTGAGCTGTGCCTACTGGAAGGCACTTTAGCCCCCTCTCTTCCCCACTATCTGTACCCAAATCCATTCTCTGGACTATTGAGTCCCTCACCAGGATTAGCTTCCTCCTCCTCCTCTTCCTCTGGAGTCCTCTGCCTCCCGCTGCTGGGTCTCCCACCTGAAGGACCTGCTCATCCTCCCTGGTCTCAACCTCAGTTACCCTTATAGGACTCTTCCACTCCTTCAGGACAGCAAAGGAGTTTCTAAGTTGGACTAGATGGGGGATGTGTCTCTGACCCACTTCCCTCATCCTTTCTAAGCCCACCATAGTCTAACCAGCCCTCTGTCCTGACAACCGTTGCAGTAGTGGCCATTTACTTAGTGGCCTCTGGGGGGGTGAAGGTCCTCAGTACTCTAGCCAGCTCATCCCAGAGACTGGTAGCCTCTGCCCTCAGTCACGAGAGGTGCCTGCATATAGGGCAGCACTGTAGTATCCAGAATGTCCTCCTGAACACTGCTGCCCTGCACCCCCTGCACTACACCATTCCCACTGTGTTCCTTTCGATGTCCCCTTCTTTTATCCTACTACACCCTCCTTCTTTTACAGTCAAACTCTTTGTTTGATTGCTTAAATTTTTTTCTTCCATTCCTGCATGAATTTGTAACCTTACTGGATGCCTGTAAAGGCAGAGGAACCCGGTGTGGGTTGGATGAGGGAGAGTGGGGGGGTGATATTCTCCTGGTTTCAAAATCAATTATAGTACTCTGGCTACACACTTAAATGAAAAGAAAATCAGGTAACACTCTTTCCCAACTTGTGTTCTGACTATCCCTTTTTCTTTAGCCCCTTGCTGTCCCCACCTGTTTAAACAGAGCAAGCGTTAGTTCTTTAAAGTTAAAATAATAATCCTATTGCATTCCTCTAGTTGTGCAGCTCTGGTTGTTCACTGCTGCTCCTCTCCCCACTGCTAGATTGGCTCCATCTCTCTGATCACAGCAGCTGAAGCTCCCTGACCTCCCTGTTCCAAAATGGGAGACAAGAATTCTAGGAGAAGAAATGCACACTGAAAAGAGAAAACTAAAATTAACTACTACTTATGGACACAGTCTGGGTGGTCAGTAAGCATGTCCTCTGACCTGTTCCCCTTCCCCTGTGAAAAAAATCTGTGTGACCAACAAGTACAGGGTTGAGCTATTTAAAGCCCCACTTGACCTTTGTTTGAATTGGTGCCATATTTTGTCATTTACGATTGTCCCTTACAATCACCTCCAGGTTCCAAAAACAATCACAGTACTCTGGTTACAAACAGAAATAGAAAGGAAATCAGGTAACACTCTATCCCAATTTGTGTTCTGACTATCTCTTTTTCCTCAGCCCCTTATTATCCCAGCTGTTTCAACAAAGAAAGCATTAGTTCTTTAAAGTTAAAATAATATTCCACTGCGTTCCTCTAGGTGTGCAGCTCTGATTGTTCACTTTTGCTCCTCTCCCCATCATTAGGTTCACTCCCTCTCTCTGATCACAGCAGCTGCAGCTCCCCCATCTCCCTGCTCCTAAATGGGAGAGAATAATTCTGGGAGAAGAAATGCACACCGAAAAGAGAGAACTAAAATTACATAGGGACACAATCTTGGTGGTCAGTAAGTGTCCTCCGACCTGTTTTCCTTCCCTTGTGAAAAAAGAGCTGCTATCATACTGTTTACTGGTCAAATTTCATAAGGTTTCTCTCTGGTATGGGTGTTGTTTTGACACTTACAATACTACTAAAAATGATTACCATCAGAGTCCCTGCCCTCTGTGATGTCCCCCAGGTCTGGTCATATTGCTCTTTTGACCATACAGCAAATTGCAGCCCAGTGTGAAAGAATAAAAAATTATGTAGCACAGTGGATTTTTGAGAGAAATTATACCAGAACTTTATAGCATTTCACTGTCCTGTTCAGTAAGTGGCTGAGCCTTCCTGGCTCTGCTCCCCCTAACAAATCTTTAAGTATTTGAGCCTGGCCGTCATTGTTTTCCTTGGTTTTGGAAAAATAGGTCTCAAGCCCTTGAAAAATTGAGTGGGGGTATTTTATTTATACAAATAACCAGTCTATACTGATAACGATTCCACTGAACATACAGGGCACATATTTGGTTTTACACAATAAATGAAATTTGCCAAACATTTATCTACTTAAATCCATCATTTCAAGTTCTTCAATGTCTCTTTGTTCCCTGGGCTGCATTAGGAAGTTGTTGTTGTTTTCTTAAATTAGTATTTTATCTCATGAAGCTGCCCGACCAGCCCCATTCAAGTTCTGTCCCCTCAGCCCAACCATCCAGCTTCTCTGGGACTTACACATGCTTGCCATCCATCCTCTGCCTGAGTGTCCTGGAGAATTCAGTCACCAGTGTGCATCCTGCATGGGACCAGGCCTTATCTTGCCATGGTCAGGGTTTTTCCTTCATTTTTTTCTCCCTGGGCCCGTAGCATGTCCAGTGATGCATTCTGCAAACTCTGCCTCCACAGAGACACCCACTCAAGGTCAAGCCAGTAAGATGCTTTCCCTGATGCTCTGCTGTGCTGCAAGCTAAAACTTCCAGGTGGAAGTATGTTTTTTGGTTCTGGTCCCCAGTTCCAAGAAGGAGCTCAGCCCCTGCCTCACATAATGCCATCTCCCCATGCCTACACTTACCCCCCCTTGGGTGGGGCCATGGGAGTGGGATACCCCGGTGGATAATGGTGGCAGTGGGGATGGTGGCAGGCAAGGCATCATGCATTGGGGAATGGATTTTTTCAGATGCTGTGTTCCCCTGGAGGTGAGACGTGCAATGACATCCACAGGTCAAGCCCGACATCTGTCCCACTTCCACAAAGCTAGGTGCTGGCCATTCATGGATCCCCCAGCCTCTGCCAGGGGTCACTAAGTGGCTGGACAGTCCCCCCTCCCCCCCAGAGAAGGAGAGAAGGAGAGCTGTCCTTCAGATGCTCAGTCCTTCTCCGCCAGGCGGGCCCTCTAACTCCCGGGTCTGTTCCTGAACCCAGGATGTCAGTGTTGCAAACAGATGCCCTACCAGTGTGCTGATGTGCTGGCTCAGCAGCATTCTAATGGGATGCCCTTACTCCCATGAGAGAGGAGAGGAGAGGAAAGCTGTCCTTGGGATGCTCAGTCCTCCCTCCCTGGCCAGCCACTGAATGACCTGCATCCATTCCCCATCCCAGGTCGCCGGCACGCTAGGAGGTGAGGCACTCACCGCCGCAACTCTCCATGCCACTGGGTCTATTCTGGTCTCTAGACAAGCCACAATATTCAAGTTTCTTGCCAGAGTGAAGTAATGTTTGGTTTCAAAAAGCTATTCTGTTAAAACAGTAGAGCAGTTTGCAAACTGTCTCTATAATACATGTTTACTACATCACAGACATGTAATATGGACTTTGCTAGCACCCAAATTCATGTGGATATCTAGATCTACCAGCAATTATAAACAAGTAAAGCATGTAAGTATTACATAAATGATGAATATTGAGCAAATGAATGGCAGCAGGTTCACTATGTGACATACCAGCTGACTAATGGGGGAACAGGTTCAGGAGGTGAGCAGAGAAAGTATTGATTTATTTAAAAAGGGGTGGAGGTGTGCTACAATCTGTAACAAATGCAGATTGTGGAAGTCTGCATTAATTCCCATGGAATTTACAGTAAATTAATACATGAGGAAGTAGATCTAAGGACTTATTACTACAGAGAGGGATGAGATGGTCTTGTGAGCTTATGACCTTTTCTGTCTTAATACTTATGTCCACATAGATGGGTGAATGAATATCATTATTATGTGCTTCTGTGATCATAAGGTTCACAGAATACAGTATGTTACTGACTTTCCAGTGTATTAATGCTGTCATCCTCCCTGCTGATAATCTGCTGGCTGAAGGTGTCAGTCACTATGTCATTGATGAGGTTCACATCTGGGAAATTATATCGGCCTTCACACTATAAGGTAAGCTGGACCTACTTACAGTTGGACAGCTTTTTGTTAAATGATTTTACCATGCCGCAACGACCCCACCCACGGAGACATCCCCGACAGCTGCAGTGCCGAGTGTCGGAAATGCAGTGTCAGGGATGCCTCCACGTTTCCATTGGGGGCTGTGCCCCCCCGAACCCCCCATGTGGGGGGCTCTACCCCACCCCCCTAGTCTCTAGAATTCTAACTATGAGTAAGAGTTGGACTGGGAGGGGGCGATACACCCTGTGAGGTAGTCTCCGAGTCTGGCAGAGACCATCACAGTGATGTGCGGATTTTGTCTAAATCCTGTCACTGTGATGGTCCTCGTGGTCAGGGCATCGCTGTGGCATCAGTATATCTTGTTAAACACTGGAGCTGAATGCACCAAAGGTGATGTTAGGTGTTGCTTAAAAATAAGACTCAAGTAAGGCAGCTCTCCAAATAAAAGTTACAAGCCAAATCTAGTTTATTACTGGTACGTGAAATTACACAGAAACTGATAACATAAACTGTATCCAGCACTTCTAGACTATGTTTCTTCATCAGGGGGCCAAGGATCAGTGAAGTGACAGAGAATCAAAGCACTGGGGTCCTGTTTCTGTCAGCATCCTTAAAGTGTAATTTCATGTACCAATAATAAATTTGGTTTTGCTTATAGAGTTTTGTCTAGAGTGTTGTCTTGCTCGTGTTTTTCCTGTAGCTTCTTGTTAACGCTGCCACAGATGCCTTGTTACCTTAATTGTTGTTGGAGAGCTGCTGGCCACATTGATAGTAGTCTGCATGAACACACATGTCACTTCTTTCTGGGAGGGCATCCACTTCAAGACTGTGGTACTGAACAGGCCCCCATAAAGTGCTGTCTACATGGAGGCATTTGTCCTTACTCTTCCAGTGTGGGTATTGTCAGATATTTCTGTGCTTAATCCATGTGGGGCACTCCAGTTCCTTATATACTGGGATCAACGGGTGGTTCCTGGACAATTTGGAGAATAGGACAGTATTCACAGATCTGGCATCTTATCTGTTTGTGTCACTTCATATGTACACATATACACATTGGCCCATCTCACCAATCTTTTGAATATGGTAAGGTGTGCATTTACTATATGCATTGTATGAGAATGCATGAGTTCTACGGCTTTCTGCATATCTCCTGCACCTGTGTTGATCAGGTCCTAAGTTAAATGAATTCCAGAGCTTGCAGTAATGTTAGAAGAATCTGATAGTTTGTCCATTGACAATGGTGTAAACTGAGTCATGTCAGTAGGGTCACAACCAAAGGGTGCATGTAAACCATTCATCTGTTTGCCAGAATCAGAGGGAAGAGAAATGGAATAAAAAAAAAAGACATGTTTATATCCATTGCCACCTGATGTAAACACTAGTTGGCATTATCTAAAAAGCCTAACAGACAAAAACTAAAAAATATGTTACCCCAGTAGCAGCCATCTTCAAATGCATTGTTTTATAGCATACTGTAGTTTCTAGAGAGCACCGTGTAACAATGTACAAGTCTTGCATTTACTCAAAGTAGTTGATCATAATGCAGCTTTTGACATCACAAACTACCTGCATGTTTTGAGCATGGTAGCTTTTTCTAATACTGTAAACATTATCATTCTAAAAGGGTGCCTTAAAGGGCATGTGTGCAATATATTGTTCTAAAGACTTTTAGAAGTGCCAGAAAGAAACAACTTTTTTCTCTGAACAGTGACTCTTTCACTTGAAAAAATATGTATTTATCCTTAACCCTGATGAGACCATTACGTACTCTATAGTGAACACTAGAAATTACTGATTGAGGCATACCTACTGTAATTGCAGCTGCAGTTTGAAAGGCTCCAATTACCCAAAATAAATTTGAGACAAGAATCTTAAAATGAACTGACTAGGCAGATGTCCTCATTATTATAGGTATTAGTCCATGCTTCAGCTCGTCACAGAGCTCCAAAATCACAGCAGGAGTTAATTTCAATCTAGTCATTACATTTTCTTCTGGCATGTTAAAGAAGGAAGTCCAGGGTTTAAAAATATGCTACCCTCTTGCATGTGTCGAAAACACCTCTTACTCTTCATTTGTGACTCCAGCAGCAGACCAAACAAAAAATGTTCAAAGTAGCAGTGCCAGCTATGCATGATGCATTTGAGGAAGGCTTCACAGCACATTCAGTTTGCATTATTTCTTCATGTATGTATTTATTTTAATATGTATTTCTTTATTTATATGTTTGTTTATTTTGACCAGGAAAGGAGGAGGGCTAGAAAGTGTGCCGCCTTTTTCAGCTTTATCCCAGCGGGAGATGGAAGGGATACAGAAATTATTAATTAATATTGAATCAGGTTAACCTGTTGGTGAATTAGTGAGTATTAAAAAAATGGCCATTTCCCCAGGGAACTTCTCTTACTATTACACCATTCTGCTCCAAAAGGCCTGTAAATTAGTTTTTTTTTTATCTTTATCCATTTCTTCTTCTTATCATGCCTGAGCAGGGTATTGTAGTTAAACGTTAGATAAGAATTTATAAAGTCTAAGACCCTCATCACGATGACCCCTTCAGTCAGGTCCTACATTATTCAATATTCATTTTTCTCTTTACCTGACTGTTAAGAGTTAAAGTCCTGCTGTTTATTCTCCATTTATGCACAGACTCCTCCTCCTACAGCTTCCTTATCTAACATTTTACAATATGCTGCCTGAAATGATGTTCCTCAGTGGAGGATGGTGTGCAGGTTAAAGGGGCATAGCCACACTTTCCTTTAGTTATTTACAAATTCAAAAGATAACCTGCTCAGGCCTGTCTAGTTGAACCAGTTTAGTCATATTTTTTGTGCCACTAGTGAGTGGATAATATAAATCAACAGTGTCTTGTGATCCTCTCAATACTGCCTCAAAAGGCTTTTTTTTCTTTATCTAACTCAATATTTCTCATTCTCATGGCTTAAACAGTGGATTCAAAGTCAATACACATCTGCTGAGATTTGAAAAAGAGTAACCACCATTTCATGATGACTCCCTTTTGGTCAGGTTCCAAACTATTCAATACTGTGTTCATTTTTACATGTAGCTCACTGATATGAATTGAGGTTCTGCAATTTCATCCTCCTTCTACGCATCAATCTCTCACCAGCTTCATTGTCTCACATTTATAACGTGCTCCCTGAAATGAGATTCCCAAGTGGAAAAATTCCAAATCTAGTAAGCTTTATCATTGTTTAATTCACAAATCATAAAGGGTACTAGTAGTACATGACATGCAACAACAAACAAAGCCCAGTGCACTCTGCTCCAAATGGGAACTCTTTGAAAATTTTAACTTTTCCTTCTGCCTAAAATGGATGTTTCTTACTTTGTCTCCAGGAAAAATGAAATCTGTTATTTTTCACATCAGAGCACTAATGTGAATAATACCAAGCCAACAGATGAAAACTAAAAGACCCCCTTTTTCATGGAGACAAAGCAATAAAACAACCAATATAAGCAAACAAGATTGCATATTGCATCACCTTACAGCATCCCTGATCATTACCTGCTGGGTTATGCCCACCTGATAGACTAAAGTTGCACATATGACCAGATGTTTCAAAACCTGATCCGTTAGTCTCACATTCTGGATATTCTAGCCCAGATTCTTTATGTGCATTGCACAGGCTGCAAGTACAAACCTTAGTTCTAAGCTTCAGTTCAGGTCACCAGATTAGGCAAGAATATTATGATTTCAGTTTCTTTCACATATTTATGGCTTGAACTGGTGGTCTCTGAGCCTGTGTCAACATTAGCCAGATTAGCTTGCATATTAATATCAAAATTTGTGTAAAATGTATTTATGTCTTTGGTAATGGGTAAGACCCACTAGGCAGAAGTACCTGTTTTCAGGGGCAACCTGGGAGCACTGGGGAGGTTAAGTGATTTGCTCAGAGTCACACAGTATGCAAGTAGAGGTTGTGGGACTCAAACCCAGGTCTGCTGGATGTACCAAGCTAATTCACAATTCGTTACTCTAACCTCTAGGCTATACTGCCAGCCCCTATCATGAGTTTCTCTGCAGGGTGTTGCCACCCCCCCCAGCTTAGTTAATAATTAGGTAAATGTGCCTTAAGGGTTACGCTTCTCTCTTATTTTGCTAAGAAGTTGCTGGTATTTCTAGGAATTTCTCTTTGTCTTTTATCATTTTTAAGCATACTATTCATCAACTGTTTAATGCTCACATTAGCCATCCTTAGCTCTCCAGAAGTAGCTAGCTAGGTGAGACACAACTGTGATTCTATGTTTTTACTTGTGATCTAAGAAAGTCCCTTGTGAGTCACTAGATACATTTCTGTAGCCCACCTCCTGCACAGTGTCTAGGGGTATGCTGATAGTAACTGTCCATGGGGGGACCACAGCGGATACTATTCCAGAAATGCCTTGCATTAGCAGATCTTACAGTAACACCATGGTGCAATGCTCTTTGGGTACTGTGCTGAAAAGCAACCAAAGTTAGACAGTATACCGTGATATGCATGAACAAATATAGCGACTGTAATTATGGCAATGCAATAACAGTGATGGCAAATGGGAGACCAGGAATAACAGTGATCGCTGAAACTGTGACTTTCAGCTTCCACCCCATCCCCAAGATTTTTTTCCTCCCACATAGTTGATTATTTATAGAAGGGGGCATGCGGAGTGATGTACCATGCATTAAACACAAAATCATGTTGTTGCCCTTTCAGCGACCGCTGTTAAAACACAGTTGCCATTTGCATCTTTTTTGTTTTGCCCTCGTTGAAATGCCATTGCCCAAATGCCTTGACTCATATGACATGGAACCAGTTAGATACAATAACATTTGAGGAAATAACAGAAGAAATAATTGAAGACCACAACTTTGTAGAACAAACCACATGGATCCCATTTAATGACAAAATAATGAACACTCCATGGAGCAGAAAATAATTGGGTTAAAGTGGGCAGTACATATCCTGGACTGCTATGATCCCATAGTTCACATTGCGAACAGTTCACAAATTTCCCACAGGGCATGAATTAGACATCCCCAATCTTAAGCAGCTTTAGTCCCCACAAAATGGCTCCGATTTGCCTCTTTTCCCTTTAATCACTGTCTTTTTTTCCCCATGGAATGGCTGGACATTCACCTTGGGGCCGCCATCTCCATCCCAAGTCCCATCTCACTGTGACATCGCCACATGGAATGGTAGACCTTTCACATCGGAGCCGCTAGCTCCCATCAAACTCTCATGGTGGGTTTGTGTCACTTCCCTTGGGTGACTGTCCCCATGACATATGGGCAACATGTCCCTGATCTGTGGCAAGTAGTGCTTTATCACTGCTTGATCTACTCTCACTCTCCATGGGGCTTCAGAGCTGGAGGCTTCTGGTGAAACCCTTCCTGGTGCCTATCTGCTTGGCTTAACCTCACACCTTTCATTCAGGTGGCAGTCCCACTGGGGCGTCTTGCTCCAATCCCACTTGGGTGGCATATCTTGTGGTCCCACATGGGGCTCGAAACTTCAGCCACCACCACATCCTCCCCCAAGG
Organism: Neoceratodus forsteri; assembly: GCA_016271365.2. Taxonomy (NCBI): domain Eukaryota; kingdom Metazoa; phylum Chordata; order Ceratodontiformes; family Ceratodontidae; genus Neoceratodus; species Neoceratodus forsteri. The sequence continues at coordinate 705,992,080 of CM057453.1, forward strand.
CTCTCTTTCTCTACACCTCAGCCTAGAAATTCTATGGCTGTCTGGAGTGGACAATCGCCCCCACTCCAGCCCTTCTTATCTCACTGTCTCTTTCTCCCTACTTCACTTCCTACATGCCCACACTTATATCCCACCTACCCATGGTAAACTCCCAGCAGCAGCAGGTCCCTGGAGGGCAGCCCAGGATTAACCCTTTCCTTACTGAACTGGTTATTCCCCACTACAGTAGAACCTCGATTATCCAGATTATTCACTCGTATGAACTAGCAACCTGGTCCTGAAAAAGTTATCCTCCTATCTGTAGCATTGATTTGTGAATTCGATTATCCAGATGATTGATTATCTGGACAAATTTTCTATCCCCAGTAGGTCTGGATAATTGAATTTTGACTGTAATTACCTAGAAAGGCACAAACTGTACCCAATAATTACCTTTGGGCATGGACTGTACCCTGCCTTAGGCTCTAACCTCTCCAAGGGGGAAGGGGGTTACAATTCTCTTCCACTTTAAATGCTTGCCATCCTTGGCAAGTACCTAAGGCTCAAACAGCCACTCCACCAAGATCCCAGTCAAAGGGTATGTGCACTTCCCCTCCACCAAAAACCACAGGAGCTGCAGGCTTCACCACTGTGTGGTAGTCTATCCTCTTATAAGGGAAAACCAAACCCAGGGGCCCTTGGAGCTTGATGTACAAAAACTGCTCTAGCTCCCACTTGGCCACCCACCCATCTGGACCCTCGGGGTGGTTTGCTCAAGAACCCAAGGGGTAGCGTCCAAAGACTGTCCTGTGACACTACTTCCGAAGACTACTTAACCTAATTTCCTGCATAAACATAGCTGGCAAACATCTATACTCAACAAATTAGTCAAGCTAATCCCTCTCTCACCCTACACTGCAGTGTCACACCCATTACTGTAACAGTATGTGGATACTGAAACATGTTAAGACTACTGCCCAATGGGGCCCACAATGGAGATACTTTTCATAGTTACTATATATGATACATAAAACAAGATATCACATGGCATGCAACACTGTGTTATATGCAGGCATTTTCACAATCCATTTCCCATTACCCCAAAAGCAATGACATTCTAGAAATTGAAAAAAATAACAGTTAGTACAAAAAGTCTCAATATAAGTTCATGAACACTCACTGCCAGGAGCTCCGGGGTGGGGGGAGACACCAGTTCAGTTACCATTCACGCCTGCCAAAGTAAAACTGGGTGTCCAGGTTTGTGCATGGACAGCCAAAGGAGGCAGTCACCTCCACAGCATATTTGGTATGCCTGCCATCAATGTCCTGCAGAACAGCACAGTTCTTGTTAATGGTCAGGCCCATATACGTACTCTTTGAACAGATCTTGCAATGCTGTAGTGTTGCTGAAACTGTAAAGTCCATACTTCTGATACAGTTTGCACAAAATGACACAAAACACCCAGTCTCTTCTCCTTCCCTCTGTCTCATTCCATACCCACTCTGGAAGGTAGGGGTACTCGTACTCTGGGTACTCTTCTCGGACATAATGTTGTACAATTTGTTCAGCCTGCGACCACTAAGGGAGAATCCTTATGGTGGTCTTGGATGCCTGCCCCTTTGGTAGCCAGTTCCCATCTCTGTATTCTCTCTCACATCACTCCTGTTCTTATATATTATGAAGGGTCTCCATGAGATCTGACAAAGGAACACTGGATGGTGGGGAATGGGGCAATTTCTGAGAGGGCAAAACGATTGAGGGATAGTGATCTGGAAGATCATCATCCACTTCTTCCTTCCAAACATCCACCCCCACAAGTGGCTCTCATCTGGTTGCTTTTGACCCCATTTCTCACTGGGGGGTATCTCCATTGTGTGCTCTGGCTGAGTCTCTAACTGTGGGCCTGGATCAGGCTTTATAGATGGCTCTTGCAGTTTGGGCAACAGAGCTTTAGCCACCTCTGACGTCTCTCTCTCTGCTTCTTATTAGTGAGCTACAAAGGCATATAAAAGTCCTCCGGGTCATTAGTTGTGCTGGATCTGGTGACTGTGCTGCAGGGCTACTAGGCTGGGCAGGCACTAACGGTCTCTCCAGTGGAGCACTCAAAACTGTGGTTCTCCTTTTCTCTGTCTGACTCGTTGGCAGTGACAAATCCCCCCCATCCTCTGGACTCCACGGAGGTAATGGATGTGCTGGCCCAATGGCAGGTTAGTGATGGGACCTGATACCCCTGAGTCCTGGAGGGATCCCCAGAGCGCTGATGACAAACTGGGTCCAGTTCAACCTCACACCCTTTTTTCTGGCACACTGCACATTCACTAAGTGTAGAGGATTTAGTCACAATCTTACACATCCAACCAACCATTTGTGCTGGCACAGGAATGACTGATGCTGCTGGTGCCTGAGCCATTTTCCTCAATTTAAGTACTTGCCAAAAGGTATTAGAAGCAACAGTTGCACAGAACACTGTTAGCTGTCCTCAGCTCCAAATAGTTCTGCCCTGCAACAACAGAGACCCATGCATGGGGGGAAATGTCTCTCTCTGCCCCAACAGTCGAGACAATCAAATCATCTGGTTTTGGTACCAGACCATTTACATATCCTTCACATGGACCAGGCATGATGGTCTCATTTCTCAGAGTCCAAGTGGTTAAACTCCATCCTGAGGCATGAATTTTCATGGCCTTCCAGCGCCATTGTGTACAGTTTCAAGCAGCAGCTCAAAAAGTTCACATAAGACTCTCCTTCAGCAACAACCCATGGAAAGTCACAAATGTTGTCCAAACAACAAAACAGGTCCCTGAAGAGTTCCCACTTGTAGCCCACCCCTTCCCCAGGGTCTAAGAGCATGCCGATGGTAAATGTCCATGGGGATGGGAGACCACAGCAGATACTATTTTTAGAAATGACTTGCGTTACCAGGTCTTATAGTTACACTGGGGTGCAAGGCTCTTTGGGTGCTGGGCTGAAAAGCAACCAGTTAGCCACAGTAACATTTGATGAAATAACTGGAGAAATAATTGGATACCACAACTTTGTAGAACAAACCATGGGGATCCCATTTAATGACAAAATTAATGAACACTACATGGAGAAGAAAATAGTTGGGTTGAGGTAGGCAGTACATATCCTGGACTGCTATGATCCCATATTTCACTTTGCAAACAATTCACATGAGCAGACAGTTCACAAATTTCCCGCAGGGCATGAATAAGATATCCCAAACTTAGTCAGCTTTAGTCCCCAGATACACCTTGGACCAAAGTGGCCCCAATTCTCCTCTTTTCCCTTTACTCGCTGCCTTTTCTTCCAATGGAATGGCTAGCCTTTCACTTGAGGGCCACCACTTCCATCCTAAATTCCATCTCAACTGTCTCACTGTGACTTCTCCATATAGAAAAGGCTGACCTCTCAAATCTGTGCCACTAGCTTCCTTCAAACTCCCATGCTGGCTTTGTGTAGCTTCCCTTCGGCAACTCTCTCCATGACTTATGGACAACATGTCCTCGAACTGTGGAAAGCAGCGCTTCATCCCTGCTTGATCTAGTCTCACTCTCCATGGGGCTTCAGGGCTGGAAGCTCTGGGAAAAACCCTTCCAGGTGCCACTCTATTTGGCTCAACCTTACATCTTCCATTCAGTTCACAGTCCCAATGGGGTATCTTGCTTCAGTCCCACTAGGGTGACATATCTTGGGTCCCACACAGGGTTTGAAACTACAGCCACTGCAACGTCATCCCACAGGCTCTCTTTCTCTAGACCTTGGCCTAGAAATTATATGGCTGTCTGGAGTGGGAATTGCTCCCACTCAAGCCCTTCTCCTTTGCCTATCCCTTTCTCTCTACCTCACTTCCTATGTGCCCATACTTATATCCCACCCTCCCATGGTGACCTCCCACCAGCAGCAAGTCGCTGGAGGGCAGCCCAGGAGTAAACCTTTCCTTACCGAACTGCCTATTTCCCACTAATTACCTACCAAGGCACAAACTACATCCAACAATTACCTACAGGCATGGACTGTACCCTGCCTTAGGCGCTAACGCCATCAATGGAGGGTTACATTTTTTATGGTGCTTTATCTGAGAATTCAGAAATGGCATGCTCAAATTGAGAAGCCTAGCCCCCCCTACCACCACTACTACTGACTCTTCCACTATACATCCTTGGATCAGATGCAATTGCAGGTGAGGATGTACTTCAAGAGCTCTTTATGAGCAGCTTCTCCAAAGTGAATGAGCTATGAAAGGAAACTGGAAGGGAAAACTCCAACACTGGCTCACACCTCTCAGGACAACTTCTGAGTTGTCCCCAGATGACAGCTACCTATGTATGGCTGACCCTTTCCTGAGTGTGCCCACCCTCTGCATTGGCACTACAGCCCAACTACATATGATGTTTCCTGTTAGGCTCCCACTAATTTATTTACATGCTGGCAGTTATGTCCCCCCATAGTCTATCCAACTGTTGCCCAACTCCTCAGTCACCACAGAAGTGGATGGATCCTGCCCTGCTGAACTGACCATCATTCACCACTGTTGGCGGTACCTAAACCATGTACTGATAGGGCACCAAACTCTGCACACCCACCACTGAGAACAGCAGCCAAATTTGGAAGGGCATAAGATGGTGGCATGCACCTGACAGACGCTCACATAATTGTTGCCATTTTGGACATGGTTCCATCTGCTGCACGGGGGTCACTTTGGAGCTGCACTCTGCCACTGACTCCCTTGCTTGTTTATTACATTAGGGGAACTGGTTGTGACCCCTGTACTGTTTCTAAAAGGATAAGAACAGGAATAATAATAATGAAAAAAATATATATATTATGTGTTCTTAGAACAAATAGGGGACCCCAGACCTCTGGAGAACTTTGTCACCATTCCAACACATCACATCCACTATCATGACTATGCTTTTGCCCCTAGAAATCAACGGCACAATATTACGCAGACCATGTGATTCCCTGGGCACAAGATCAACAGAAAATTAGACATTAGGACCAATTGCACATATGGCACTCCATGGCCCATGCAGTGCATTATGGCTATATCAATATAAGTCCTTGAACACTCAATGCCAGGAGCTCGGGGACTCCAGTCCAGTTACCATTCACGCATGCCTAAGTAAAACTGGAGATCCAGGTTTGTGCATGGACAGCCAAAGGAGTCAGTCACCTCCACAGTATATTGTGTGTGCCCACCATTGATGCCTTGCAGAACAACACAATTCTTGGTAATGTTCAGGCCTTCATATGCACTCTTTGAACAGATCTTGCAGGCAACTCACTGGGCATCTTGCAATGCTGTAGTGCTGCTGAAAATGTCAAGTCCATGCTTTCAATACAGTTTAGTCAAAATGATACAAAACACCCAGTCCTTTCTCCTTCCCTCTATCTCATCCCATATCCACTCTGGAATGTAAGGGTACTCATACTATACTCTGGGTACTCTTCTTGGACATACCATTGTACAATTTGTTCAACCTGTGGCCACTAAGGCAGACTTCTTATGGTGGTCCTGGATGCCTGCCCCCCTGGTAGCCAGTTTCCTTTTCAGTATTCTCTCTCATAATACTCTTGTTCTCATATCTGACAAATGGTCTCCATGAGATCTGACAAGGGCACATTGGATGGTGGGGAACAGGGCTATTTCTTAGAGGCAATACCAATGAGGCCTAGTGGTCTCGGAGATCAGCATAGACTTCTTCCTTTCAAATATCCACCCGCACAACCTGGCTCTGCTCTGGCTGCTTTTGAGCTCCTTTTTCATTGGGGTGTATCTCTGTGGTATGCTCTTGCTGAGTCTCTAACTGTGAGTCTGGGTCAGGCTTTATAGATGGCTCTTGCAGTTTATGCGACAGAGTTTTAGATACCTCTGATGTCCCTCTCTGCTCCTCATCAGTGAGTTTCAAAGGCATATAAATGTCCTCCTGGGTCATTAGTTGTGCTGGCCCCAGAGTTTGTGCAGTGGGGCTACTTAGCTGGGCAGGCACCAGGGGTCTCACCAGTGGAGCACTCGAACCTGTGGTTCCCATTCTCTCTCTCTGACTTGCCAGCAGCGAAAAATCCTTCCATCCCTTGGATTCTACGGAGGTAATGAACATGCTTGACAATGGCAGGTTGGTGATTGGAATTGATACCCATGACTCCTGGAGGGATTCCCATAGCACTGATGACAAACTGGGTCCAGTTTAACTTCCCACGCTTTCTTCTGGCACATTGCACATTCACTAAGAGTGGAAGATTTAGTCACCATCTCACACATCAAAGGAAACATTTTTGCTGGCACAAGAATGTCCGATGCTGCTGGCACCTGAGTCATTTTCCTCTATTCAATTACTTGCCAAAAGATACTAGAAGCCACAGTTGCACAGAACACTGTTAGCCCTCCTCAGCCAAAAATAGTTCTGCCCTACAACAACAGAGACACGTGCATGGGGGTGAAAACGTCTCTCTGCCCCAACAGTCCAGACAGTCTAATCATCTGGTCTTGGTTCCAGTCCATTTACTTACCCTTCACATTGACCAGGCATAAGGGTCCCTTTTCTCAGACTTCCAATTGGCCAAACTCCATCCCTAGGCATGAATTTTCATGACCCTCCAGTGCCATAGTGTACAATTTCAAACAGCAGTTCAAAAAGTTCTGAAAAGAATGTCCCTCAACAAGAACCCATGTCCAAGCACCAAAAGAGATTCTGGATGAGCCCCCACTTGTAACTCACTCCCTTCTCCAGTGTCTAGGGGTATGCTGATGGTACCTGTCCAATGGGGGGGGGACCACAGCAGATACTATTCCAGAAATGACTTGCGTTATCAGGTCTTACATTCATACTGGGGTGCAAGGCTCTTTGGGTGCTGGGCTGAAAAGAAACCAGTTAGCCACAATAACATTCAATGCAATAACTGGAGAAATAATTGGAGACCATAATTTTGTAGAACAAACCATGGCAATCCCAGTTAATGACAAAATTAATGAACACTCCATGGAGTAGAAAATTGTTGGGTTGAGGTAGGCAGTACATAACCTGGACTGCTATGATCCCATATTTCGCATTGCAAACAGTTCTCATTAGCAGACAGTTAACAAATTTCCCACAGGGTGTGAATCAGACTTCCCCAAACTTAGCTTTAGTCCCCAGATATACCTTGGGCCAAAATGGCCCAAATTCTCCTCTTTTCCCTTTACTCACTGACTTTTCTTCCAATGGAATGGCTGGCCTTTCACCTCAGGACCACCACCTCCAACCTAAGTCCCATCTCACCTGCCTCACGGTCACTTCTCCACATAAAACAGGCTGACCTCTCAAATCGGGGCTGCAAGCTCCTTTCAAACTCCCATGTCGGCTTTGTGTTTCTTCCCTTGGGCTACTGTCCCCTGACTTATGGGCAACATGTCCTCGAACTGTGGCAGGTAGCGCTTCATCCCTGCTTGATCTACTCTCACTCTCCATTGGGCTTCAGAGCTGGAAGCTCCCAGCAAAATCCTTCCCAGTGCCTCTCTTCTTGGCTCAATCTCATGTCTCCCATTCAAATGGCAGTCCCAATGGGGCATCTTGCTCCAGTCTCACTGGGGTAGCATATCTTGGGGTCCCACACAGGGCTCAAAACTTTGGCTACTGCCACATCCTCCCTCAGGCTCTCTTTCTCTACAGCTTGGCCTAGAAATTGTATGTCTGTCTAGAGTGGGCAATCACCCCCACTTCAGTCCTCCTCCTTTCCCCATCCCTTTCTCCCTCCCTCACTTCCTATGTGCCCACGCTTCTATCCCACTAGACTATGGTGACCTCCCACAGCAGCGAGTTCCTGGAGGGCAGCCCAGGAGTAACCCTTTCCTTAATGAAATGCCTATTCCCCACTAATTACCTGCCAAGGCACAAACTGTACCCAATAATTACCTACAGGCACAGACTGTACCCTGCATTAGGCTCTAACCCCACCAAGGGAGGATTACATTTCTTACGGTGCTTTATCTGAGAGTTCAAAAATAGTGTGATCAAATTGAGAAGCCTAGCCCCCACCCCACCACTACTGATTCTCCCACTATATGTCCTTGGATCAGATGCAGCTGCAGGTGAAGATGTACTTCTGGAGCTTTTTACGAGCAGCCCCACCAAAGTGAATGAGCTATGAAAGGAAAATGGAATTGAAAACTCCCATACTGGCTTGCACCTCTCAGGACATCTTCCAAGTTGTCCCCAGATGACAGCTACCTATGTATGGCAGACCCCCTCCTAAGTGGGCTCATCCTCTGCATTGGCACTACAGCCCAACTACGTATGATATTTCCTGTTAAGCTCCCTCTAATTTATTCACATGCTGGCAGTTACATCCCTCCATAGGCTATCCCACTGTCACCTCACTCCTCAGACAACACAGAAGTGGGCAGATCCTACCCTGCAGAACTGGCTGTCATTCACCACTATTGGTGGTACCTAGAGCATGTACAGATAGGACACCATGCTCTGCATACCCACCACTGAGGACAGAAGCCATATTTGTAAGGGTATAACATGGAGGCATGCACCCTGACAGACACTCACATCATTGGTGCCATTTAATCATGGTTCCAGCTGCAGCATGATAGTCTCTTTGGAACTGCACCCTGCCACTGACTCCCTTGCTGGTTTATTACATTTGGGGAACTGGTTGTGACCCCTTTTCCCTAACTAAGAGGGTAAGAATAGGAATAATAATAATGAAAAAAGATATATTATGTGCTCTTTAGAACAACTAGAGAACCCCATACCTCCAGAGAACTCTGTCACCATGCCACCTCATCACACCCACTGTCATGACTGTGTTTATGCCTCTCAAAATCAATGGCACAATATTATGAAGACCATGTGATTCCCTGGGCACAAGCTCAACAGGAAATTATACAAGAGGGCCAATTGCACATATGACACTCCATGCCCAATGCAGTACATTTTGGCCATATTGCATATATGCAGAAGAGTTGCCAGCCTGTCAGCACAATGATAGCACTGCTACTTGTGGCACCAAGGACCCGAGGTTGGGAGTGACCTCAGCAGTTGGAGGGTCAGTTGGGGTGAGGAGGATATAGCATCCCAAAGACTGCTCTTCTCCTCCAGGGAGGGAGAGGATAAGTGGCCAGCATTGGCCTGTCCCCTAGTGGTTACTGGGGGGGTTGGTGCACTAGCTCTGTACAGTGCTGGGGTGGATGCGGGGCAGATGCCTGGCATGGTGCACATCAGAGTGTGTGCAACACCACTATTGGTGTCATGCATGCCACTTCCTCCATGCCAGGGAGAAAAATGGAAAACTGCTGACCAGCAGTGTGACACTGGTCTCCCACAGGCCCCACACCCAGCTATCTGGGCCAGACAAGGTAGGTCCCAGAGGATGCCAGGATGACAGGGCTGGGGGCCTGTGGATAGGGAATGGTCAGCATGGGGGAGCATGAGGAGAAAACATAAAAAAAAACAAATATGCAGAACTGGATTACAAGGGGGCATATGGGTCCTACATTAAGTAGTCACCTCTATATTCTTCTCACACACATGTCTAACAGAATGGCACAGAACAGAAAATACAAATCCTGCCATATTGCTGTACTGAATTCTCAGACAGGCCCAACATGCATTACACAGCAAGAGGAGATGGAAATAGCCCACAATGGGGTGATGGTAGTGATAGAAGAGTCAGACCCTCAGGATTTCTCCTTGGAGAGCCTCAACTCCAGCACAGATGAATTTATTAAAACCAAGCAATCTTATTATACTCTGAATGAATCACAATGAAATATACTTTAGGGGCGTCTTCAGTAGTGATGACATCTTCAAACCAGGACATGACTCAGCAAATAAAGAAGAAGCCCAGAAAGCATATGGATGATTCACAAGACACCACCATGGGGAATGGTGCTACTGGTGATGACACAGAGGACAGTCACTAGTACAATTAGTCCAGAGAGGAGGAGGAACAAAGCAATGAGACAGACAAAATGGCAATCACCAAGAAACTACTGACAGATGACAAGCTGCCAGAGCTGGTGAGAGTAGTTAAGGAGTCCATAGGTTTGTAACAAAGCAACCACCAGAACAATCCAGACTCAGTCCTCTTTTATGTTTAAATCAAAAGAAGGAAAATTCTTCCCAATATGCGACTTTGTATCAGAAGTCATGGCAAAAGAATGGGAATTGTCAGACCCAACCTGAACTTCAGAATGAAAAATGTTTGACAGATTTTACCCCATCCAGGAGGAATTCAGCAATGCATGATGTTCCACACCAGTCATAGACCCTAAACTTGCAGCCTTCAGCAAAAATACAGTACTCCTGGCAGAAGGCATGAATCCACTGAAGGAACCCATGGACAAAAAGATGGAAGAGCTCATGAAAAATAATTTTGAAATGGACAGTTTGGCATGTAGATCCACTGCTACCACAATATATACTTCCAGGGCTCTAATCACATGGCTAGAGGAACTGGCCAATTCACTGGATTCTGAGTCGAAACAAGCTGACCTCTCCAAATACGCAGTATGAGCAACAAAATGGATAGCAGATTCACCAGTAGATGCTTTACAAATGTCTGCAAGGTTGCAGCTATCACCAACAGTGCAAGGAGACTCCTATGGCTGAAGTTATGGAGCACTGACACTGGCTTAAAGGCTATGCTCAGTAAGCTGTCTTTCAAAGGTAACATTCTGTTCAGATAAGGACTGGACACATTCATCAAATGTAAAGATAACAGCAAAAGCCTGATGAAGGACAGATCACAATGAGGTTCATATCTCCCGTTCTTTCAGAATATATTTTGCCCCAACAGGGGTCACCAGGATGGACGGCACAACAATTAATCCTTCTCACAAGGCTGTTCTTACAATTTCAAGATGGCCTACTTCTCTTGTAACTGAGGCAGAACCACGGGAAGAGGAAACAGAGGCCACACTGGTGCCACCTCCACTCAACGAAACTCAAACTTTGCATGACTACCCAGCTCCCTTACCACAAAACTAGTTGCTGTAAACAATCCACCAAGACCCACTGGTAGGGGCAAGACTATATACATTTCATGGACTGGTGGAGCAAAACTACCACAGACAATCCAGTCCTAGAGGTAATATCCCTAGGCAACACCACAGAATTCATTGAGAAGCCCTCCTTCAATAGAGTAGTGGTCTCCCCAGTGTCATGACAACAGTAGGAAATACAAGCAGTAAAGACGACAATTGACAAACTCCTGCACAACAAATGCCATAGCACCAGTACCAGTGTAACAGGTCAATCAAGGGATTTACTGTATCTTCTTCCTGGTCCCGAAGACAACCAGGGTCGTATGACCATTATTTGACCTTAAGCATGCGGACTGATTTGTCAAGCACAGAAAGTTTCATGATGGAAACGTTACATTCACGGAGAGGTCAATGCAAAGAGGAGACTGCCTCATATCAATCAATATGAAAGACACTAACCTACACATACAAATCTCTCTGATCCATTACAAATATCTTTGATTCAAAATACTTTGTCAGCATTATCAGTATCAAGCACTACCATTTGGACTTGGGTCAGTGCTCAGGGTGTTCACCAAAATATCAGCTACAATCTCAGCAGCACTCCAGGAGCAAGGGATTCACATTCTCCCATATCTGGACAATTGGCTAATTAGGGTCAGAACTCCTCAGCTGTCATGCTAACATGACTAACATAATTCGGATCCTGCAGGCACATGAGTAGGTTCTGAACTTGAGCAAGAGTAGCTTAAACCCAAGCCAAAAAACTGAGCACCTAGGTGCGCTAATAGACACTGTCAGGAACTGTTACCCTCCCTCCCACAAAAGGGCAAGCAAACTCATGGAACAGGCAGTCACTGTACAAGGTGAACTACTCAATACTGGAACTGAGTCTTTTAATGCTGTGGTTCATGGCCTCATGCATAGATCTAGCACCTTAGGCTCTATGGAACATGCACCCATTACAGACCTTGGTGATTCAGGTAGGGGAACCCCTGCATCCTGACCCAACAAAAACAATAAAATTGGGAAGGACAGTCAGGAACTCCATACTATGGTGAACAAAGAGTTCCAACATACTACAAGGGATCCCAATTCAGTCAGAACATGATCTCAGCATAGACATGAATGCCACCTTGTAAGGATGGGGTGCCACCTTGAACCACTGGCCCGAGCAAGGCAAGTGGACAATATCAGAAGTTAAGATGCCCATCAATGTTCTGGAAGTAAGAGTGGTAGCTCATGCATTATGGTACTTTCTCAAACAGATAAAAGGCAAAAGAGTTCTGATCAGATCAAACAAGAGGACCACAGTAGCTTGCAATGCATGTCAGGTGGGAACAAAGAGCATGTGCCTGCTGCAAGAAGCAGCAAAAAAACTAGACTGGGCACAGACTAACCTAGTATCCATCACTGCCATTCACATAGCAGGAAACCTAAACATTCAGGCAGATTGGCTAAACAGGCAAGCAATTTCCCTGGGCAAATAAGCGTTACAACTGAAGACATTCCATCAGATCAACAATTGCTGGGACCCACTACAAATGGATGTGATGGCTTCCATGAAAAACTCAAAGCTGCCAGCATTTTTCTCAAGGTTCAAGCAGCAAGGATCACAAGGGGTAGTTGTGTTGTCTCAGAGTCGGCTGTTCCAGAGAGCATACATCCTTCCACCATTACCTATGATACAGCACGTGGTCAGCAAAATCCAACAGTTGCAAACCAGGGTGGTGCTAAGTCCCCCACCGGCCCAGAATACACTGATTTGCCACAGTGGTGGTAATGGCACTTGACAGACCATGGACAATTCCACACAGATGAGACATGTTGATACAGGGCCTCATTAGAGACCCAGATCTGCAATCTCTGCACCCTATGGCTTGGCTCCTGAGAGGCAAAGACTGCTAAAAAAGGGATATGAACCTGAAGTCGTACCCATAATGCTTCATTCCAGACTTCCATCTACCATTTCAGTGTACCAAAGGCACTGGTCAATCTTCAAGAAATGGTGTTCAGAAAGGGTTCCACTGTGCCGCAGTGACATGGAAGTTGTGCAACCATCACTACAGCAATGGCACAATGCTGACATTCAACATTGTGCCATCTGCTGTCTGAAAGTATTTTGTGGGGAGCTTTGCCCCAAACCTCCCATATAGGGTCTCTTCCCACACCCCCACACTGTTAGATAACCAACTCTGAGTCAAAGTTGGTTTGGGGAGGGGGTGAACACCCCAGAGACAGCAGCTTTGGGAAACCGGCAGACCATCACAACAAACTGTCGATTTTGTCACTGTGATGGTCTTCACTGTGTTCCTGTCCCTGTGGAAATGGTATGCCTCAGAAAGACAGATTCTACTGCAATCAATAGCTATTGCACATATCCTAGCCTTTCTTCAGCAGAGCATGAACAATGGTCTATCAGTCTATTCTCTTCATGTGCAAGCATGAACAGAAAGAGCAGGAACTGGAACCATAGACATCTGTTTGGCAGGGGTACACCAGGATGTTATCAGGTTCCAAACACACCAGCAGATAAAGACCTTGCTGTCTCTCTTGTCCTCTCAAGTCTACAGTGTCCATTGTATTTACAACAGCATCTAATTTCCCTCCGATTTCCCCATTGTCCCCCAAATACTCCCTCCCCCAATCACCCCTCTACCTGAAGCTTCCCCCTTCAATATGTTCTATCCCCCTCTTGAAGCTGTCCTCCATTCTTAGGGAGAGCAGCTCTAACAACATAAGAACATTACTTTAACAAGTACATTCCTGGGAGGTTTATAAATCCCTTTTTAACACTCACTTAAAAGAAAGTACAGTTTTACAACTCATAATCTCACCTGGGAGGGAAATGATGTAAGAGAGACCCCTGTATAACAGTGAACGCTGTCCAGATGTTTCCTTAAAAAATGGTACATTGAATGTAAACTTGAATTCAGTTCTGGTACAATTAGGATTAACATACTTGGAGAAATAAGTGCTTACTTTCCCCAATATAGCATCCATTTGTGTACTTCTTACACTGAATTAGATAAACAACAATGCTCGACTGACATGTGTAGGATCCATTAATTTGTATTATGTTGTTCTGGCTTGTCTTGGTGGTGGCCTGAGTGCATATGTGGGTGCAAGTCTTACAGCTTGCCATGTTGCATAGTGTTGTCCTTCTTGTTTCTTGGTTATTATGGTCTGCTGGGAGTTTGTTATGAATTATTATGTTTGAGAGGCTGGGGGCTGCTTATAGGCAAGGCCACTGATTTATGGTGATTAAAATAATGAAATTCCGTTTTCGAGACTTCAGATTCCGGAATTACACCGGTGATTGTTACTCTAATTTCCGGATTTTACCGGGATTCTACTATCATTCTTTTAGTATGTGCATAAGTAATCAGAATTAAAGAAGGCTTAATATACAGAGCATTAAATAGAGCAAATTGAAAATAGTACAGGAAGGAATTAAAAGAAAAACACAAGTTTTGTAGATCTACTGATCTGATATAAAATGCCAGATTCCATGAAATCTTTGTTTTTAACGGTCTTCAGGCAGCCCTAATTCCGGAATTTTACCAGATTTTCCAGTAAAAACCGAAAAACAGTGGCCTTACTTATAGGCAATGGCAGGTGGTTCAGGGAAGATGTATTTCAGTGTTTCATATTCTCTCAGCATGGGTTGTAGTTCTTTAATAGTTCTTTCCCATCTTCAAGAAAGGCAACCGGAAATCTATCTTAAATTATCTTCCAGTCACCATCCTCTCTGTCCTGAGCAAAATATTAGAGACAATTGATTGTCTCTGTGAGCTTAATCTGTTCTCTGATGCCCAACATGGCCATAGCAATACCACCACACTTCTTCATGTCACAAATGATAGCAAGGCAGCCATGAAGGACATAAATATCAAATCAAATCAAACTTTATTTATAGAAGGCGCCTTTCCAAAACCAAGGCGCCTGTACGTAACATAACATAATAAAAATCAATAAATAATTAAAACAATGATTAAAATTAATCCAAGGCAGCAAAAATTTAAAAATCATTATATGCAAAGCTAAAAAGATGTGTTTTTAATGCCCCCTTAAAGCTTTGGACAGTCGGGCAACCTCACACCTGACGAGGTAGAGAATTCCACAGGATTGGGGCCATAAAACTAAAAGATCTGGCCCCAGAAGCCTTTAAACGAATCCTGGGAATCTCTAGCAATCCCTCATCAGTGGATCGGAGAGGGCGGGAGGGACAGTAGGGACAAAGGAGATCTTTCAGGTAGCCAGGTCCCTGATCATGTAGGGCCTTATAGGTCAGCAAACCGATCTTGAAGGTGATTCGCCAGCATATTGGCAGCCAGTGCAGTCCGCGGAGCACAGGTGTTATATGACTAGCCCTAGAAGAACCAGTCAATAGCCTGGCTGCTGCATTCTGCACTAGTTGCAAGTGGCAAATATCAACCCCCGGTAGCCCAAAATAAAGAGCATTGCAGTAGTCAAGGCGGGAGGTAATGAAGGCGTGGACCAAAGTAGGAAGATCGTCAGGAGGAACCAGGTGCTTCACCCGGGCGATGTTCCTCAGATGGTAAAAAGAGGCTTTGACAACTGCCGACACCTGAGATTTAAATCTCAAACAGTCGTCAAACACAACACCCAGGTTCTGCACCTGGTCTGAGGTAGTTAGCTGAACATCCCCTAGTCATAAACCCGAGGGTGATCCTGCCAACAAACCCGCCTCCTGGTGACCTGGGTCCACAACCAATACCTCAGTTTTCTCTGGATTCAACCGCAGCCAACTTACATTCATCCAGTCCTGGATTTTGGCTAGACAGTTGTTAAAGACTGAAAAGGCAGCATCTTGGCCGGGCACAAAGGACATGTACAGTTGAGTATCACCTGCATAGCACTGAAAACTCAAACTGTACCACCTAATAATCGCTCGCAATGGCAACATGTACACCGCAAACAACATGGGCACCAAAATGGAGCCTTGCTGCACCCCACAGGATAGGGGGAATGATGCCAAGGAAAAAATCCCAGACACCACCCTCTGAGTCCTACCCTCGAGGAAGGATCAAAACCAACTGAGGACTGTACCAGACAGCTCACAGATAAACTGCAAGTGCTCCAATAGCACACCATGGTCCATGGTGTCAAATGCTGCAGAGAGATCAAGAAGGACCAAGATGGAATGAGTCCTTCGATCTCTCGCTATTAGGAGGTCATTTAGTACCCAGACAAGAGCTGTCTTGGTACTATGTCTCTTTCTAAATCTGGACTAGAGAGAATCATAGACATTGTGGCTGGTCAAATGATCATCCAGCTGCGACGCAACCACCTTCTCAATAGCCTTACCCAGAAAGGGCAGGTTAGAGACAAGCCTGTAGTTAGCCAGATAATCTGGGTCCAAGGCGGACTTCTTAAGAAGGGGCTGAACCACAGCCTCCTTCAGAGGATTTGGAAAAATCCCCCTCTCCAAAGACCTCCAGACTATCTCAGCAAGGAGCAGACCAATTTTATCCACACAGCCCACTAGGAGATGTGTGGGGCCTGGGTCCAAACCACAGTTGGTCAGACGCAATGATTGGATGACCATCACAATGTCACTGATTGTGGGAAGGCTGAAGTCAGACCACAAAAACTGGGTGTCCGACATCTCCTGCCGACCATCACAGCTCCCATTAGGGAGGGTCAGGCGGATATCAGACCTGATTGTGGCAACCTTATCTGAAAAGAATTGAGTAAACTCCTCACACCATTCTTGAGAAAAGTCTCTTCTGGGCTGAAGACAGAATGGATTGCACAATCTGTCCACGGTCCGGAAAAGCTGAGCTGGTCTATTCCGTGCAGCAGCAATCTCTCTGGACAGGAATTCTGCCTTCTTACGAGAGATTGCTGATTGATAGACCACGTAATGGTCCATCAAACTAAGTTTGTCACAATCCAGGCCTGATTTCTGCCAGCACCTCTCTAACCTTCTTCCGGCTCTCCTCAACTCCCTCAGAGTCTCATCAAACCAAGGAGACCTGGGGAGAAGAGTGAGGGGACGAACATGAACAGGAGCAATGGAATCCAGGGCCCCTACTACTGCCTTATTATAGGCAAGTACCAAGTCCCCTGGATCCATGCAATCACTCGGTAAACCCAATAGATCCAGTACTGCCATCAGGCAATCTGGGGAAACACCCCTCAAAGGATGGTACCAGACCATCTCAATAGGGGCTGACCTACTAGGGGTGGCCTCAAAACTGAACCCAATGGAGTGATGGTCAGACTACCCGACTGGTTCCACCACCAAATCGGATATCTCCATCCCCAGTAGGAACACCAAGTCCATATGAAGAGAGATTAAAGGAGCTTAATATGTATAGCCTCGAGGAAAGGAGGGAAAGGGGGGACATGATAGAAACTTTCAAGTACCTCAAGGGAATCAACAAAGTCCAAGAGGGTATCATCTTTCAAAAAGAGAAGTGTGCAAGAACAGGGGGGCACAATTTGAAGATGGGGGGGCGGCTCAGAGGTAATGTAAGGAAGTATTTTTTCACAGAGAGGGTTGTGGATGCATGGAACGGCCTTCCGGAGGAGGTTGTGGAGTCAAAAACAGTGGTTGAATTCAAGCATGCATGGGACAGTCATAAGGCAGTTCTGGGGTGGGGATAGAAAGAAGTAGGCTGCTGGTTAACTAGGATCTGCAGCTTATTCATTAGGTAGGGAAATGGGCAGTTTGGGTGGGCCAAGCGGTCCTTATCTGCCATCAAATTCTATGTTTCTATGTTTCAATGAATGACCACCAATATGAGTCGAGGAGGAAATAACCTGTGTGAAGCCCAGTGAAATCATTTACTGGTGGAAGTCCTGACCAAACTGCAAGAGTTCATCATTGACCCAGGCATTGAAATCCCCCAGAACCAACCATCTGGGGGATCCCAATGTCAGGTTGACAATGAAGTCTGCAACATCCCGCAGCAAAACATTCCTATCACTTGGTGGATGGTAAACGAGAAGTATCCTGTACCCCACACCCTCGTCCATGATACATTCAAATGAGTTGGTAGTTCTCACTGGTACCTCCACTAAGCCCAGTTCTGATCTAAAACAGATAGCAACACCCCCCCACCTACGATTCACCCTAGGGCGGTGTATCACCAAGTACCCGATTAAAATTGCTGATACCAAAACTGGACCAGCATTATCATCCAGCCAGGTCTCAGTGATGCACGCCAGGTCAGGTGTTCCAACAAATTCCGCTATAATAGCGGTTTTGTTTTTAATAGACCTGGCGTTGCATAACACCACCCGAGTAGGATGAGAATCTGAGGATGACCATGCTACCTGCTGACTACAAGCAGAACCCTTGGGTATGGGAACCAGACAGGGAGGACCCCTTTCCTGGACCCATTTCACCCCAGGGTGTCTCCTTGTCCCCACTATCCCTATCTGCCCACTCCTTTCCATTCCCCCTCCAGGCCCAACCCTCGTCATCCTCCTCCTTTTTCTAACAATCCCCAAAGCCCTACACCATCTGTACACCTCTGGCAATATGGGAGGACAGAAAAAAAGGACAGAGGTACCTGAGCCTGGTGGGGGAATAATACTCAACCATCCTTGTGCCTTCCCAACACATATTTACCACACTAAGCAAATACCAGCAAGTAAACAATCCCAAAATACACATTTAACCTACACCCAAACATAAAATAATCAAATACTCTAACAAACGTCAACAAAAAAAAACCAAAAAAAAACTAAACAAATACAATTCCTTATATAACAATTTAGCAGCAAAAAATAAAAGTCCTAGTTAGGAAACAATCACAGTCAAATAAGTCTTAAGATTTTGAATTATTTTTGTCTATAGAGCTCACACCTCTTAAGACATGACCAGAGAGGAAGGCTAGATTCAACTTTCACTTTAATCTGACCAACCTACCAGAGCTTAAAGGAGAAGAAAAAAACCTTTTTGTAAGGCACTCTCACTGCCAATATATATCCAGTAAAACGTAAGGACAGTCAGTTCCAATTCTCAGTTTTTTCAATGCAGGAATCCCATCCCACGATGCACAACATAAAGTCAAAACAAATTCAGCTCACCCAAACTAGTCCCAGCTCCAGAGAGAATCCTTCACAGGTCCAAATCCAATACACGAATCTCTCCAGGAACTTCCAGTTAAAAGATGATTCCACACCACACTGGTATGTATCTAGCCCCCCCACCACAGTTGCCTCCACAGCTATCGAGGCAGGTACAGATAGTAACCAGAGTGCAAACAAGATTGTTTCAAGCAAAAGACCCCCCAACACAAACCCGAGGGGTAGCCATCTCCTCACCCGCTGAGCCTGCGACTACAGCCCCCAGGCCAAGCCATACAAACCCGGGCTGCTTAGGAAACAAATCAGCCCCTGCCCACCTTCCAGCAGGCCATGAGCCCAAGCTTCCTGCCCAACTTGGCCGAAGTTTGAAGGCGGCCCCCCCCAGGTAGGGAACGGGAATCCCTGCTCACAATCATCGCTGCTTACAGTTTTCCACAGCACCGATGCTGATTCTACTCAAATTCAGCCACAAGGACACTCCGACTCTCCGTAGAATCCCCAGGTATTCCAAAAAATCAACTTCTTCAAACTAGGGACTAAGGACTAAGAGACTTCCCCACTCACAGCTCTTCCATAACAGAGGTCGGTACCACTCTGTTTCAGTCCAACCACCAACAGCTTGTACACAGTCCGAATCTCCGTGAGCCCACTGCTGTAGTTCCTTCCTTCAGGACGTCAAATCTCCAATCTGAATCTCCTCCCTTTCCCCGAGTCTTCTCCAGTCATACACCAACACTCCAGGCAGGTAAGAGAACTGGCAAATTAACCAAATATGAAGCTTCATGTTATGTCCTTCAGGTTTATCAGTTTGCTTAGAAGTTTAACATGAGCGAGTCTCCTTCTTAGTGCATTGATGTGATCACAGCTCTCTCAAGGCTGATTTCTTCAAGTTATTCCATAGGATCTTGTCCACACAGAACAAGACCATGCTATTGTTCACATAGTATAAGGCCTCTTGGACATATAGGAATCCCCCCCCAGTTGCTCGAAGGTACACCTTGTCTTTTCTTTGCATCAGAGGTAGGTTTATGTTTAATTTGGTAGTGCCCATTGAGAGATGGATAATGGAACTGCCCAGACAATATGAATTGCAAAAAAAAAATGTTTATGCTTTAGTTAGGGTTAAAGTGACAAAAGTAGGGAAATGTGGTGTTAAGATTTCCAACCCTAACACCCCAACCCGACCCTGCACACACCAACAGCTGTCAGGGGTGTGCCTTAGGGTAATCAGCCCTAACACTCACCCCATTCCATAAATAAATAAGCTGAGATGGGTACAATATAGGAGAAAGGGTGAGCATTATGGCTGATGACACCAAGGTGTACCTCTGATGCCTGTTGGTGTGTGCGGGGTGGGGTGTTAGAGTTGGAAACCCTAATGCCACATTTTCCTACTTTTGCTGCTTAAACCCTAACTAGAGCATTAACAATTTTTTTTTGCAGTTTAATTCCTTACTTTTTGAGATAGTATAATTGTATCCTTATTTGTCTGTGGGAGGGCCCTGTGCTCCCATCCCTCCATAGATGCATGTATGTATGTAGCTGTGGAAGCACAGCTCCCTCCAGGCCCTGCACTTCCATTTATAGGACAACATTGACCAAATTGTTAGCATAGCCATCGTATTACCCCACCTCATGTACCTGGTACAGAACATTTTTGAATCCCTGCCAAAACATAACTCTGCACAACAGAAACACCATTCCATTCCTCAGGTGTGAAAACCCATTTTGGCCAGGATCTGAAAAATGACAGCTGTGATATATATGAGGTGGGTTAATAAGAACACTATTGTTGAACAGCTGGGGTGAAATATTAAACATTTCCAAAGTTACGAGCGTGCATAGTGAAATTGCAGTGAATGGACATAACTTTGCCATTTTTAATAATTTTGACCCCACATTTTCAACATAGCCTTCTTATGACCCCACCTTATGAACAAAGTCAGGAAAATTGTCAAATCCCACCCAAATGGTGATTTCACTAACTGACTGTGAAATTACCTTTTGGGCAGGAGTTGTGGAATGACAGTGATATTGTTCATGAGGTGGGGTCCCCGAAAGAGCCATGTTGAAAATCTGGGGTCAGAATCTCAAAAAATGGCAAAGTTAAATGTAAATGTTGAACCCCACCATTGAAATACATTGAAACACATTTACCTTAGTTGCTCATAGTACAGTCACCAGTTCCAGCAGCAAGATGTGTCTTTGATCAGAGAGTGGGTCTTGAACCTGGGACCTGTTCAGGTGAGTGACGGTGTGTGGGGGTGAACTGGGTGTGTGTGAAGTGGTGCATGCTGAGTGGGAGGTGGGGTTGGAGAGGCTGATTGATGAGGGACCGTTTTTTTGTTTTATAGGTAAAAAAAAAACATTGAGGGACAGTTTTCTTTATTTCAGGTTTCGGCTGTTTTGGGAGCATGGGGAGTGCCACTAGACACCATGGAATATGAAAATGGAAAGGGGGATGGTGATCAGCAGGTGGGGGTGCCACTAGACACCAGGGAAATGGGAAATGACAATCGGAGGGTGGGCGGAGGGACCGCTACACTACAGAAAAGTATTACATATGGGATCAGTGACTGGGGAAGACATTCCTGGACAGTGTTATAACAATTTGTTGTGTGAAAAAACAGGAAAACAAGATGGCAACTCACTAAAAAGGAATTTTTGGGGGTGAAAAAGGATTGGCCCCTCACAAAAAATAACACTTTTTCATGCAGCCAAAATCCTTTTTCGAACCCATTCCTCTGTCCTGGAGAATGATCTTCCCATTGAAAATAATGGGAACCTAAAATGCAATAACTTTGCAATAGATTAATATGTTTTCACCAAACAAATGTATGGCAGTTCTGTTGCCCAAGCTGTTTCTACCATAAAAAGTTCACACCAAAATTCCACACTGTCTGGGTGCAAGATGATGAGGAAAAAACTGCAAAAAGTGGTGACTTTTAAGGTTTTTGCACTATCCAGATCTCAGAATCTGCACATCCAATTGGAATGCAACTTCTCACATCAAGAGATCTACCCCACAGGACAGGGTATGCCAAATTTTGAGGAAATCCATTGATCGGTTGCAAAATTATTAACATGAAAAATTTAAGGTTAAACATTTAACCGGCTACTCAACCCTAACTATAGGGGAGCAACTGTACCCCTAAAATAAAATATTGAAAATGGGATTGATGAAAACATATAGTAAACTAAGTACTGGTCAACATCACACACACGGAAATTTAAAATAAACATGTTTAAACACAAATGTACAGAACAGAAAAACTCTAACCAAACTGACTAAAATTCTAAGTCTTACCCAAAGTTCTTGGAGGTCTCTGCACATATTGAACAACTGACATAGAGTTGGCCATTTTCTTTTCTATGCCACACAGCCGGTCCTAGTGTTTTGTCTCTATGCTGAGTTGAAGAAAGAGTTTGAATTTCCTTTGCTTACAATTTTAAGGACATATTCCTCAAGGTCCCAGGATGCCATTCTCTGATCCCCTCTGAGAAGAATTTTCTCAGGACAACCAGTCCCTCTATGGCAACAATGAGGCTCACTCTAGTCAGGTTGGTGCTTAAAAGTCACCACAGTACTAATAGACAACAACAAAGGACTTAGAACTCAGTGTCAAAAAAGGATTCCTCAGATGGTGTCTTTCAATATATCTCTTTATTAGCAATACATACACTCGCACAGGTAGCCATCAAATATGTTAAATGCGTATTAGGGAAGACAAGGATGGGAATGACCTTGTTGACATGAAGCTGGTGGCACTTATGGTAAACAAACTGGCGGATCCACTCACCAAGGTTTTCAATGCCTCACTAAGGTTAGGAGTGTTGCCTGATAAGTGGAAGATGGCAATTGTCACCCCAGTCTTCAAAGCAGGGGATGCTACTAATCTGTCTAACTACAGGTCCATCTCCATTCTCCCTCTCCTGTCTAAAGCCCTCAAATGAATTGTCTCAGACCAGCTCATGGATAATCTATTGAAATGCAACCTGCTTTGTGACCAGCAGCACGAGTTCCAAAAAGACCATTCGACGATCACCATCTTGGATGATTTCTCCACCCAAATTTACAATGCCTTTGATGATGATCTGGTAGTGGGGTCTATCTTTATAGACCTCACAAAGGCATTTGATACCATCAACCACTAGCTCCTCATGCAATACCTACTCATAAAAGGCTATGCATAGACATGGTTACCTGGTTCAAGAGCTACCTCTCATGCAGGACTCAATGCATCAAAATAAATGGCCTTCTATCTGAGCCTAGAGAGGTGAGTCTTGGAGTCCCATAAGGCTCAATACTTGGGCCACTCCATTTTAGCCTCTTCATTGACCCCTTGCCCTCAGTCTGCCCAGTGCACATCGTGCTATATGCTGATGATGAGGTCATCTCTGTAAGCGGCAACAATCTACCCTCTATCACCACTGAACTGGAAGCAGATTTTCACAGGCTCGAGGCATGGTTCTCTAATAACTGCTGCTCAACTATAAAAAAAAAAAAAATAAGAGCATGCTTTTCATGGTTCCTCAGAACCATAAGAAATTTGGGAAACTGCAGGTACAGAGTTGCAGAGGGGATATATTGGAGCAGGTCGTCACCTTCAAATGTTTCGGGATACACATGGATAATTCCCTCTCATTCACAGCACATGTAGACTATATAATCAAAACTGCCAATGCAAAGCTAGGCGTTCTCTACCGGCACCGGCACTACATGCTCTCTGATGCCTTAAAGTTGGTCACATGCAGCTCAGTTCTATCTACAATAGACTACAGCCTTATAATCAATGGCACAGGAACTGACACAGCCCTTAAAAGGGTAGAAACCCTTCTCAATAAAGCATGTTGGCTGGTCCTGGGTGCAGATCTCTGGATACACACACATGTGACCTCTATAATGTGACTGGCTGGCTCCCCTTTCATCTCAGGACCCAATACCAAGCCTGCGTACAGGCAAAGAAAGCCATGCTCAGGCTAGCTCCTGAATCCACCTCTTGTCTATTTAAATTAGATCAAACAACTATCAGAACACAAAGCACTTCGAAGGATGGGTTGGTGGTGCATTTTAAGCATACCTCAATAGCCCAGAGATCTCTTTGCTATAGAGGACCCAAGTGGATAAATGATCTCCCCCGACCTTATTGAATGTAATAAGGTCAGCAAATTCAAAGCTGGTCTCCGAGCACACCTAGCTCTTGTTTGTGTCTGTGAGTGCCCCAGCATTCCCTAACCCTGATACCAACACTTGACAGTTCCCTGAACTCTCTAATACAGGCACTTGCTGAGCCTCTGAACACCCCCTCCAACCTCCCACTATTACATTACTATAGGTTCCCCACCCTCTCCTACCCACACCTTCCCTTTTCCCCCCTCTTGGTGCCATCCGTTGTTTCCTCCTCACCTTCTCCCTACCCCCATAATATTCCATCTCATTATCCACCCCACCCTTTACTCTCCCCCTCCCCTTTTTCTTTCTTCCCACCCTTTATTAATTTTCTTCTTCATTTCAATCCATATCTGTGTCACTGCCCTTCACCACCAACCCCCGACCTCCCCTCCCCATCTCTCGTCACTGACCCCCATGGCAAAGCCTTCTCAGGCTGCCACCAAGCACATCTAGAACTAAGCCTTCTTTCTTCTGACTTAACCTACACAAGCACATGATCCTGAAATCCTTCAACTGACATATGCCCTCAGCTCAGGGCAGTCTACCCCCCAGAACAGACTTGTACTATCTGTCTACCTATGCAGAACTGACAGTGAAATTCAATTGCAAATTTCTAGACAAATTGTAACAAAAGTGTAACTTCTTTAACAAATCACTGGAGGATGGGGTGGTACCTGAGGACTGGAGGAGGGCAGATGAGATTCCCCTTCACAAAAGTGGGAGCAGGGCAGAAGCAGGAAACTACAGACCTGTTAGTTTAACCTCAGTGATAGGGAAAATGATGGAAACACTTCTGAAGGAAAGAATTGACGAGTACCTAGAGGCCAGAGGGGCACAGGACCCAAGGCAGCATGGATTCACAGCGGGAAGGTCATGACAGATGACTCTAATAGATTTCTTTGACTGGGTGACCAAAGTAGTAGATCAGGGAAGGGCAGTGGATGTGGCCTACCTAGACTTTAGCAAGGCATTTGACTCAGTCCCACACAAAAGATTAATATACAAGTTAGCCAGCCTGGGAGTGGATCCCAAGATGATAGCCTGGGTAAAGAATGGGCTGGAGAATAGGACACAGAGGGTAATAATAAATGGAGTCCACACTGAAGAAAGGGGGGTTACTAGTGGGGTACTGCAGGGTTCAGTAGTAGGACCAGTCCTCTTCAATGTCTTGATAAGTGACATTGCAGAGGAACTGGAAGGAAAAGTATGTCTCTTTGCAGATGACACAAAGATCTGTAACAGAGTTGATGCACAAGGTGGGGTGGAAAGGATGAGAAGGGACTTGGCAAGGTTAGAGGAATGGTCAAATGTATGGCAGCTTAGATTCAATGCTAAGAAGTGCAAGGTAATGTACCTGGGAAACAAAAACCAGGGAAAAGTACACAATGGGGGGTGAGATACTAACAACAACAAAAATGGAAAGGGACCTTGGGGTAGTCATATCAGATGACTTAAAGGTGGGCAAGCAATGTGAGAGGGCAGTAAGGAGGGCTGGGGGATGCTGGGATGCATAGGGAGAGGCATCACCAGTAGAAAACAGGAAGTTGTTATCCCTCTGTACAGACAGCTGGTGAGACCCCATCTGGAGTACTGTGTGCAGTTCTGGAGACCCAATCTTCACAAAGGACATAGACAAGATGGAAGCTGTCCAGAGGAGGACAACTAAAATGGTGCAGGGTCTGCATCAGAAGACATATGAAGAGAGACTAAAGAAGCTTAATATGTATAGCCTCGAGGAAAGGAGGGAGAGGAGGGGACATGATAGAAACTTTCAAGTACCTCAAGGGAATCAACAAAGACCAAGAGGAAGCATCTTTCACAAAAGAGGTGTGCAAGAACAAGGGGCACAATTTGAAGATGGGGGCGTCTCAGAGGTAATGTAAGGAAGTATTTTTTCACAGAGAGGGTTGTGGATGTATGGAACGGCCTTCTGGAGGAGGTTGTGGAGTCAAAAACAGTGGCTGAATTCAAGCATGCATGGGACAATCATAAGGCAATTCTAGGGGGTGGGGGTAGAAAGAAGTAGGCTGCTGGTTAACTAGGATCTGCAGCTTATCCATTAGGTAGGTAAATGGGCAGACTGGGTGCGCCAAGTGGTCTTTATTTGCCATCAAATTCTATGTTTCTATGTAACTGGCCAAACTGGCAAATAATCTTTGTTAACCTCTGTAACCTTGAAACCAAAATAATCTCTTGTATGACATTGTACTTCTTTGTTTATATTTTTTTTGTTGTTGGTTCAACTGTTTTTGTCATATGTCTTACTTGGAACCTTTGTAAATGAGCTCATGGCTTAAAGGTGTTTATTCCAAACAGAAATAAATAACTAAACAAATAAATAAATGGCAGTTGTAGCTCAAGGAGGCTACCACAAACCTATGTCACTCTATGTTCTGGCTAAAACTGATTTTCAAAAAAGCTGTGCTTAATCTGAATTGAATAATGCCTGCAATACATTGTCTTGACTAACCCCTTTTGTGAGACTAGCTCCAGCCACAGTAAGAAGCTCTTTGTCCACTATGACTTGCCCAGACTACATATCTCTGTCTCTTAACCATTAAACAATGCCTACATGACCCCATCTTTAAGCTGAAGCAAAGGACTACCACAACTCCTGTAAAGAGGGTCCCTGCATAAAGCAAGTGCTGTTACAGTTATCACAATTCCTGTAAACAGACTGTTCCCACAGAGCAATTATTGTAAAACATTAGAGAATCAATAAATAAATTATCAGAAATTTAGATATTCTGCTTTATACAGTAACCCCTCACTATAATGAACCCCGTTATTGCAAATCCTCAGATATAATGAATGTGATCTGTGGCTCCCACATTGACACTGACAATCAGCTAGCTCTTCACAACACTGATTGTCACTGTCAATCACTGTAATCCCCAGCAATGGTGTTACCTACATACTACATACCTGTGCTATAATTACAACTACAAACCCAATTAGTAACTGTTTAAAAGCAAGCACAGCTACCAGTTAAACCACTTCATCACAACAAACACCAGACAAAATTAAGCAGTCCAGTTATTCAGTTTCAACTAAACTCTCTGTACTACACCATCTTAAAAGTGGTGAAAGTTTAGCCAGGCTTTCAGTTGAAACTGGATTTTCAAAATCAACGATCTGCACCTGGTGTAAACAGGAGCAGTTCCTTTGGGAATTCTCCAGTGAGTGTAATGAGACAGACTGCAATGAAAGAAAATACAGCGGCCAGATGAAAATGAAATAGACAAGGCAACCCAGCTGTGGTTCACACAGCAGCGCACCTGTGTCTGGTCCCATTGTGTAACAGAAAGCTAAACATTTTGTTTGTCACATTCATTATGCAGAAACCCATATGAAATTGTCCTCAGGCTAGCTCTGGAGGTTTCAGTGCAGACACGGCATTAGACATGTCTGCATAGCCGGAGAACAATGATCCTGTGATGATACTGCTGCCAACAAATTTTTAACGAAACTGAAGGACATTATTGAGCATGGTGGGTACCAGCCAGAACAGCTCTATAATGCCAATGAATCCAGCTTGTTCTGGAGGTGCCCACCTGATGTGATTCTTGCTGGCCATAACAAGGAAAATGCCAGCAAGGGTTTCAAAATAAGTAAGGATCATGTCACTCTTCTCTTTTTTGTTACAACATCACTGGCACCCACAAAATCATCCCTTTAGTCATTGGCAACTTTGCCAAACCATGATGTTTCCACCATACAAACCTCTCTTCCCTCCCTGTCACCTATTCCAATAGCCACAATGCATGGATGACTTCAGAAATTTTCAGGAAATAATTATTTTTTGAATTTGTGCCATCTGTTAGACTGCACCTCAGAAAAAATAAATTGCCAGTGAAAGTGTTCTTTCTTTTAGACCAGTGCCCTGCACTTCCTGATGTGAGTAAGCTATGATTCAGGGACAGAAAGATAAAAGCATTATTCCTCCCAAAGAACACAGCATCCAGGATTCAGCCACTGGAAGGAGGCATCATTGATGCATTTAAAAAAAATACAGGAAGAGATTGCTTTCTGATTTAGTATTCACTGATGGTGCACTGGTCATGGACTACCTAAAATAACTTTCCTTGAAAGATGTAGCAATATTGTGCAGTGAGGCATGGGCTAATGTTTCTGAGGCAACAGTTTTCCACTGTTGAATTGCTACATTGGGTGCAGCCTTCAGTGACATGTTGCAGGTGGATAGCAATCCAGATGGAACAGATGACAAAAATGAAATTGCTAGCCTTGCACACAAATTGAAGTTGATTCCAGTAGACAACTGCTTGGTTGACACAATGGATGACTGGTTGTGTTCTGATGACGTAGCCCTAACACATGACCAGCTAGCAGACAGTGAAATCATCTGTGCTATTACAAACAGCCAGCCACAAAAAGAGGAGGAGGATCAGGAAGTCAAAGATGATGAAGGTGCCTGTGTTCTTGTGCCAACATACCAGCAAGTGATCACTGGGTTAGAAGCAGATGAGCACTGGATGCAGTTGCAAGATGCTCATCCTGTAAAGATGCTACAGCTCAGAAATGTGATCTTGTATGCGCGGGACTTGGCCATTAAATGTAATGCCACCCAAACAAAAATAACTGCATTCTTTCTAACCCCAGGCAGTGATACTGCTCAATGATGAATTGACTCGAACTGGTGAGCATTACATGTGTAGTACTGTGCTGCTTTAAGTTATGCTGTGTTGATGATTTCATTCATATCACAGAACTGGTTTACCGATGCGATTGGACTATAGTACAAACAACAATATTACATAAAATGAATAATATTTTTTCTTTTTGTTATTTTGCTTTTAGTTTAAAAATCAAGTAGATTAAAGTTTGATTAAAGTTTAAATAAACAATATTTTATTTACTTCATCACACTAAGTTGCTATTGCTACCTTTATTACATGGATCTGCCATGTTATAATGATGTCCTCACTATAACCTATTGGCTACTGTAACAAATGCATTTTATGGATCCCAGCTCATTTGTTATAGTGAGGGGTTACTGTATATGTTACAGGGTGCAACCAGGAAGTGTAAGGTTGTAACTGTGATTATGCATCACCTGCATTTCTATGATGGTTATATTGTCTAATTGACCTTCCTCCATTATGGCTTGAAGTATCCACACTTTATTTCTTTTTTCTTCATACTGACTTTTTATTAAACCTTTTCCTGTTTTGCTACTGAGAAAAAGAACAAAGAAGGAACTACAATAGTGTCACCAAGCAACTAAATTACTGGTTCTTGGTTAATGACATAGTAGGACCACTGGTGTCAAAAACAAGTATACACAAGTCACTGCAAACATTATATTGGACACATGCAGATTAGAACAATAAAGACAAAAACAAATTATAAATGTGTGTTATCTATTGTTGGAAGCACAATTACTAGAAAATTTAATTACCCTATCTAGTGAATTTTTGGAAGCAGCCCTTAATGTAATAGGTTTATTTTTCCATCTGATATAGATTGTTTACTATTTCTACCCACTGTGTCAGAGTGGGGGCCTCTCCCTAAATCACAACCTGGTAATAGCCTAACAAGCTGCTAGCAACAACATAAGTAACAGTTATCCTTTGCCCTAAAAGCATTTGAAGGAACACTTCAATATCAAAATCTTTTTGGCCTATTCGTGGAGATGGTTACATTTCTCTGATACCCATGGCTGTCTGATTTATTCCAAATTACGTGAGAGGTAAAGTAAATTAGACAATGACAGCACACAGCCACAGCACATAACAATCATAATAACACAACTTTAAAAAAAAAATACCTCCACAGTCGTTTATTCAGCTATGTTGTCTAAACACTCTTGGTATGTAGGGTAAACAATAAAAATAATAAAAATACAGATTCTTGTGTCTCAGAGTCTGCCAAGAAACATTCGTAAACAAGCAAGGAGTACTAATAAAGTTTATTATGCTACTTACGCCAAGCATGTGACAGAGAAAATCACAAGGGAGATGGGTTTCTCACCATTCCTGAAGAATGTACATAATCTCCAGAATTGTAGATCTTAGGTTCTCTAAGATCTTATTCTATCTTTCCCCCCGCTTCAGCTCTCTGCCCTTCTAGAGCAGCTACAGTAGTGTCTCGAGAGCGCTACAATGGGTTGCAGACAGCTAAATACTACAGATAACAGCATAGCAACAGAGATTACAACATAGTTACAGATATAAGAAACAGTATGTTTTGGTCCTAAGTCATTATCCATTGGATAATGACTTAGGAGACAGAATTACTAATGAGTATCATATGAGACAGAATATGCTTCCATTAGCATTATAGCTTGGACAAAAGAAATGCTGACAGTTTAAACTACATTTCTTGCTTACACCAGTTACAAAACATAAAGACATAACAAAGGCCTTCTGTCTCTGTCAGCTTGCTTAGAGACAAAGAACTGCTGACAGGCCTATTACATGGCATATCTGAGTGTAAAATACACTACATATAATTATATGAGAATATGAGTATACAATAATCACTGATGATCCCTCTGACTCATCTTATCAGTGATTTGGTAGATAATATATGGAATATCTATAAAAGACAAACATAATCTAGATAAATGTATTATAGTGAGGTATAATAAATCATGCATGACAAT
This sequence comes from Neoceratodus forsteri, assembly GCA_016271365.2. NCBI lineage: Eukaryota > Metazoa > Chordata > Ceratodontiformes > Ceratodontidae > Neoceratodus > Neoceratodus forsteri. Next base: position 706,022,903 of record CM057453.1, read on the forward strand.
ATTAGCATATCTTAGCAGCAAAGCACATTCCTAGCACCCATGCTTATATGATTGGTGCTCATAACTATAGGTTAGTGCAAAATAGCAGTATCACAGTACAATAGACCAGAAATACAGTGTGAGGTGTATGTGAGGTGTATGTAGGATGATAAGGGGCATAACCCTGGTGCAAAAATCCACTCTTTGTTGCCCTAATTGCAAAAGTGGCAACGCAACAAAAAGATGGAGGTTAGGCACCATTCATCTACAGGCCCAAGGCACGAGCCTGATAGAGGAATATTAACTGGTCACGGTGGTGTATCAGGGATTTCCTTAAACAACAAAATGTAATCATAAGGGAAAATGTTAGTAACCATTGTATTGCTATAAACATTTGGAATAAAACTTCACAATGGGGTTTTTCAATATCAAAACAATCAGTAAATACTGATATATATCAGGTGTGTATCTGTCCTATTAGGAAGAAATTGAAGAGACAAACTTAAGTTGCCTGTATGGATATTAAAAATAAGTAAAAATTGAGATAGAGCATCAAGATAGTTAGGACTAGACTTAATGATATCTGGTTCCGGGATGGGAACAGGTGTGATTACCGTATAATCTATTACCTGTTTAGGGAGTAAAAACAGAAGTTAGAAAAGTTCACTTTTAGTCCATATCAGAAGAATGTATAGTTGGTCACCACACAATGTTCCACATCAGCAGAATACACCACCTTGAAGGATGACATCTTTCAGTTGGTAAGTTGAACAGGACACGAAATGTCAATGTCCACAAGGCCTAAACTACGAACAGTTCCAGGGATAAATCCAGGGTTTCTTCAAATGTCAGATGAAGATTCATAGTTCAAATTCGAAGCATTCAGATTTTCCAAAGGTTGCTCAAAATGTTCAGGAGGCAGCAGTATTTTCATAGGCCTCAGCAGGGGGTACATTAGATTGCACATTGAGTTCCACAATGGAATAGCAACAGTGTTCAGTTGAAGATGATCACACGGCTGCACAAAGTGTAAAAGTTTATAACAGTACTCAGCTCGTATGAGGTGCCAGCCAGGCTTGGAAAACAAGCAGTGAAGAAAATGGATTTCTTGATTGTAGATCAAATGAAGAAGAGTCTTCTTGCTGAGCTAGGGGATTGCCCTTACCCCAGACTAGCTTCATGGTATGCATAACAATGAGCTTGATTGTAGAATCTTAATTGGCTGGACTGAATACAGCTTATTTGAAAGTTCACAAGTGGAAGCCTAATTTCAGTTATTAGGCCAGTATTCACAAGTTGGAAAGGCAAGTTGGAAGATGTTACATCTGCATAAAAGGTGATGTTCCTTTCAGGTACGACATTTAAAGTTCAGTGTCAGTCACGATTCCAAGACCTCATGGTAAACAAGGAAAGGAGGTAGTTTCAACCTTTTCATGATAAAAGTTCGCATCAAGATGATCAATAGAATGGACAGTTGCCAGATGATCAGAGATGGATGTTGCAGGATGAAAATGTAGCAATGACACTGTGAGAGTCACAAACAAGGCTTCCTGGATTGTGCAGGAATATGTCTCAAAACATGGAGCAATACTGGTGTGTGTGGTGACATATCCAAGGTTCCTTTCCATTGACAAGGGAATAGTGCTAGATTGAAATAAACATTTGTTAACACATGCAATAGAAGTGCAAAATGTGGCAGTACCACTGACCCATATGTCTGTCATGTATGAGATCAAGGATATGTCCTGATTCCAGATAACCAAAGGGTTGTAAGAACATAATAGCTGTAGGCAGTGCAAAGGACTTTCCTAGCTATGTGATGCTCATCTGCTTCCTTAATGTGAGCAGAAATTAATTGATTAACATGAACATTTGTCAGGTCAAACCCCTTCACAATATCCTTAATATTGTAAATGTAAATCACGCTTTATGAGCAAAATCATGTCTACCATGCAGTGGGGGGGGTATGATATTATATTTCATACTATCACAAACCTTTAACATATGTGCTTGAATAATGGCTATATCAGCCTTATTTCAAATAGATATGTCAGAACCAAGTAGGTCTGAGTCTAAACCTGTGTTTTGTTAAAAAAAAAAAAATCAAAACAAAACCAAAATGCCTGGTGCATTTGGGTAGGTTTATAGTCATAAGATGTACCACTAGCAGTCAGGATGTGAAAATCCTAAGTGTGTGTGTATGTGTGTGCTATCAGTCCCTGTGTAGGGGGTCATTAATGAGTACCTGGTATGCTGCCAGGGTATTCAATCACATCATTATTTAAAAAAAAGTGGGAAATGTTTGTTGTGAAACATAAAACAAATCATTCCAAGTTTAAAAGGGTGAGATTTAAAATCACTGGGATATGCATGAACTGCACATTATTAACTAGGGTATCTGGTTGAGAAGTGGCTATTAAGACCACTGGGTGGGCCAGTGTTCTGTTTTGGGCACTCAGTATTAAGTGTCACAAATTATGAAGCATCATAGGGTTCATAGGCGTAGATTGTGGGGGGGCAGAGGGGCAAGCTGCCCCCCCTGAGAAATTAGACCAGGACTTTTTTAGGAGCCCAGCCACTGTTCTCCGGTTATCATTTTTTTTTTTTAATATTCCATGGGCTCAGGGCTATGCCTGGACTGCCTGCACCTCTCTGGGGGAGGGAGGGGGGTGGTGGTGCGGCGCCGTGTCTCTTAAACAAAAACTATCCGCTTTTCCGATTGGCTGCAAGCCTGCAACCATAGTAGCCTGCATGTTACAGCCAATCAGAGAGTGCTGCAAGCTGGCGCCATCGCGTGAGCAGTACTCCGTTAGTGGCGCCATTTAGTTGTCTGTGTGCCTTCCATGAAGGAGCAGAAGCAGCATCCATATAGCGTAGGGCTGAAGAGAGATAGCTATTTGAGGATGTCGAGCAGCAATTGTTGGTTGTCTGTCAGGTATCACCAGTGTCTCAGTCAGTCTAGTGTTCCCACCCTCCTCCTGTCCTGAACAGCCCAGTTTAAATATACCTCACCCGAGTCCTCTGACTACCTACTCTCTGTTTCTCAGTGCAGCCGGCGGTGCTCTAGGCTCTCCTGCTGCCACCTGAGCCTCCCATCCCCGAGAGCCTAGGAGGCCTGTGGCCACAAGGCCTCTACCACCGGACAGACCAGGCGGAGGAGCGAGTAGTACAATTACAGTGAGTCTGAGACATGGCCAGGCTTGCCTGCACACCCAGCTCCTGTGTCCAGCAGGCCATAAAAAGATTTACTGTGTTGTCGGCGAGTCCCACACCACGCCCATTGCCCACCAGTTCCACGGTCCACCGAGAGGGATTATTCAGGTCAGTGAACAGCCAGGCCCAGAACAGTGAAGAAGCCGGCAGTCGTGCAGGCTATAGCAGACCCATAATGCAACACATTCATCTGGTGTCAGAAAAAATGAGTTACTGTCTCATCGGGGGATTAATCGGGAGAGGAACGGGACTGTTGGGAGAGACTCGGCTACTTGACCTGCCTTCTTGGCCTTGCTGTGCCCTGCTGCATGCTGCCCTGTCTGTGCCCTTACTGATTTGGTGAGTAACTGTGCTGCAAGTTGGTTGTTGAAATTAATACCATTCACATCCCAGAAATGTGTCTTTTGGGGTGGCTTGGCCATGGCCATGTGTCTGGGGGGGTGGGTGGAAGGTTTGCTGTCAGCTTGTGTTTCTTTGGGTGGGAGGGGATTTGCTGGCTGTTGAGGCTGTCCATGTTGGTGGGGTGGGGGCCTATTTGTTTGGTATGGTGTGGACACTGGTCATGTTGGTGGGGTGGGGACACTCAGTTACTGTGCTACTGGTGTGGTGGGGTTTGTTGGGGAAACTCACTGGACGGTCTGTGTTTGGTGGGGCTGGGGGGATGGTCTGTTTTGTGGGGTTGGGGTCGGGGGAGACAGTCTGTGTGTTTTGGGGCTGACTCATTGAGAGGATGGTCAGTGTTTGGTGCTGGGGAGGGCCTGCGTTGGTGGGGCTGGGGGGACGCTCAGTGTTTGGGGGCTGGGGTGGTTAGTGTTTGGGACTGGGAGGGCAGTCAGTGTTTGGTGGGGCTGAGGGGACAGTCTGTTTTCTATTCTGGGATCTGGTGGGGTGGAGACACAGGCCATGGTGATGTGGGGACACTGGCTGTGATGGTGGAGTGGTGACACTAGCCATTGTTTGGTGGACTTGGCTGGCCATTTGTCTGGTGGGACTGTCCATGATGGTGGAAAAGGGGGACTGTCCATGTTTGCCTGCCGGGTGTCTTGTGGGGAAGGGGAGTACTATTTGCTGGTCGGGTGTCTGGGGGATCTTTCCATGTTGGCTTATGGGGGTGAATGTCGGTAATTGCTGATCAGGTGTCTAGGACGGACTATCAATGTTGTTGGGGAGGGGAACGCTCCGTGTTTACTAGCCAGGTGTTTGGGGATTGTTCATGTTGGTGGGAGGGGGAATTCTGTGCTTGCTAGCTGTGTGTCAGGGGTGGGGACTGTCCTTGGTGGGATATGGGGGATCGTCCATGTTTGCTGGCTGCCTGAGTGTCTGGTGGGACTGTCTTTGTCGGCTGGGAGGGGGGCATTCTATGCTCGCTGTCCCGGTGTCTGGTGGGGATGGGGGGACTGTTCGGGTGTCTGGAGGGACTGTCCTTGTAGGTGGGCGAAGGGGGGGACTGTCCATGTTTGCTGACTGGGTTTCTGGTGGACTGTCCATGTTGGTTAGGAGGGGGGACATTCTGTGCTTGCTGACTGGGTGTTAGCATATAAACATAAGTAAATGTTAAAACGTAATTTCCACCTCATCCTTTACCTGTCAAGGGATGTATCTCACTGACCTGTGCTCGCAGCTGGCATACGAACATTAGTAAATGTTGAAACATTATTTCCCCCTCATCCTTTACCTGGCTATAAAAGTAATCTTTCACTTTTTTGATTTCTCCGATTGTCCACTGTGGAGGGGTGAAACAGACAGATTCCTTGGCCTTGCTGTCTCTGTCTTCATTGCCTAGCAAACACAACCAAAGGGTTAGCTTTTTGTGTTCTCCCCCATACAGTGTTACAAGACTAGCAAAAAAAATCTTGCTCTAAAACATGCACCCTAAAGAAATGATTATACTACTACCTAGCTATTGTTATAGTGACTACTGACTGGCCATGATTGTTTTGGTGGGGTTGGAACACTGGTCATGTGTGTGGGTGGGGTTGCAGACACTGCTGGTCGTGTGTGTGTGGGGGGTTGGGGACACTGCTGGTCGTGTGTGTGTGTGTGGTGTTGCGGACACTGGTCATTTGTGTGGGTGGAGTTGGGGATACAGGCATTGTGTGGGTGCACTATTGTGTGGGTGGGTGGAGGCACTGGCACTGTGTTAGTGGGGTGGGGTTGTAATTGTATACCAGGCAAACTGTGCTGACCGGTAGCTCAACATCTCTCTTTCCAGACAAAGAAAGAAACATAAACAAAATGCAGTATAAAATGTGATTTTATTTATTTTTGTGTGCCTGTGATGGGGAGGCACAGACCTGGATGCCTGGAGCGGATACCAGATAAATGGAGCTGGAAATGGTGTTGTTTGGGTGGGGTGTGGAGAGTGGCTATGCTGGTGGGGTGGACACAGAGTGTGGAGAGTGGCTGTGCAAGTCCATCAGGGTGCAGAGAGTAGCTGAGCTGGCCAGTCTGGGTGGAGACAGTGGCCTTGCAGGTCTGGGGTGGGGAGAGTGGGCTGTAGCTTTTTGCATGGACATTTAATTCACTGTTGCTTACTGTGCCTTCTGCTGCCCTGCCAGCTTTGTGCTGCTGTGCTGACCAGGGTGGACTGGTACACATGCTGAAAAAAATGATTCTGGCCACTGGTGATGGAGGAGGGAGGGGTGGACAGGCACACTAGCACAGAAATATTTTTTTCAACATGTATGCCAGTCTGCTGGGTCCATGCCATGTTTACCTCCCTCGTACAAGGGGCTTCTGAGCACTAAAGATAAGTTTCTGCGTCAAAATTAGGAACTGTTGGAAACTATGAAATCCTACAGTATAAAAATTGTGCATGTTTATGTAGTTTCACCTTACTGTGTTGTTCGACAAGATGTTCTGTGGTCTCTCCTCCTCATTTAGCACCCTGACCTGTGACCTAGCCATCCCCCCCCCCAGGGCAGGGGGAAGGTCCATTGTTTTGTGGTCTTTTGGTGGTTTGTTGGGCATTGTAAAATGCATTGTTTCATTTACTGTGTTGTACTGCCTGGACCTGCTTTACCCTGTCTCTATCCTTAATGTAAACTTGGTATAAAAAAAGTTCATTTTTTGGTGGTGTGTGTGTCTGTGTGTAGAAGAATAGAGACACACACTCGGACAAAAAAAACTGTATTAAACCACATCAAACTGAAGTAACCATGTTTCATTTGTGCCCTTCAAAACTGTCAGATGAGATGATTTTGAAGTAGTCTGGGGGGGGGGAAGTATCCACGGCAACCTGGGCTACCACAACTGGCCCACCACACACTGTCATAGGTGATGCTAATAAAATTCACCAACCAAGTACTTACCTTTCAGGGGTGGGTCCTGCGAGGCTGTGTACAGGTATCTGGAGTCGTTGTTCCAGCAAACTTCCTGTGGCGTCTGTTCTCTTAGGTCATGTGATGCGACCACTTTTGTGCCAGAGCAGTCCGTGTTTGCTTGGATGGGGTTGTGTAACCCTGGGCATAGACAGAGATGCATATTCCTTAGGAGCCCATGGGGAGGAGAGTGGTAGGGGTTGTGGTGTGACCACACCATACCCATGATCATCTTGAACAATTAGGGGATTTACATTGTTCTGTTGCACTGTCCTAGGTGCATCAACATGCTTGTTAAGAGCACCGCCTGAGGGATATCAGCAAGTCCCACGCTTATGTAAGCAATGCTTGCTTACTTGAGGAGAGCATTATCCTCTTCGCTTACCTTAACTAATCAGATTCAGGCATGTGACATTGAATAATATGGATGGGATGGGAGACTAATGAATTAACTTGGTTATAACAAAGAAAAGTGTTAACACTGGGTGCAAGTAAGCAATAATGCCCGACAAGGCATGTGTCATGCTGGGATAACGTCATGCCTCAGGTGGTTGGGCACGAATGGATCCAATACATAAGGCATGACGTTATCCTACCATGACATACACCCTGGAGGGCATTATTGCTATTATATATTGGCGTGTTGTTATACAGAATTAAAAAACATAATTTTAAAGATGTTTTATTTGGTGTGGAAAAATATTTTAAGAGAAGATCACAAAAACCACACTAATGTTAACAATCATCAAGAGGTTCACGGAGAGGCTGAGACTAGACCTGTGATGAATCAGATGTACTGGGATAACATCATGGTCTAGCCAAGACTGACCAATCAGAGGCCAGCATTCATTCTTGTCATTGTATAATTGCATTTTTATGTAATCTTTGTAAATAAGGGCTCATGCTGTGAGGATGCACATGCTGGGATGTTCCCATACCATCCATGTTTATAGGTATACTAGGTGGCACACCATTTGCTGCACTTCTTTGAAACATGTTTTTGCACTCTTCAAGGGTGGGAGGGCTAGCTCAAGCAGACATTTCAAAGTTCAGGATCCACTATAAGGGCTGGACTTGGAAAGGTTATGTAAGCAGCAAAGGGGGGGTGAGAGATTAGTGAGCTATCCACCTGGAGGTTCAGGTGGGGGAAAAATTAGGTCAAGACTGATTTGAATTGAAGCTGAGGGGAGGTCCTGTCCTCTTGAGAAGGAAGTTAAGTTCCTTACATATTTTCAACTTTAAAGTAAGTCCTCACTCCCAAGGCAGAAGAACGAAGAACTGAATACAAAACAGATCTCGGTCAGTTTTTCGACTCTGGTCTCAGGAGGAGTTGGGCTGAGAGCAGGCTGCAGTAAAACTGGTGGGGTCGGGAAGTGCTCTGACTTGGCCTGGGCTGGTCTCTCCCAGGAGTTATTCAGCTGTAGTCTTAAATGTTTTTTGGGCATTATTTGATGCTGGTTGATTTGTTTGCATTACGCAAGCCACCCGCCCTCTTCACTGTCTTGATAAGCGAAAATCAGGACTTTTTTGTTACTTTGCCCCCCCACCCGTAAAAATAACAAACTACGCCCCTGATAGGGTTAAAAAACCTTAAGGTCTAATGGCTTTTAATGCCATGTAAATTTGGATGCAAAATTCCTGATTATCAATAAAATGTAAACAGGAGTCCAGATCAAGTCTGACTTTTAGAATTGATCCAAAGCAATGATCATAACATTCCGTAGGGCCTCACTACCCTACTGGACAATGAGCATGTCTTTTAGGACTTTAGTGTGAATTCCACAGGGTGCAATTATATCATGTGGGCATGTGAGGTACTCTGCATCAACAATCTTTTTACGTCACTGGTCCTTATCTGCAATACGACGTGCAGTTTAGGCTTGTAAGAACAGCCATACTTCTAAAAAGAATAATAAGCATAAAGGCAAGCATCTCTCTCTTTCCTCTCTCTCTCTCTCTCTCTCTCTCTCTCTCTCTCTCTCTCTGGAACCTAAAAGAAAAGAGAAAAAGGAAAACATAGTTAGTTTAGTACTATTCCACCCATTGGGGAATGGAAAAGTAATGTAATCTCCTTTTAACAGGTTCATTTGATTGGCATATAGCCATTTACAGTATCAATGACTGTTATAGTGTGGCAGTCTAACTTGGTAGACTGCTGGACTAAGTTTGTTTACAATGGGATAGGCCTGTTGTTAAGCCTTGCCCATACATTGTGAAGCAAACAAGTGTACATTTTGGATGTCTTGTTTGAAATATTTAACATATTTATCTACTGATGGTCCATCAGCAGTGGCAGTACACAGGACCAGAAGAAAATGTTCTGGGAGTCTCATGAACTGTCCTGTCATGATTTCAAAAATGGAGTATGCCGTGTACCTGCAGAGGGTGTCCCTCTTATTGCCATAAGGAGTAAAGGCAATAATTAATTCCAGTCCTTTTGGGTTTCCTGAACAAGTTTGAATAACATAACTTTTATCTGCCTGTTAGCCCATTCCACCTGTCCTGATGACTGTGGGTTGTAAGGGATATAAAACTTTTGTTTTAACCATAACAAATCCAGAATTTCCTGCATTACTTTGGCTGTAAAGCCGGATCCCTGTAACTAGAATTTACCTTTAGGGGTAAACCCTACCTGGTAAATAGCTGGTTTACCATGACATTTGCAGTCACTTTAACTGTGTTCTGTTTTGGGATAGCTTTAAACTGTTTGGAAACTAGGTCGGTGATCACTAGTGCAAACTAGTTCCTCTTAGTGGTTGGCATAGGGCCAATGTAATCAAACTGGATATTGTTCCAGGGGCCTTTGCTTCTGGGGCAACAATGCATTTGTCCTAGCTGGTATAGGACTGTTCTTTCACAGATCAAACAGTTACTAATGTAGTGTTCTACATCATTTCTCATGTGTAGCCATAAGACAGAGGATTTTAGTCTGTCTAGTATTTTTACTGACTCACTGGTGTACACCAGTTGGAGTACTATGTATTTGGTATAGTTGATAAAATCTACTCTCAGGTGTTCAGGAATTACCCGTAACTTTTCATGAGTGTTACAGCACTGATATTCCAAATGAGTAGGTCATCACTGGATAGGTGAATGTCATTTTCACTTTCTTATGAGAGTTATTTCTGGACGTTATTCCTCAGTTCCTTTATTAAGGAACCTATATACTGCCTTCAAATGAGGGTCCTTCTTATAGAGCATAAAGAATATACAGACAACATGCTCGAACCTTATGAATATACAGTATTTAAACTGGTTAGAGTTGTGACGTATACGAACAAGTCACTGTATTTCACAGCGATACTACAGAGTACTGAAACAGAAGTTTGTCTTCTCCCAAATAAATTCACTTTAGAGAGAAACAGTCCCAATTAGAAACTATAACAAAAACATTGTTTCTGCAGTGCTTTCTGTAAGTATCTCAAGGACATTTCTTGAAGCTGGCAGAACTTAACCCTCTCATGGAGTGCTAGTATCATTTTACGTAAGGAAAAAATCTTTTTATTCCTTTCTTAACACAAGCTGTGTCTTTCTCAAGGATGTTCCTGCTCTCTAAACCATTCACAAATATTTGTGGCAATTAGGAGACTCCTCACCTCCTCGATTTTAATTTTATTTGCCAGGTGTGTTTTAACATTGCCCATGAATCGTACATATACGATGATGCAATTACTAGCCATGCACACTCTGTCATCACCAGAATGTAAAATAATTTCAAACCCTGCTATCTGACCCTCGTTGGTATGTGTGGCTGAGTCATCAGTCAAAACATGACACACAGTGGTGTCTTTTAACACTTTCTGAGGTTCTGTCAGAAAGGGCACTGGGACAAATAGGTCGGTAGGTTGGAGTGAACAATCATGGGTCTGTTCTATAAATTGTAGGCCATGGGCCAACAAGGATGAAGTTTTGATAGGAAGGACAGTGATGTCATAATCCTGTAAAATGAGAGACCAGTGTGTAAGTCTGGCATTGGATACAGAGTCATCTTTTACTCTGACAACAGAACGTTAGTTGACGAATGATTGGAATGCAGCACAATGGGTGCATATCCAATGATGTACATCAAGTATCTCACTGCCCAGTATGTAGCCAAAAGATTCCTTTCACAAAGGTTGTATTTCAGCTCCACTGGGGCAAGCATCTGGGATGCATAAGCAATGGGTCTGATGTGTCCACTGTAAATTTGGGCTAAAACTGCTGAGATTGCTTTATCTGATATGGCAGTTTCAAAATAATGCCCTAAAGCTGTGTTAGGATTAACCAATGCTGGGGCCATGGTGAGTGATCCGAAAAGAAAAGACAATGATATCAGTATTAGGATACCTTGTACCTTCTTACCTGTAGTGCCTGCCATTGCAGTCACAGTATGGGATGATCCAGGAGTCACTGATGGAGGGGGTTCTGCATCATGTGCAAGGAGTGTTGGCACTGTCAAGGGTGCCTGCACAGTGGAGAAAAGTGTTGTGCAAGCTGCACGTAGTTCTCCAGCTATGGATTGTGGTTCAGTAGCTATCAGGAGTGGAGAAAGTAGTGATCAGACAGTTGTCAGCTGAGGTTCAGAAATCAAACCTGTAACCCTTCCCCCAACGTGGCCTGTGATGCTGAAAATATCACAGCCACAGGGCTGTCAGAATCAGGGTTGTCCCCTTCCCCATCAAATGTAAAGTGGGTTTCCCCACTGGAATGTTGCTGGATGGTAGCAACATTGTTATTAATGTTGCAGCTTAAGGTATTAATGCACTGCATAGGAAAAGCAGTACATTCAGTCTTCTTGGGCAAAGCTGATGTTAAATTGCACAGGAAATGAAAACAACTTTTCATGTAATTAACTTCAATGTGTTCTTTATCCAAGGACACTCAAAAACCATAAACACTGCTAATAAAGCAAACATTGTTACGAGCATCAGCTGTTTCTGCAGCATCAGACGCTGACTTCATGACAGATTGCGTATCAGCCTTATCCAAAAGTGCGTAAACATCATTTTGAATGAGAATCTTCTGTCCTTCAGAAACACTAGTGTTACTGATAACATTATTAATCATGCCAAAAAACTCCGGTTTGTTTTGTTTGGTTATGGCAGCAATCACAGGTCCCTGAGACTGCAAGATCGAATCTCCGTGAGATGGTGGTCGGCCATTTTGGATTACCTCATGGGCATCATGGGTTACTGTGTCATGACCATCATCACATGACCATGAGCGGCCATCTTGGGGATGGTATGGGGATTCAACCTGATGACATGTGTGTCCACCATTTTGAGACTCTTAATTCTCCATTTTGTGAATCAAAAAAAACAAGTGGCTAGCCTTTGCTCTAGTCCACCCCACAGCATACTGTGAGTGTTCAGAATCAAACTCTTCAACATCAGAAGAGGCAAGGTCTTTTGACATTAAGTTAGTATGCCCTGCCAATTCCTCTGGTTGATGGTGCAAGTTCGCCATATCTGACTTTTTACTCCTACATTGTAACTCAGATGCAGGAGTTAGCATGCTATTAAGTGCTTTGTTTTCAAATTTCAAGACAATCATATCTTGTAAAACTTGCTTTTTACCAACAGAAACTGTGTCATAGTTTATATTAAAAACCTTCATTTCAAGTCTGCTGTAATTAAAACATACTGAATCATGCTGTACCGTCAAGGTCTGGTGTTGAAATACCAGATCGTTAACTTTTTCAGTAATTACTTCAGACTTATCTCTAAGTTCCTTGTTTTCAAAACATAAGGAATCAGTGTTACTAGCCAGAACACCATTAGTCTGAAAAACATTTTTTCTAAGTTTTGCCTTTTGAGCATTATCTCTTAAGACATGCAGGTCGTGGCTGCCTCTCTCATTAAATAGAGACTCATTTTCTAGACAGACAGATTGTAGCTTAGACAGTAGTCCAGCTATTTTTTCTGTATGAGAAGCCCTTTTCAGATTAATCTCCTGCTTGTAGGCAGAATTCTCCATTTTGCAAGCATCATACTCACTTTCCAAAACAGATATCTTATTTAGAACAGCATCAAAACAATTAAACAACGTTGCCCACAGTAATTTAATCATCCAAAAATCATGCCCACAGTTGTTTAATCATCTAGAAATCATGCCCACAGTCATTTATTCACACATCGAGCACCTGCAAAAAAAAAAAAAAATGGCGTTGGAACAGCCCTCCACCTCGGCAGTTTCAACAGTAGCCAAAACTCGGTTTCTCACTATTACTGAGTAACACAAAGCACAAATTGTCTCGGAAAAAGATGAAAAAACTATGAAAAAGCAAACAAAATGAGCAGCTAAGCTTTTTAAAGGTAAATACAGTATTTCTCATTTTTACATTTTCCCGCTAAACCCCTCAATCCTCATCGCATCATTACACTGAAACACATGGTCAGCTGTAAAAAAAAAATATCATCTCACTTCATTTCCCTTCATTCCCACACTATCTGTCACACCAATAAAATAAATACATAAAAAATAAATTAAAACATATTTCTTTCTCAGCTCTACCCCCCCCACACTCACACACATGGCTATAAGTCACAATTATGACATCTTCCACAAGTTCAAAGTATCACATCACGAAGGATCACAGGGCAATGTTTTGATCATATCACCTCTCTTCCTCCTTTGCTCTAGGGTATACATATTGAGCTCCATTAATCTGTCCTCATATGTTTTCTGATGCAGTCCCTGCATCATTTTGCTTGCCCTTCTCTGGACTTCCTCCATTTTGTTAATGTCCTTGTGCAGGTGCTACCTCCAGTACTACACACAGTACTCCAAATGGGGCCTAACCAGTGTCTTCTAAAGAGGGATTATTACCTCCCTCTTATGACTTGCGATAGCCCTACTAATACACCCCAACATCTCTCTAACCTTACCTACTGCTTTAGTGGTCTGCTTGGATGATTTCAGGTCATCTGTGATGATGATGATGATGCCCAAGTCTCTCTTCTTTTGTGATTGTCAGAAACTTACCTCCCACCCTATAGATGGCTTAAGGGTTTCTCTTCCCTATGTGCATGGTCTTGTACTTCTTTGCATTAAATCCCAGTTGCCACTGTTATGACCATTTTGCCAGTTTATCCAAATCTCTTCTCATTCTGCCCACCCCATCTGGATCTTCTACTCTGTTGCATATCTTGGTGTCATCTGCAAACAGACAAATCTTACCCTCCAGTCCTTCTGCAATGTCACTGATGAAGATATTGAAGAGGACTGGCCCAAGTCTGATCCCTGAGGTACCCCACTTGTGACTTGCATCTCTTCTGACTGTATACCATTTACCATCACTCTCTGTTTTCTGACCACCAACCATTTTGCCACCCAGTTGACCAACTTCTGACCCACCCCGAGCCTACCCAGCTTATCAATTAATCTTCTATGTGGAACAGTATTGAAAGCTTTGCTGAAGTCAAGGTAGGTGACATCAACTGCACACCCTTGGTCCACCACTCTGGTTACCCAGTCAAAGAAATCTATGAGATTATTTTTTCAGGATCTTCCTGTTGTAAACCCATGCTGTCTTGGATCCTGTGCTCCTATGGATTCCAAGTGTTGCACTATCCTTTCTTTAATGAGTGCCTCCATAATCTTGCCCACTACTGAGGTAAGACTGACTGGTCTGTAGCTCCCTGCCTCCTCCCTGCTACCATGCTTGTGGATCAGGATCACATGAGTCCTTTTCCAGTCTTCTGGGACCTCCCCAGTGCTCAGTGACTCACTAAACAATTCTGCTAATGGCTCTGCTAGTTCCACCCTTAGCTTCTTTAGTACCCTGGGATGTATGCCATCAGGTCCCATTGCCTTGTGCACTCTGAGCTTAGTGAGCTGTTGTAGGACCATTTCTTTTGTGAAGGGACTAGTACACACGTCCCTCCACCATGTGTCCATGGTGCTGAACTGTGCGCCCTGCCGTACCGTCTCCTCAGTAAATACTGAGCAAAAGTATCTATTTAGGATAGATGCTTTTCCTTGGTCCTTCTCCACAAACTCCCCCTTATCCCTTTTGATCTTAACAATACCCACTCTGGACTTTCTCATTTTACTAATGTATCTATAGAAAGTCTTGTCCCCTTATTTTACTGTTTGTGCTAGTGTTTCCTCATTTAGGGGCCTTTGCCAGCCTTACCGCCATCCCTGCGTCCCTTAGGGAAGTTTGGTATGCCTCCCTATCTTCATCCTGCTGCGTTCGCTTATCTTTCCTGAAGGCCAGCCTTTTGGATCTGACCTATTATGCTACTGTTTTTGAGAACCAAAGTGGTTTCCTCCTTCTTTTGCTCTTGCCTTTCTCTCTAACACAATGGGATGTTACTTCAAGTATTGCATCCTTAATGCTTGCCCACTTTACTTGCACCCCCTCACCTGTATTTCTTCTTGCCAGGGCTAGCTTAACTCTGTTAGCCATCTTATCAAAGTCAGCTCCTCTGAAGTCCCATATTTTTGCCTTGGAATGGGATGAATTAGTTCTAGTGGCCAAATTGAACCATACCATGTAATGGTCACTGGCCCCCAGGTGACCTTCTACATGAAGATCTGTGATCCTTTACCCGTTAGTCAGTACTAGATCTAGGATAGTCCTGTCTCTTGTGGGTTGTTGTACCAGTTGTTTCAGGACCTCTCCCTGAAGGGAATCCACTATGTGTCTAATTCTGGCAGATGTTCCTGCTGGTATTAACCAATCTGTATCTAGCATGTTGAAGTCTCCCATTATCAGAAGCTCTCCTTTAGCTGTCATGTTTTGTATATTTTCTAACAATAATGTGTCTATGTCCTACCCTTGGTCTGGAGGCCTGTAGACAACCCCAGTTTGTATGGCTGTCCCATTTCCTGTTTCCAGGGTGACTCACAGTTCTTCTGGCTCCTTATGTGTATTCTGAATTTCTGTAGCTTTGATATTTTCATTGACATGAAGAGCCACTCCCCCCCTTTTTGCACCTCAGACTCTTCTGAACAGTACATAGCCAGGTACTGAAGACTCCCAAGTGTGGTTACTGGTGAACCATGTCTTGTTAATGGCTACTATGTCCAGTTTAGCCTCTGTCATTATTGCCTGCAGGTCTTGGATCCTAATGATAACTACTGTACCAAGTAAAAAGGCTTGTACCCAGAGCAATAACATGACTGAGTGGCTGCCTGAAGAAATATGGGAGGGCAAGGAAAAATGGAGTTCAAATCAGGAACTGGAACTAGTGGCCAAGGGACAGAAAGATATTTCTGTTATTAAATGCTAAACCATCCATGATAAAGGAACATGAAATTTGATACATTTACAAAAATTGTACTATATCTATTTCACACTCCAGTGTTGGTAATTTTCATATCTGGCATCATGCATTTACTGGCAGTTGTATGACAACTTACAATAAACAATAAAAAAAGTGCTGGTGCAGACTAGGAAAATATGAAAACATTGAAAGTTAGATAGATAGATAGATAGATAGATAGATAGATAGATAGATAGATAGATAGATAGACAGACAGACAGACAGACAGACAGATAGGTATATAAATGGAATGAGATGGTATGCTGCAAAAAATTGATTAGAACAAGGAGATGGTTAAAAACTCATTGTACCCAATAGCTTCGTATGTAGTCCAAACCATCCATTTATTCTCCTGATACAAAATGGCTACCCAGGCTTATAATGAGTTAAGTAATGGGACTGAAAATGAAAATGGGAAAAGGGAACTGGCAAGTATCACAGATTTCTCATCAATAAAATAAAACATAGATACATAGACAGTGTCGGCAGATAAGGGTCTGTGGCCCACCCAGTCTACCCATCTGAGCTTGTAAGTTCAGTTTATGTTTTCCTAGAAGTCTGTTGCCCCTTATCACTGACCTCCAGAATTCCTTTATGTCTATCCCATGCATTCTTAAATTCCGTGATTGTTTCAGCCCCCCACCACTTCCTCTGGCAGGGTGTTCCACTTGTCCACCACCCGTTCTGTGAAGAAATTCTTCCTCATGTTTCCTCTGAATCGTCCTCCCTCCAACTTCATCCCATGCCCTCCCAACTTCATCCCATGTCCTCCCAACTTCATCCCATGCCCTTGTATCCCCTTAACTCATAGGCATGCAGATTTAGTCTTTGCTGTATCGGTCCTTGTAAAAACAGGTCCAGAAGCAAATGATTTTATACCTTTTATTGGACCAACATAGATGTCAGCATGGAAGTTACCAGAATTTGCTGTAGAATACGATAGTTGCACAACATCAAGAAGAAACTGGCACAGCTAGACAGTGACATCTAAGCACTTCATTCTTTTTGTTACATCTTAACTCCTAGGAGCACAGGAAAAATCTGTATTCAGTGATTTGGAAACAGTGAGCATGGATGTTATACTCTGTAGTGTCATATTTAAAACCCCACTGTTTGAATCAACTAGCATACCGGAAAGTGCTGAGAGCATACACAGTATCTAAGGCACAACCTGCAAAACGCTATCAGTTGGCGCTGTCTTCCACCCACTTAACAACCAGTATCTCAGAAGAAGCATGCCTAGGCAAGCCCTTATAGTCCTACAATGCAATACCAGCCTGGGCCTGCACTCTTTTGGCAGCTGAGCCACCCAATGGCTTAATGAGCTCTCCTCTGCACTAGCAGGACTTTCCAGGCACTCTTACTTCAAGACTGGTTCAAAAAACAGCTAATCCTTGGCTCTAGATGTCAATGCTCCATCTAATTCCTCCTCTACTGTCTGCTTCCCTGACCTGTCCTCCCCTCCAACGGAATCTTCCCTAGGTACACTCCTACCAACCCTGGCTGCCCCAATCCTATCTTCACTTTACTGCCTCATTGCACCTGCACTGCTAAATACACAAGACCTTACTTCCTGCTGATATTCTGTCCTGTGCTGCTACATTCATATTTTACTTGTGTGATTGTACTAGTTTCTAAAACTGAGATACTCTGTATGTACCTGAATTTAATAATGTATGTCCTGTATTATTTGATAATGCTCCAAATGTGCTGATGATGCCTTTGTAACCCACTGACTTGAAAACTGTGCAAATGAGCATTTTCATTTTCAGTCCCATCACTTATGCTCAAAGGTTATGTCTGATTTCACCAATAAATAAAAAAATTAATAAGTTTTTTTTGGAGGGGGGAGTGAGAGGGAAAAACAAAATTCCTCATTCAAGCAGTGTGATTATATTGAACTGTAAATATGCCAATGTTAATAATGCGTGAAATGAAATAGTACTGATACTGGCAACACATTGCCTTACTGGTTTGGAGGGATTGTCATGTTAACTGTGATACGTCCAACACATAAACCATTATCGGTCATTTCTGTGCCAGTGCACTAATGAAAGTAATGTACCATGGACAAATACTAAGAGTGACTCTTCACTCATTATATGCTGCACTGTGAGTTATACAATCTCAGCATTCCATCTGTCATCTTTATCCTCACCAGAGAGTTTTGCAGATGTATAACATCAAAATAAATTAGATAAATAAATTAAGGAGGCAATAAAAGAAAATAGGGGAAGGGAAAAGGTGGCTGTCTAATAATGCCTACCAAGTAAAAAAGTTTGTACCCAGAGCAATAATATGACAAAGGGCTGCTTGAAGAACTATGGATGGGCAAGGAAAAGGGGGAGTTCAAGACAGGAACTGGAATCGGTGACCAGGGGTCAGAAAGATATTGCTGTTATTACATACTAAACCTCCCTTACTGAATGAACATGAAATCTGATAAATTCACAAAAATGGTACTATATCTAATTCTTTATTAAAATCTGAATGTTTAGCATTCATTGGTCTAAGATCCACTGGCTCCTGTGAATAAACGGTATACCTTTAAGACCGCAACACCCCCACAGCGAAAACTGCACATCGACAATAACCCATTCAACACCCTGTGCTGAATGGGTTGTTGCATCAATGTGACAACACTCTGACACCTGGTGTTGGCTGCTCTCCCCTGACATGCCCCCCCAAGAGTTGATCCTTATCTCTGGGGAGGGTGTTGGGAGGGGACAGCCCCTCCACATTAACACCGAACAGGTGTCAGTGTGTTCAGGGTCATGGTGAACACTTGGCAGCATAAGGGTTGTCGGTGACTATTTGTTGCTGTGGGAGGGGATGGAGAAATTTTTGTTTTGCTGCAGTGTGGTGGAACCCGAATAAACATGAGAGTCTCTGTTTGTGGTTTGTATTTCATGTGTGTCTCTGTGGGGAGCAAGGAGATGTTCAAAAGTGCAGACTGCCTCTTATTTATTTAAATAATTCAACATTCACATAGCACAGTAAAAAGGAGTTAAAAGTCAATTCCTAAGAGTAAACATGAATGTCCCTCTTTCCTTTCCTTTTTATGCTACAGTAGGTGGAGCCTGCAGACTTATTGCTTTGAGAAAATGACTACCTACATAATTACCTTCCAAACAGTGTTGTAGAGTGTTAAAAATAGTGTCCTCCACTGAAGCCTCATTACTATGCTGCCTGTGTGTGTATGTGATTTAGAGAGCACTATTTTTCCTCTGGCTCATGTTCCCTCCCAGCAAGGCATCAAAGGAGGCAGGACGTTGTCTAGGGGCATGACCAGGACACCTAGATGGACTGGTTGGGGGAAGAGAGCAAGCAGGTGCCACCCACTAGGGGCAGGCAGCTGTTCCCACGGCAGGAGGAACTTACATCCAGGAATATGGAGGAGATACCTCATCATTTCTACCTTTCCTAGGTTGCAAGAACAGCCTCAGAGGAACACACACAGAACACAGCTGTGAAATGATTAGATTGTCTACAAGCACTGTTTTCCACACAAGCAATTGAATCAAAAGTACACACACACACACACACACACACACACCAGAACACAGCAGCAAAATGATTAGATTTGTCTACAAGCACTGTTTTAAACACGCATGGGATACACATAGGAGGACCTTGGTAACAGGGCTGGAGTATGGGGGGGTTAAGGCTGGAGATCAGTTATGGTCCATGACATAACCACATGGTCAGAATATTAAATATTTTAAAATAAACATGAATACAAAAGTAACCATTTCAAGAAACTGCACTCTGAGAAGATTGCCTGGGACAAGATGCAATAAAAAAACCTGAATAGCAGGTTCCAAGGGGCATAAAACTACCAGGAATGTTAGAAAAAGACTCCTCCTCCCCACTCATTCACAGTTGTCAATCAATGTATTTCTTAACCATGCTGGTTGATCTTCTTGCTTTCCTCATAGTAAGAATATGAAACTACATTTGTATTATTTTAAATTACTGATAAGTGACATGTCCAGGGGATACAAGGAAATACTTCTTTAGAGGTAGGGTGAGGGACACATAGAACAGCCTGTCAGCAGAGGTAATAGGTATCAAAATGGTCACAGATTCCAAGCATGCATGGGCTACACATAGGAGGATCTTGGTAACAGGGCTGGAGCATGGGGGGTTAAGGCTGGAGATCAGTTATGGTCCATGACATAACCACATGGTCAAAATATTAAATATTTAAAAATAAACATAATTGCAAAAGTAACCAATTCAAGAAGAAAATGCAGACTGTGACACTTAACAGTTGCAGGGTAAGTTAGTACATCTGGACTTATTTGCTATATATGCATCTCAGTTGCTAAGGGGTCCTGACCATGTTCACCCTTCCTCAAGCCAAGCATGATTTTGCACTTTTTTGCATCAAATCTCAGCTGCAACATTTTGGACCATTCCTCTTGTTTTCCTAGCTTCCTCCTCATTTTTTCCATTCTTCCCAAAGTGTCTATCCTGTTGCAGATCTTAGTGTCATTCACAAACAAGCACACTTTTCCCTCTAGCGCCTTTGCAATTTCATTTATGAAGACATAAAATAGGACTGGGCCCAGGACTGATCCCTGTGGCACCCTGCTGGTCACACTCCTTTCCTTTGACTGAACACCATTTACCATGACTCTCCATCTTCTATCATTCAACCAGTTCCTAACCCAGTTTACTACCTTGTGACCCACTCCCAGGCTGCCCAACTTGTTTGCAAGTCATAAGTGGAATGGTATCGTAGGCCTTACTAAATGCAATTCATGTTTATGTTTAAGCCCATGAAACACCCTTATCAAGTTAATGGCATTTGCAGCTGTAGTTTTGTTTCTCCATGCCTCCTTAACAATTCCACACAACTTTACTAACTTCATTATGCAGCCGTGGTGGATCTGACTAGATTTGTTTTTGTCAGTTGGGGTCAGTATATTTTATTTCACCACTTTTTTGCAGTGATCAGCATCTGCTAATTATCTTACAGATGCCACCTGCTGTCTGACTGGGGCATTGCAGAAAAGAAAAAAATATTGATTTGGTGCAGGACAATGTGATTTTCTATATGTGCACTTCCCCATGACATTCTTTATTCAGAATGCTGCGATAACACACTTCATCCTGGGGGGTGGCATTGTATAGTGCATTTTACACACAACTTCATTAAAGTGCATTACAAGGACTGTGGGGGAACTGATACACAGTGCAGTACCATGGTGCAGCATGATATATTTTATTCTGGTAGTTGACAAAAATTCTGAGTGTACCACATTTAGGTATATAGTGCTTTTTTAATTTTTATCAACTTTATTTATTCACCCTTGCATGCTGGCCTCTCCCCAGCTGAGCTATGGGGTTTACCTTGGCTGATCCCATCCATCTGAAGCCCTCAGTTGCTACTCCCAGAGTCTTGCTGCTTCTCTGCAGTCAATCCCTAAGCCCCTCTGGATCTAAGTCCCCCAGAAGTAAGGACTGCCCTTCTGCCTGGTGCTTTATCTGTACAGTGTCAGGCCGAGACTGGCATGTGAAGAACCCCCAGGAGAACAGCCATGACCTGACACTGGATGCGATGCCTCAGTGCCCATAAGCCCACCTTCACCTACCAGCAAGAAGGGTCTTTTTCTAATTTGTTTGGTCCCCTATTGGCTGGGAAGTGTAATGCACTCCAGTGCACTGTGTGCTCGACCCAGAGCATGCCCACAGAAGTGCCTCCAAGCCAATCCCCTAGTTAGCTGGCTCCCGACTGCTAGGAACCCCTGGAAACACCAGGGGCCCCTAGACAGTGAGACCTGGGAATCCCCACCTCCCCAGGGAGGGAGAGCTGTCCTCTGGATGTTCAATCCCTCCCTTCTCTGCTGACCCCTAAAAGCCCAGGCTCATTCCCAAACCTGGGTCACTGGCATGGCGTGAGGTGTGGCATCGAGCACCTCAACTGTCAGCACCACTGGGCTGGCATATGGTGCTTTTTGAACACAATTTTTATTAAAGTGCACAAGGACTGTGGCATGAGACTGACACAACACAGCACCACGTAGCAGCAATACAAATTAATTTTGGTACTCTAGTTGGCAATAATTCTGGAAGTGCCACATTTAGGTATCTAGTGCATTCTGAACACAATTTTCATTAAGGTGAGATACAAGGACTGTAGTGGGGAACTGACACAGAGAACAGCACCATGTATCAGCATGTAGCAATATGATATATTATTCTGGTAGTCAGGAGAAATTCTGTGAGTACCAACATTTGGCATATGGTGCTTTTTGCATACAGTTTTCATTAAGGTGCATTACAGGAGCTGTAGCAGGGCACTGACACACTGTGTAGCACCATGTAGCAGAATGAATCAGCATGATGTATCTGGTAGCTGAGAAGAATTCTGGGAGTAGCACATTTCAGTTTTCATTAAAGTGCATTACAAGGACTAGGGTGAGGGACTGACATAACACATCACCATGTAGCAGTATGATACATGTATATTTATTCCGGTAGGTGAAAAAAATCTCAGAGTACCACATTTTGGTAAATGGTGCTTTTTGTTTACAATTTTCATTAAAGTGCATTACAAGGACTTTGGGGGGAACTGACAGTACAGCAGCATGTATCAGCAACATATGTTTTACTCTGGTAGTTGAAAAAAACTGTTGGAGTACCAAATTTCAGTATATTGTGCTTTTACGCATAACATTTTCATTGAAGTATGTTAGAAGGATTGTGGCAGGGGACTGACAGACATTGCAGTGTCTGGTAGTTGAGGAGAATTCTTGGAGTAGCACATTTCAGTTTTCATTAAAGTGCATTACAAGGACTATGGTCAGGGACTGAAACATAACACATCACCATGTAGCAGTATGATACATATATATTTATTCTGGCAGGTGAAAAAAAATCTCAGAGTACCACATTTTGGTAAATGGTGCTTTTTGTTTACAATTGTCATTAACGTGCATTACAAGGACTTTGGAGGGGACTGACAGTGCAGCAGCATGTATCAGCAACATATGTTTTACTCTGGTAGTTGAGAAAAACTGTGGGAGTACCAAATTTCGGTATATTGTGCTTTTACACATAACATTTTCATTGAAGTGTGTTAGAAGGATTGTGGCAGGGGACTGACAGACATTGTAGTGCCACATAGCAGCATATAGCAGCATAATATATCTATTCTGTTACTTCAGAAAAATTCTGAGTGTACCACATTTTGGTATATAGTACTCTGGGGACAAATCTTATTAAAGTGTGTTATAGTGCATGGACTGTGGTGAGATACTGACACACAATACAGCAACAGGTAGCAGCATGTAGCAGTATACTATATGTATTATGTCTGGTAGTTGTGAAAAATTCTGGGATTACTATGTTTCAGTATATTGTACTGTATGTCAGTGCTTTATAACAAAAAACAATAGTGAAAGAAAAATACAATAATAGTATAAGGCTATGCAGTTGCTCATGAAAGAGAACAATTGAGAGGAAATTAGACTGGAGCAGGATAACAAACATCAGCATTTAGATAGATAGATCTAATCCATAGAAGAAAGCAGGAAGAGAGGAATTAAGAAGTACATTTTTAAATTACTTAATTTTTTTTAGCACTGTTAAGGAATGAAAACACGGGTAAAACAACATATGATTACAGGAATGGAGAGAGAGGATAGGGCCATGATCAAGGGATAGAGGGTGTACTGCCATTAGAGTTCTGCCAGCCCCTCAAGGATACCCTGCTGGCTTTAGAGCAACACCTGCTTCCTTAACAGCCACAACTGCATGGGAGAGTTCACCTACCTGCCAGTGTAGCTGTGCCACTTCAGCATGAGTAGGATGTGGGAGAATGTTCTGAGACTGGACACTTGGCTGCCCACTCCCCAACAGATCCTGAGTCTGGCTGCAGAACCCACTCCCACTCTCCTCTGTGTCCCCCACTGTAATCTGCACACTATGTGACCTGCCATGTTTCTTCTTCATGTACTGCCCACCCTGTGGACAGGCAGTTTAAATGTCTTACTTCTCAGATTTGCCATGGGGGTGTTGTGAACTGGATTCTGTTTGTTCACCCTGTGGCACAGAAGGATCACAAGGGTAGGCACCTCCTCCATCCCTCCCTACTGTCTTGGTCCAACTCAAGCCATGCTCATTCCACTTCTTACAGTGCCTCACTGTAAGGTGGGTTTGCTGCCCACCTGTGCCTAAATGGCTGCCCTGTTTTCTGCACTGTACAATGGTATAACACAAGGGGCATGCCTCCACAGTTATCAGCATAGTCAATCTCAAAAATGTCCTTTACTAGGACCTTATGCTGCTGTCAAGGGGAGGAGTCAGATAGTCCCAAGTGGGTGTCCTCCTCATTATTGGGCTCAGGCAATGGCACAGTCACATGAGGGACATAGGAGCAGGTGCTGCAGGTACAGGAGTAGGGTCAATAAGTGGTAACACCTCTGCATGAGGGACACAGGAGCAGGTGCTGCAGGTACTGGAGATACAGGAGTGGGGTCAATGAGTGGTAATGCCACTGCATGCTGTAGCTGGTTCAGTGCTGTAGAGAGAAGTTCAGGTGCTGCCCGTTTCCAGTGTCCCTGGTGCCAAAGGTGTCCTCTTCAAATGGATGGAATAGCGTGTCTCTTCTGTGAACTGCATCTCACTCTTCTTCCTGTGACTCCTCCCAGTCCCAGTCTTCCTAGTCTCCTCCTCACTGGTCCTACTCATTTTCATTTGAAAAAAAAAGAGTAAAACTAAACAGAGTAAAAGGAAGAAAAATAAAACACATAAAAGGGGGAATGCAAAGAAAATTATACCTAACAACAACAAAATAAACCCTCAGAAACTGCTAAGTAAAGTTAAGATGATGAACAAATAAAATGATATAATCTGTTTTGTAAGATTTTTGAAGGCTCACAAAGAGGCAGATCTGACTGCTTCCACTAACTCACTAAGATTACAAAATGAAACAGAAGACCAGTCTGCACATAGAGCAATGGCATGTGACCTGCAGGAGCTGTTATCATGTGACATACAGTACAGACATTTGTTTACCAATAGCCTCAAGTTAAGTAAACTTCACTCAAATGTGAAAAGTAAAGTTGAAGGTGAATTTCCCAAGTGAAGTTACTAAATATGAATATCCTAGTAAATGGCGAAAATTCATAAATTGGTTCACAAAAGCAAAGTTGGTGATTTCCTGGAGCTTTTCAAGTGAATTAAAACTTTACAACATCTTATCCTCTACCTGGAGTACATTCTGTAAAGCAAACTTCATCCAGTTTCTAATGAACAGATTAAAATGCAGATGACAGATTTAGCTTACATCCTACCAAATTTTTGAAGCTAAGGTTCTCAGGAAAAATTTAGAACCCCTGCAATTAAAATATTACATTCTCAATGAAGAATTAGAAGATATCTCCCCCATTTCACTATGATGCCTCTATTATACCTACTCAGAGTAATGTGCCTGGGCTTCATGTTTTCTGTCCCTAAGTATGCATAGAGAAATTTGGTACACAACTACCTAAACCTACAGGATAAGGAAACTGCTTTGGATTTGGTAATATTTTTGAGAAACAGTTTGAAAATAAAAATAATTGAAAATAAGGAAACAGCCATATTTTACTTGGGACAAATGCAATATCTGATTTTTGTTGTAAAAGTTTCTTCTTTTTAACTTTTGTATGTTATTGTATAATAGATTATAATAACTTTTTCTGTTATCAATAAATTAAATTGAACTATCGAAAAACAAAACATTAAAATGCACTGGTGTGGAGTGTATTAGTGGCTTATGGTATCTATAGTTCGGCATACTAAATTTATACGTAAGACCTTCCATAGTAAAAGTCTATAAAAAGTATGAGTTCTGATTAGTTTTTTCTTTTGTTGTATTAACATGTGGATTATATAAAATGATGGGAACATGTTTCCAGACTACAGTAACTAATTTTACTGTATTCTATACAGTAGCAGGGCAGTTGCTGTCTAGTATTTAGTTTTAGTTTATTTTTATTTTTTATTTCACATAAAACCCCATAGGCATGTGCCTATTTTCAATGAGTTTAGAGTATTTGAGTGCCATCTCCTAGTTTGCACATTTGAGTTAAGTAGTGAAAAACTATCATCAGTATACTTCACCGCTTCAGACTTCCTGAATATTCCCATTCATTATTAGTTTGCCATTTTGTATGTGAATAGTGACTTGATAGTCAGTTTTCTGACCCTGTTAATCTTTTTCAAGTCAAAATGGAATGGATGATTTAGTCTTCCAATGAACTAAAAGAGGATCCAATAGAGATAGCTGACAGAAAATGAGATTTTCAAGCCAGTGTCATTCAGAGAGCATACTGTACTGTTCACCATCTCTACTCTTTTATGCTTTCAGCTTCTGGACTCAGGAAGCAGACTGCTTATTACAGTAAATCCTCACATCATGGTAGCTTTCAGAGCTGCTTCATCTGATTTAAAATATGAAAAACTGCTCGGTCTGTCAGATTTAAACAATGCAAAGCAGTGGAGTTTAGTTATTATGCATGACTTGGGTTGAACTGCATCTGCTACCTGAGAGCTTTCTATAACCTAAACCCATATGAATGCAATATAAAGATTACATTTCCCTATTTAACCTGTACAGTCTCCACTTCTTATTCCATGTGTTTAACTCCGGCTGTTATTTTAATCAGGACTGCTATTTTTTTTAATTTAACATATTGATGTGAATTACCTACAAGATTTATATAAAGCAAATGCAATCAAGTTGCTTCCATGAAACTTTTACTTTTTACTTTTGCCCCCATTTCTCCTTGCCAATTGCCAGATGTTATTTCCTCATGCCCAAGCCCTTCTACCTGCCTTAGGAGTATGCCAGTGGTCCAAGTCTCCTTCAGTCTCTGCCTGACTACCAATCTATAATCCTGAGCATAACCCACAGCTTGTCCCCTGTTGGTGGGACTCTCAGTTCCTCAAGCCAGAAGGAGGATTCTTAACTTGACAGTTGAGGTGTGAGGAGGACGAGGAGGAGCCAGAAAGGTATGGGAGGATTCGGTAGGGCTCTGCTGTGCTGTGTGGCAGCTTCCTCTGCCTGGTACTACTGGTTTATTTTTCCCAGTTATCATCCCTTATCCCTTTCTTGAGCATGGTTATGAGGGCTGGCTGACAAAATGTCCTACACTGGGGTGGAAGGGAGGGTACTGACAGCAGGTAGTAGTGCAAGCAGGAGCTGCTTCAGAGTGAATGAGGACATTGTCTGACAATTACACATGCACATACTGTATAGCATGTATACATCACACAGCTCCTCACAAGCAGCATCCATGAGAGCTGTATAGAAAGAATGGAAATCTCCTGGCTAATTCAGGATGAAGCTGGGTTATCCCACAAGCCCCACACCACCAAATGTGGCACCTGCCTTCACCAAGCATAAAGTCTGAAGGGGCTTATTGAACCCTGATGGCACCACAATGGGGATTAGTCATGGGGTCTAGGAAGTTGGGGAAAGTACCTCACAAAAGCAGGTGACTGAGCTAGATGGGGAAGCAAGTCAAAAGGACAGGCAAGGGATTAAGGGGCAAAAACAGATAGAAAATGCTCATTAATGATGAAATTGAGTACAGCTTGCCTTCATTGCATGGTATGACATTAGTTTGCTTATGCTGTATTTTTTTGGGTTCTGACATCACAATGTTGCTGTTTTGCTGCACAATTAAACATTGTACATTGTTTTCATTGTTTTTACATGCCCTGTACTTGATTCCCCTGTAATTTCCCATTTCTTCTTCACCTGTATTGGGTCACATGTAGAAATGAGATCATGCAGCTAATCTACCGACAATTTCTATGTTGCTATGTTTCAGTGCTGTACCTGCAAGTACCTGCATAAATATGAACATCAAACTCCAGCTTTGTTAATCTGACATCACTTAGAAGCATTAAAACAAACCAGTAAGAATACAGTTAACAAATCATACTGGTGTCTACTAGACTCCCCCCTTACCAGCATTACAAGATGCCTTTGCAGACAAGGAAATTGTAGGAGAAAATGGAATCCTAATACGATATGGAACTGCACTTTTTTCAAATAAACCCATGGAAATTGCATCAGAGTGCTTTTCTGTCATTAAAGGTTCTTTTAATCAGGCACCAGTGGATTCAGTTATCGTAACTCTAGTTTTGAAACACTGGCATCCAAAACTAATGTAAAACCTTTGAAAATAATAGGACAGGAAGACATTAAATCCCCAAATGAAAAATATTAAAAATGAGGTAACATTTAGTTTTGCAGCACTGAAGTCAAAAGTGTTTGATTTTTTTCTGGAAGAAACTGTAGTAATATTTATATTAACTTGCAAAATTTGCCTTTCTCATTCCTCAAAGATGAACTTCCAAAATTTGGGAGCGGGAAAGTATGCATGGCTTTCTTTCGGATGAGACATTAAACTGAGGTCCCATCTGCCTGGATTGGTGGTAGTTCAGGTGGAGGTTAAAGATACCATGGCACTTATCGAAAAGAGTAGGGGAATTTCCCCGGTGTCCTTGCCAAATTTCCCTCATTCACTAAAAATACCACCAACAGCTTAATCTGGTTCAAAGTCAGTTGGTATTCATCTGTATCCCCCTTCCTCGGGTCGTGCCTGAAAATAGGCAGGAATTGTCTAGTGCACTTACCCGGTCAACAAAAACGAAATAAATAAACAAAAGTGGAATGACTTCCAACTTTGGTCTTAGGGATGTTTTTGATTTCCACCACAATGCAAAATCAACTAAACCCCCTGCAGACACTGATCACATTTCAGTGGGGTTACATTAAAGTATAATTTTATTTTCTACAACCTTCCATACAAGCACTTCACATTGGGAGGGGGGGTTCTCATTAAAGTCTGAATAAATTATGCATGTAAAAAAAAAATATATATTTTTTTTACTTTTTATTTGTTAAGGAACATTTTAATATGAAATACAAACAAAGAACAACACATAAAAACACAACTAAACAAGATTGACTGTTTACAAAATGAGACCATCAAAGGGTGTCCAACTAGATTGTAGTTAAAGTGCTAATTAGAGTACAGTCCTCATAAAACTATGGAAGGAACTTCCACATGTCCATAGTGGACTGAGAAAACTACAGAAAATGTCTATAACAGAGGTTCATAGGGAGCCGAAGGAATGCAAAATCTGAAAGTGGTGACAAAATGTAAGATAAAATGGCTTGTGGAGCATGGCCCCTGGGATATAGTGAGCCAATATCCCACACCTTCAAGGAACAAAATCTATTCTGTGGATCATAACATAGAAACATAGAATTTGACAGCAGATAAGGACCGTTTGGCCCACCCAGTCTGCCCATTTTCCTACCTACTGGA
Organism: Neoceratodus forsteri; assembly: GCA_016271365.2. Lineage (NCBI taxonomy): Eukaryota > Metazoa > Chordata > Ceratodontiformes > Ceratodontidae > Neoceratodus > Neoceratodus forsteri. The sequence goes on from CM057453.1 coordinate 706,052,006, forward strand.
TAAGCTGCAGATCCTAGTTAACCAGCAGCCTACTTCTTCTTACCCCCACCCCCCAGAATTGCCTTATGACTGTCCCATGCATGCTTGAATTCCACCAGTGATTTTGACTCCACAACCTCTTCCGGAAGGCCGTTCCATGCATCCACAACCCTCTCTGTGAAAAAATACTTCCTTAAATTACCTCTGAGCCGCCCCTCCTCTATCTTCAAATTGTGCCCTCTTGTTCTTGCACACCTCTTTTTTTGAAAGATGCTACCCTCTTGGACTTTGTTGATTCCCTTGAGGTACTTGAAAGTTTCTATCATGTCCCCCCTCTCCCTCCTTTTCTCGAGGCTATACATATTAAGCTCCTTAAGTCTCTCTTCATATGTCTTCTGGTGCAGACCCTGCACCATTTTAGTTGCCCTCCTCTGGACAGCTTCCATCCTGTCTATGTCTTTGCAGAGATTGGGTCTCCAGAACTGCACACAGTACTCCAGATGGGGTCTCACCAGCTGTCTGTACAGATGGATAATAACTTCCTGTTTTCTACTGGTGATGCCTCTCCCTATGCATCCCAGTAACCCCCCAGCCCTCCTTGCTGCCCTCTCACATTGCTTGCCCACCTTTAGGTCATCTGATATGACTACCCCCAGGTCCCTTTCCATTTTTGTTGTTGTTAGTATCTCACCCCCCATTGTGTACTCTTCCCCTTGGTTTTTGTTTCCCAGGTGCATTACCTTGCACTTCTTAGCATTGAATCTAAGTACACAACCTATCACCTCCAAAAGATCTCAAATTGTTCTAAATGATGGTGTAATTGTGATGTAAGTTTTTCTATTTTAAAGATCCTGATTAATAAATCATGCCACAAAGAAAGTGTGGGAGTATTTCGAGAGAGCTATTTTTAGTGATAGCCTTTTTTTCCGCTAGCAAACAAATATCGAATAGTTTTCTATTGGTGGGAGAGTGTAAAGGGGCAGAGTAGTCAAAAAACAGGAAAGTGTCCATCATCAATTGGATCAGTATACCAAACATATCTGACAACGCTCCATGCAAATGGATAAAAAAAGGTTGGTGCAAGGGACAAGCACAAAAGAGATGTCCGTGTGTTGCTGGAGAATGGCTGCAACCTCTCCAGCACAGTGTAGTACCCCCAAGGGTATATTTATTTTGTACTGCTGGTACTTTAAAATATCTGTACTGTCACTTTCCAAGAAAATTCTTTCCATTGGTGTGATGCTCTAATTGAATGTACCAACTGAAGGTGCCATTCCTACATCCTAGAATCAATAGAATGACCTAAGTATGCTTCCATGGCTGCATGTACAGTATCAGATAAATCCACCTGTAACTGACGTAAGGCCTCGTAAATATAAGAAATCATATGCAAGAGGGGAGTCATCCCCCCAGAGCTGTCTATGAAACCATAAATACCAGAGGAACATTCATGTCCCTGCAGAGAATGGAATAATAAAAATAATAATAATCATTATTTATAACAAGCACAATTCACATGTATCAAAGTGCTTTTACAATGCTAAAACATATTAGAAAATCATAAATGTTTAAAATACAGTACCTAAACAACAAAATTCAATTAATCAATTCTCAGAAAAGGCAAGCTTAAATAAATGAGTTTTCATTGCTGACTTAAAGCTCTCCACAGTCAGACACTCCCTTAACTCATGAGGTAGAGAATTCCACAAGGTAGGGTCTGCAGAAGCAAATGTTCAAGCCCCAGAGGTCTTCAAATGGACCCTGAGAATCTCTAGTAATCCCTCATTGGTGGAACAGAGTGGTCAGAGGGGGCAGTAGGGATGTAGAAGCTCTTGCAGGTAACCCGGTCCGTGTCCATGTAGGGCTCTGTAGGTCTGCAAGCTGACCTTGAAAGTGATCCGCTACTGAACTGGCAGTCCGTGCAGTCCATGCAGCACAGGTGTGACATGGCTAGATTGAGAAAGCCTGGTCAACAGCCTAGCTGCCGCATTCTGCACCAGCTGCAGGTGGAGGATATCAAACCCCGGTAACCCTAGGTATAGGTCACTGCAGTAATCAAGGCAGAAGATCACAAAGATGTGGACCAATGTCGGAAGGTCACTGGGTGGAACCAAGTGCTTAATCCGGGTGATATTCCTCATATGGTAAAATGAAGTCTTGACAACAGATGACACCTGAGATTTCAGAGTCAGCCCGGTGTTAAAAATAACGTCCAGACTCTGCACTGGTTCAGACGTCATCAGCTGGGCACCTCTGAGCAAAAGTTCAGAGGCCCGCCCAGCCAAAGACCCCTCTATCCGATGACCCGGATTAACCACCGAAACTTCGGTCTTGTCAGGATTTAGTTTCAACCATTTGGTACTCATCCAGTCCTGGATCTTGGAGAGGCAGTTGTTAAACACTGAGACAGCGCCATCCTGATCAGGTACAAAGGACATTTATAGCTGATTATCATCTACATAGCAGTGAAAATTCAATCTATACCACCTTACAATGTCTCCCAACAGCAGCATATACACCGGGAACAATATGAGCGATAGCACAGAGCCCCCACAGAGCACATAGCGGGACGGACCCCACATTGCAGAAAGAATGCATCAGAGGAATAAATCCCTGACACCACTCTCTGAAATCTACCAGTGAGGAAAGAGTGGAACCATCTGAGGACTGTCCCTGACAGTATCCTTTTAATGAAATCCACTACTTGAATATAATGAAATCTGTCCTGGGGTGCATAGTGTATTTTTGCTACAGTTCCAGATAGGGAAGTATACGACCTTCTTTAAGAAAGTGTGTCAATAGATGTAAGCCCAACTGCTCCCAGCTACGGAAGTCATGGTCCAAATCTGCTGAAATAAACATGGCCCAATATGGGAGAGAGTACAATAAAAATCTATATCATTTAAAGGATGGGGACTCTAAAAGGAGTCACCAGTGTCACAAGTTATTGCTAGTATAGGGATTCAAAGTGACCTCAGTCAGGGGAAGAGGAGGGGATAATAACAATATTTTATTTAATTGATGAAAGTCTTCTTCCTGTATTTCCAGATGTTTCCAATGGTCCTGATATGAAGTGTTTGATCAATAAAATGTAGTGTGCAACTAAGCTGCCCAGTGATATGGAGTAAAATCCGGAACTGCCAGACCTCCAAACTGTTTGGGCAGCTATAAAAGAGAAAATATGATACAGGGTCATTGAGCATCTCATATACATCTACATAGCCATAGACATTGCCAGCTATTTCCAGATATTTCACAAAATTTCTGAAGAGTTTCTCTCTGCTGCCCCTACTGTTTAAATGCAAAAAGCATCAGATAGTTCTGGAAATATCACAGAAATTTCAGGAAATAGCTGGCAGTGTCTGTGGCTACTACTGTACATATCTTTTTATTTACATCTCTATAAAAGGTTGCAGGGGTGTTCAGAAGTGTTTGGGCCAAATGAAATCAGGGGAGCAGATTCATACAGACTGCATCTATCCATTGAATCAAAGAAAGGGAGACATTTTTCCATATCTACAGGTCTGTGTTGAATTGTAGCAATGGGACATAAGCAACTAACAATGTGGGATGGCTTACAAGTAGACTCCCAAATATTTTAATGAGGAAAGGAACCACCTGAAGGTGTAAGTACTCCGTATAGTGGGAGAGAGTGTGTAATGGATTTGAAGGACATCTGTTTTGGTTTTATTTAATTTATGGTCCATCAGGTTTCAGAAAGATATAAGGGTAAGCCAAAAATGAGGAAAAGCTTTGTCAGAAACATTTGTAGAAGAGTCAAACTGAATGATAAAGTCTGACATGCACAAGTGTGCCTTTCAAATCCCCATACTATCAGTGGCAAAAAAATGCAAATCAAGGCTGTGCCTGAAAATCAAGTGACATATGAGTGAGAGATCTGTAAACAAATCCTGCACACTAAGGACAGGACAGCACTGTAGCAGCTCTGACTCCAAATGAAAATAATGGTTTTAAAACTGGTTTACCTTTTTACCTCCCCCCCCCCTTCTAGAACCATCCTAAAAAAACAGAAAGTAGGAGTCATTTAGTTTGTTAATAATTGCAGGACTAATTCATAAAAGGACCATGTAACTTTAGTGGAGCTAAATGGACACTTCATCTCTTCATCTAATCATCTCCCTCTCCTGCTATTGGTTGTACCAGCTCTCAAGTTACTGTAGTGCCTGCTGCCCTGACTATATACAGTGAGCTGTGATGTTCTGGTTGCTCAGTGCAGCCAGTGTGATGTAGGTAATGACATTTGGCTTCTCCTAGAAAGTACCAATGACTTGTGGTAGGTCCCAGTCCCAGCTGCTGATCTTCTCTCTCTGGTCTCTCTGCAGTCATGGGCCACTTGTTCTTGTCTGTCCTGTTCTGTAGTTGTCAGAGCAGTGGCACAGCTCTCAATTGTCCTTGGTGATCTGCTGGTGGGATTGGAACAGGTTCCAATAGGCAGGCTCTGCTGTCTGGTTCTCCCCTTCGATCCTTCTGATGCGATAATAGGGGGCCCCCACAAATACTCAAGATGAGGCAAGTATATTTGACAAGAGTTATCAGATTACCAGTTGGGGTACTGGGATGTTTCTAGCCACATCTCCCCACACGAGATGCTAGCGAGGGTCGGGAGACAAGGCCAAGGAAGTGGGCCTGCTTACATGTAGTTCAGGTCAGCCTGGCCAGGGCCACCTGAAGCTATCAGTCACACTTAGCACCTAATCAGGGAAGTGAAAGTCACGCCAATGTTCAATTTACCCTGCTCAGGTTACTCAGTAACTGAGTTCTCTATTATAAAATAAATGCAGCTCAGGCAGAAAAGGGGCTCCAACTCTGTTAGAGTAAATATATTTTTAGAATTGTTGGGGGCCTCCTGGCAGTCAGGTGCCCTAGGCCTGGACTTATGTTGTTTATGCCTAAATCTGGCCCTGCCTCTTGCTACCCCACTCATGGATCAAGTGTCAGCCAAGGAGGCCTACTTAAGATATATGAACTTTTAGGCTCAGGGAAAGTTGGGATGGGGTAGGCATGTTGTAAAACATAGATACAGGAGCTGGCACTGTCCAGCTCCCCTTTAGAACTGATCTTATGGAATCCTTTGTGTGGGAGAGGATGGTGATGAAGGAGTGGTAATTGAAAGCAGTGGGCCATTGAAGGGGTTAGGTAGCCATAGTGCTAGCTCTGGCCACCTGGGAAAGTGAATTATTTTAATGTCTTATTTAATATAATTTTAATGTAAGTAATATATACTCAGATAATTTGCCCCTCAAATACAAATACTCAGCTGAATTTTCAAATTAATGTATTCACAAACCTCTAATAGCCGTACCATAATGGGATGCCAGCATCCAATATAACTGTATCTTGTTTGGAGGCTGTTACCAGTTATGCTTCCTTTACATTTTTTAAGGTAATTTTAAGGTATTCCAGCCTGGCCCATAGATGAACAGCCCAGACTGGGCTCAGTAGTGGGTAAGATCATGGAGACATTGCTTAAAGAAAGAATAGTGGTACACTTGGAATCCAGCGGTGCCCAGGATCCAAGGCAAAATGGATTCACAGCAGGAAGGTCATGACAGAAGACTCTGATAGATCTTTTTAACTGGGTGACAAGGGAGGTAAATTGGGGGGTGGCGGTGGCAGATGGCCCCTACCTTGATTTTTAGCAAAGCCTTCAACACCACCACACATAAAAGGCTGCTCAACAAAATGAGTAGTCTGGGCATGGGGCACAAGGTAGTAAACTGGGCTAGGAACTGGCTAATGGACAGGAAGCAGAGGGTGGTGGTAAATGGGATTCAATCAGGGGAGAGGGGGGTGGCCAGCGGGGTACCGCAGGGATCAGTCCTTGGGCCAGTCCTGTTTAATGTCTTCATTAGTGACAGTGCGATAGGACTGAAGGGAAAGGTCTGCTTGTTTGCAGATGACACAAAGATCTGCAACAGGGTGGATACTCCGGACAGGGTGGAGAGAATGAGGAGGGACCTGGGGAAACTTGAAAAATGGTCTGAGGTGTAGCAACTGAGGTTCAGTTCCAAGAAGTGCAAAACATTGAACCTGGGAAGGGGGAACCCTAGTGAGTGCTACAGGATGGGGTGAGTTGCTGATGATCACCAAGGAAGAAAGGGACCAGGGGTTTATAATGTCTGATGACCTAAATGTGTCACAGCAGAGTACCAATGCTGCAGGGTGGGCCAGTGGCATGCTGGAGTGCATAAGCAGAGGTATCACTAGCAGAAGGTGGGAGGCTGTGATGCCATTGTACAAAACATTAGTGAGGCCTCACCTAGAGTACTCTGTGCAGTTCTGGAGGCCACACCTTTGTAAGGACATTGACAGGGTGGAGGCGGTCCAGAGAAGGGTGACTAAGATGGTACAGGGCTTGCACCAGAAAACATTTTGAGGAGAGATTAAAGGACCTCAGTATGTACTTGCTGGAGGAGAGAAGGGATCGGGGAGACATGATAAAAACATTCAAGTACAGTAGTAGCCACAGACATTGCCAGCTATTTCCAGATATTTTGCGACATTTTTAAAAAGTTTCTCTCTGCTGCCCCTACTGTGGAAATGCAGAAAGCAGAAGCTTTCTCTAGAAATATCACAGAAATTTCGGGAAATAGCTGGCAATGTCTGTGGCTACTACTGTACCTTAAGGGCATAAACAAGGTGAAGGGGGGGAGACATCTTCCAATATAAGAGGTGTACAAGAACAAGGGGGCATGATATGAAATTGGAAGGTGGCAGGCTGAGGGAAAATGTGAGGAAGTTTTCCTTCACAGAGGTGGACACATGGAATAGACTGCCACAGGAGGTGGGGAGGAGCAAGCACAGTGGAGGGTTTTAAACATGCATGGGACAGGTATAAAGGTACCTTAGAGGTGGGAAGGTGGGGTGAAAAGTCATTGACCAGTTAGGGTCAGAGTCCACTAACTAGTGTAGGGCTTTCGGGCAGACTGGAAGCATCTTATGGTACTGATAAAGAGTCACTGGAAACAAGTGCAAATTATTTTTATGTGTCCTGATCGCAGTTGGGCCAATAATGCAAAATCTGCACTATTCATGCTCAACAGGACAGATTAGCTAGATTCACTGTGGGGTGCATTTCAGGATAGTCATGTGCCTGTCTGGAAATAATTATCCTAGTATCTGGGTTTTGCTGAATGGCCCCCTATTTCTGCCATTTTCCACACTTTACCCCAACCGTCCCAGACACAGAACTCAATGAGAAAAAACAAAGAATCACTGACTCTTGGCACTGTAACAGGTACCAACACATCCTTTTAGATAACCCCCTCTGATTCATAGCTCACCCCATGCTGTAAAACATCCTCTTTTTAAGAAGTTTCCCCTTCCTGACCCTGATTCATTATTTTGAGTAGGTGACATGATAGTCCAAAATCCAGGATAGCTAGTTGGATCCCACCCTACTCTGAAATAGGCTAAACCAGCTAATGCAGTCATTCTGTTGCTATTTTAGTGCGTGCTGTGCAATGCATGACTGGGAAAGAGGGCATGGAGTGGTCTTTGTGATATGCAATTATTCTGGTTTGCATCATTAATGATGCCAACCAATCTGTCTCCTCTGTCTTCTGGTCTTGAATGCTAATACAGCCACATAAAAACTATGTTAGTTGATGCTTGGCATGTTTTGGGTATGTGATGGGGAACCTGACTAGCAAGACTGGGTCTTGGACCATCATGCACCCTCAGAAGTCAGGGATTGAATTTAGAAGGTAGACAACTTCTTAAAACATTGTATTTTAAGCCGGCCTGGTGGTGCTGAGGGCTGAGGCACTGGACGCCTTACCTCAATCCATGCCGGTGACCCGTGTTTGGGAATGAGCATGGGCCGTCGGGGGTCGGCAGGGAGGAGAAGGACTGAGCATCCGCGGGATTGATCTCCTTCTCTGGAGTGGGGGGATTTCAGTTGTAGGTGCTCCACTGGCCCCTAGTGGCTGCTGGGGAGCAGCGCACTGATGCTGCAGCTAAGGGGAGGGGATGGGGCTGATGCACCCGCAGTAGTGATGCTGCGGAGCGAGGGGAGGAGTTGCGGCATAACGCTGCCTTGCCAGCCGCACTCCAAAAGGCAGGAACTGTAAAAACAGAGGAAAAAAAAACACTCCTGGAGATAGATGAAGGCACCTCAGTCTCTTAGCCCACACTCCCAAATCTGGACTGGCTTTCCTCTGCATGGGCCAACTTATGCGCCTGGCACTTTGCCCTATAGATAGAGCACCCTGGGTGGATAGGGTGGCCCTACCCCTTGGGGGCTCAGAACCAGAGGTGGTGCTGGGTGGCCCGAGTGGAGAGGACCTACAAGTCAAGGAGGGAGGTAGAGACTGGGAGCCCCTGAGGTTGCTGGAAGGAGTTCCCCTGGTGGTGTAGATAAATAAAGTTGGGGGAAAAAAAAAGGATCTTGGTAGTGTGTTTCACAGGGCTAGGCCCACCACCTCAAATGAATGTTCTCCAGAGGTCTTCAGCCAGGCCCTGGGAACTGCCCAGAGGCCTTTGGTGGAGGAGCAGAGTGAGCACACAGGGTGGACAGGAGTCAGGAGGTCACCCGGGTAGGCAGGGCCCGATCTGTATAGGGCCTTTTAGGTGAGCAAGCCCACCTTGAAGGAAGTTCTCACAGTTAGCAAGTGCAGGTCACGAAGGACCAGAGTTTCATGACAAGACCTTGAAAGGCACGTCAGCAACCTGACTGCTGCATTCTGCACTAGCTGCAGGTGAAGGAGAACCCCTCCACTGACCCCAAGGTAGAAACATAGAAACATAGACTTTGATGGCAGATAAGGAGCACTTGACCCACCCAGTCTGTCAATTTCCCTACCTATTGGATAAGCTGCAGATCCGAGTTAACCAACAGCCTACCTCCTCCTACCCACCACTGGAATTGTCTTATGTCTGTCCCATACATTCTTGAATCCCCACACTGTTTTTTGACCCCACTACCTCCTCAGGAAGGCTGTTTCATGCATCCACCACCCCCTCTGTGTAAAAATACTTCCTCATGTTGCCCCAAGCCATCCCTCCTCTATCTTCAGATTGTGACCCCTTGTTCTTGCACATCTTTTTTTCTGAAAGATGCTACCCTCTTGGACTCCGTTGATTCCCTTGAGGTACTTGAACATTTCTATCATGCCCCCCCATCCTTTCCTCAAGGGTATACATATTAAGCTCCTATAGTCTCCCTTCGTATGGCTTCTTGTGCAGACCCTGCACCATTCTAGTTGTCTTCCTCTGGATTGCCTCCATCCTGTCCATGTCCTTGCAGAGATGGGGTCTTCAGAACTGCACGTATTACTCCAGATGGAGTCTCACCAACTGTCTGTACAGAGGGATAACAACTTCTTGTTTTCTACTGGTGATGCCTCTCCCTATGCATCCCAGTATCCCCCCCTCCTCCTTACTGCCTTCTCACATTGCTTGCTTAACTTTAGGTCATCTGAAATGACTTCCTCAGGTCCCTTTCCATTTTTGTTGTTGTTAGTACCCCCTCCCCCATTGTGTACTCTTCTCCTGGGTTTTTGTTTCCAAGATGCATTACTTTGCACTTCTTTGCATTGAATCTAGGCTGCCATACATTTGACCATTCCTCCAACCTTGCCAAGTCCCTTCTCATCCTTTCAATACCCCCCCCCCGGTGCATCAACCTTGTTTTAGATCTTTGTGTCATCTGCAAAGAGGCATACTTTTCCTTCCAGCCCCTCTGCAATGTAACCTATAAAGACATTAAAGAGGACCGGTCCCAGTATAGAACACTGTGGTACCCTGCTAGTAACCCCCCTTTCTTTGGAGTGGACTCAGTTTACTATTACCCTCCTCATCCTGTTGTCCAGCCAATTTTTTATCCAGGCTACCACCCTGGGACCCACTCCCAGGCTGGAAAACTTGTTTATTAATCTTTTGTACAGGACTGTGTCAAATGCCTTGCTAAAATCTAGGTTGGCCATATCCACAGCCCCTCCCTGGTCTACTACTTTGGTCACCCAGTCAAAGAAATTTATTAGATTCATCTGACATGACCTTCCTGCTGTGAATCCGTGCTGCCTTGGGTCCTGTGCCCCGCTGGCCTCCAGGTACTCAACAATTCTTTCCTTCAGTAGTGATTCCATCATTTTTTCCTACCACTGAGGTCAAACCAATAGGTTTGTAGTTCCCTGTCTCTACCTTGCTCCCACTTTTGGGAATGGGAATCACATCTGCCCTCCTCCAGTCCTCAGGTACCACACCATCTTCCCATGATTTGTTAAAAAGGGTAGTCAGTGGTGTCACTAGTTCTACCCTTAGTTCTTTTAAAATTCTAGGGTGACTCTCGTCAGGCCCCATTGCTTTGTCCACCTTCAGTTTTAGGAGTTCTTTTGGGATCCTTTCTTCTGTGAATGAACTGATATTGATCCATAGTGCCTCTACTGTTTGGTTTAGGTACCTCCCCCTCCTCTTCTTTTGTGAATACTGAGCAAAAGTATTTGTTCAGTATCTCTGCCTTCTCACTGTCACCCTCTGCCAACCCCCTCCCTTTTATTAAGCCTTACTATCCCTCCCTTGATCTTTTTTCATTCCCTAATGTACCTATAAAAGGTTTTATCACCCTTCTTAACTGAGTTGGCTATCTATCCCTTGGTTTGGGCCTTTGGTATTCTGACTGCCTTCCGCATTTCCTTTTGCTTTAATTGATACAGTTCTCTGTCCTGCTTCTTCTGTGATTCCTTATACTTTCTGAATGTTATCTTTTTCTCTGTGAAGGTAAAGAGAGTTGCAGTAGTAGAGTCTAGATGTTACAAAAGCATGCACCAGTGAAGCCAGGTTGTCGGGCAGAATTAAGGCTTTGATCCTGGTGACATTCCTAAGGTGGTAAAACACACTCCAGATGAGGGAGGACACCTGAGCCTGAAGTGTCACTCCATCATCAATGATGATGTTCAGATTGTTCACCTTAGAAGATGCAACCAAAGAAGTAGGGGTGAAGAATAACTCTGTTCCTATTCAAGCAGCACCCACATACTGCTGGCAATCAGGCTCAATCACTAGCACTTCCATCTTGTCGGGGTTGAGTATCAGCCAGCTAAAGGACATCCAGTCCTGGATCTCAGCCAGACATTTATTATGCACTTCCATGGAATCAGTCATCCTGAGAGCAAATGACATGTACAGCTGGGTGTCATCTGCATAGCAATGAAAACTCAAGCTGTACCACCTAATGATCTCAATCTGGGGAAGTATGTACACTGCAAAAAACATAGATGACAGGATTGAACCCTGGGGAACTCCACAAGGCAGGAGAACTTTCTCATCACTACTTCTGCATCATGCGCGTGAAAAAAGACTCAAACCAGTTGATGACAGTACTGGTGAGTCCACAGAGCTCTGTAAGGTGACCCAGTAACAGTACATGGTTCACAGCATCAGATGCGAGGAGAGATTGAGGAGAATGAGTATTGACTGATCCCGGCTATCTTTCACCCTGATAAGATCATTATGCACTATGACTAATGCCATTTTGGTGCTATGCCTGGACATAAACCCAGACTAGAACAGCTTGTAGATGTCATTGGCTGCAAATTGTGCCTTAAGCTGCAGAGACGCTATATTTTCTCAATAACCATACCCAAAAATGGGAAATTAGAGATTGATCCATAATTCACTAAGATGTCAGGGTCGAGAGATGGTTTCTTAAGGAGGGGCTTTACCAGTGCCTTTTTTTAAGGTGCTTGGAAATAGTAGCTCCAAAAGTGAACACCAGACACTTTCAGGAAACACTGGACCAGTGGACTCAACACATCCCATTAAGAGATGGGTCAGGCCTTGGTCCAGTTCACAGTACATGGGCAGCAGCTTCAAAATCACCTTGCATACCTCTGCAACCCCCACTGGCCTAAACTCAGCCCAGACAATAGAAGTGCCTCTGAAAATGTGCAACTCACCGCTGCAGGGCTGCATCTGCCCCACGGGAGAGATCCCAGCTCTTATGGAGGACAATCTGTCAGAGAAGAACAGAGTAAACTCTTCACACAGAGTGACTGAAACTGCTCTTTTTGGTTGCAGACAGGTAGGATGGAGTAGCCTGTCCACAGTCCAAAAAAGCTGAGCTGGTCTTTTCTTCCCTGCAGCAGTCTCACTGGACAGGAACACTGCCTTCTTAATTTTGATTGCCCTTTGATATTCACCATAGTGAATTCTCAAAGTCAGTCTGTCCTCCTCAGACTGAAACCTTCACCAACAACACTCCAACCTCTGACCCCTGGTCTTCATCACTTTGAGAGCACCATCAAACCACAGGGTTCTTAAGCAAGGAGACCTGGATTAGGTATGGACTGGTGTGACAGAATTGAATGCATTGGAGACAGCACTATTGTAGGCTGCCACCGCTTCACACATACTGTACCTGATACACAAGCAGAACTCACGTCAGAAAGGTCCAGTACCACCAACAATCCCTCTAGGGACAAGCCCTTCAAAGGGCATAGCAGACCATCTCAACAGGGGAGGAACTAACAGCGGTGCCCTGAATGAGAACGCTACTGTATAATGATCAGACCAAATGACAGGATCAATCTTGAGGTCAGAGACCTCAAGCCCCAGTGAGAACACTAAGTCCAAGGCATGACCATATCTGTGGGTCGCAGGTAGTGGGGGAAGACTGTGAGGAGCTTCAAGCATGTGTGGGATAGGCACAGGGGCATGTTAGGTAGAGGAATGGGGGGAAGGAGTTACACCTATGATCAGCTAGGGTCAGTGGTGACTGAATAGGCTGGGACATGGGGCAGACTGCATGATCCTGAAGGTTCTTTTCTGCTGACAAAATCTGTGTTTCTATGTTTCTCGATGACTCTCAGAAATTGTTCTTGATGGGCTCAGGAGGAAATCATTAGTTGTCTCCTGGATGATTCTAGGAATATCCTCCAACTTGGCGTGATACAATGCTATAGCCCCTTTTTACTCTTCTTTACACTCCACATGCTTTCTACTATTTATGCGCTGATTCATCTAGCCAATTGGGGGAGTGCCAGCTAGGTCTGCCATGCCTGACTTAGTACTCTGGTGCATCCTAGCAAAGCCTCCTCCACCTCAAGTTCTAAATTCCCTTATGAGAAAACACTAAGCCTCTGCCTCAGTGCACTGGCCCCCTCATCCGTGGGATGTAGCTTGAAAACATGCCTTTTAAATCCTACTTTAAATAATAAGTGGAATTGTGGCTTCTCAGATTTATTGCACATACTGCACATATGCAGTTTAAAAAAAACATGTCCTTCTTAACATATTGCAGTGTTGTGCAAGCCTGGGATACTAAACTATCTAATTAAAAAACTACTCATCTGATGCCTTTGTTCCAATTACAGCTGTCTGTTAATGAACATATGATTTTGAGGAGAAGCATTTCGATATGTAGTGTATGCCAACAAAGCTCTTCCTTTAACAAATTAATTTATGCACGCTATCACATTAACAAAGCGAGACAAATTTGCTTACCTCCAGATGTCTACTCTGCAGGGATCCCAGTTTTTTGCTTGTATAAAACTACTGAAAGTTCAGTATGATTTACTCATATAATCTCTGTAGCACTGATGAATAAAATGGATTCCTATGTATAAACAAACTTGCCTAATGTCACTCCAGCACTTGTAGTCCCTGAATTCAAATATTAGATGATTTTTTTCACTGGCAAGTCTAAAACTGCATGCCCTGAGTATTAGTGACGATTAAGAAATGCAGGATGCAATGCAATAATGCTGCAGTATACTGCAGGGAACAGTGTAAATCAATGACAATTAAGCCATTTGGTCATGCAGTATTTTATGACATGTCGCTTACTGTACTGCTAGTTATTGCATTGCATCCTGGCTGGCTCCACTGCAACTGGTGACCTATACTATGCCTTAAACTTCATGCACATTTCATGTTGTTCCTAAGTATTTGATCTTGATATGATGCTCATAATATCTTCCCAGTGAAATACACTAATGTCCTGTACAGTAACACATAATTGGGTGAACTGTCAGCCAATCAGGTGTTACTACAGAGGACATTATCACTTATTCATTGATGGATTGAATACTGAAGAGAGCTGACTACTCCTGCAATAGAGTGCATTTCTAATAATATTAATAGGTGGAGTGTCTCCTTAACTTTTCTGGGGCTAGGGGCTAGTGGGAGGTAGGATGCCAGAGGGGAGTGGAGTGTTTTTTTTTCGCTTGAATTATGGAGTTTGTGCAATTGACGAGGTGGAGGAGGGGTACTTGTTTGGCATGGATTTGGAGATGGGATTTTTTACAGTTGAAATGGCTACTAATTCTAAAGCTTATTATGGAACTTCACTGGGGCTGTGGGGGTGGGGTGCTGGTGGGTGGCTGAGTTGGGGGGGCATGTGTTTAAAATGTCTGGGTGGTTTGTGGGGATGGTATGGGATATAGTTCTTCACCCTGTGAAAACCATGCACACAGTAGTGGTGCTTTCCCAAAACTCATTGGTGAAGTGCTGCTACCCATAGTTTCTCCTGGTGAAAGTGGACACTTCCCAGGGGAAAGCTACATTAAATGACCAACCCTAGGGAAGCAAAGTCAGGAAAACCTCATGATAAATTCACCAAGTGATTCCCCAAGACATCACCCATCACTAGAGTGGATAGACACAAAAGTAAGCATGCCGAGAAGGGGCAGAGAAGGACAAACACATACACAACCATAACCAGACTCATTCCTAAACAAACAGTATGATTAAGAACAAAAAATGTGCTATACTAATGGTCAGTGAATATCCAAAAGCTATAATAATACAAACAAAAGCAACAAAAAAACAACACTGAGGATTCATACACAGCATTGCAAATGATCCACTATGCACTATAAAATGACTGGAAGAAATATCTATAGAATATACTACAGGATGCTAAATTATTCTAACTACACCCCAGAAGAACACACCAGGAATTACTAAACCAACCTGAAACATGATACAGCCATGAAGCCATGGATTAAAATAACTTTGCAGACATAACACAGAGAATAACCAAAGGGGCACAATTACAGAGCTGACTATAGAACAACCATTGTCTCAGAAGCACGGCAGTCCATTTTGTCAACAATGCAGGTCAAGCAAAAAGCCAAGTACTGGCAGTAACAGGACATAATCAGAAAGCAGACTCTGAATCTACTGTTATGCTTCCATCTAAAAAAGAACATGACTGGGTCATATTCTAGCACAGGAACAATGCTACAAACCCTTTGGCAAATATAGCACAGGTACAATACTACAAGCCCTTAGGCAACCATCCCACCCAAGTACCATGAGCATCCAATCAGTGTTGGCCATCCTCACACATCACAATAGAAACATAGAAAATGTTGGCAGATAAGGACCGCCAGGCCCATCCAGTCTGCCCGTAGATCCCATACATTATATGTGGCCACTGGCCCTATGTAATCAATGGCTTTTCATCACTCCCTCCCATCTAAAGGTTCCCTTGTGCCTGTCTCAAGCATGCTTAAACTCCTCCACTGTGCTTACCCCCACTACCTCCTGTGGCAGACTATTGCAAGCATCAACGACCCTTTCTGTGTAGAAAAACTTCCTCACATTACCTCTTAACCTCCCCACCTCCAATTTCAAATTGTGCCCCCTTGTTCTAGGACTTTTTCTACATTGTCAAAGGTCTCTCACCTGCACCTTGTTTATGCCCTTGAGGTACTTGAAAGTTTCAATCATGTCCCCCCACTCTCTCCTTTGCCCCAGTGAGTACACATTGAGGTCCCTTAGTCTCTCCTCATATGTTTTGTGGTGCAAGTCCTGCACCATCTTTGTCACTCTTCTCTGGAAAGTCTCCACCGTGTTTATGTCATTGCGCAGGTGTGACCTCCAGAACTGCACGCAGTACTCCCGGTGAGGCCTTACCAATGTTTTATGTAATGGCATCACTACCTCCCGCCTCCTGCTAGTGATACCCCTGCCTTTGCACCTCAGCATGCCACTGGCCCATGCCACCACCTTTGTGCATTGTTCTGATACCTTAACCCAGTGATACTCAGTCCTGACTGGCTCTGGAGCCACATGAGCAGTCACGTTAGCCAAGGAGCCACGACATGCACTTCCTAGTAAATGTTGACAAACACACTCCAGTGAAAAAGAAAATATTTCAGTTTCTAAACATTTCTTTCATTTCATTTATTTCATTTACTAAACATTAGTTAACATCTGCACAGTCTGACAGGATGCAGCTTGTAAGAAAATGCGCAACAATGTTTGAAAATAATGTTTGCTGGTGTACAATGCAGTGGTATTATAGTGCATCCTAACTGGTTAATACTGCATAGTGCAGGAACTATTTGCCTCACTTACAGGGAAGAGCAGCAGGTGACAAGCTGAAGAGCCACATGAGGCTCTACAGCCATGGTCTGAGGATCACTGCCTTAAGGTCATAAAAGCTGATAACTCCTACGTCCCTTTCCTCCTTGGTGACAGTCAGCTCCCCCCAACCTGTAGCTCTCCCTAGGATTCCCTCTATCCACATCTCTGACCATCTTTCAAGCTTCTCCAGGTCCCTCTTCATTTTCTGCACCCCTTCTGGAGTATCCATCATATTGCAGATCTTGGTGTCATCTGCAAGCAAGCAGACCTTTCCTTCCAGCCCCTCTGCAATGTCACTAATAAAGACATTGAACAAGACTTGTCCCAGTACTGATCCCTGGGGTACCCCCCCACTGGTCACCCCCTTCTCCCCAGATTATACCCCATTTACCACCACCCTTTGTCTCCTGTCTGTTAACCAGTTCATAGCCCAGTTTACCACCTTGTCTCCATGCCCAGACTACCCATCTTGTTAACCAGCCTTTTATGTGGGACGGTAACAAAAACTTTGCTGATATCTAGGTAGGTGATATCTACTGCCCCTCCCTGATTTACTTCCCTAGTCACACAATCAAAAAAATGTATCAGATTCATTTGACATGACCCTCCTGCTGTGAATCTGTGTTGCTTTAGATCCTGGGCACTCCTGGATTCCAGGTGTGCCACTATCCTTTCTTTCGGCAGTGTCTCCATGATCTTTCCCACCACTGAGGTGAGGCTGACTGGCCTGTAGTTCCCTGACTCCTCCCTACTGCTGCTTTTGTACAGTGGGACCACATGTGCCCACCTCCAGTCCTCTGGAACCATACCCATGTTGAATGACTCCGTGAACAGGGCTGCCAGAGGCACTGCCAGTTCCCTTCGATACTCCATTAATATCCTCGGGTGGATGTCATCTGGCCCCATAGCCTTATCCACCTTCAACTTTGTTAGTTCTTCCAGAATTCTCTCAACTGTGAATGGACTGGTGTCCACTCCCCCCCACCGGTGCCTCTGCTACCCATCTTTGGTCCTTGACCCTCCCCAACCTAATGAATCCTGAGCAGAAGTATTTGTTCAATATTTCTGCCTTGTCCAGACCCCCTCCTTAGACTCTAGCAATCAAATTGAGAATGTCCCAACAATGTCATACTTACCAGTAGCAGCAGAGTATACCAAACAGTGGGGGTCAGCATTGTATAGGCCAAGATATGATGTTTGACATGCCATTAATGCTTGAGAACAATCCAAGGCTTGATATATTTGATCAACAAGGCCTTCTGATCGAGCAGGTGTCTCAGCTGAAATATTTAGGTGTGGTTCTGGATTCATGCCTATCATTTTCTCTTCAGGTGCAATCTGTCATCAAAACAATCAGTATGAAAATTGGGTTATTATATAAATTAATTTATTATTTTTCACATGACACTAGGAGAGCTGTTGCCTTTGGGTCCCTTTTACCCCATTTTGATTACATGTCAAATTTTTATTTTAATATAGTGCAGAAGGAAATGCAAGCCTTAACAGTTACCTATAATAGTATTTGTAGGTTTATACTGGTAGCCCCAAGTCAGACCCACCATTGTTATTTATACTCTAAATTGGGCTGGCTTTCCCCAGATCATTGGATTGAGTATTTTGTGGGGTGTACAATGTTTGAGTCTTCACTTTGGAATGTCCATTCCCTTGCCTGAGTTGGTTTCCCGTAGAAATGTCTTGCTAAGTTTAAGGTCTGCAACTGACCCTTTATTTAATGTTCCCTGCCATAGATTAAAGATTGGGCTGCAAGCTTTTTCTGTGGCCAATTGGAATGCTCTTCCTCTTGACATTAGACTTGCCCCTTCTGTACCTAGCTTCAAATTGAAGTTAAAGCAATATTTATTGTCTCTGTCAGTTTGTAATTGCTATTTGTAATTGTGCTTATTGTTATGTGTTGATTGTTTGTTTTGTATTTTTTGTACAAGTCCGGGTCGGGCCTGACCAGGGACCATTGGTCCAGTGTACTCACCTGGTTAACAAAGAATAAAATGAAAAAAAATTGACCACCTCAGCACAGGGCACTAAAAACAGTTGACTTCTTGAATATACTTCAGGTAATATGCCTGACATGTTACAACCTTGATTATGAACTGAATGGTTAAAGTATTTAACACTGATTGGCTGAGGCCACATTCAGCTAGGATGATACCTCAGTACAGTGCATACTCTTAGACTGGAAGTAGGTCATGCATAAGACTATTAATGCACTTGATATTAAGCTGCTGTAGATGCACATATTTTGACCACAACTAATACGGCAGATCTGGTTGAGCTTGCCTTCGCACAAAGTGCTTGCTGCTGACCTCAGCTTTCGATTTTCTACCCTGAACAAGCCAAATAGTCATTATCCAGCACAGGTTTAGCCTCAGCAGTGCTGACAACATTTTAAAATTTCCCCCAAGCATGGCGTGACAGTCATCTCTTGTTGCCAAATGCAGCCTTTAATCTGGAGCCCTGATTAGGTCAGACAGTCTCCAGGCACCACACTTTAAGCCACAATGGATCTCAAAACATTTACATATTGCCTCCAAGAATGGCTTCATACAAAGCACTAGCAAAACTTTGTCAGTGTTTACCTACTGTACACATAGACAAACAGTGTCAAAATATATTTGGTAAACCTTTTTAATTTGTATTAACAGAAAGTGGATTCCTTTCATTATCCAAATAATATGATCCAAGGTGTTTATAATGTCATTGGATATCATCCCTATGTCCTTGTATCTCACAATGCATCCAAGGTAGGATTATATTCTAGGATATCACATACCTTGGAACATATTATTGCTTAAATAGTCCCCATATGCTCATTAACAATGCATGGATTATTCACACAAATGACTGCATATTAGAGCAGAACAGGGTCAGGACATACAACATTTAGAGAGTCTTGAGAGTAAAAAATGCTACTAACCATACAACGTAACCCATTCTATAGTAAATCATATAATTTTCATTTTTAAAACAAATACTTTTTTTTCCTGTATTTTCTATGCATATTGAGTATGAAAACATTTAATAGCAGCCTGCCACTCTAACAACTGTCCTCAGAAAACTTCTACCTGTGTAATATGCTAAGCTACTGACTGAAATGTGGGGGATAAAAATGCACTAAGTGATTCCACAGCTATAAAAGAAGAGGGTCTGATGAACCCCTGATGCTTGACTCCAGAGCCTATGGTACATACGTAACAGGAACCAGGACTTACTGTGCAAAATGTAGCAAATTTGCCCCAAAACTAAAGAAATATACCTAACAAAAATTAAACATGAAAATACACTGCAGTATAGTGAAATAACTTGCTACCACAGGCTGTTGAATCTCTTCTCATGACAAGCACAACAGGTGCAATACTGCAAAAAGAAACACATACTATAGTCCCAAATCCTACCACACATATCTAGTATGACAGTACATGGAGGTGGCTTTTCTGTGTATGCAAATAGTAAAAGCAATTACAACTAGTTAACTGTTTCTGTGTTCTTACTTGATAATATTTTTTGTCAAAATGGTTGCATTCACCAGTGGCTGGTTTTCACTCCTATTTGTAGTTCATATTATTTTTTCATCTAAGTTTTTATCCTCTGAGTCTGCCGCAGCAGCCCCACTCTGACTGAACCCCGCCCCCAACACCATCACCTGGCTTCTTTGGGGCTTACCTTCCCTCATCATTCTATGCCACAGGACCTGTAGATGGTGTCTGGTTGCTGGTGTGGGGAGTATAAGGCACCACCTTCTGTAAGGGTTTCGTTCTACCTGTTTTCACCCTGGGCCCACAGATGAGAAATGGGCATGAAGTGCAAGCTCCACCTTTACAGAAATACACCCAGTACCCCGAACATGAAGTCCCTTCCCTCTATGCGTGGGTTACCCGCGCTGCCACCTGGACACCTCCAGGTAGCAAACAAGTAGTGAGCCATAGATGCACCCCTCCCTGAGAGAGAAGAGCAGTCCCAGGGATGCTCAATGTTCCCTCTTGTGGCCAGCCCCTGAGTGATCCACATCCATTTCTGAACCCAGGTCACTGGAGTGACAGGAGGTGGGGGAGAGCACCTCAGCCGTCCACACCACTGGGCCAGCGGTCATGTGTATTTTTGATATCTTTTCCTTTATGGAATTGTTATAAAGTAGGTATGTTTTTGCAAGTGTTTGTACTCTCCAGGGAAATACCTGTAAATAGGCATTCAGTTGTCTAATGTACTTACCCAGTGAACAAGAACCAAATAAATAAACCAGACAACACACCTTAACCCTGACTGAGCTGCACAAGCAGTCAGCACAAGATAAATCACACAGCTCAGAACTGCCTAACATGCCTTTTCTGAGATGAAGCAGAGAAATGCTCATAAAGGGTCCACAACTGAATACAGATACTGTCCAAACATTAAACATGATGACAAAACTAACTGAAAATATATTTTCCTTAAAGTAACTCTGCTATATACTGGTGGCTGTGCTTTGAAACATTTGCTTTCATTACCTGAATTAAAAAAATGAATATCCACCATTATCTATACTTCACCTTACCTACACATAAGTCATACTTTAAAACCAAAATCCACTTTATACAGTAAGTGGAATAAGACATGACAGAGTAGGTCTTATTACTCATAACATGCTTTGTGGTAGTTTGCTGACCTCGACTTTGGCTCAGGCAATAAACTTACCACTCAACATGCTACTGTGGTGTAATACTTACTCGGTTTTGTCTTAGTCCTATCATAATATAGCAGTGTATGTAACTATTCTGTGATAACCACATGTCCCGAGTGGATGCCCTGTACTTTAACCACTTAAGAAGTATGCTTTTTTACAGCATTTCCACACAACCTAGAGTGTCTTATTTTGTTTCTGAATACTGAGAACACAGCAAAATCACAAAAGGCATGATATTTTAACTACTGGAGCAGTTGACACTGTAAAATATGCATGGTTTTCTGATTGGACTCCACCAATCACAGTGAAGTATTTCTCTCACCCATTGTATGTGTGCCCTTAAGTCCTCCCTAATAAATACCTGATAAAGGAGCAGAACATTTAAAGACACTAAAAAGTGTGTTAACTCTGCCAATGTGGTGTTTTCTAGTTGAGCCCTCTTAAAGGAATCCCTTACAAAACAAGCTCTGGCAGAGCCACTATGACTGTAAATGCATTAACTAGATAAGGGTGTTTCATGGGTTTAAACATAAACATGAATTGCTGTTGCATACACTAACTGAATCAAAGTAGGGTACATTGAGAAAGGGCAGATATAAAAATAATGCCACCATCTGTATTACAGTTACCTATATGATTCACATTGTATTCTATGCACTGTTATAGCAATCAGCTCAACAGAACTGGCCATCATATACATGAAGTAGTGTGCCTTAATTGTAAACACTGCTGAGACAAATGTATGTTGTGACAAGGTGGAAGATAAACACTATGTTGAGACATGTTTTTGATGACATTCGATGTGTTTAATTGATTTTTTAAGAGATTGCTATATAGTTCATACACATACCTAGTATGATATAAAAGTGCATATACCCAAATGTCAATCTAAATCTTACACGTTTCATTACAAGTTGTTCTGTTGAAGCAAGATCTTACTGTACAAGGCCTAAAAATGGGCATTAGGTAAAAGTAATCTGGGGTAGGTGTGTTATTAAGGGTATTGCATAAGTTATCTTTTATTGCTGCTCCACCCAAGGGCACATACAATATGAAAATCAACAACCCCTTGATATGACGCAACAGGAATTATTTAGTAGAAAGACAGAAACAAGAATGGGACTGAGTAAGGAGGTAGACAAGCAAGAGTTTGGTAAGCCAAATAACATTTTGAAAAGTCTCCCAATTATAATTCATTTTTTACAAATGCGTCTGCACGTTGACAATTTTTGTAAAAAAATATTAACAATGGTAGTTATTCCATATACTGTATGTCCACAGGTGCCATGCATGCAGTTGGAGGGATTTGAGGCCTGGATGCACCAGTCTGCCCTGCTCCTGAGTCAGAAGATCATGGTGTAGAGGCAGAGGTACTGGGGATTCCAACAATAGCTTTTGAAGCAGAGGGAAGCAAATCTGATGAGGCCAAAGAGGGGCTATTAGAATAACTTGAGCCTTTTCCACCTGTAGCTTCAAGAGAACCCTCTGAAGCACTGGGAATGGAGAAAAGGCATACAAGAACCTCCCTGTCCAGTAAAGAGGCAGCACATCTCAGTAGAAAACACCACACCTGGGAACGAGCAAGCAAAAATTGGGTAGTTTTGCATTGGATGGGGAGACGAAAAGGTTTATCTCCAGTCGACCCACAGGTCGAATAAGATTTCAACCACCTCTTGATTTAGCTCTCACTTATAGGCCTTGACAGTGGTGTGGCTGAGACTATCTGCCAGGAAGTTGCTGATGCCCGGCACATGGACAGCAGTCAGGTGGAGGTCATGCTGGACTGCCCAGTACCGCACTCACATCGCTTCCCAGCATAGAGGATACGAGTGAGTGTCTCCCTGTTTGTTCAGGTACCAGACCACAGACATATTGGCAGTCTGAATCAGGAGTGCCCTGGAAATAGAAGAGTCTGGAAGGCCTGGAGGGCATACAGTACTGCCCTCATTTCTAACACATTGATATGTAGAGATGCTTCCAGCTGAGAGCATGTTCCCTGGGTCTGATGATCTCCTAGGTTGGCGTCCCAGCCTTGACATGAAGTATCTGTTGTAAAGGTCATGGTAGGAGCAGGGGGTTGAAAGGGGAACCCCCATGGAGAGATTGGACAATTCCTCCCCCCAAAGAAGATCCTTCTTTATGTACCCTGACACTATGACCCTGTGGTCCAGGTTGTCCAGTTGCTGATCCCATTGGACACGAAGAATCCATTGGGTCACCCCCATATGCAGTTTGGCTAGAGGAACTGTAGGGATCTCAGCTGCCATCAGCCTGAGAAGATGGAGGATTGACCAGGCTGTGGTCCAGCATGAGTTGGCCACTAATCTGGCATGTTTCTTCAGGGTCTCTGCTCTATTTGATGGGAGAAAGACCCTGCCTTGGACCATAACCAACACTACCCCAAATGAATTGAAGGAACTGGGAGGGGAGAGGTGGGACTTGAGATAGCTGACTGTTATTCCAAGTCTGGAAAAGAGGTCTAGGGTGAAGGAGAGTGACCCTCAGACTGCTCTGTGATGGGGCTGATAAAAGCCAATCATCCAGATACAGGCAACATTAGATCCCTCTGCAGCATAGGGCCACACCACCACTGCTAGACACTTGGTAAAAACCTGAGGCACTGAGGATAGGCCAAAAGGGAGAGCATTGAACTGGTAATGTTCCACCTCGAAGGCAAACCAAAGAAAGTGGTGGTGTGCCTGAAAGACAGGGATGTGCAGGTAAGCATTCTGCAAGTCCAGTACACAAAGCCAATGGCTCTTGTGGAGCAGGGGTAGAATTACCTGGATGGTGAGCATGCAGAACCTCTTGTACTCAACGTACAGGTAGAGCATGCTGAGGTCCAAGATGGGTCTTAGGTCACCTGTATTTTTGGCACTAGGAAGAAATGGAAGTAGTACCCTCTTCCTATCTGTGCTGGAGCCACTGGCTCTATGGCTGACTTTTGCAGAAGTACCTGGATCGCGTCCCCTATCAGAGACAGGTGCCTTGGAGGATAATGGGAGAGGACTGGGGGGTTGTCCAGAGACCTGTCTAGGAACTCTATGGTGTGACCTTTTGCTATTAACTGAAGGACCCAAGAGTCATTGGGTTATGTCCTGAGACTCTGGAAAGTGGAGGACAAATGTTTCCCCCCACTGGTTCCCCTAGAGAATCTGAAAGGGGTGGGGGGCCCCCCACAAGTCAGAAGGCTGAGGGAAGGGACCTGGCAGTTCCTTCGAGGGGCTTCTGGGACTTGGAAGGGAGAGTGGGGGTTCCTGATGCTGGATACCAGCATTTGGCCTTGCATTTGGCAGGGGCCTCCTTGGTCAAATGTCTCTGTTGCTGAAGAAAAGGCTGTTTGCCTTTGTAACTCCCTCGGTACATGAAGCGGACATCATGGATTGATTTACCTTGGTCTTGCATTTCAGTAATAATATCCTTCCTTATTGTCACCTCTGAATAACACGGCTCCCCTGAAAGGGGCATCCAAGATGGAGGTCTGGATGTCTTGTGCCAGGTCAGCAATCCTGAGCCATGAATGTCACCTAATGCTGACAGCAGTGGCTGTGGTGAGAGCAACTGAGTCTACTGTTTCATAAGTGGCCCAGAGGGCATGATAACAGAAGATTTTAGCCACTCTCACTGTTTTGGCAATTTTAGCCTTAAGCTGCTGGTCCTGGATAGCTTCAGTCTTTGACTTGAGTGAGGCCAGGGAAGATTTTTGATAGGAAACCATGTGAGCCACATAATTAAGGGACCTGAGGGTGCAAGTGGAGGAGGAATGGATCTTGTGACCAAAATTGTCCAGCTGCTTAGAATCCTTATCAGGAGGAGACATACTCAAATGTTAGGTTTAAAGGACTGGTCATGAAGCCATGATAACAACTAAGTCTGCATTAGGATGGCAGTAAGGTGTGTGACCCCATCTGGGGGGGTGGTATGCCATGTCTGCCTTTTTTAAAACAGCAGGAATGGAGATAGGCTGTTGCCAGATAGTGGATGTCAGGTCTTCATGGGGCCCAGTCCAAGTCAGTGTGGGCATGGGAGCTGTGTCAGTCATGTCTAGATGCTCTGCAAGCCTTTTCCACTTTGGATCCTGTTCCTGGATAGCCCAGCCACAGGCATTTTGTATAGTTATGAGGAGTTCTGCAAAGGAAGGGTCCTCTGGAGTGGACTTTAGGGACTACTTAGGCTGAGGCTGTATAGGTGTATGCGTACCAGTGCTGAAGGACAAGTCAAAGTCAGAGTCCAAAGAGTTCCTGCTGGGGGACTGAACCCTTTTTAAAGGAGTGTCCTGTTTTTTTTTTCCCTGACCTGGTGTCTAGAAGAGCCTTCTCTGGAAAGGTGATAATCCACAGGAGAGGCTTATCTAGGGAGTCAGAAAGGAGGCAGGAGTAGAGGCTGCAACTGGTTTCTAATGGTCAAGCTCTGAGGCTAGTTGGGTCCTGTTCTCTTGAATCAGAGTCTGAAACACTGCCTGGATATCAGCCTGAGGCTGCTGTGGAGGCAGAGGCTGAGGCAGAAGTGATGGAGATGGAGGCTGGTATACTGGATAGCCCGGCATCTGATATTGAGGGTATCCATGAGCCTGATAGGAGTAGGGAAAGCCAGAAGGAGCATACTCTTGACTAGACATAACTTAGCATCTGGTACCCCAGTACATAATGGGGTTGATGACCAGGCATCGGATACCCATGCAAAGAGTACATTGGGTATTGCAGTGGTGGATAGTCTGGAACAGTGCCCATACATCCAGCTGGAGGCAGAGCTTAAGGTCTGTCAGAAGGTCTTGAAGGACCAGGTGTCCATAGGGACATTCAAAGGGGCTGGCACTGGATCAGGCAGGAATGTCCATCACTGGAAGATTCTATGCCTGGGGGCCTGAAGGAAGGCCATGCAGCATTTGTGGAATGGCCAGAGTGCCAGATGTACCCTAACCCCTCGAAGGGTCACATGGGGAAGGGTCAGTTGGGGTCGGGGTGTGAATAGAACCTGATGGAAGATTTGCCATCATTTAGGGAGTTGGAGTCCAAGATGGTGGAACCTGGTTGTCCAAGGGGGCTTGGGTTGAGGAGGTCCAGAAGGAAGGTCCCCAGAGGGATTAACAACAGGCCTAGTGGGTGAATCAGGAAGAGACTGACCTGGCGAAGGAAGGGGAACCTCCAGATTAGTGCCCATCTCTGGCTCTTGATCTGACTGTGTCAGTAGGAGAGAGAAAACCTCAAAAAACTGTTGCATGTCCAGCAGCTGGATCACCTCAACTTTGGAGGTATACTGTGACCCCGACGGGAGAGCCCCAGATGTGCGGTCCCCAGAGGAACTGGAGATGACTTATCAGCCACAACAGTACAGATGTTAGAAGAGCTAACATCCAACTTATCAGCCTGTGCCATGCAGGCAACAGCGGAGCTGGAGTCCAGTTTACCAGCTGTGGCTGTGCGCTCCTCAGTAGGGCTGGAGAACAACTTATTGACCTGGCTGCTGGCGATAGGCCTTGAGGAAGATATGGTCCTAAGGAGCACAAAAGGGGTTCTGTCATCAAAGAAGAGCCCTGACAGCACCATGAATAAAGCAGGC
Organism: Neoceratodus forsteri; assembly: GCA_016271365.2. NCBI lineage: Eukaryota > Metazoa > Chordata > Ceratodontiformes > Ceratodontidae > Neoceratodus > Neoceratodus forsteri. Next base: position 706,078,554 of record CM057453.1, read on the forward strand.
AGGGAGGCCGTGGTCTGATCTGCCAGAGTGGTAGGAGATCTGGCAGTAGAGATACTTACCAAGTGGAGGCCCCTCGAGCATCAGTGGTGCCTAATGGTTGCCACCAATGCCAAGTGGATGGAGACCTATCCCAGTCTTGGTGCCTCTCTTTGTTCTTTTTCTTCTTTTTGGGTTCTAGCATTGGAGAAGAAGATTTTTCCCACAGATTCTGCAGCTCCTTTTCCATCAAAGCTAGGCATTTCTCTAGCAAGTGGGCTTCAAGCTTTTTCTGGTGCCCAATCCATGCATCCTGGATGAAGGTTTGGCAGGGTGCACAATCCTTGACCCAGTATTTGGGGCCTAGGCAGATCATGCAGTGGGAATGCTCTTCAGCATGCAGGATCTGGGTGACACAGGACTTGCACTTCTTTTCGACGCATCACCCAACTGTTCATGTTCCTGAATTGTACATCCAACTATATCCCTTGTTGTAAATTTGTCACTGTTATTTATTTGCTTCCCCTTTCTTCTGTATATCCTTCAAGATCTCTGTAATAGACCTGTTTATACTGTGTTTTACTATGTAATTGTTTGACCTGTTGTTCTGTTCTCTTTTTATGCTAAACTGGCCATTTGTGTGAAACTCACATAACTCACATTGCTCACATACCTTTCAGTATAAAATAAAATAAAGATTGATTAAAAACTGTACTGAAAGACCTGAATCACACCAGTACTGTAAAAATCCAAACTGTCCATACTGGGTGCAACTTGTATAAATACTGCTGGTCTGGTCACTGTGGCTGCACTGTTCAGTCTGACTTTTACATATCTGGTCCACTCCTGGAAGTCTGATTTTCAACTCTTCCTTGACATGTTTGAAAATGGAATCATCAGGACCAGACCAGATAGGTAAAAGCCAGACCAGATCATCTGGAGTGAGTGGATCAGCATTATTTTCAGAAGCTGTGCCCAGTCCAGATTTTACAGCTCTGATCCAGGTCTGGTGATCTATGTTTTACTCATACCCCACTGCTTGTGGTTTAGTGACATACTGTACAGATGGATGCAGAGTCTAACCCATTGAAGGTTAAGTTTCAGAAAACCATTATGTTAAAAATAGCAAGACTCACTCCCCATCCCCAAGTCACACTTAGTCCTCTACCAAAGTCATGCTTATATATTGGTGCCTCTGCATCCACACCATTACGTTTTAATGCCATCATGCCTCATCTGCTGCTATGAGCTCCCCCATCCATGAAGTCCCATTCTGCTTGTTGTAGCACCCCCCCCCCCGAAACCAGGTAATTTTCCAGGAAGCAACTCTTTACACCACATCAACTAAGTTACTGCTATCCATGGTCAGGAAAAATAAATTTGTGAAAGAAACCAAAGTCCCCATTTATCAGTTCATTTAATCACAATACAGCATGTTATAAACTGATCAGATTATATGTGTAACCCAAGTCAGACAAAAATTACACTCATGCATGTTTACCTTTTTGCAAGTGAAGCAAATGTGGTTACTATCATTCAGTTGTAAACACCTATAGTCACAAATTGCAGGTAAAGAACATTCAGTAGAATATAAACAGTAGCCCATAACTGCCTGCCTGAGAAAATGAAGTTGTATTATTTGGAAACAGGCAACACTGGAATGTCCTGCAAAGTTGCAGAAATTCTGCTCTTAGGATTGTGGTGTCAAATGGCTTAATTAAGTGTTCATAGGGGCTTAGGGGAACAGCAGAGCTTATCTGTTATGCAGAAAGCTCAATTAAGTGTTTAACCCCTTCTACATCCAATAGCTTTCTATGATGTCTATACTATCCATTGGTAATCTGACACAGAATGACTGCCATAAGATAATGAGTTAACTTTCTGTGGGCTCAATTAACTCATCAAGCCAGAGGAAAACTAGTGCTCTACAGCTTCCTTTACACACACAAGCAGTGTAGTAATGAGGCTTTAGTGGAGTAATCTATTTTTAACACTCTATCAGGGCCGCCTGTAAGCCCTCTAGTTGCCTGCAGAAAAACTTAGTAGAATTTAGAGAAATTTGTTTACTTTGGTTGTTGCTCTGTTTTGTGTACTAGCGTGAATTGGAGCTTGAATCGAGCGTTGTTTGTTGTACCTTTGGGGGATCGACGCCTGCGGAGAGTGGCGTGTTGGAGCCATGGGAGGTCATTTTTCTGGGCGTCTAGTCGTTGGCGTCTGGTCGCTGGCTCGACCCATTGAGGAACTTTACGCTCGGTAGTCCACTGGAGTTAGTGGGGCTGTGGAATTGGAGGAACAGTGAGATGGAGGTGGCTGTTCCGTGGGACGGAGCATGACTGGACTGTGCATGAGGAAGTGGCGATGCCTGTGAGAGAGGACCGCTTGAGGAAGTGGAAGCACCTGAGAGGGGTGCGCTTGGAGTACAGCAAGGATTTCGGCAAAGTGTTGGACAAACGAAAAGTTGGGCTCCTCGGTCCGGACGGAGGGAAGGTGATCACTGACACTGGAGGGTGTTGGTGTAAACCTAGTTCCTTAGGGGGAGTAGGGGGACCACCGAAGGGTGATCTTGCTTGCTCCACCGTGGTGAAGGATCAGGTTGAGCCTAACCCGAAGGTGAAAATGATATGCTGTCTACATTCCACCATCGCAAAAGATTTATAAGGAAGGAAACCACAACATAGGAGGAAACTGGGACTCCTTGGACCATTTGTTTTGGTGAAGTATATTGAACTTTGTTTTGGGTAGCGTTTGTAATTTATCTTTTTGAAAAGTCAGAACTGGGTTAGATGAGGTTATTGCCGCCTTGTGAGAGGAGGCTGGCATACTTAAAAAAAAAGAAAAACCCTTCATAGTCTAGAGTGGTGAGAGCACACGTTGTGGACAATAAAGACCTCATGAACTCTTTCTTGAACTTTTAAAAGAAAATGTGTTGTTTGATTAAAGCTATTTAATCATATGTTTTAGTAGTTTTAGGTGGGGTACTCCTCTTCCTGCAGTGGTGAGAGTACTGTGGGGGTGGAACTAGGATTATAATAAATAATTTTATAGTACCAGAATTTGAATAGATGATTTTACAGCACTAGAATTTGTTAGATTTTATTTTATTGTGACGTTTATTTTAGTGAAGAGATGTGCTGGGTGACTGTCAGTCTGTTCGGTATTATTCCCCCTCTATGCTTAGGGACCTCCGCCCTTTCTCCTGTCCCCCGCTGCCAGCTGAAGTTTATAGGAGGTGTAGGGCTTTGGGGATTGTGAGAAGGAGACGGAGGTCCCATGCTGGAGGGGGAATGGAAAGGAGTGGGCGGATTGGGATTGTAGGGTCAAGGAGATGCCCTGGGGTGAAATGGGCACGGGAGAGAGGGCCTTCCTGTCTTGTGCCCATACCCAAGGGTCCTGGATTGGACCAGCAGGTAGGCCGGTCACTATCGGAGGTTTGTCCTACTCAGCGGTGTTATGCAATGCCAGGTCTATTAAAAACAAGACAGCTATTATAGCTGATCTTGTTGAGTCATCTGACCTGGCATGCATCACCAAGACCTGGCTGGATGAAAATGCTGGGCCTGTATTAGCCGCAGCAATTCCAGCTGGGTACTCGGTGATACACCGCCCGAGGCAGGATCATAGGGGCGGGGGTGTTGCCATGTGTTTTAGGTCAGAACTGGGTCTGGTGGAGGTGCCAGCGGGAGTCACCAGATCCTTTGAGTACATTGTGGGCGAGGGTGTGGGGTGCAGGATACTTCTCGTATACCGTCCACCAGGTGATGAGAATGTTTTTCTGCAGGAAATCGCAGACTTCATTGTCGACCTAACATTGGGGTCCCCCAGATGGTTGGTACTGGGGGACTTCAATGCTTGGGTCGACGATGAAGTCTCTCAGTTTGGTCAAGATTTCCTCCAGTTGATGATATCACTGGGCTTCACACAGGTGGTTTCCTCCTCGACCCATGTGGGTGGACACTCATTGGACCTGGTGTTCCTTCTGGGGATGGGGATATCTGACTTGGTGGTGGAACCGGTTGGATGGTCAGACCATCACTCCATTAGATTCAGTTTTGAGGCCACCCCTGTTAGGTCTGCCCCTACGGAGATGGTTCGATACCGCCCTTTGAGGGGTGTATCCCCAGAGGACCTGATGGCAGTATTGGACCTATCGAGCCTACCGATAGATTGCATGGATCCAGGTGTTCTGCTACATGCCTATAATGAGGCGGTAGCAGGGGCCTTGGATTCTATTGCACCATTTCGTGTTCGTCCTCTTACTCCTCGCCCCAGGTCTCCTTGGTTTGATGAGACCATGAGGGACTTGAGGAGAGTTGGGCGAAGGCTGGAGAGGCGTTGGCGAAAGTCCAGTCGTGATGATGACAAGCTTAGTTTGATGGACCATTATTTGGTCTATCAATCCGCAATCTCTCGTAAGAAAGCAGAATTCCTGTCCAGAGAGATAGTGGCTGCTCAGAATAGACCGGCTCAGCTCTTTCGGACTGTGGACAGACTGTGCAATCCAGTCTGTCTTCAGCCCAGAAGAGCCTTATCTCAAGAATGGTGTGAGGAGCTCGCTCTCTTCTTTGCAGATAAGGTTGCCAAAATCAGATCGGACATTCTCTCTTCCCCTCCTAATGGAAGCAGCGGTGGTCGTCAGGAGATGTCAAGCACCCAGTTGGAATGGTCTGACTTCAGCCTTCCCATAATCAAGGATGTTGTGATGATCATTCGAGCACTGCGACCGACCTGCATAATTTGGACCCTGGTCCCACGCGCCTCTTAGTGGGTTGCGTGGATAAGATTGGCCTAGTCCTAGCTCTGATCGTATGGAAGTCCTTGGAGAGGGGGAATTTTCCAGATCCCCTCAAAGAGGCTATAATTAAGCACCTTTTAAAGAAACCCTCCTTAGACCCATACTGTCTAGCAAATTACAGGCCAGTCTCTAACTTACCCTTTGTGGGTAAAGTTATTGAGAAAGTGGTCACAGTGCAGTTGGAGGATCATCTGGCCAACAACAATATCTACGATTCGCTCCAGTCTGGATTTGGGAAAAGGCATGAGTACGAGACGCGCTCAATGCGGGTACTAAATGACCTCTAATGGCTGAGATCGTGGGACCCTATCCATCTTGGTACTACTTGATCTCTCGGCAGCATTTGACACCGTTGACCATGGTGTGTTATTGGAGTGCTTGCGGTTAGTCTGTGGACTGTCTGGTACGGTCCTCAGATGGTTCCAATCTTACCTTGAGGGTAGGACTCAGAGAGTGGTGTCGGGAATTTTTTCCTCAACATCATTCTCCCTGCCCTGTGGGGTACCGCAGGGCTCCATTTTAGCACCCATGTTGTTTTCGGTGTATATGCTACCATTAGGGGCGATTATTAGATGGTACGGTCTGGGTTTTCACTGCTATGCTGATGATACCCAGCTGTATATGTCTTTTGTGCCCGGCCAGGACGCTGCCTTGTCGGTATTTAATAACTGCCTTGAAGAAATCCAAGAATGGATGAATGGGAGTTGGCTGAGGTTAAATCCGGAGAAAACTGAGGTGTTGGTTGTGGATTTAGGTCACTGTGAGGCGGGTCTGCCAGAAGGATCACCCTCAGGCCTGTGGCTTGGAGGTGTCCAGCTGACGACCTCAGACCGAGTGCGAAACCTTGGCATAATACTTGATGACCATTTGACACTCAAATCCCAGGTGTCAGCGGTTGTGAAGACTTCCTTTTTTCATCTGAGGAATATTGCCAGGGTGAAGCACTTGGTTCCTCCAGAGGACCTTCCAACATTAATCCACGCCTTTGTTACCTCCGACTTGACTACTGTAACTCCCTATACCTAGGGCTATCGGGGTTGAACGCCGTTGCAGCTGGTGCAGAATGCGGCAGCCAGGCTGTTGACTGGAGTTTCTAGATCCAGTCACATAACGCCTGTGCTCCGGACTGCACCTGGCTGCCGGTGTTCTGCGAATCACCTTCAAGGTCGGTTTGCTGACCTATAAAGCCCTACATGATCTGGGACCTGCCTACCTGAAAGAGCTCCTCTGTGCCCATAGTCCCTCTCGCCTCTCCGATCCACTGATGAGGATTGCTGAGATTCCAGGGTACGTTTGAAAACATCTGGTGCTAGATCATTTAGTTTTATGGCACCTACCCTGTGGAACTCTCTACCTCGTCAGCTGCGAGACTGCCCGACCGTCCTTAGTTTTAAAAGGGAGTTGAAGACCCACCTTTTTAATATTGCTTTTAAGGATTTCTGTTGATTTGATTTATTATATTTATTGTCATATTTATTTGTACAGGCGCTTTGATTTAAGAAAAGCGCCTTTTAAAAATAAAGTTGAAATTGAAAAATTGAAATTGAAATTGAAATGTTGTTTGGTAGCAAACATTACATCATCCTTTTTCTGAATGCAAAACGCCTGCTGGGCCATTCCCAGAGTTGTAATAACCATTCTGTCACAGGAATACATTCTATATGCACTTCTAAAGCTGTGTGTAAAACAAATCTGCACTGCAAAGGTACTTTCAATATTGGCCACTAAATTCACAGGCTCCAGAGAATTCCCAGCCATTGCTTTGGTAGGTGTTGTCAATGATATTTTATTTCTGGATTGTGTAATCCATTTTGTGTGACCAACTTAGATGTTGTACGTAATGTAGGTCATTCTGTACAAAAGTGTTCTCAGTAACAAAGGCCCCTTCTTCAGGTGCCCTGGGCCATCCTTAAAAACTCATTTAGTTTGACATTTACCATATCTGCAGATTTGATTCTTGCTCATAAAAATTATTTATCGCATGCCCAGTGAGTGTAGTTTTCTAAAGGCCAGCATGTGTAACAACATTCTCAATTACCATTATTTTAATGAGTCTATTACCAGAGGGATGTGTAGATAAGAGAGGAGCATGCTTTACTAATCATACCTTTTTTTTTTGCTGTGGCATACTAGAGCCTACACATTATGTCATCCTGTAGCTAGAAATGCATGGAGAGCAACATATTCATTGCTAGGGACTATATGTGGATAAGGAGCATAAACATTTTCTGATAGCAACTAAATCTGTGTAATAACTGTATTTATTTTTGACTGGGTTTTTTGTCAAACAGTGTTTTTTGGCAGTGTTGAGTAATTACTCAATGGGAAGTAAAATTAATTAAAAATGAAGCACTTCTAGAAAGAAGCAGTGGCATTTGCCAATAATGTTTGCTTACAGGTTTTAACAGTATAATTGTTATGCTTAATGATAGACATGCAATTAATTAAAAAAAGGACATACTAAGGCGGGCCTGTCAGTGCAGCACTAGCATTACTGTCTGTGATACAGGTGTCCCGTATTCGGGAACATGTTCAGGCTACCAGGAAGCAGGAAGATCAAGCATCACAGGGGACATTCTCTTTCTCCAGGGAAGGAGGGTTGCTGCTACTACTGCAAGACTGCCACCTGGGTGACTACAGATGGCAGTGCACTTGGGTAGTTCATGGGGGGGCCGGGCATTGTCTGAGGCCTGCAGAGGCATGTATAGCATGTTCATGATATCAAAGACACTAAAATTAGCAGCTGCTCATACCTTAGAATGTGCACATAGCCAGGACTATTACAAAGTCAAACACTGTGAAATACTGGCATACTTCGGGTGGGTCAGCACTGTTTCAGTCAAGCTCCAACAAAGTTCTCTCTGAGCTGCCTGCACAACTTCCAGCTGCTGAGGCCATGCTGGTGCGGCCTCAGTGCTGGAAGTTGTACAGGTAGCTCAGAGAGAGCTTTGTTGGGCTTGCTTAAGCCATTTAGTAGCTTTCTTCTAAACCATAAAGTCAATGTGGTGCTTAGCTAATGGATGTCTTTACATGACTGAAGATTTGGATTGATGGCTGTTATGTGGGAATTCTGTTTTCTGTGACTTGCTGGCTCATTCAAGTGTTACTTTTGCTGTTGTGCAAATTGGTGGTGATAAGTCCATTAAAAGCAATATTTTAAAAAGTACAGTAATTTAAAATCATTAAAGAAGTGTGTATTTACAGCTTGATCTGCCTTATATGCTTAGTGACTGAAATGGTGCTTACCCACCTAAAGTATGCCAGTATTTTGCAGTATTTGTCTTTGATAGCATGCTCATGTTTGGGCCTCCTAGTGTGACAGTCTTCTGGTAATGGGACTTGAGGGAAAAATAGTCAAATGTACCATGAAACCCAGGAGCATCTTGGCCCCAACACCAGCTACTCGCCACCTTGGGCAGCCAGGGAAACTCCACCTCCATGGCATCAGAGGAGGCGGAGGGTAAGTGACATCTCAACTGGTCCCCACAACAAAGGAATAAACCTGTGATGTTAAGAGTCCTGAGGCTAAGTGACAGGGATTCTGGGAGATGGGGTTAGATCCACCTGGTGGCATGTCAAACTAGGCTGCAAAAAGTATAAATAAAAAAATAATAATAATAAGGACATACCTGCTCTGATGTAGTACAGAAATCCTGACTACAGTACATGGTTATTCAGACCAGGACCTAAAAAGCAAGAAAAGAGTGGGATGTGGAAATAGAAATTGTCAGCTGTCCAAGAGTAGAGAAACAGAGAGTTAGAAATAAATATCAAGGATATACATCTGATAGACAGCAGACACCTGGCCAGGTCTGGGTAAATGAAGGAGAAATAGGTTTGGATAACAGGAGAAACTAACACTAAAACAAAAGTAGTAGTAGTAGATTTTATTTCCAATGGTACCCTTCCCCTGAGGCTCAGGGCACCTTACACTGTAGTACAGGGATACATTTTGCAGTCATAAAACAGTATATTGGAAATAAAGAGTAGCAAAGGTGTCCAAATGGTATAAGATGACAGAATTAGAAGTGTCTGGGACAAAGACAATCAGATTTCAGAGTAAGCAAAGAAAAGCTGGTCCTTTAAACCTTTCCATCTATAACTTGAACTTCAAGATAAGAACATACCAAAGGATTTTCATTTTAAGCTTTCTTGTTGAAAATTTGGAACATGAAATGGACACTTTACAATCTGTTATTAAATCTTGCAGCTGAAAGCAGCATCCTCTTATCTCAGACCACAGGCAACACACAGGTCATCTGGTTAGACACACTCACACTCTTCAATTCTGCAGTGTTCTGCTTTTTGTTTTCTAAAGGAATTCATCATATGTTCATATAGTGTCAGCAAAGAAAGACAAATGCGGTCCCTGTAGTTCTCCTCCCCCTCTAGTAAGATAGAATACTGATACCCAGGTGAATCACAGATGTCAGAACACAGAAATCAATTCCTCTCATGACCTAATCACCTTCATTATACACAGATATATTGGCATCCACAAAGGTCACATTTAAGAACTCCACCAACCTCTTTAATGAGAAGCTGCAAGCAAATATTCATCACTACAGAAGTAAGTTTGTTTATGTTTAAGACGTAGAACATCTTACATGTCCTTTTTTCAGTACTTAATGCTCACTAATCCCACACATTATGATACTATTGGATCAAATGTCCTTCAGCCTAGGAGAAGGGAAAAGGACAGGGGACAAGGCACTTTAGGTATTGCTTTCTCATTTTGGTTTTAATGTTTGCTTTTGCACATGTAGAAAACACACATCTTAGGGCTGCTTGGGTAGTGTAGGGGCTGGGGAGGTATGTGCTGTAGCAGCCAATGTAGCTGAGCCTGCAGGAGGTGTGCCATTGAAGACCCAGTGCTGCAAGGGCTCATGATGACATTGCTGGGCTGGCTGATGGGCTGGAAGTTCTCACATGTGAAAGGATGTAACTGCATCTTTCACAATATCGCTACATGTTTTCATTAGCCTCATCAGCCAGAAAATCCACTCTCCTTCTTGACACAGCTTTTCAATAGCACCAGTGGTGGGTGGCCAGTCCAGTTGCCAGTGTCCCTCCTGGCCAAGCCAGCTTTTTAATAACCCTGGCGGTGGATGCTCAGTACTACCACTGGCTCCCCCTTCTGCATGACCAATCTGTCAATTAGAACTGTCAGTGGGTGCCGCCAGTGTTCCTCCCCAACTTGTTCCAGCTTTTACTCTCCACTGGGGTGCCCACACCTAGTGCTGGCTAAGCCCCCAAGTAGGATGTGACACTGATAAGCTGGTAATAAAATTACCTTTCTCAGGTTCTTGGTGGAATGGCACAAAGGAAAAGACAACAGACAAGTGGTACTCGTAATAAATGGGACTTATTACAGATCAATAATACAGGCTTACTACCAGCAGTGTAATCACTGGGAGAACTACCAGTTTTCCTTACCTGGGTAAATTCAGTCTCTCATCTATTCTATTCTCAGAGAAGCTATGTGCTGCACAGGGTCTTATACCATGATAATTAATATAAAAACGGCTAAAGAATATACCTAAAATGTGTATAATTGGTCAAAAACAGGTGGTCTGAGTAGCTGTCCTAACTAACATGAGAAGTTGCTTAGCTTGCATAGATAAACTAACACAATAGGGCTTCTGTAAGTCCCAAGATCACCTGCAATTACAATGATGCACAAGCACTAAAGATGGCACTGTTACCTTACTTATTATAATACAGTAAAAATAGAGTGAAAAACATCTCTTATAGCGATTAAACATGATAGAGCATAATATGTATTAGTAAAATACAGTAGAACACAGATCCTGACACTTATGCTTATATGACATCTGTCTTTGCCCTAAGGTTAGTACATGTACATACATATATGTTGCTGACTACAAGGTGGGGGTACAGGGCTTTTGCATCATTTCAGACATTTACCTTACCCCTGATGCTCTTAGGCTTGCTGTCTCCTCCTCAGTACTCTCTCTCCTTGACTATGTCTTACTTATTTTTGGAGGAGCAAGCACCTCAGCCCTTGGTAGACTTCAACTTGTCCTTAACAAGGCCTGTCGGCTGGTATTGGGGTGTGATAAACTCACTCATACCTGTTCGCTATATAAGAACACCAACTGGCTTAACCTTGGCAACAGACTCAGATTCCACACCTGCATTTTGGCAAAAAAAATCACCTTAGGCCTATCCCCCTCGGCACTTGCTCCTTTAATCACCCCCAACTCCAAAGTTAAACACACCCATAGCTCAGACACCCACCTCTTCTCTATTCCTTCATGTCGTACTGCACAATTCCAAAGATCCTTCTGCTACAGAGCCCCCTTATGGATGAACAACCTACCCTCCTTCTTGGTTTACAAACAAAGAATTGGCCAATTTAAAACTCACCTTAGGGCCCACCTCCTGTCCACAAGTGACTGCGATTGTACCTGAACCTGGCCCATTCCTTCCTTTACCACTGACAATGGCCTCTGGCCCGCCTCCTACACATAGCTCTTAGTTCTAGTCTACCTGGGATTGCTATGCACCCTATTTTTTTAAACTGTCTTAAACTGCTCTAGTTCCTATATGTTAGCTTAACTGCTCCTGTAACAAACTGAACCTTTACCCTGTAACAATCATTGTAATGTTTGTCTGTAATCAGTTCTATGTGACGTGGAACCTTTGTAAAGGAGTCTTTGACTCAAAGGTACTTCTGAATTCTGAAATAAACAAATAAACAAATAAACAATCAGGGGTGCTGGACCATGGATAACATTCCCTCCCTTGTTGCTTTCAGAAGAATAGGCAACGACCACAGGAAAGTAGTGGGATGGAGCTAAAACTTTGTTTACAAGCCCAATGCACAAGCCTTGTAAAGGAATTCAAGTTGTTGTCTGTGTTGTCTTAGAGTATGTCACAGATAGCAAAGGGTTAGTATCAGAAAAACAATCATAAATTCTTGGATAATAACAAAAGCTTTAAAGTTCTAACCAAGTGTTGGATAGATCAGTGCTTAAATCACTATCATGAATAAAATCAAGAGCATCACAAGCCTTAGAAATATTATTGCTAATATAAATCAAATGCAAATCTTTTCTAGCTAAAAGAGATTTCAAAGAAAGAGTCAAAGGGTTAATGTGCATGTTAAACATGGGAAAATATTGAGACAAGGCAAGCAAGCATTGCAGATTGGTATTGGTAACATCTGGTTCAGGGAGAAGAACAGGAGTGATCACAGTGTGACAAATTACTGTTTTCTGCAGTGGAGTAAAACAGAAGCTCGGAGCTTAAATATCACAAGTTTTTTTCACCATAAACAAATGATTTATGATTTGTCACTACACAATACTGCCCATCGGAATTATAAGTAACTCTCACAGTTGGAACCCTCCAGCATTGTAGATGTATGGGACAGGCAAACGACTAGCTGGTGAGCTCTGAAGCGAAGCAATGTACCTCTTCCAGGTAGCTTTAGGATGCAACTGTTTCAGCGTCAGGAGCTGAATATGCAGCTTGGGAAGATTTGGATTCATCATCCATGTCAATTTGGATGGCACATCATCACCCAAAGTGTAGGACCAGTCGAGATGTTCCAGGGAGTAGCCACAGACAGGTGTCACAATATCAAAGACGTCAAAGTGGCACAGGTAGTAGAATCCCTTCTTGGCACAACAGTTCATATGGGGCACTACTCAGGCTAGGAAAACAGAGTGATAAACAAGGAGGGAGGGTAAATCAGTTCATTCTTGGTAGATGTTGTCATCCAGATGTCAGATGAAATTAATAGCAGCCAATTTGTCAAAGACAGAAGTTCGTGGATCAGAGCATGGTAGTGACACAGTAAACGTAATAAACATATTGTTATGGATTGAGCAAGTCTTAGTAAAGTAACAAGGTGCTTGGTTTGGATATCGTGAAACATATCCAAGATTTCTAGCAGTAGGCATAGAAATATTAACAATTTGCTAAACATATGGCAATGCAGCCATTTGATTTGCAATGAGGACAATACAATTTAGCCATTCTTCTGTCATGGATAAGATCTGGAATGTGTCCTGTTTCCAAGTCCCTGAAGAGATTGTTAAAGGGACAGTAAACATTGCAGGGATTGCTCAAACTGTGAAAGCCCATGAAAAGTTATGCTGAACAAGGTATGTGGCTTTCTTGAAGGTGTAAAATTTCCTGAGATATGAATATTTAAATAATCTGAAACTCAAAACAAGGCAGCAGCCATTTCATGCAATGTTACAACAGAAATTGATGTCACTGAGGGGCAAGCTGTAATTAACAACATAGAACTAGCCCCTCAGTGACATCACTTCCTGTTTTTAAGACTGCATGAAATGACTGTTGCTATGAGTTGATTTACATATTACTTAGCTATTCATATCTCAAGACTTCTGTCCCCTACAGGTAAACCCAATACCTCATTTGAAAGATCTTGTTATGGGCTTTCACAATTTGAGTGACCCCTGCAATATTTAGTGTCTCTTTAACAGAGGCAATTAAATAAGAATCATAAGCACAGCATAAAAGTTCACAGGCAATATATTGCTTGTCTGTCTCCTTGTTATTTTGAGAAATCAGTTCATTAATCTTATTCTTAGTATCATTGAATCCTTTGGCAATTTCCTGTATGTTATATACAGTAAAATGTTTCTCTTTACTTAAACTATCTACACCATGTAACAGTGGGGGTAGGATATAATTTTAAACAGCTTGCTGAAAATTAAGTGTTTGTGCTTTAATAGCAGCTATGTCTGCTCTATTCCAGATAGACATGCCTGAACCAAAAAGGCCAGAAACAGTGCCTGCTGCACTGGTAACATCTGCAGTGTCACACCTAGTGCGTGGTGTAGGTTTAGCATTAGGTGCGGGTCTAAACACTCCTACATGATCAATGGTATGAGATCCACTAACTGGATCATCAGTGCGGGTTTGGTAAGCAACTATGATGCCCCATATGAACTGTTGTGCCAAGAAGGGATACTACTACCTGTGCCACTGTGACGTCTTCAATATTGTGAAACCTGTCTGTGGCTACTCCCTGGAACATCTCAATTGGTCCTACACATTGGGTGATGATCTACAGTCCTACCTGACATGCATGATGAATCCGAATCTTCACAAGCTGCATCTTCAGCACCTGATGCCGAAACAGTTGCATCACGAAGGTACCTGGAAGAGGTACATCACTTCACTTCATGGCTCAGAAAAAAAATAGAAGTATTTGCCATGTGACAGAGATCAATCTCAGCCATATTCCAATGTGTAAGATTGAAAATAACTGGGACATGCATGAATTGTATATTATTAATCAAGGATCTTGAAAGGTAAGTGGCAGTCAAACCACTAGGAGGACCAGTCTTCTGGGGAGGACATTCAGTCATGTCTTCTTCAGTGGGTGGGACTGCAGAAAGAAACAGAACTTTAGTAGCTACATAGCTGTGAAGACAGAAAGCACATGACTCCTCAGAATGGAGGCAGTCACAAAAGGCAGGATGTATTAGAGCAGTAAGTTTATAGCGACCAGTATGTCTGGAAGAAGTTTGTCAAATACAGAGCGTACCATTTGGGGAAATCCCCATGCTGGGCCATCCCTGGATACTATCTTTGGATAAATGAACTACAGAAAGTGTGTAACCGTTAACTTCAGTTTCCCATTGTATTTGCAATGTGGACTTGTCTGGAGCTACTACCATGGCATTAAGAGTAATCAATTTGTTGGGAACATTAATATGGACTCCCACTGAGGCTGAATGTTCAAGTTTGATAAGCAAATGTTTTATATGTTTGTATGCGTCTGACAGGGGTTTGTTCTGAGAGTCAGTCAGAGAAAGTAGTCCCACAAGGATGAGGCGGAGCAAGATAGCCATCTTGCCAGTGTACCTGAAAGAAACAGAAAATGATTATTAAGTGAGGGATACTATTCCACCCAAAGTGGGTTAGGAAAAGTAATTTTAGTCACCTTTATACAACTTGAGCTTATTAGCATGGAACCACTTGTCGGTGGTCCGTCTATGCTGTTGAACACTGATCTGATAAGCAGAAGGATTGAGTTTGTTGACAATGGGATACGGGCCTTCCCATTTGCTGGCAAATAAATGAGCTGGTGGTCTGTATTGGAGAAGCATGACTTGGTCTCCAACTTGCCAGTTGACTTCTTTGGCATGCTTATCAAAATGGGCTTTTGCTTGTTGTTGAGACTTACCCATATGATTGGCAGTGAACAAGTGTGTCTTCATGATGTCATCATGAAGTTTTTCAACATACTTGTCTATAGATACTCTATCTGCAGTAGGGGTGTTGAGGTCAATCAACAGGTTCTCAGGTAATCTCATGGCTCTACAAGTCATAACCTCATAGGGTGTGCACTGAGTAGTTGCTACAGGAGTACCCCTGATTGCCATCAGTAGTAGTGGCAAGAGGGAATCCCAATCCTTGGGATTGTCATTGATGAATTTGCATAACTTCTGTTTTTTTTATCATTGAACACTTTTTTTGCACCCCTCCCGGATGGCCCCCAGCCCTGTCATCCGGAATTACTGGGGCTTACCTTACACCCAGCCCGGGAGCAGAGCCTGCGGGGAGTCGGTCGCCATCCTGCCACCAGTATTACACCCAGGGGCACCAAGATTGGGTATGCATGCATGTGGAGGCATGCATTAGTCCCACAGCCCTGGTATTGGACCCTTTCCTCCCACCCCAGGCCTAGCGCCTGTCTCCTTCTGGCCCGTGCTGTCTCTAGCCTCCACCAGGTGGCAGCCATCAGCCAGAGAAAGCCCTTACACCTCCCTGGAGAGGAAAGCTTGCCTGTTGGCAGCTCCATACAGCTCTGCCCTCCCCCCCGCGACCAACCTCTTATGGCCCGGGCTCATTCCCGAACCCAGGTTGCCGGCATGCCACAAGATAAGGCATCCAGTGCCTCAACCCTCAGTGCCATCGGGCCAGCTCTGCGTAACATCTCTTTGATTCTTCTGTTTTCTGTTTCTACCTGGCCTGAGGATTGAGGATGGTATGGGATATGGATTTTTTGATCTACTCCAAGGAGTTGGAGTGTCTGTTTCATCAGTTCAGCTGTAAAACTGCTTCCCTGGTCTGAGTCTACCTTAAGGGGTAGGCCCCATCTGGAGAACAATTGATCCACCAGGATCTTGGCAGTTGTCTTTGCCATGTTATTCTTAGTGGGGAATGCCTCAACCCACTTAGAAAACAATTCTATGACAACAAGTGAATACTTATCATTCTTACTTGAGTTAGTCAAGGGGACAACGAAATCAATTTGTATCACATTCCATGGTCCAGATTGCCTCTGTGGCAATAGTTTGGCATTTCTTTTCACTGAAATTGGGTTGTTCTGGGTGCACACTATGCAGTTGTCCACATAGTGTCCCACATCCTTTCCCATACCGGGCCACCAGACAATGATTTTAAGTCTCTGGATGGTGTTATCTACCCCCTGGTGTCCACCAGTGGGGGTATCATGAACCATATGAATGAATTCAGTTCACAAAAATTGTGGTGCAACCCACAGTTTATCACCTGTATCTTCCTTTCGATACCAGATGAACTTCTGATCAGTAGGCAGGTGTATGTTGTCAGAGTGTCTCTTGTATGAACTACCAATAGGTAGTACCTGTTCAGTTCCTTTGTCCAGGAATTTGAACACGTCTTTTAGTTCTGGGTCAGATTTCTGTGCAGCAGAAAGGTCCAGTGGAGGTTCTGGTGCTGGTTTCTGCCTGGTGTTAATGGCTCAGAAAACAGCTGCCACAGCTACTGGGTGAGTCATTGTCCATGTCACCCCCTCAAGTGCCTGCTTTGGCAAGTGTATCTGCTCAATCATTGAATTCATGGTAAGGGTCAGATTTGCAGTGAGTCTTTACCTTGTTGATGTACAGTTTATGAGTGAATTGTTGCATCAGGGTGTAAATATACACAAACAGATCCCTGTATTTGACAGGTGTGCCATCAAAGGATGTAAAGTTATTTTTCTCCCAGAATGGTAGAAATTCAGTAAGGGAAGAGCAGACCCAATTAAAGTCTGCAAAGATGGCTGCATCCTTGTCACCATGGGGCATGATCTCTAAAGCACAGGCCACACCTGCCAGTTCAGCATACTGTGAGGAGATGAGAGTGCATTTCCTGGAAATGCACCTGAAATCGCATCTTGATCTAATATGAGCACACCAAATCCTGCTACCTGTTCTCCATCCACATAGGAGGTGGAGCCATCTGTAAAGACACAGTACATGCTGGTATCCTCTAAATCATCTGGTTTAGCCAGTAAGAATCAGGTAAATCAGGAGGCTGGAGTGCACAATCATGGGGCTTACCTGTATAGAGTAGGCCATGGGCCAAGATGGATGGCATTTTTGCAGGTAGTACTTTGATGTCCCTTTCCTGCAAAAGCAAAGACCAGTGGGTAAATCTGGTGTTGGAAAGTGAACTATCTTTTACCTTGTCTGAAAGCAAGAAATTGTTTAGGGTGCGAGATGTATGCAAGACAATAGGTGCATACCCAGTGATGTACAAGGAATGTTTGACAGCCCAGAAGGTTTCCAGAAGTGTCCTTTCACATAGACTATACTTTCTCTTTACTATGGACAGCATCTGAGAAGCATAGGTAATGGGTCTGAAGTACCCATTGTACTTCTGTGCCAGCACTGCTGACATGGCCGCATCACATGTGGCAGTCTCCAAATGGAATGAGTGATTTGGGTTAGAATTGATCAGTGCTGGGGCTGATGCTAAGGCCTGCTTGAGCTGTGTAACAGCTTCAGTGTGAGTGAGGCCCCATGTCCATGGGATGTCCTCTTTCAGAAGTTCATACAAGGGAACAGCCATCAAGGCAAAGACGGGATAAAATCCCTGGAGTAGTTTATAATTCCCAAAAAGCTTCTGGATGCTGCCACACTAGTAGGAAGTGGCAGATCTTGAAAGCCCTGGATCTTCTTTTTTTTCCAACTATTTTTCCTTCTGGTTGCAGCCTGAAGGGCTTCTCTCAGGCATCCTGGCCTGATCCTGCCTGCCTGAGATCCCCCCATCCCGAGCCTCCTCTCTCCCTCTGCCTCCTGCAGCCAGTACTCCTGGCTTGACTTCTCCGGGGTGGGGCCACCCCTTTTCTTTGGGCACTCTTAAGTTCTGAACAAGTTGCAAGTGAGGACCAGGGTGGAGGAACTAGAAGGCTGGGCAAGTGGGATCTGGCAGTGGGCATGGAGGTCGGGTGCTGTCACCTACCCCACAGAGCTGAGTTTTTCTGTGTTCTCTTGTGCTCCCCCCTCCAATGTCATGAGTGTGCAGTGATATCTAGTGCTGGTGTTTGGGCTCCCACACACATCGGCAAGGATGTCTGCCCATGACGCTTCCCCTGTCTTCACGAGTGCTCCAAAGTGCAGTGATCCCTGCCTCTGTAGGGAGTCACTAGTGCTGGGAGATGCATGCCTCCCATGCCCCAGGAGAGGAGAGCTGTCATCAGATGCTCAATCCTCTCCTCTCTGGCCAGTGCTCGGAGACCCGGGCTCGCTCCTGAACCCAGGTTGCTGGTGTAGCATGAGGTGTGGCATCCAGCGCCTCAACCCTCAGCACCACCAGGCCAGCTAAGCCTTGTATCTTCTTGACAGCTGGGTTTCTGCCTTGGTCTATGATACGTAGGCCAAGGAAGATGACCACTTTTTCACACAGTTGTACCTTAGAGGGGTTGCACTTGAGGTCTGCTCTCTTGGGGAGTGACAGAAGTTCATCTAGAAGGACCAAATTATCTTATTTCATGCTGGTTGCTAAAAGCAAGTCATCCACATACTGCAGGAGACACTGGGGTGTGGAGAACCCCTGCAGGGCATACATCATGTGGAGATGAAGGAGGGAAGGGCTGTAGTGAAAGCCCTGAGGAAGACAGACCCAGGTGTACTGGCTTCCATCAAAGGTGAAAGTGAATTTGTATTGGCTTGTCTTTGCTAATGGGAGTGGCCAGAACCCATTAGAGATGTCCAAAGCTGTGACCCACTTTTTGTCAGGTGTCAGCAGCTTGAGCACAATCAAGTGCTGATGTTACTGTTGGGGCACAACTAGGGGTAACTTAATTAAATTTCCTGTGGTCAGTTGCGAGTCGCCAAGCTCCATTTGGCTTTTTCACAGGCCAAACTGGTGAATTAACAGTGGAAACACAGGTCCTAATCACTCCTTGCTGTAGCAGTGATTGGATGGTCTCCCTCAGTGAAGGCAAGGCTTTAGCAGGGAATGGGTACTACTTCTGCCTCACAGGGTCAGGCCCTGTGATTTCAATGTTAGTGTGCATCCTACCACAGTTGTGCTTGTTGGTGGCAAACATGTCAAGGTGTTTTTGCAGCAAGGGTGTAAGCTCAGAAAAAGTAATGACATTTGAACAAAGCCATGATGTCATACTCCTTGTTGTTATGGGAGATGGCTGCCATCATGTGTGAGTCTGGAATGTTGACAGGATGACCTTGTCCTTTGATCTGAAGAAGTAGCCTGTTAGCTAGGTCCACTACACCACTGTGTAGTGCTAGGAAGTCAATTCCCAATATGCTGGGGTGATGTCATAATACCATGAGGTCAAAAGCAAAATCAGTTCTGAGGTGGCCTACCACCACAGCTAGCAGAACAGATTGGTAGGTGTGTAGCTGGGTACCATCTACACCCTGGGCACTGGTCTTCCAGCTGGTAGACTAGTCAGATGAGACTGGGTCCTCATCATGGAGGACTGACATGGCTGCTCTGGTATGCAGAAGCATGGTAAGTTGGAGGCCCCCAACTGTGGCCTTTACAGAAGGCCGTCCATTTGTGTCAACAATCAGGTCACTCAAAATCTGGACTGCGGCCTGTAATTGTCAATCAGTATTTTCAGAATCAGCATTGTCATCCTGTTCCTGAAATCTGAGGCCTGCAGGATCTTACAAGACCTCCTGTATGTCTTGCATAGGGTACAAGTGTACCTGTGATGTCACAGGTGCTGCGACAGTCTGCACGCATAGTTCCTTTTTGGTTGTTGCATCAGTCTGGTCAGTAACCAGTGCCACAAAAGGATTCTTCCCTTGGCTATTAGTTTGTTTGGAGGCCGAGGCCAAGAAAGGGTTCCCATGACCGCATGGCTGTCTAGCAGTTGGAGCAAGGGCTGGCACGGTTCATGTAACCTTAGCCATTCTCTCAGCATGGATCTCCTCCAGCAGCTTGCAGAGGGTCTCATTCTCCTATTTGATCTGTTGATAGCTAGGACCATTACAGTTCTGGCTGTTTGCATTTGGATTTTTCCAATTGCTCTTGTCTCTGTTCCTGTTGTTTTTATAGTTCCAGTCCCCCCCTCCCTTGTGCGACTGCTTGTCATCCGAAGGAAATACCAAAATAGCATGCTCAAACCTATTATGTTATTCCACACTGGAATTCACATTTCTTCTAAGGGGTGCTGCTAGGTTGTGGCAAACAACATACAATCCAAAGATACTAGCATACCCCCCACATAGCATAACATTTGAACTTTCCACTGCCAAAGTTGGCTATATTTACTTCAAGCTCCATGTGAGGAGAGGGTCCTCTTAGTTTCAGACTGGAATTCCAATTTGAGTAAGCTAAATTACCAACGTCAAGGTGGGGCCCTTCGATTTAGTCCCTAACTTTCCAGTGCCTCAATAACTACTAACTGACTCTTTTATACTGTGTTCCCAGCAAGGATTTTACATAGGATATCTTCTTCCAGTGTACTGGGTGGTTAATACTGACTTCATTATATCAGGCTCTACAAGGATATTAATACAGGTGTTTAAAGGAAATATGCTAAGAAGGAGCACCACAAACTCTCCAAACTCAAGCAAATCCAAAAATAGCATTGAGGCACTTGAAAGTTAATCACCTGTGTAAAATCCTTGCTGGAAGCACAGTATAAAAGGAGTCAGTTAGTAGCCATTGAGGCACTGGAAAGTTAGGGACTAAATTGAAGGGTCCCACCTTGATGTTGGTGACTTAGCTTACTCAAATTGGAATTCCAGTCTGAAACTAAGACGACCATCTCCTCATATGGAGATTGTCATCAGAAGGGGTATAATTTTTCTGGTTGTTGCCCTCCATGGCATAGTGGGTTGGGACCTTGGTGGTGGGCTGTATTGCAGCCAATTTTTCGGATCTGCCGGAAGCAAGGTTATGGAGGTAGACCTGATAGGCATGCTCCATTTTCATCAAAATATTCACAAAGGAGTCAGTACTCAGGTAAACATTGAGTTCAGCCTTTTCCCGCAAGGCCAGAGTTATGTTCTGGATGTACAAGTCTTTGTACTCAGTTCTGTCTTGGTCTGCAGGTTCACCTGCTAGGCCTATGCCAGTGTTGTATGCAAGCCATAACCATTGATGGTAGGCTGTGGGGCTTTCCTTGGTGTTCTGTTTAACCTTGTAGGCCAAGCGAGTTCCGACGATGCCGTGGGAGTTGATGGCTATGAAGGCCATGGCAATGTCATCATAGACAAGGGTGCTGGAGTTGCGTACTGTCTGTGGGAATTTGGTCCAGAGGGTAGGTTTGACTGTCTGTTGCAAGACTTGAACCTGGTACTTGGGTTAGAGAGAAAGCTTCTCGCAGATGGAGCACACCTTCTCCAAGTGGCAACTGAGATTGTCAGTTAGGCCAATCTGTTCGCTACATTGGGAAATTTGCTGGACAGAGTGAGCAACTTCCAGGGGGTTGGAAGTATGAGTAGTTACATTCAATTCAATATGTTTCATGGTGCCACAAGAAGCAGGTTCTGCTGCTGTGTCAGTGACTGCCTTGTATGATCCTGAATGATGGTTTATTTTAACATTTTGTCAATTTGGTCCTGGATGGCCCTCTTTTGGTCTCCAGTTCAGTAATATTGCTGATAGCTTCCTGAATTAGGCTGTAAATCTCCAACTCATCACCCCTGATGAGAGGAGCAAGTGGAGGCACACCAAGGAATACAGGCCTTCCATCTGTGTCATGGGGCAGTCATCTTGGCATTGTACATGGCTTCCACCATGTTTGTGTAGATATAGTGATGCAGAGAGCATGCTGACATAGGCACCATCTTGTGAATGACTGACAGAAGTTACACCACCACGGGGTTGGACTGCCGTGTGATGCAGCACGCCTTGTAATCAAAGTCAGAGTCTTCATCACTGGATGACGCAATCTCTATGAGTGTATACTGAAACCCATTAATGGCCTTAACATGGCCGGCAAGAACCTCCAGTTGATGGTGCAGCTTCACCATCTTATCTCTACACTTCTTGTGACAAATTCTTGCAGTGCCCTGCTCAATACCTTTTTCAACCTCACGCTGCAACTCTCTATATGTGGCGCCCAATTCAACATTTTCCCTAAGTTCTTTCTCCAACTCAGCACTCACTCTCTGATACTCCTCTTTCAACTCAGCATTCTCCTCTTTGCCCTCATTCTTATCACTCAAAATATCATTCAAATACACTAACTGTTTCTTATCACATTTCAGCCTTTCACAATCATCTCTCAACATACAAATTTCTCTCTCAACATCTTGAGCAGCACAGTGCAACGGTCTGTTATTGGCATCGTGGTGGGATTATGTCTCCTCCACTAGCTTCTGATCCTTTTTCTGTAACTCTGATGCCTACAAGCCCACCTGTTTGTTTAAAGCAGCATTTTGCAATTCAAGGGAAGCACACCTCTCTGTGAGACCCTCAACAGTAGTATATAAAGCCGCAGTCAAAAGACCTTTAAGGTTGTATTTCTTGGTTGCTTGTTTGGACTCTACATATTGGTCGGTTATAAGCAGCAATGTTTTTTCTGCAGATTTTGTGTCCAGTGCAAAATCTGTCCATCCACCATGGGATGTGAGGTAGTTTGAGACATCGAGTCTCAGTTCAGCGCAAAGTTCAGACATGACAAATAAAGGGTAGACAAACAAACAAAAAGCAGTTGGAAAACTGGACAAAATCCTTGGCTCCATCACCAACTGCTTTCCGGTCCGGTGGGCGAATGGTGATGCCAAGGTGATACTCTGTCATTCACAGAGGGAATGTAAGAGGGGTCCAGTGTGGATCTGTCACGCCCAAGACCAAGACGGTGTGGGTCTGCCACAACCATTACTGCTGTAAGTATGATTAGGTCCAAGTAGGCAAAAATCGCACTATAGTACTGGACATTCAAATAAATTAAATGAAATCTTCTTTTGTACCTTCTAACCTGCACACGGTCGCTAAAATGTAAGTTGGCAATAAAATTACCATTCTCGGGTTCTTGGTGGAACTGCACAAAGGAAGAGACAACAGACAAGTGGTACTCATGTGGTAAATGGAATTTATTACAGATCAGTAATACAGGCTTACTACCAGCAGTGTAATCACTGGGAGAACTACCAGTTTTTCTTACCTAGGTAAATGCAATCTCTCATTTATTCTAGTCTCAGAGAAGCTAAGTGCTGCACAGGGTCTTATACCATGATAATTACAATAGAAACAGCTAAAGAAGATACATAAAATGTGTATAATTGGCCTAAAAACAGGTGGACTGAGTAACTGTCCTAACTAACATGAGAAGTTGCTTAGCTTGCATAGATTAAGTAACACAATAGGGCTTCTATAAGTCCCAAGATCACTTGCAATTACAGTGATGCACAAACACTAAAGATGGCACTGTTGCCTTACTTATCATAATACAGTAAAAACAGAGTGAAAAGCATCTCTTATAGCAGTAAAACATGATGGAGCATAATATGCACTAGTAAAATACAGTAGAACACAGATCCTGACACTTATGCTTATACAACAAGTGTCTTTGCCCTAAGGTTCGTACATGTACCTACATATATGTTGCTGTCCGTGAGGTGAGGGTACAATCAGGGGTGCTGGACCATGGATAACACACTGGGGTGCCCACCCCACGTGTCGCCAAACAACACACCAACACTGAGATGCCCAATCCCAGATGTCAGCCACTGAAGTAAAGGAAACTATCCCTTACCATGCTCTGCTGTTTTTAAACACCTGAAGCAAGGAAACCATCCATTGATGACAAAGCCCCCAACTCCCTTCTCAGCATCCACCACCCAAATACCCCTCACTTACCTGTCTGTGGTACAGTGCTGGAATCCTTTCTCAACCGAACACCTTGCTTCGACCGAGGCCGAATGAATTGACTGAAAACAAGGTAAGTCTGGTTAATGGCTTTTTATGACTTTTGAATTTTACTCAAAAGATTTACTTTTTTAACATTTGTGTCACAAATTTTCAGCATAACCTTTTTTTTTACCCTACTTCATGAACAAAGCAGACGTAATTTTTCAAATTCCCCTCAAAACATGCTTTAACAGTTGCTCCATGAAACAGTCTTCCAGATGATATTTAAAAAATTCCACTTGTCTATCTTGAAAATTTGGGGTCAAAATACCAAAAAAGAACAACTTTTTTTTTTTAAAGTTGAATATTTTTACTGTTTACTCATAACTCTGTTATTTATGCCCCCACCTCTAGAACAAAACAGGTGTAATTTTTTAATTCCCCCTGCCAAAAAATGTTTTTGCAGTCACTCCGTGAGATCACCTTTCACATAGATTTAAAAATGTAACCTGTGTCGATCATCAAGTGGGATAATAAAAGACTGTGTTGAAAATGTGGGATCATGATAGCCCTTTTATTACTGCATCTCATAAGTATGACAGGTGTCACTTTTCAAATCCTGCCCAAAATGTCATTTCATGCTGCAAAAAGAAGAAATTTTTTTTCATACTTGCCGTAATTTCCCTTTCTGTTAGTTCCTACATTGTCAATGGGTAGTAATAACCTATGGGTATTTTGCACCCCTATTATGGAAAATGGCAGCACCCAATGGCTGAATCAGTCTTAGGATGTTGAGCCCATGAGGATTCCAGAAAGCAGCAACTCTCCAGTCACTATTGTCTTTGCAGTGCCTCTAAATATGGAATAAATGCCATACTGGTTGACTTGACATGAAAAGTACACAATTAACTGACTTCACAGACATGACTCTAGCCAGAATAAAATATAGTAAGCATTGGCCTACCTCAACAGAAGACGAAAGAGAAAACTCTCCATTCTCTGGACGTCAAGAGAGTCCCCAGGCACCACGAAGACAGAAACAGGGACCCCAGACAATCCAAAGTACTCCTTGTCCACCCAGATCCATATCCTGCCACAGTTAATTGTGTACTTTTCATGTTGAAGGTGAAAACTGCAATTCAATGCAAAATAGTGCAAGGTTAATCACTTGGGACACAAAAAAATGGGGGCAGAGTACACACTTGGGGGAGAGATACTGGCGGTCACAGGACAAGAGAGAGACCTGGCAGTTATCATAATTGATGACCTGAGGGTGGCAAAACAGTATGGAAAGGCAGTGGGAAAAGTTAACCAAATGCTTAGCTGCATAGGGAAGTATATCACCAGCAGATGGATGGAGGTAATACTTCCCCTGTATACACCGCTTCTGAGGCTGCACCTCGAGTACTGTGTGCAGTTCTGGAGGCCTCATCTTTGAAAGGACAGGGACAGGATGGAGATGGTACAGAGGACAGCAACCCAAATGCTGGAGGGCCTGCATCGGAAGACCTATGAAGAGACGCTAAAGGAATTAAATGTGTAGTCCCTGGAGGACAGGAGGAGGTGGGGAGGAATGATAGAGACATTCAAATATGTCAAGGAAATTAACAGGGTACAGGAGGAGAGTATATTCCAGAGAAAAGCTTGTTCCAAGAGTAGGATTCATAATATGAAGATGGAGGAGGGTAGGATCAGGGGTAACGTGAGGAAGTTCTTCTTCACGGAAAGGGTGGTGGATGACTGGAACAGCTTGCCAGAAGAGGTGGTGGAGGCAAATACAGACACAGGTTTTAAGTGTGTATGGGATAGGTACATGAGTATATTGTATAAAGGAGGGAGGTGGGTAGCGGCCCCCCAGTAGTGGCATGGGTAGCAATATTAGGGGGATTTTAAGGACAGACTTGGTGGGTCAGGTGGTCATTATCTGCCAACAGAATCTATGAACCTATGAATCTATAGTCTAAGTATCAACATGAAAGAAAAATACATTTTGTATAAAGGCAAGGACTGTATGAAGAGTAAGCACTCACCTGCAACAAAGGAGACCCTTTCATTAACATCAAATCTGAATCTGTTAAATCTGCGTAGTAGTGACTAACATTCTGATGTGGAACTGCTCTCATTATTATTATTTTTTTTGGCATATTTAAATAAACATAAGTGCAGCAGGCAAGCCACGTAGGAATGTCCAGACAGACTTACAGACAGAGGTTAAAGCAGGACAACAGACATCCCCATACTGGCATACTAGACAATATTCTCCTGCAGGAGTGAGGCTCCCAGGAGAGCCCCATTGACAATGTAGGAGCTAACAGAAAAGGAAATTATGGTAAGTATGAAGAAATATCTTCCTTCTGTAGTGCTCCATATTGTCAGTGGGAAGTAATAAGTTATGGGTTCTAAGAAGTGTTAGCCACGAAAAAAATGGGTGGGGAAAAATATTGTTCCATGTATCAACCACTTACATGAAAAGAACTCACCTACTAAGAACCACCTGCAAACATCTGTGACCAAAAGCTGCAGTAGCAGAACTTTGGACATCCAACCTGTTATGCTTAGTGAATGTGTGGATGGAGGTCCATGTAGCTATCTTACACAACTGTAAAAACAGATGTAAGACAGAGTCACTGGATCACCTGGACAACAGTGGGAGCCTTCATAATGAATAATGGGACTGATCTAAGAAGCACCTTGTCTTTGAGCAGGACAAGGAATGAATCTTTGTGGGATAAAGCCTGGACATTGTATACCCTCACACACTCAGACGTAGATTGAAATCTTGGTTAAACAGCTTCAATCCATGTACTGTACATGTTTAAAGGGTAATTCTAGGTCACAAATTTGTATTTTATATGGTCTCCATATATTTTGTATGTATGTATGTATATTGTAATGCAAGTCTTATTGTTTTTATTGTATTAACTTGTGAAAAAGGGCAAACATGCTCATCATGTTAACAAGTATAAAATATAAAAAATGAAATGAAAAGGTTAGTAATCCTCCTAGCTAAGCACATTGTATTAGTGTCAGTGGCTCAGCAGGTAACACACTCAACTCTGAGGCCACAAGATCAGAAGACTGTGGGTTCAATCCCCACACCAGGCACTTGGGTTAAATCCCAGTACTGACACTGTAGTGCAGCATGGGGGTGCTGAAATCCTGAGGTGTCGTCTTTCAAATGAGATGTTAAACCAAGGTCCCATCTGCCTGTTCAGTTGGATGTTAAAGATGCCATGACACTTCTTGAAAAGAGTAGGGGAACTTTTATTCAAGAACCACAATGACGGATCTATGTGATAATGGTGAAAGCCTAAAGGCAATTACCATTATTCAGAAGTCAAGAGTGCCAGAAATTTATTTTGGCATTCTGACACCCTGGCGCACAGCAAAATGGTGCCAGGGACTTAGGTTTTAGCACCCCCTACTTAAGTATTCTCAGCTCCAGGGGAGTGCATGTCAGGGATGTGTGTGAAAACATAAAAAAAAAAAGTTTGGGCTAGGCGCAACAAAAATGCATCAGCACCCAGACCCAAACCCAGTATCCTGCCGACCAATGCTGCCAACCCACCCACCATGCCACGGGGTCAGCTCGGAAACCCACCACAGCACCACCCCTCACATTCCCTCCCACCCCTTGTTGTACATGCTCGCCCCCCCAAGCGCATATGTATAGCGACATCACGTCACTATATTCACTGACACCCCCCCATCCTGCTGCCTTATCCTACGGTAGCCCTCGACTCATGCGCTGGGGATTGGGTCACTGTTATTGTAGGCGCCCAATCTCTAGCACTATTGTATCGTACTACCACAACAACACTTCACAGTACATAAATACAAAAGGACAAGAAACAGTGTACATAATAAATCTCCAACATAACCTTATTTCCACACAACCTAAATTATCTATTTTTTACAATATAATCTCAACTCCCCTACCACCCTAAACCTTAGACCCTTTCCTATTTCCCTTCTTGTTTTTCCAATTCTCATTTTACCTTAACTGTAAAATGCTGGTATGATCTATCTTTAAGACCTCTTTATCTCTTTATAATTCTCTTACCAATAGGTTTGTGCAAATTTTCTGTTTCCCATATTTCCAGACCCTTATACCATTATGCATATTTTCTAAAATACGAGAAACCTTTCCACCACATTATCACTATTTTTCTTGGATGCACCTTCCACTCCTTTTTAAACATTCTCTACCATAGCCTGTTCACATTGTGAACTAAACCCTTCATACGGCGTCTCTTTTTGTTGCAGTAGCAACTGGCAACAACTCTGCCATAAGTAATATTTTAGGCATGCAAACAACACCTGTAGCATGCTGCTATTGCAGTGCCTTAGTAGTGTAAAAATATTCCTAACACTAAATTTGAGTAACTTAAACTCATTAGCTAACACATCTTCAACTTGTCAGCCAGGTATACCCATAATTGTTTAGCACAGTCATATTTAAACAAAAAATGGTCTTGAGTTCCCACCTCTTCTTGGTATCCTGGGAATAAACAGTTTCTTTCCCCTATGGCTTTGTGTTTGTGGTTTCCACGAACACCTATTCTCCCATTCGCCATCAGCCACTGGATGTCCCACATCTTTCTGTGGACCCTAGGATTATTCAACATTCTGACTGTAAATGTGTTACTGCTTGGTGGTCCTCCTTTAAATTCAGGTTCTTTTAGTCCATTCTCCCAAACTATTTTATTATACATGTCTTTCCCTGTTACTTGATTTAGTTGTTGTCTTCTAATTTTCCATTTTTGTAGTTTTGTTATTGTCTTGATAAAACCCTGGCACATCTAGTTTCTTAAATCCTTTAGGCACCTCTTCTTTCCAGCTCTCATAAAATTTTCCCATTACATTCCAGACCCACTTACTCCAACATAGAAACATAGACTTTGACAACAGATAAGGACAGCTTGGCCCACCTAGTCTGCCCATTTCTCTACCTACTGGATAAGCTGCAGATCCTAGTTAACCAACAGCCTATTTATTCTTACCCCCCACAAGAATTGCCTTATGTCTGTCCCATGCATTCTTGAATTCTCCCACAGTTTTAGAACCCACAACCTCCTCAAGAAGGTGGTTCCATGTATCCACCACCCTCTCTGTGAAAAAATATTTCCTTACATTGCCCCTGAGCTGTCCCCCCTCTATCTTCAAATTGTGTCCCCTTGTTCTTGCACATCTCTTTTTCTGAAAGATGCTGCCCTCTTGGACTTTGTTGATTTCACTGAGGTACTTAAAAGTTTCTATCATGTCCCCCCTCTCCCTCCTTTCCTCAAGGATGTACATATTAAGCTCCTTTAGTCTCTCCTCGTATGGCTTCTCTTGAAGACCCTACACCATTTTAGTTGCCCTCCTCTGGACTGCCTCCATCCTGTCTGTGTCCTTGCGGAGATGGGGTCTCCAGAACTCTACACAGTACTCCAGATGGGGTCTCACCAACTGTCTGTACAGAGGGATAACAACTTCTTGTTTTCTGCTGGTGATGCCTCTCCTATACATCCCAGTATCCCCCAGCCCTCCCTACTGCCTTCTCACATTGCTTACTAACCTTAAGGTCATCTGATATGATTACCTCCCAGGTCCCTTTCCATTTTTGTTGTTGTTACTACCTCCCCCCATTGTGTACTCTTCCCCTGGGTTTTTGTTTCCCAGGTGCATGATTTTGCACTTCTTTACATTGAATCCAAGCTGCCATACTTCTGACCATTCCTCCAACCTTGCCAAGTCCCTTCTCATCCTTCCCACCCTCTCTTGTGTATCAACCCTGTTGCAGATCTTTGTGTCATCTGCAAAGATGCATACTTTTACTTCCAGGCCCTCTGCAATGTCACTTATAAAGACATTAAAAAGGACTGGACCCAGCACTGAACCCTGCGGGACCCCACTAGTAACCCCCCTTTCTTCAGAATGGACTCCGTTTACTATTACCTTCTGTGTCCTGTTGTCCAGCCAATGTTTTACTAAGGCTACCACCCTGGGACCCACTCCAGGCTGGCTAATTTGTTTATTAATCTTTTGTGTGGGACTGTGTCAAATACCTTGCTAAAGTCTAGGTAGGCCATGTCCACAGCTCCTCCCTGGTCTACTACTTTGGTCACTCAGTCAAAGAAATCAATTAGATTCATCTGACATTACCTTCCCACGGTGAATAGATGCTGCCTTGTGTCCTGTGCCATACTGGCCTCTAGGTACTCAACAATTCTTTCCTTCAGAAATTATTCCACATTTTCCCTTCCACAGAGGTCAAACTGACAGGTCAATAGTTTCTTGCCTCTGTCTTGCTCCCACTTTTGTGAAGGGGAATCACATTTGCCATCCTCCAGTCCTCAGGTACCACACCATCCTCCCATGATTTGTTAAAAAGATTAGTCAGTGGTGTTACTAGTTCTCCCCTTAATTCTTTTAGAATTCTGAGGTGAATCCCATCAGGCCCCATTGCTTTGTCCACCTTCAGTTTTAGGAGTTCTTTCAGAACCCTTTCTTCTGTGAAAGGATTGGGATCAACTCCCTTATCCAGAGTGCTTCTGTTAATTGGATTAGGTACTTCTCACTCCCCTTTTGTCGTGAATATGAGCAGAAGTATTCGTTCAGAATCCCTGTTTTTTCACTGTCCCTCTCTGCCCAACCACTGTACATTCTATTCAGCATCACTATCCCCCCTTTGTCTTTCTACGCTCTTTAATGTACCTATAAAAGGTTTTATCCCATTTCTTAACCAAGTTGGCTATCTTTTCCTTAGTTTGGGCCTTTGCTAGTCTGACTGCCTTCCCTGCTTCCTTCTGCCTTAACTGGTACAGTTCTCTGTCCTGCTCCTTCTGTTTCCTTATACTTCCTAAATGGTACAGTTCTCTGTCCTGCTTCTTCTGTGTTTCCTTATACTGCCTAAATGCTATCTTTTTCTCCCTAACCTTCCCCGCCACCTCTTTTGAGAACCATAGTGGCTTTTTCTTTCATTTTGATTTGCTTATTTGCTTCACACAAAGGCTTGTCGCCTCTGTGATGAAAGTTTCAATGCTTCCCCATTGTTGCTCCACCCCTCCTTCTTGCCTGTTTGCTAGTGCTTTTCTAAGGCACTCTCCCATTTGGCAAAGTCAGCCCTCCTGAAGTCCAGTACCCTCACTTTTGTATGGCTTGACTCTGCAGCTGAGTTTATCATGAGCCACACTGCTTGGTGGTCACTTGTTCCCAGATGGCTACCCACTTCTAGATCTGAGATCCTCTTACTGTCCCCTTTGTCTTTTTCTCCATTTACTCCTGCCCTTCTCCCTATCGACATCTCTATCTTGGTGTTTACCTCACTAACTACCCTGATTTTTTTGAGTGGGGCTAGGATTTCCCTTCTCCTTTCCAGCGCCTCCCCTCTTGGCTAGTTTAAATGCTTGCTAATGAAGCATGTAAACCCATCAACTAGAATCCTGGTTCTCCACCTGGACAGATGCAGACCATCATGCCAGTATAGAACTGCATCACTCCAGGTGGACCACCAGTCCCCAGTGAAGCCAAACCCTTGAGCTCTGCACCAGTTTTTCAACCACTGATTGAATCCCATGGTGTGGAGCACCCTAGCCTCACCCATGCCATAGACAGGCAGCACCTCCAAGAAGGTTACCTTGAATGCTACTTGTCTAAGGCCCCTCCCCAACTCCACAAACTCCTCCTGCACTGTTCCAATCCCTTTTCCAGCCGGGTCATTTGTCCCTAGGTGGACAATGACACCCAGCTCCCTCCCCTGTGCAGCTGCTCCTGCTCACAGGAAGCAAGAGTAGGGATACATTTTATTCAAAACAAAAATCGTGATTACATATAACAGTGCAATATTCCATACATCACAAGTAGTTCATATATTAGCTTGAAAATCTCAACACTTTTCCTACATCTTAAGGTTAAAGGAAAACTACACCCAAAACTTGAAAAAATATATGCTGTGCAGAGTGTTTTAATTTGTATGTGAAGTTCTAGTGTTTCCTTCCCTCTGACTGGTATTGGGAGTTTCTCCTAAATTAGCCTGCTAGCTTTAGGGTAGTTTTACGACCCCTGGAGATCTCCATATCAAATAGTTTTATTGCATTTCTTTGTCCTGCAGTGCACCTTGTTTCATGTGGTGGTGATGTAGCAGAGCCCATAAATCCAGTAGAAAGCATTGCATTACAATCAGTTCACAACAATAGAGATGGCTATATTTTAAAATCTGTAGAATTCAGCTTGGTGACCACCCTCATCCTAAAGGTTTTACTGTCCTGAAAAACTTTGCTGCTGGTAATTTTTGTGCAGCTTGTGAAGCTTCCAAGATATTTAGTTTGTTTGGCATGTGTGTGCTGAATGTTGGGTCTCTCTTACATCACTGTCACATGAGACAAGATGCACTGTGGGAACCAGAAATACAATTACGCTAACAGGTATGAAGATCCCCAGGGGTCATAAAACTAGCATAAAGCTAGCAGGCTAATTTGGGAAACACTCCTAATACCAGTCAGAGCGAAGGAAACACTAGAACTTTACATACGAATTAAAACACTCTGCACAACATGTATTTTTTCAAGTTTTGGGTGTAGTTTTCCTTTAATCTACATTCTTCTCGCTCCATATCTCTATAATTCTCCAGTTCATATTGTTCTTATGGGTTTACTTCTGTAATCCAAGGCGTATTTTTCCAAAGTTCTGCTATAGTTTCCTGTGGAAGTTGGGCACCTTCTATTATATAAATATAATTTAAATCTTTTATAATTTTATTGCATACTTCAATATGAGAGGAATCCTTCTGCTGGAGTTTGAATACACATCTTACCATCCAGATATTCCATTTTATCACAGTAAACAAGAGACAGATTGTACTTAAATTCCATTTGTTCCATTTTGCAGAGACATATCCATACATAATATTCTCATATGTTATGGATTCCATTAGTGGTTCCTTCCACTTGTCTGCTATATAGCTCCAAAACCCTTTAATAAAGGAACATTTGAAAAACAGATGCTCTATTGTTTCACTTGTATTTGTACATTGTGGTCTACTGCATATACACTCTTGTGCCTGCTTATGTTTTTGATTGTTTTTTATATTGAATTTTTCATGGCAGGATAGCCAGTGGAAATCCCAGATATGAGTCGGAATTCTTATATTTTTTAGAAGTTCCCCCAATGATTGTTTGTACTGCACCGGACATTTCTCAAATACTATAGGTACTTCACATAGTGCTATTACTAGATCTTTATATAATCCTTTATGGGTGGGTGTCGAAATTATTTGTCTGGGTGATACTTTCCATTGTTTTACCCGCAGGAAAGTTTCTCTTAAATACTGAAGGTGATCTGGGCCTTTTCGGACTCGTAGTTTATTTGATTCCCAGTCATGAAACCAGTCATGAAACCAGGTCTTACAGTTGTCATATAACCAATCTCCCCAGCTTTTTCCTGCATTAGCTACCAAGGGTTTTATGTTTGTTATAAGGAAAATACTATTGAAGAAAAGGATGGGGTTGGCCATCCCAAGGCCTCCCTCCTTTATAGGTAAATATAATATGTTTCTCTTTATCGGGTTTAACCGGCTGCCCTAGATCGCCTGAAAGAAAATGCTTGGCAGTGTAGTTTCTAACTTTTTTTGGGGGGGGAGCACACAACTTAGAAAAAGAAATACTGGGACTACACAATTTTTTATTAAGTATATCCTTTTCTTCTTACCCATTTTACTTTTGTTCCATACCTCCACTTTTTTCTTCCCCACTACTATGTCTGGAGTCCCAGATTTTACTCCTAGAATTTAACTTGGGCCCTCTATTAGCTTTATGGGTTCAATATATATATATATACACATATATGTATATGCGTATGTGTGTATATATATATATATATATATATATATTGTAGTGTCAGTGGCTCAGGAGGTAGCACACTCACCTCTGAGGCCGGGAGATCAGAAGGCTTGGGTCTCATCCCACACCAGGCACTTGGGTTAATATCCCAATACTGACACTGTAGGCAAGCATGGGGGGGGGGTGCTGCACTCCTGAGGTGCCTTCTTTCAGATGAGACATAAAACCGAGGTCCCATCTGCCTGTTCTGGGGGTAGTTCAGGTGGATGTTAAAGATCCCATGGCACTTCTCTAAAAAGAGTGGGGAATTTCCCCAGTGCCCTGGCCAAATTTCCTCCCATTCACTAAAAATACCACCAACAGCTTAATCTGGTTCAAGGTCAGTTGGCATTTATCTGTATTCTCCTCCCCCAGGTCGTGCCTGAAAATAGGCAGAATTTGTCTAGCGCACTTACCCAGTCAACAAAAAAATTAAAAAAATAAAAATATTGTCCTTATTCCCCCCTTGGGGCCCCACTTTTTTCCCACAACATTTTCCTAGGTTCAATGAAGTGCCAGATATTGCACCAAAGACTTTGCATTCTACTGCTCCTGCAATCACCGATTCTTTATCTGCAACCAATAGGCACACATCATCAGCATAAACTAATGCTTTAGGCGAAACTTCGTTATTTGGCTCCAAAATGGGTTTAATAGATTGCAAAGTCTCTATTTTATTTAACAGAGGGTCAATAAAAAAGCATATAATAAGGGGCTCATGGGGCATCCCTGTCGCACCCCCTGCTTAATTGGGATCATCGGGCCCAAATTTCCATTAATTACCGATACCACTGTAGCCATTCTATATAATGTTTTTATCCATCCCACTAAATTTGGTGGGATTCCATAATGGTATAATACTTCCCATAAAAAATTGTGGCTTATTGAGTCAAAAGCCTTTTGTTGATCCAGGGACACTACATACCCCAAGCATGCTTCAGAAGCTCCATATGCAAAACTCTCTCTTATCCAAGTGAAATGGTCATGTATCGACCGATTCGGTATTGTACATGCTTGCTGTGGTGAAATCACCTTTTCCGCTATCAATGTTAACCTTTTTGTTAAAATTTTGCAGTCTGCATTGAGCATGCAGATAAGTCTTCAATTGTCCAGATTCTCCTTGTCTCCATTTTTATATATATAAATCAATGTTCCTTTGTTAAAGCTTAATGGAACCTGTTCAGACTATAACATCTCATTATATACTTTTGCTAATTCTTCATTTATTTGCTCTCCTAATATTTTGTACAGCTCATTTGGTAGCCCGTCAGACCCTGGGGATATGTTATTTTTCAATTGTTTAATACTTCCTATTATTTCTTTTGAGGTTACTGGTTGATTGGTTTCCACTCTGACTTGAGAAAGAGGGGGTGGAATGTGTATGTTCTGTAAATAATTCCTGATGTCTTTCTCATTCGAGTGGATTTCTGAGAACAGATTTATAGAGTATCCAGTGACTATACTGGATATTTTTCCTGCTGAATGTTGTACCGCCCCTAATTTGTTTTTTAGTTTAAACATTGTATTTTTCTCTATTTGGTGATTCTTATGGCTAAAGGGGCATATATCCTGAGCTCTTCCTTGGGTTTCAGATCTTTGTTGTTGAAATAGATGGGTTGATTTTTGTTTTAAGAATTCTCTTATTTCTTTTTGGATTAACTGTATCTGGTTATTCAAATTTTGGCCTGCAGTATACATTATAGAGAATACATTTTGCAGCTAATGGCATTGATGTAAGTACCTTAAGTATGCCTGGTTGCATTTTCCCCTGCTATATTGTTTTAGCAGCAAGGTCAGGTCATGCTTGGTGTCTTCCCACCACCTCACACTGCTTTCATAACATTCACAAACTGATTTCCTTGTTGCTAATAGCTGGTTTAAGGATAGCAGTAATTCTTGATCTGATAGTAGGGAGGTATTAGATCTCCATACTCCTGGACCCTTCATCTCTGCACTATTGTCCTCCATGGAAATAGATACCCTTTTATGATCAGAGAACTCCAGTAGGCAGTCAGCCTTAGAAGCTTTAGAAATCACAATATTTAAAGAGACAAAAACATAATCAATACATGTTGCTAAAGTACCTTTTTGAAACATGGGAGAGTGTAGGTTTGTTACTTCAAAATAGGCGTCTCTTAAATGTGCTGTATCAATAACCTTGCACAGTGATCTAGTGTCACAATAAATCTTTTTAGTTGTTGCGTGTGAGCTTTTATCCTGTAAACTAAGTCCACAATTAAAATCTCCTGTGAATATTACACATTTTGAGGTTTGCAGGAAGGGTTGAATTTGGTTTAGTGTGTCTATTCTGCCTGACTTCATCTGGGGGGCATATCTATCTATAAGTCTGTATGCTTTATTTTGTATTACAGCATCTAATATTAATACCCAGCCAGGTATTAGGTCAAATAATTTTAGTAGTTTAAAATTGATACCATGTACTAATATGCCTATCCCTGAACATGTTTCCTGTCCTATGGACCAGAATGATGGTCCACTTAACCAGTGTCTCTGGGCTTGTTTAAATTCTGAGTTAGTGTGGAACCTTATATCTTGCAAAAAAATGAGACCTAGATTTAGCATGGAAAGGAAGGCGAATACCAAATTCCTTTTCTCAATCCTAACAGTATTTACATTTATAGTGTGGCATTCAAAGGTTGAACTGGCCATGTTAGTTCCACTTTAGGGGGAGCCGTGATCCTGGGCTTAGGGTCATTTTCTTTATTTTCTCCTACCTGTCCCTACACTACCTTTTGTTTTTGTCTTTGCCTTTCTTTTTTGGCCCCTCTACCTTTCATGCCATTTTCTGTGTCTGTTGTCCCATCAGGGAGTGAAGAGGGGATCGAGGATGTTTCTGATTCCTGTCCAGACTCTCCTGATGAATTCTGTAGGGGTTGGAAGTCGGAATAGGAGAGGTTTTCACTGCTTTCGGGGGGGGGGTGTCACTTTCAATTTTGTTCTGATTGACCTTCTAAAGCCTACCCATGCTGGCTTTGATGGGGTGGCATTTCTTTACAAACCTGGGTTGTCTCAACAGAGCCTATTGTTTCCATCTCCTGCACCATGGGGGTGGGCTCCACGGGGGTGCTCATCGGGATCTCTTCCTGACTACCCAAGTTTGAAGGTCCTGCCATATTAGTATCAGGCTGCGGTGGATGATTATATCCTCTAATTCTAGCCTTTTGTGCCTGGGTGATGATAAATTGCTGGTCTAATCCCCCATCATGATGCTCTTGATTGTGAGCTGCTCATATACAGTTTAGAAACATGTGGCCTAGTTCATCACACAAGTTACATTTTGTTTCATTAAGACAGCCTGAACTGATGTGTTTTGCTTCCCCACAGAGATTGCACTTCATTTTGTCACAAACATTGCTCAAGTGTGTAGGATTCCCACACCTGTAGCAGGCCTTTGGTTGGCTTGGATAAAACAACACCCCCATCTCAGCCCAAGAAGAGAGAGTAAGGGAGGTGTAGGAGACCATTTTCATTAGACTTCAGTGGTACTTTCATTTTCCAGCCACCTGTCCAGATATTGTCAGTATTTAAAATGGCTTCAGCATCTCCTATAACAGTGCATCTCATTTATACCCAGTATAGTACATCTGCAAGGTCCACGCCTTCATTCCTAAAGAGGATTGTGATATTT
Organism: Neoceratodus forsteri; assembly: GCA_016271365.2. Taxonomy (NCBI): domain Eukaryota; kingdom Metazoa; phylum Chordata; order Ceratodontiformes; family Ceratodontidae; genus Neoceratodus; species Neoceratodus forsteri. Next base: position 706,115,866 of record CM057453.1, read on the forward strand.
TTATAGGCTGGTTTAGTTAAGGGTATTGCCAGAAATGGGGACCACAAGGCTGTTTTCTTTAAGGCGTGATATTTTGTCCAAAAGTGTTCCAACCCTCGAGTGGTTTTAAAGCTTATATCAAAAGTTGATTCCCCAGAAATATGTATTAAGGCATATAATTCTTGTGAAAAAAATTTCATTGAATCTTTCAGGAGGTTCCTTGCTTCATACACCCGGTCTGGGGTTTCTGGTAGGCCTCCTATATATGACAATCTCACTGCATTATGCCTTTTTGCTGGTAGCACTGGTAAGTGGAATAGAGATGAAAAGTTTTTTTTCTGTCTATCTGGTAACTGGTTTAAAGGAGCTTCCAGCCGGATATGAGGAATTTAATTTCCAGTTGTTACTGTCTCCAAAGGCAAATTTAATACAGGATTCTGAGTCAGTTCTAAGTCCTTTGGTATATTCAAAGGGTCCACTTCTGGCATGTCTTTTTTATTATTTGGCAGAGGTATCTCAGGGCTTATATTTATAAAATCTTCCAGCACCAGCATTCTCATCAGGGAGGTGCCTGGGTTCCACCGTGTAGCACCACTGGGTTTTTCCCAGCCTTCGCCTTGCAGGGCCCTCTCCACAGACCAGGCCTCACTTTCAAGGGCAGTACCACTTTTTAAAGAGTTAGCCTCTGTATTCTTCTCATTTATATTTTTAGAAGAAAGTTTAGTACTCACAGATCCCATTTCAGGTTTTGCTAAAACACTCGTGGGCATTTCCTTAGCAGTTGCAGTCGTTGGGCCTATATGCTTCTCTGTAACATCCAGCTAATTTAGCATGACAGTGTTTGGCAAGCTGTCAGTTTGGATACATTGAATTCTCTGCATTAGAGCAGCTTTCCTAGCTCGGAACATCTGTTCTTCCATTTCTATCTGCCACTGTAACTCTTGTGTTTCTGCCTGATTCATCTCCCCTTGTACTACACTCCCTTGCTCTTCTGATGCCAAGGAGCACTCTTCTGCTTCCATTCTCTCATCTTCACCTGAGATCCCATCCATAACTCCAGTTTGTTCTTTTTCAACCACTTCTGTTTCTCTTTCTTCCATACAACGTTCAGAGTTTTCTATGTTTGGTGAGCCATTGGTCTCTAGCACTGCCAAGGTTTGGGAGGAGACCAGCTCCCTCACCTCCACAACATCCATCCTCCTTCCTGTCTTGCTCCAAACTGAGCTCCTCCACCCTGCTCACAGAAAGTCAGACCCCCTGCTGGCAGAGTAGGGGAATTTCCTCAGTGCCCTGGACGAATTTGCCCCCATTCAGTAAAAATACCACCAACAGCTTAATCTGGTTCAAGGTCAGTTGGCATTCATCTGTATTCCCCTTCCCTAGGTCATGCCTGAAAATAGGCAGAATTTGTTTAGTTCACTTACCCAGTCAACAAAACCTAAATAAATAAATAAATAAAATAGTAACTAAAAACACACCTTGTAAGATGTCATACCCAACAGTACTGGTGAAAGCAGTCTGAAAAGGCATCTCACAAAGAGCATTCAGAATCAGAGTCAGATGACATTGGGGAACCGGGAATCAGAAGAGAGAACTGCTGCTGATAGCCAGGAGACAACAAAAAACCTTCATGGTTAGTCCCTAAGGACAGTCCTAATGGAGGCTCCAAAGGCTGTCACCTGAACTCTGTGTATACAAGGCCAAACCTTTTTTTTTTTTTTGGCCCAAGCTGAAAAAGGTGTCTCTTGTGTGAGCATAAGCTGTCAATGTGGAACTCTTCCCAATAGCCATCAGAGAGTCCACCACCTTTTTAGAAAACCCTTGTATCAGGAGACTCCTCCATTCAGGAGTCAGATCATGAGCTGCATTGCTCCTGGATTTGGATGCAGAAAAGGGTCCTTGAGAGAGAATGTCCCACACCTGCACTGGGAGATGAGACGCTGCGCATTGAACTAGGTTCACTAAGTCCACAAAACTATGGTCTTCTGAGCCACTCCTGAGTTATTTGAAGAAAGCTTCCTCTTGAGAGCCTCGTTTTGAGTATGACCTTTGGGGGGAGAGAGGCAGAGAAGGGATGGCATACGTTCTGCCAGAATTCCACTCTGGAGACAGGGCTTTCACTGCTGCTGCCTATGGACACCAGTAGCAGCTGAGGACATGTTAAAAAGTGAGCATGGCAGCTGGAGGTGAACAGATCAATCAGAGGACAACTGAAAACTATAACACAGAAGGTTCAACATCCTCTCCCCTGGATGAACATTGTCACAGCTTAGTCAATTAGCCTGAATGTTCAACTCCCCCACCAAGAGACTGCTAACAGATAGAGAAGATTCTCCTCTGCTCACAGCCTGAGAGCTGTGGCTTCTTTCAGCATCTCCCTGCTCTTTGTTCTCCCATGATTGCTTAGGCACGCTACAGTGGCAGCATTGTCTGAGCTTGTTTTTATGGCTTTGGAGTGCACTTGGCCTTGAATAAGAGGGAGAGTGAGGCTCACAGCCCTAATCTCCAGAATGTTTATGTGTAGGTGCCCTTCTTGCACTAAGTCCCCGAATGGGCAGGTGGTCCAGGACTGTCACAGATGTGGCAATAGTGAGATTCTGAACTGATAATCCTCTATGATCAGATCCCAGGATGAGAGAAACTCTATCTGTAGGGACTGTATGAGAAGGTGACCCCACAGGACTAGCTCTAGCGCTACCAACATGAGGTCCAGAATCTGTAGCAAGAGATGAGCTGAAACTGATGATGGTGCTCTATCACTGGACCTCTCTCAATAGGGTTTCCTTTTTGGTTAAAGAGAGGAATACCTTCTCCTAGTCTGCCTTGAACACCACTGCCAGGTGTTAAAGGGTTTGAGATGGCTTGAGAAAGATTTTCTCCCTATTCACTACCCAACTGTGAGAGTCCAACACCTCCAAAATCCTGGCCACTGACTTTCTAGCCAATGGCATGGATGGTGCTCCAAAAGACAGATCATCCATGTAGGGATAGACAGATGTCCCTTGTGATGTGGATGAGTCAGCAGGACTATGAACACCTTTGAGAAAAAATGCCAGGGGCTGTAGCCAACCCTAAGGGAATACCTTTTACTGGAGGTGCTGTACCAGGACCATAAACCTGAGTAAGTGGCCCAAAGTCCATCACACTGCTTGTCTCTTAACTTGGTCAATAGGAACTAGGAATGGCAGAAAAAACACCCCTTTGGGTGAATAGTTGAAAACACTATTGCATAACCTAAAGCCAGAATTTGCAAAAACCTAGGTATCTGAAGTTATCTGAGTCCACCTTTGAGAAAAAAATTGGGTCACCTTCCACCAAGGGAAGAGAAGTAGAAATGGACCTGTGTACCCTCATCATGAGGTGCCCGCTTTCTGCCCTGTACCTGTGTCATGTCTTTGGGCATGGGCTACTCTACTACTATTTCTGTTGAAACCAAAATAGTCTACTTAGTCCTCTGGTTCCTGAAGTTCAGAGATGGAGGAAACCCTCCTCAGAACTATCTCTTTTGGCTGCCTCCTTGACCTGTTTGGCATTGATGTGGCCTTTGCTGTTGTTTTTACACTGGAAGGTGACCCTTTTTCACTTTTCATTCAGGCCAGAACTGAACAACAGGCCTCTCTCAAAGGCTAGATCAAACATCTCGGTCTTTCAAGCCTAATCAAGTACAAGTACAAAAGTTTTTATTTTTGTTCTGCAAAATACCATTAGAAAGTTAAAAGAAACATTTAAAATCATACAGTAGTATGCACAATATACAGAACAAGAAAATATTCAACATTAGTTCACAATTACAGAAAATTTCATCTACAGTGTAAATAGTACATCATTCATATTGCACAAGACACAAAACACATTCTAGAGATGTGTAGAGGCTAGGAATTTAGTCAATCTTTAAAGCAATTTATCATCTGCAGAAGCATATAAATCTATAATTATTTGAGAGGGAGACAAAGGGAAGCATGGTATTCACCCAGACAATAGTTTCTAGTTCTTGTATAAAGAGGGCAAATTAATGTAATATGTTTCAAATCGTACTCAAATTTCAAACCACAATTACAATTTTGAGAGTTTATTCCAGGATCTTTCTGCCTAAAATGAATATAATTGGCTTTATAAGACTCCAGCTGAAATCTAGCTATGAGTCTTCTTAACTTAGGATTTGAAATTTTAGACACATAGGGTTCAAAACCGTATGTTTCATCTGCTTATACCAAAAATAAAACTTCAGACTATGCAGTTTTCCAAGATCTTTAGCAACTGCTACATCTCTCACTCTGCTTTTTATAATTTCTTTTAAGCAATAATTTGGGATAAAGATGAGATTCACCAATTAAATACGCCAGACCTAAAGGAAGCAGATGATTGTTATCTTTCTGTGTGGATGGAAATGCATGGCCCCAAGTACTATAGTCAATTTCTTCTTCTAGACGTTTCCTTGCTAGAGAAGTTTCAGGAGCATTTAATAGTGTCATTAGAAAGAACAACTGTCTTTCCAAAGCATGAGTTTGTAGAGAATACTGGTCCAGTTACAGCCTTAACACTTCATCAGGAACCGATTGCTCCACTAATAATACATTTCTGTATAATTTATTCATCATTTTCTCGAGCTTTGTTAAATCACCTGTTGCTCATGTTTCAGAGGCATGCAAGATGCTAGGCTGGACTTTGGCATTTATTACCTGCAGATAACCCTTAACGGTTTCCTTACCTAGCTGATCAGCTACCCATCGTTGAGGCCACACACCTTGCATAGCTGACACAATGTGAAAAGGTGGAATGAGCAAGTAAGTGTAAGTTTTTTACTATGGCATCCCTTAGGAATGGTGGAGGCCATACATACCAGCTGCAAAAAGCACACCCCCATTGAACTGGGGAATAAAACCTCCCAGGGTTGTAACCCCCAAGTTTAAGGCTCTGGCAACCACAAAGGAGGCATATAAAAGTGTATAGGTTGTGATATTGGAAGTAAAGGTTCTTCTACATGCAGCACCCACTTGCTTGTTGTGCGAATCCATTAAGACCAAGAATCCTTCACTAGGAGTAGTGGTGTGCCTGACAAAATTAAGAATCACCTTATCTGTCAGAAAAGGATTTTTCCATTTTGCAAACATGAAAAAGAGACACTGTACCTTATAGCTTCAGTATATATCTTCTTTGATCTGCCCATGCCCATTCCTGTTCAAACATTTCGGTCACAGTGAAATGCACAGAAAACACTTGGAGCAGGAAAAAGGGCTTGGACAGGATAGGATTGACATCCACCACCACCATGGATTGTACCTGCTTGAGATGTAAAGATCTGTGCACCTCAGATATCAGATAGGGGGAAAAAGCTGACATTAAACAGGGGATGGATAGGAAATCCTCCTTTTCAGGTCTGTCCACTCCTCTTCCTCCACCTCCTCAGAGGGTCTGTCCTCCTTCTTAACAGGTAACTTCTTTAGGTCAGGAGTATCTGCAAGAAAACCTGATATACTCATCCCAACCCTCTGAATGGTCATGGTCGGGGTCTGCCTGCAGAACTTTAATAGCAGCAATGTCCTGCAGTGGCACACATGGACATGTCTGTGTGCCCCCCTGACCTGAGGGGCCCGATTGGGATCAGGTGTGTCTGCTGGGATGTCCTGCAGAACATCATGGCCCAGAAGCTCTCCAAGAACAATAAAGAAGGATTTATGCAATTCTGCTGCCAATGTCAACTGGTACACCAGGTGCACACCCCCCCCCAAGCTTGGAGGTCTGACTGGGGGTACCACAAGAGACATTATCTTGAGAAAGACACAGGGGTAAAAAGGATCCAATGGGAAAAATCCTTATTATCTTTTCACAGGTCTAAAATTTCTGAAAAGCAAAGGGGTCTCTGATATGACATGGTACCAAAGAAAAGAAAATAGAGAAGTGCTTACCCATTTTGAGCATTTTTCACACACATAACCTAACTTTTTTTTGTAGAACTGGGTAAAGCCTGTTTTTAGTGGTGATCCAAGAGCACTGGAGAGATAAAGTGACTTGCTCAGAGCTGCACAGTATTTGGGGCCTATGCACTATGGTGTGGAGTGGCTACGAGCTGTGTATCTGTGGTGAATAGCCACTCTGCACCCATTGTACCCCATATGTGGGATGCACTAAGGGGGGGGCATGCAGCCCCAATGCACTCATCCTTCAGGCTCATAGACTGCAACATGCTAGGGGCGGTTTGGGGGTGTACCGCCACTACATGCCATTCACTAAGATGCATAGTGCTGACCACAGGGGTGAGAAGGAGGACACCTGTTATGCAAGGGAGAACCCTGACATAACTGCCCTCTGCACCCTGTCCTGTGCACACATGCCCAGAACCCTCCAACACACACTGGTGTCCATACGCCGAGGACCGGAACTACATGCCCCCACCCCAGACCATGATGGCACCCCCCAACCACACACTGCGGCCCCATCCTGGTGCTAGGAATGACCTCTCCACAAGCACTGCAACCCTTTGCCTGGCATGTCTGGCTGGGCCACCTAACCCTGTAGCCCAGTTGCAGACCCTTCCCCTGCAATGCTGGCAGGAATGACTGCAAACCCCCAGTCCCCATACCTTCCTGTCAGTGTTACAACCACAGACAACCAGTGGCACAGCCCTCCACACATCACCTTGGCTGCCGACCATCCAACTGTTGCTGGGCGCATGCTGCCTATAAATAGGCAGCACACACCCAGCAACAGTTAGAGGCCAGCGGCTGAGGTGGTGTGAGGAGGGCTGTGCCACTGGTCATCTGGGGCTGCAGCATGGACAGGATGGTACAGGGACAGGGGGACTGATGATGGTCACCAGTGGTGTGGCAGGGGCCTCAGACCAGGTCAGTTGGTAGGCGTGGTATCCCATTGTGTGTGTATGGGGGTTGGCATGCCCATCATGGGGAATGGCCAGCCACATGCTGGGTGGTGGGTTTCTGGTGTGTGCACATTGGCTGCCCATTTTGTCAGGGTTTGGCAGGCATTGAGGGGTATGGCCATATGTTGGCCAGAGTATGGGGGTCCAGCAACTGCACCTAGGTGAGTAGGGGCTGCCATGTTAGGGGGGCTTTGGCATTACAAGGCCACTGGCAGGCATGAGACAGGGGGATCTGTGTGCATCAGGGGGGCACTGATGGCTACAGGGGCTTTGCCTCATGGGTCCGGGTGCCTGTGGGGCTATTCATACACCCAGATCTGTGTTGTGCTGTGCAAGAGATACACTCAGGGACCATGTCAGGCATCCGACTGGATGCCTTCTGGGTTCGCTACTCTGCTCACGGCTACCCCCCAAGGATCTGCATGCTGGGAGGTGGGCCCCCTGGACAGGTGGAAGCCAGTAATGAATATGGCCAGTGTACACCTGTCTGCAGGTGCAGAGCTATGCAGGAGGGATAAGTGCCTTTGACATATATTTACCACCTGGTAGTGCATTTGAGCCCTTCAAGTGGGGGTTGAGGGAATCAAACACGTCTCCTGAAGGAACCAAGCTCAATCTCTAACCTTTATGCTATAATAACATCCCTAGCTCTGACCCCCAGCACCAAGGTGGGACACAAATACTAAAGAAAAGCTTCCAATTTGGTCACACTTGCTATTATAAAGATTTTGGCACACTTGGCTGAAAAAAGGGATAGAAACAAGATCACTGTATCTAGCAGTGAATTTAGTGCAGGTGTGTGCACTCTCTGTGCAGAGCACATGTGTAAAGTCATGATGCTGAGTGTGACATCAGCACAAAAAGGAGGGGTATGCACACGAACACACAGGTATGTGAAAAGAAGCACTAAAAGTGAGAGGAAAAACACAGCATATGCTTGATGGCCACAGGAGCCAACAATGGTGGGAAGAGACTGTGCAGCTCAATAGAGCCAACAGAAAATCACCATTCAGCTAGTTTATTTATTTATTTATCAAGTCTAGGATTACAAATACCTTTGAGCCATGGCTCTTTTACAAAGGTTCCATGTCAGAGAAAAACAAATTATGGGGAACATCAAGACAGGCATTACAACAAAGTGGACATTGCAAACAGAGTACAGATTAGTACAGTTAAATACAGTTCAAGGGTAGCATTGTAACAAGGCAGCCAGCGGCATTTGTCAGAGAAAACAGACAACAGATAAGAAGTGCCAGAGTCATAGGGAGAGGGAAGAGGGTAGGTGGGAGAAGGAATGTAGGAACGGTGTCAAGAGGGTGAAAAGTGCAGCATTGGGTATACCAAGATGTGAGGGTAGAATCCAATGAGGAGGGGAGGAGAGGGGGGACAACTAGAGCAGAAAGGGAAGTGGAGAACAAGCTAGTGGGCAGAATAAATGCCGAAATGAAGAAAGAGGAGAATACTCTGCACCAAATAGTACCAATTCTTCTCAGGCAGACTTCAAGAAAAACTAGAGGGAACCCAAAAGGAAAGCAAACCTTCAAAACAGAGCCCAAATAAAAAAGGGGCAATGTCCCCAAACCAAACAGCCAAAAAAGTACAAAATAAGACAAAGAAGAATAAAGATGAGACAGGCAAGATGGAGTATTCAAGGAGCTATGAGAAGTAGCTCTGGCATGGTTTTCCTCCCGGCATGATTTGTACACCCCAGACCCTATACTCAACAAGAACGGAACTGAGTGTCTGACCCAGAATTGATGGGTTATTAGTGTGAAGAAACTTATAACAATAGGGGAAAAAAATTTAAACTGTTTCAGAACTTAGGTCTCAGAATGACATAAAAAATAACCTAGTCATGGTTTAAACCAACTAGCTCTATGAAAACAGTATCAAAATCAATAAAATATTTGGAGATGTTAACAAGAATGAAATCCGGGGAAAAAAAATAAAAATGTATTTAAGAGCAGCAATCCACATATTCACCTGGGGCAAGAGGAGTGAGCCCTCCTAATCCCACGGTGAACTCATTGCACCAGAGACCAGAGGCTCCAATTTTTTTTCACAAAAAATCCAATATCACAATCGTCCTTTGCAACTTGAGAAAATTAGGAGAGCAAGACAATGGAGACTACACGAGACCCAAATGGGGAAGCAAATACCACTGAAACAACAGAGATACTGTACACGTTAATGAGGTCCCATCTGTTGACACTGAGAGTGGAGTACAATCCTCAGATGCAGCCCAGAATCACAAGGAACAAAGGAGCTGCCTGAAACCTTCAACATCAGGTACTGTTTTTGTTTTTCAAGCTTATTTGCCTATTTTTGAACCAGATAACTTTGTAGATACAGTAGCCCAGAATCAAAATAGGGCACAGGACACTGAGCTGAGTTAGGGGATTCAGGAGAGGAACAAGGTAATACAAGGGTTTGTTCACCCCAGTGAGCTTCAAGCCAAAATACCTGCTCCCAAGGCATCACTTGAATTAGGAACAATTCAAATTATCAATCAGTCTCAAGATGACTCAACCAGAACTATTAAAAAAAGCTTCAGCACAGGAAAAAAGAACACTTGGTCAGCTTTTGCAAAATGAGCACAATTATGTCTGGGAAGACTGGATAACATGGGAAAAAAGTTACAAAAAATAGATAACCTGGGACAAAAGATCAACTCTTTTCAATCAATAATTCAGCAAGTTATAAAAGAAAAAAGAGCACAAAATGGAATTTGTGCAAGCACTACCAAGAATATCGGATCTAGAAGATAAACTCCTTCCATACGATTGAAAGATGAAAGATTTTAAACAAGCCAACAGAAAATAAAAAGAGAAGTTAATAGATTTTGAAGCCCAGGCACGTCGCAAAAATATTCGAATTTTAGGAATACCAGAGCTATGGGACATGCAAAAAACATTAAAAGAAACACACAGATGACAGCAGCATATTTAGATACTGACCCTTGCAATGTGTCTGAAAAAAGAAAGGGATCTCCGATATGACTTGGTGCCAAAGAAAAAAAAAGAAAGGGAAGTGCTTACCCATTTCAAGCATTTTTCATACGCATAACCAAACTTTTTTTTTTGTAGAACTGGCTAAAACCTCTTTCTAGTGGTGACCCTGGATCATTGGGGTGATTTAGTGACTTTCTCAGAGCCACACAGTATGCAAGAAGAGGGTGAGGGAATAAAACCCAAGTCTCCTGAAGGAACCAAGCTCATTCTCTAACCTTTAGGCTATAGTACCACCCCTAGCCATGACCCTCAGCACCAAGGTGAGACACAAATACTAAATGAAAGCTCCTGATTTGGCTGCACCTGCTACTCTAAATATTTTGGCATACTTTGCTGAAAAAAGGGATAGAAACAAGATCACTGCATCTAGCAATGAATTCAGTGTAGGCTCATGTGTGCTGTCCCCGCAGGCCATGTGCACAGTGTCACACTGCTGAGCATGACGTCAGCATGTCAAGGAGGGATGCACATGACCACAGTCAGGCTCATGAAAAGAAGTGCTAAGAGGGAGGTGAAAAACAGAGCATGTGCTCAATGGCCACAAGAACCAACAACAGCAGGAAGAAAGTGAACAGCTCAAAGGAGCCAACAGAAAACTACCAATTGGCTAGTGGACAGAAAAAAGCACCAACACCAAGAAAGAGAAGAAGACTCTGCACCAGCCTGCCTGCCAGCACAGCAGTTGGATTTCTGCTTGTGACACTGATGACCTGGTTCAGGAACAGACCTGGGAGGTGGGGGGCTGGCCAGGGGAGAAGGATTGAACATCCTGGGACTGCTCTCCTTCTCCGAGGGGAGGGAGGGAGGGGAAGAGTGTACAGTGATTTATGGACCTCTGATGGAGGCTGGGAGTACCACCACGACTGGCACTATCACATTAGGGGGCATGGCAGACACTGGATGTCATTGCACGTCCCCATCCCCATGGAGCAAGCATGAAAAAAACCTGGCACCCTGGCATGATAACCCACTCTGCCCCACTGTCCACTGCCTCTGACATATGCTGAGTGGGATCCTGCTGCCATGGCCCTGACCCAGGGGGCAAGCCAGGACTTGCCAACAGTGTCCATTGGGAGGGGAGCAAGCCTGGACATGGGGGAGGCAGGCAGAGTGGGTCTGAGGATAAGGGGAACCAGATAAAGAAAAGAAGACTCGGCATCAAACAGAGCCAATTCTTCTCAGGCAGACTCTGAGAAAAACTAGAGGGAGACGAAAAGGGAAATGACCCTTCACAACAAAGCCCAAATAAAAAGGGCCAATGTCTCCAAACCAAATGACAAAAAAAGCACAATATAACACAAAGAAGAAAACAGACAACAATGTACTTAAAAGTTGTCTATGTTCTGCACAGGCTGCTGAAACAATTCTCTTCTCAGCAGCTACCCTTCACCTTATTATGTTTATGCAGATAAGGTGCTGAGGGAAAATTTAAAGGGAAATTCCCCCAGCCTAAAGTAAAGTTAAGAGGGGAATGTTCCTTCAAGCAAGTTCCAGATTAACTGGGAAAATCCCCTACCTGCCAAACAGAGAAAAGACAAAAATCTAACGGGGGAGCAATGCCCAGAAATGGAGGGAACCCCTCACTAGTGCCCATGACTAGAACCCCCACAAAAAATTAAAGAGGAACTTACCTGAGGCATCTTTTTTGTGTGTTTAATACATCTCTCTCTCTCTCTCTCTCTCTCTCTATATATATATATATATATATGCAGGAGACTTAAGAAAATAGATCCTAAAAAAGTGTGGCAGACATGACCTCCAACCCAAGCACAAGTAGTGGAAATGGGGGAGCAGGTTAGCCAATTTTAAAGCCACAGCTTAACAGGCATGTTATTATTTTTTTGGTGCTCCCTGTCACCAGGTAACCCCAACTTGTTACACAGAATTGCAGCCCCAAGGCCTAATGTCAATTTTCTTCTTCAGGGAAGCTTGACAGGTGTTTCCCCTTTGATAGCACAGCTAAGAGTGGAGGGTTGCTGCTGTCCGGAATCCTCATGTGCTCAATGTTCTAGGGCTGATTCAGTCTTTGGGCTGTTCCATTTCTCCTAGTAGGAGTACACAATTCTTGTTGATTATTACTACAAATGTGGAGTGCTACCGAATGACATTTTGGCAATGGTTTCATAAAAGACACCTGTTATGTTCATAAGGTTGTATCATAAAAACACTATGTTAAAAATTTTATATCAGAATCTCAGAAACAACAAAGTTATGAAGAAATGTTAAAATTCATTAGTGTTCACTCATGACTTTGCTATTTTGCCTGATTACCCCCCACTCCCCCCCCCACACAAAAATGTTCTACATATGTAGGCAAAAATTTTATGTAGATAAAAATGTACTGTTCATTATTTTACATTACAGTTTTACAAACATTCAGATATGATTGACCAAACATTATACCTTGTATGCACATTTTTTAAGAGTACAGTAAGCAATGAAAGTCACAATACAAGTTGTGCAAAAATGGCATTTAAGACACAATGAGAACATCTATAGTTTGTATAATGGATCTGTTTACTTCATAGTCCCTTTTGTCTTTTTACCACTGTGGGCATAGCCCAGCAGGAGTTTTGCATTCAGAAAAGGGCTGATGTCATTTTTGCTATCAAACAACATGATAGAGTATTAAAAATAGATTCCGCTACTAAAACCTCATTACTATGCTGCTTGTGTGTAAAGGAAGCTGTAGAACATTATTTTTCCTCTGGCTTGATGAGTTAATTGAGCCCACAGAAAGTTAACTAATTGTCTTCTGCCAGTCGTTCTGTGTCAGATTACCAATGGATAGTACAGATATCAGAGAAAGCTATTGGAAGTAGAAGGGGTTAACACTTCATTGAGCTTTCTGCATAACAAATAAGTGCTGCTGTTCCCCAAGCCCCTATGAACCCCTAATTAAGCCATTTGACACCACAATCCTAACAGCAGTATTTCTGCTACTTTGCAGGACATTCCATAGCAAGACTCCCATTGTTGCCTGTTTTGAAATAATACACCAACTTCATTTTCTCAGGCAGGCAGTTCTGGGCTATTGTTTATATTCTACTGAATGTTCTTAACCTGCAGTTTGAGACTATAGGTGTTTACAACTGAATGATAGTAACCACAGTTGCTTCACTTGCAAATAGGTAGGCATGTGTGTGTGTGTGTGTGTGTCTAAATTTTGTTTGACTTAGGTTACACATAGAATCTGATCAGTCCATAACATGCTGTATTGTGATTAAATGAACTGATAAATGGGGGCTTTGGTTTGTTTTACAAATTCGTTTTTCCTGACCATGGATATATTAAAACAAAAAATCCTCAACAAAATGTTTAAAAATAAGGAATTTAGCAGTAATTTAATTGATGTGGTGAAAAGAGATGATCCCTGAATAATTACCTGGTTGGGGGGAGGGTACTGCCACGAGCAGAATGGGACTTCATGGATGGGAGAGCTCATGGCAGCAGAAGAGGCATGATAGCATTAAAAGCTTAATGTTGTGGATGTAGATGCACCAATATTTAAGCATGACTTTAGTAGAGGACTAAGTGTGACTTGGGGATGGGGGAGTGAGTCTTAATATTTTTAGCATAATGGTTTTCTGAAACTTTAATCTTCAATGGGTTACACTCTGCATCCATCTGTACAGTATGTTACTAAGCCACATGCAGTGGGGTATGGGTATAAACCAGATCACCAGACCCGGAGATGAGCTGCAAAATCTGGATTGGGCAAAGCTTGTGCAAATATTGCGGATCCACTCATTCCAGATGATCTGGTTTGGCTTTTACCTATCTGGTCTGGTCCTGATGGTTTTGTTTTCAATCATGCCAAGGAAGGGTTAAAAAACAGACTTCCAGGAGCGGACCAAATACATAAAAGTCAGACTGAACAGTGCAACCACAGTGACTGGATCAGCAGTATTTGTACAAGTTGCACCCAGTATAGCCAGTTTGGATTTTTACAGAACTGCTGTGGTTCAGGTCTGTCAGTCCACTTTTTAATCAATCAATCTTTATTTTATACTTAAAAGTATGTGAGCAAAACTGTCAATTTACACAAATATCTAGTTTAGCATAAAAAGAGAACAAAACACCAGGTCAGACAATTACATAGTAAAACACAGTGGCCCAGATATTCAAAAGGGTTGCGCATGGCGCAACAGTGTTGCGCCATGCACAACCCACTGATGCGCCCTGGCGCGATATTCAAAAGGGAAAATTGCGCAGCACAAATCCCAATGCACTGGAGCACATCAGTAATGTATGCAGGCGCAGGTAGGGGGGGCGTGCCCATGCATACTCTGCACAGCCCGATATTCAGCCCGGAATGTGCAGAGCCATGCATGCGCAACCCCTACCTGTGCCAGCACAAAGTTGATCCCCCCAAAAATGGAACAATGGATGGCCACCCACAGGTGAGCTGCCACATTGCAGGATGCAACAAAGCAACTGCCACCTGTGGGTGACCACCAGAGCTCCAGCTGTACCTGGCAGAGCCCCCCCATGTCCGATCACAGGCATTTGTAAATAAATGCATATTTTTTTCAAATATCCCTGGTCATCCAGTGGACCACTGTGTGCCCGATCGTGGGCATTGGTAATAAATACATATAGCCCCAAACTCCCTGGTGGTCCAGTGGACCGCTGCCTGCCTGATCGCAGGCATTAGTAATAAATACAAATAACCCCAAACTCCCTGGTGGTCCAGTGGACCGCTGTCTGCCCGATCGTGGGCATTAGTAATAAATACAAATAGCCCCAAATTCCCTGGTGGTCCAGTGGACCGCTGTCTGCCTGATCACGGGCATTTGTAATAAAAACTAAAAATATGTCCAATATCCCTGGTGGTCTAGTGGTACCCCACCCCACCCACCCACTGGCCCCACCCACTCCCCGGTCAGCCTGCAGGCAGCAGCATCCCAGCCACCTGCCAACCCACCGCCCGCCGACTGACACTGGCTAGGACACGCCTATTGTCCACACAGCGGAGCTAATGGGTGGGCAGCCCATGGCGTACTACACATTCCAGATATGATGGATTTGCCTGAAATTTGGCAGGCATGGAGCGTTAGCATAGATCTTGGGATCTGTCAAGGTTCGTACTGGTGGGATATATGGTTGTACAGTTATTAAGTGATGTTCCAGAGCGCATTTACGCTTTTTTGTGCATTCTTTGCTTGCACCTACAAGTCACACGCTTTGTGCGACTGGTCCAAAAACTTCAGTGAACATGCATCTGTAGTCCCCAATGTGCCTTTTGAAGATTTTGTGAAAAAATATTAAGTGGTTCAAAAGTAATTCAAAAAACAAGTTTCCCATTATAGTCAATGGGAAAAGTTAACAAAAAGTTTGACAGTGTCACAAATGCAGCTTTTACTGTTGCAAATGACCCTAGTAGTGTCGTGAGTCAGCCATTTTTTTTCAGTTCCTGATCACAGAAATGCTTGGCATTTAAAATTGTGACCCTCTAGGGACACAATTATTTTTGTGTTTACATAGTAAATCCCTGAGGATGCTAGCCATGTCTTTATTTTGGGGTTAAACACCCCAGAAATATGTTTTTGAAATTTTTGGGAAAAGTAATGTCGCAAAGTAGTGTCACACCTGTGACACTTTCGTGATTTATTTTGTGAAAGTGTCACAAATCACGACACTACTTTACAACACTATGGCCAAAATGACAGGAATTGTTTGCCACCCTGCTGCAAAACAACGGTTTGGTCTTTTGGGCTGAAATTTGGAGGGAAGAAAGACAGCATCCCACAGATGTGCCTTTTGGTGGTATGGTGAAAAAATATTACAAGGATGCAAAGTTACGGTACTCCAAAGTTGACACTTTTCCCTTAGACTAACATTCGCGGCGTCCGCGCGCCACTGAGGCCCGTAATCTTGACTTGATGCGAGATATGGACTTTCGTTGAAAAATGCTTAGCCCCTGAAGTTAAGTGCAAACCTAGCCAGGACAGTCATGAATCAAATGAAATTTTATTTTTCTTCTATGTCGTACGGTTTCTGAGGCATAAGCAAGTTAGTATTCCAAGTGCTCATTTTCTGGTCCGAGGCCCATTGCTATGCATACATTCTTTGTAGTCACTGTGTTTCTCTATGCAGCTGTTTGGGACCACTAGGGTGTGCGCTCCAGTTACTGTTACACTTAGCATTTCCACTTGCATTTCCACACCCGATTGCGTTACTGTTCACATGTATGCCACCGTGTGCGTTACCCTTTACGTTTTTGTTTGCGCTTGCGTTTGCATTACTGTTACCATATGCGTCTCCATTAGTGTTTGTATTTCAGTTTGCATCACGGTGCACATTACCATTTGCATTTTCGGCCACCCTTCCATTTGCATTTGCGTTTGTCTTTCGTTCTGCATCATCGTTGCTGTTACCGTTACCATTTGCATTTCCAATTGCATTACCATGACTGTGCATGTTACTGTTTGCATTTCCATACACGCTTACATTTGCATTTCTCTTTTCTTTGGCATTATTGTTGCTGTTAACGTTACCATTTGCATTTACAATTGCAGTACTTTGACCGTGCGCATTACGGTTTGCATTTCTTTATGTGCTTGCAATGCGTTTCTGTTTCCTTTGGTGTTATTGTTGCTGTTACTGTTACCATTTGCATTTACAATTGCAGTACTGTGACCGTGCTTATTATGGTTTGCGTTCCCATATGTGCTTGCATTTGTGTTTCCGTTTCTCTTTCCTTTGGCGTTATTGTTGCTGTTACCATTTACCATTTGCGTTTCCAATTCTGGTACCGTGACCGTGCATGTTCCCAGTTGCATTTCCTTACATGCTTGTGTCTCCGTTTGTGTCACTGTTCGCTTTGGCGTCACTTTGCGCTTGTGTTTCTAGTAACATTTGCTTTTCCATTTACATTTTCATCACCATGTGTGTAACCGTTTGCACTTGTGTTTACATTGCACTTACCGTTACTGTGTGACAAACCATCATGTGGTAGGAGCACGGGGCCTGAAGGGCCTGCACTCCCACCACCACATTCAATTCACTATTTATAGTCCTCATTCTCAAAAAAAAGGGAAATTTATGGCAAATAACTCTGTTTAATGAATCAGTTAGGGTTGTTCCATAGCGACAAAAGCAAGGAAATTCTGTGTTAGGGTTGAAAGGCCCCCTTGCACCACCCCAGTCCGCCTCCCCCAAACGGAAACAGGGTGTGCATTGGTGTCATCGGTCCTAAGTCTCACCCCATTCTCCTATACTTCAACCACCTCAGCTTGTTTACACATGGAATGGGGTGATAGTTAGGACCGACGACCCCAACATATACCCCGAGGCCGGTTGGGGGACGGGCTGAGGGGGTGTAAGAGGGTCTTTCAGCTACACCAATTTCCTCACTTTTGTCACTGTGGAACAACTAACTATGCGATAAACTGATTTTTGCCATAAATATATCTATATATATATTTTTATGGCAAAAAACTCAGTTTAATGTATCAGTTAGGGTCGTTCCATAGTGACAAAAGTGAGGAAATTCAGTGTTAGGGTTGCCACACCCCTTGCACCCCCAACCCCCAACCAACAGACATCAGGGTGTGCGTTGGGGTTATTGGCCCTAACTCTCACCCCATCCCATGTGTAAACAAGCTGAGGTGGTACAGTGTGAAGAATGGGGTGAGGTTGGGACTGGTGACTGATGCACCCGATATCTGTTGGTGAGTGGGTAAAGGGATGGAAACTCTAACACAATTTCTACTTTTGTCACTGTGAAACAATCCTAACTGATGCATTAAACAGACATTTTTTCCATGAATATATATATATAATAGTGGTACGGTAATGCCACTATAGTTAGGGCTGAGTACCCCATCTAATGTTAAAGTGTGAAAATTTGCAGCTTAATAACTTTGCCACTGTATGACAGATTTGCCTGAAGTTTGGCATTCAAAGAGCAGTACCATAGATCTTGGGATCTGCCTAGTTTTGTAATGGGGTTGCAGAGCTATAAAGCACAATAGAAAGTCACATTTACGCTTTTTTGTGCATTCTTTGCTCATGCCTACAGGTCGCACTGTTTGCTTGACTGGTCTGAAGACTTCAGGGAACATGCAGCCAGGGTCCCTGATGTACCTTTCAAAAATTTCATGAAAAAATATTAAATGGTTCAAAAGTTATTCAAAAAACAAATTTCCCATTATCGTCAATGGGAAAAGTTAACAAAACGTTCGACAGTGTCACAAATGCAGTCTTTAGCGTCACAAATAACCCCAGTATTGTCATGTGTCAGTCATTTTTTTCCAGTTACTGGTCACAGAAATGCTTGGCATTTAAATTTAGGACCCTCTAGGGACACAATTCGTTTTTTTGTTCACCTAGTTAAGCCCTCAGGATGCTAGCCATCTCTTTTTTGTGGGGTTAAACACCCCAGAAATGTTTTTCAAATTTTTGTAAACTGTAGTGTCATAAAGAAGTGTCACACTTGCAACACTTTTGTGATTTTTTTTCATGAAAGTGTTGTGATTTGTGACACTACTTTGTGACACTATGCACCCCAAAAATAGGAAATCTTTGCCACCCTGCTGCAAAAGAATGATTTGGTCTTTTGGGCTGTAATTAGGAAAGAAGAAAGCTAAGATCCCACAGATGTGCCTTTTGGTGGCTTGGTGACAAAATATTAGAGGGCTGCAAAGTTACGGTACTCTGAAGTTGACTATTTTTCCCATAGACTAACATTACGGAGTCCGCCACACCTTTTGGGGCCCGTATCTCAGAAAAGCGCTTTAAGATACAGACGTTTTGTCAGAAAAATGCTTAGCACCCTACTAGGGGGCTAAGTATAAAACTAGCCAGGAAAGTCATAAATTATATGAAATTTTAATTTTTTTTCAACGACGTTTGGTTCCTGAGATATAAGCAATTTAATATTCCAAGTGCTCATTTTCTGCTCTGAGGCCCATTGCTATGCATACATTCTTTGTATTCACTGTGTTTCTCTATGCAGCTTTTGGGGAAAAAGAGGTGTGCACTTTTGTTACTGTTACAGTTAGCATTTCCACTTGCTTTTCCGTAACCATTTCCATTGGTGTTCCCATCTACATGGCATTTTCGTTTGTGCTTGTATTTGCATTACTGTTGCCATTTGTATTTCCATTACTGTATCTGTTTGCATTTTGTTTTGCGTCACCATATGCATTACCATTTGCATTTGCATATACACTTCCATTTGCGTTTGTCTTTTCTTTGGCATCATAGTTGATGTTATCATTAGCATTTGGGTTTCCAATTGCAGGTACCGTGACCATGCATGTTACCATTTGCGTTTCTGTATGCACTTGCATTTGCATTTCTGTTTGCGTTACTGTTTGCTTTGAAGTCATAGTTGCTGCTACTGTTTGCATTTCCAATTGCATTATCATTACTGTTTGTGTCTTCGTCACTGTTTGCATTTCTGTTGGCCTTAGCATTTGCATTTTCAGTTGTGTTTCTGTTGTTGATTGCATTACTGTTTCGTTCTATGCCACCGTTGCCTTTACCATTTGCATTTCTGTTTGTGTTTGTGTTACCATTTGTATTTTCCTTACCATTTGCATTTCCATTGCCGTTTTCCTTAACATTTGTGTTTCTGTTGCCGTTAGCATTTGCATTGCCATTTGCGTTACTATTTCTGTTCTCATTAACACTTGCATTTCTTTTACCGTTTGTGTTATCATTTACATTTGCATCACCATGTGCGTTACTTTTTGTGCTTGTGTTTGTGTTACCGTTAATGTTTCACCGTGACAAAAAATCACATGGTAGGAGCGTGGGGCCTAAAGGGCTCTGAGATTCCACCACCACATTCCATTCACTATTTATAGTGCTCATTCTCAAAAAGAAGGGAAATTCATGGCAAGAAACTCTGTTTAATGCATCAGTTAGGGTTGTTCCACAGTGACAAAAGTAAGGAAATTCAGTATTAGGGTTGCCACCCCTTGCACCCCAAGCCCACCCCATCCCCACCAACAGGCATTGGGATGTGCATTGGGAGTCTTCGGTCCTAACTCTCACCCCATTTTCTATACTGCACCACCTCAGCTTGTTTACACATGGGATGGGGTGAGACTTGGACCAACGACCCCAATGCACACCCCAATGCCTGTTGGCGGGGCTGGTGGAGCTTGAGCTACAATGGGTGCAACCCTAACGGTAATTGTCAACTACAACCCTAACTGATGCATTAAACAGAGTTTTTTGCCATGAATATGTATGTATACATTGTGACATTCCTCTACAGTGTCCCTGGTCATGGGGCTCAGTATCCCTCAGTGTTCCTCAGTCCAGTGTCTGTATCTCTTATTACAGTGTTGTATGGTTGGGAGGTTTTCACTATGTTATGCCTGCTGACACACACTGTCTGCAGCTAACAATCTATTTCTCAGGTCCGGCATACAGGTGGAGCTGTGTGCACATCCCAGCTTGTGGCTTCTGACTTGTAATCCCTGTCCGACCAACAGGTGGAGCTGTGTGACCCATGCAATAGCACTGGGGAAAGTACATGGAAGTGCATGCAAAGCAGGCCATAGTGAGATGCTAATGTAGCTGTTTGCCCATGGATTGCCTGAGTAGGCTCATTTGCATAGCGGCTTTGAATATAGCATACTTTTGCCCCGGGCTAACGTGTTTGCACTGGGCTAATGTGTTAGCACTATGCAATCAAGTTAGCCCTGTGCAAACCTCTCAAATGCACAGCACATTTCTACAGTGTGTGTCCTGCATTGTTGTTTGCAGTTGTTGGTGCAACACTTCATTGCTATCACACATTGTCCACCAACTGCTACTCTGCCTTACTCCACCTCTGTGTCCACAGAGCTGCTGTTACATTTTGCACTTTCCTGTTGCTATATTCAGAGCTGTCTTATTTCACTAGATATTTTTGCACTGCACTCCCAGCCCTGTTTGCACTGCTTCCTTTGCATGCTATATTCAGCAGGTTTTGCTCCAGTGCTATTCCTTTGAATATAGGGTGCTAATGGTTCAGGGCTAATTTAGCATGCCGTGCAGTGCTAATTTTGCCCCAGGGCTAAGTTTTGAATATCTGGCCCTTGGTGTCTTAGCTGATTCAGTGAGTGATGCTTTGGCTATATTTTGTGCTCTAAATTTTAGAAGACCCCAAATTCCTTCACACTCTATTCAAATCCAGAGTTTTAAAAATGTAGATTAATCTGCATTAAATGCTGCCTTATCTTCACTTGATTGGTCTTATTTAAATTCAGTTCCCTGTATTGACTTTACGTTTGATTTTTTTCTGTACTCAGTTGATTCCATTACAGAACAAATTCTTCCCATTACATACTTTAAGGATGTGTGGTGTTTCAAACAAATGGTTCTCTAGAGACATCAAAAATGGATAAAGGAGAGAAATTTAGCATGTGAAGCTTATAAGACGTGTCCACCAATTTCTTAATTGAATAGATATCACTGTTTAAGATCTAAGGTTTCTAAATTAGTCAGAAATGCAAAGTGGGATTTTTACAGGGCTTATTTTGAAGCAAATTGGTCTGATTTTATGCATTTCTATGATAATATAAATGCTCTAGTGTCCCAGGAATCTAGGAATACTATAAAGAAATTGAAAGTTAACGGTTTTGAGTTAACAGACCCTTTAGAGACTACAAACCTTTTTATTGTTAAATTTTCTGACTTGTCAAGTTATAAAGTTAATATATCTTCTAAGTCTTCTGTTGATGTGTGTCAGAATAATCTTATTGGGAGACCAACTTTTTATTTCAGGAGGGTTACTGAAAAGGAAGTATTAAAACTAATTTTTTCCATTCCAAATAAATGTAGTGACTGTGGAGAGGGTTAGACAGGTGTTTTCGCAGAATATCTGTACCATATATTGTTGCTTCTTTCTGTTCTTTGTCAATTTATCTCTGATTTCTCAATTCCCAGCTAACTTGAAATGTGCAAGGTCATGCCAGTCCCCAAGAAGTCAAATGCTGATTCTGTTGAGGACTTTAGACCTATTTCAATTTTAAATCCTCTTAAGTAAAATTCTTGAGAAGGCAGTGGCTAACCAAATTAAAGGGAAACGTCCATGTAGGATTAAATTAATCAATATTGTTACCAATGGAAATCTGCTTTACATAAGCTAATGACCAAACTCGTAACGCTTTTAGGGCCAGAATTATAACACATTCAGTTGCCGCTCCCTTTATAGCTGCTGGCATTCATTTTCTAAATCACAGGCAGAGGAAATCAATCAATCAATCAAATCTTTATTTATCCAGGTGAACATCATTGAGCAAGCTCATCTACAAGATGGACGTGGTTAAGTCCAGATTATATTACAAAACAAGCATCAGTATTTACAGGGGGAATAAAACAAAATGGAAGTGCAAATCAGGAAACACACGTACATAACAACAGTTGATTCTAGAGCAACAACAAGACCAGTGAGCAGTGGGAACAGGCAAGTTCACAGAGATACAGATATGGATATTGTTACAGTAATTTTCATAGGAAAAAAGGACAGGCGAGACCCAGGCATCGCTATCATGACAGATAGATAGATGTAAGTGATATAGCTTTTTACCTGACCTGTTTGCAAATGAGTAAAACAGGAGTAGTTATGTTTGAAGGAAGCAGGCAGCCCACCAGGAACTAACACGGCATCTCCAAGGAGCACTTACATTGGGGCTGTGGGCGGCTGTACCACAGCATACTGGAGGAAGGTGTGAGCAAGGTACTGAGGCATGGGTGGAACAGCACCTATCACATATTTAATCCAGGGCTAGGTGCTAGCACTAGCTGTCCAGGTACAATGGACAGTCTGGCCATGGGAAGGTCACAAGACAGGGACAGTATGAATACGCTGTGGTGCTTGGGGCCAGTCATGGTCAATGACTCAAAAGGGAGCTTAATCACTTATACTCCTGATAATAACCCTTTAGCCATGTGGAAGGATTACATCAGTCAGGGAATGAAGCAGTTATAGCAGTTTTAGCAGAGTACGAAGACCATTTGATTTTATGCCGGCATTGGAAGGATCTCCAAAGAGAACTGCAGGAGCCAGTTGGGAGCAGGGGCCATAAAGCGCTCACACTCCAGCTGGTTGGTGGCTTTAGTGGTGCTTTGTTGGAGAAGAGTCTGGCGAATGGTCTCGGATGGTGGCTTGTGAAGGTGCATCCACCCAGGGGAAAGAGATTTTATGCTTTGGGTTCAGATGTCTCTGTCAGACTTACCTATAATGTGTACGATGGGTACAGGGACTGGAAGTAATAAATACATGCGGATTAATAAAACATGCACAAAATGACCTGGGGAATGGCAGGTCCTGTCTAAGGCCAAACTCTGGGAAGCAAGCTAACAGCAGGTAATGATTATGACCTAGGGTAACAGTTGCAGTGTTCACACACACTTTGGGCATATAATGCCTTGAAAGCATTAAGGCTTTGGAGGTAACTTAGTTTCAGTAATTTTTGCATTTTGTTCCACAAGGTCATCGACATGAAGCTAAAGGCTGTTCTGCCATAGCAGGTGGAAGCTTTAGGGATGCATTGGGAGATATATGATGAACTTCTTAGGCCTTAGGAAATGTCATCACATCAGGAGAAAACACATATAACTGATAAATATTTTAACTAGGAGAGGAACACTAAGCTGAAGCTTGAGTCCAGGTGGGACCCAAGAGCACAATAAAGTTAAGTGACTTGCTCAGATTTATAAAGTAATGCAAGTAGGGACTGTGGGATTCAAACCCATGTCTCCAGGTTTATATCTCAGAGCCTTAAACCTGCACTACTGCACTAAAACTGCACTATAATGCCTCCTTCAAGGCAAGAGGAAAAGAAGAGCAGGGCCTTTTGATGAGCTGTCACAACCAGCCACTGAATAATTTAGTGATTGCACCTGGGAGCATCTGGCAAGTGAAAAGATTTTATCTCAAAAAAGAAGGGGGCTACTGGAGATTTCCTGCTGGAAAGACAGAGCGAAACAGTTGGAATCATGAAATGAAAAAAACAAATCTGCCGTGTTTTTTTCTTTTACTTTGGTGAAAGGAAACCTGTTTCTGGATGGTGTTTAAATAACGATTTTTGGAACATGGGACAAAGTGAGTGTGTATGTGTGTGTGGAGGGGCACTGTAGTAATAAGAGACCATGATTGCTTCCCTTCTGACATTGCATGCATTAAAGGGGCTCTTTGAATGCTCATGGGCAAAAGTAGGGGTTGTCCACCCCCCACACCTATAGGTTCTGGCACCTATGTTCAGAAGAGTCCCCTACTAACAGCTATCTATCGCATCACACACTAACACAAAAAAATTATTTTTTTACCACTTATTTACCCAGGGTAGTCCAGCTGAAATGTGCCACCTCATTTCCAGTGGGGTCCTGTGGCTGTTCATTTCTGCTGCTAGGTGGATAGGAGCACTGGGAGGTTATGTGACTTACTCAAGGTCACACAGTTAGTATTTGACTTTACTGAGGTCTGAAACTCTCATCTCCTGGGCCCCAAGCTTGTGCTCTAGCCACTAGATCACACTCCTACAAATAACAGAACATGATGCCAACAAAATAAATTAAAACACAGCTACTTCAGTGTTAACAAATACTGGAAATAAACAGGTACAGGAATAAAAATGATTTAGTGTTACCACAGTAGCAGAATATTCTGCAAATCACACAGGCGCTAAACATTTTGCTAAACTGAAATGTACAAAACATTGTACAAAGCAATAGAACCCCAAAGGAGCTCAGAAACTGTTGGTACTGGCAGCACACAACTTTTGTTTATAGCAACTGCTTCAAGATTAGAGACAAGTTCACATCCCCATGGACTGGGTAAAGCATTTATTTTTGTCATTTCCTCTTACCTTCAAGGAGGCAATATAGCGCAGTGGTTTAAGGTTCTGAGCTGCAAACCTGGAGACCAGAGTTTAAATCTCGCAGTCCCCACTTTCATTACTGTGTGACACTGAGCAAGTCACTGAACTTTCTTGTGCTCTAGGGTCACACTTGGAATCAAGCTTTGACTTAGTGGGCCTCTCCTGGCTAAAGAATTAAACAGCTTTATATGTTTTCCCCTGCTGTGATGTTATTTCCTGTGCCTGTGATTTAGAAAATGGATGCCTAGGGTCACGTGATGTCTGGTTAGAAGGTAGTAGCATTGTAGTACTTCTCCTGCTCGCCCAATCAACATTTCAGCTCATTAAAGTAAGAATTCAGCTGCCAAATAAATTGAAACCTACTCAAAGGACACTACTAAGGATTTGTCTAATGAAAAACGCTTCAAAACTGCAGCATGGAGATAACAATGAGGCAGGAATTGCCTCAACATACTCCTCCTACCTCACCAGACAAGGCCGCAAAGAAACCAAAGCAGCAGCGCTCCAAAGCAGTCCTGACCTCACTAGGCAAAGCGGCACAAACTCCGCTATCAGAAGAGCACTTCTTGATTGAGATTAAACCTATACAAGAAGCAATCGCTTGTTTGACTGCAGAAGTAACCTCATTGAAATCTAATTTATCAGATGTATCCAGACTAGCAAGGGATACTGAAGCGAGAGCAATATCGCTTGAAAAGTGGAAGGCAGTTACAGATCCTGGGCTGGTGGCAATTAAAAGGCAGTTTATCAGAATGGAAACCAAACTGGAGGATTTAGAGGGACGTAGCCACCGCAACAATCTGCATATGATTCCAATGAGCAAGAAGTGCAGGAACTACAGTGACTCTTACCAGATCTATTTAAAAAGTAAGGACTCTGCAGTGGAGAGCCTCAGGAGAAAAGGCAGAGATAAAGGAGGGCTAATGTTCAGTGAGGGAGATGTTGAAGTGGGGCAACAGAAAAAATCTTCAAATTCAAAGGGATGGTCTAACCTCTGGACTGTAAAACTTTCTGGATTTGAGACTAAGGATCAGATTTCAGTCAGTAATAAGGAAGGTTTTGGAGTGATACCTGGGCCTACTCCTGAAGAAGAAATGACCGGTTTGCAAAGTAAAAGGGAGTTCTTATTTGCAAATTAGGATATACATTCTCTAGTAGTGACTAGCCATACTGGATTAACTGTAAATAGGGAAAATTGGGGCACCTCGTGCAGCAGAGAAACTGGGACTGGCAGTTTTGCACTCCAGCCTTAGGACTATACATGATACTCAATGATGCGCACAACCATGGTGGTGGTGCAGAAGCTGTCTAAACATTGCAGCAAGGGCTGCTCGAGAGTGCACAGAACTGCAGAGTGGGGGAAGGGCTCTCACTGAACTGTTCAAGTTAAAGGGGACTCCAGTTTATTAATGTTCTGTGTTTATTCTTGGGGGATCTGTCTCTTTCTCTCTTCTGGATATATCACCTGTTGTGCTGTAAATGACATATAAAGGGTCAAATATGCAGTGAGGAGGTATGGCAGATGTTAAGTTTAGATTAAGATGGAAGGGCAAGGTATTATAGACCCTTTTCAATTTTCACATGCGTTAAGGATAGAAGAGTGAGATACCAGAACCATTATTATTGCTTTTACTTTCTTTTAATTTAGGAGTCCAGATAAAGACAATGATAACAAGTGACAGGACTAAGGCTACACATATCACAAGAGAATTAAATGTTAATTTCTCAGAGTAGCTAATTGGATCCTGTATGATTATAATACTTCCTAGAACAGTATATTCACAAACAGAATGGTAAAGCAACAGTTTAAAACATAATCAGCAGGGGATGAAGTTAAACCCTGAAGCATGTTCTCTAGGGGATGCTTATTAGTAAATATAGGTTTTAGTGTTTACTAGGAAATCCTCCTTATTGTTATTTAGAAGTTGTGGGCAATATGTGTAAGTGTTGATATTATGTTTGGCATCTTAAGTGGAGTAGGGGGAAGCGAGAGAACTAGGGAAAGTTGAACCTGGCAGCATCACATACCAAATCAAGAGATGGGTACCTTAAATCACCGACTCATACCAAATGAAGTAGATTAGTGGGGGGAAGGGTCAAGCAATCTCTCAGACTTCTCCACATTTCAGAGAAGCAAGTACATGCTGCAAAA
Organism: Neoceratodus forsteri; assembly: GCA_016271365.2. Classification (NCBI taxonomy): domain Eukaryota; kingdom Metazoa; phylum Chordata; order Ceratodontiformes; family Ceratodontidae; genus Neoceratodus; species Neoceratodus forsteri. The sequence goes on from CM057453.1 coordinate 706,142,713, forward strand.
GAGAAGGTGAAGGGAATGAGAGGGAGGGGGGTTGCAGGGATGGATATGGCAGGCAGGCCTTGGCAGGTATTGGGAAAATGGGGGGAGAGGTGGGGCACCATGGCATTGGTTAAAGGGAGGATTAATTGGTATTTTACTTTCCAGCCAGTCACCACTTTACATCATAACTCAAAATGTCTACTATATATAAGCTTATGACATGGAATGTGAAAGGAATGCACAGGAAAAGCAGACAGTACAGGGCTCTTAAACTCTTGCAAGTGATTAAAAGTCAAATAAGTTTCCTCCAGGAAACACATTTGTGAGATGCAGATGCTAACCTTCTGTGAAGGATGCAGATAGGCTGAGTATATACAGCAGGGTCATCCACTCAGAGTAAAGGTGTGGCAATCTTGTTGTCAAGGAATTTGGGATTCCAATGAAATGAATGCATCCGAGATCCATTAGGTAGATATGTGTTTGTATGTGGCATGCTGGAGAGGTCTGACATTATATTGGGGTCCATATGTGGCCCTAATATGGACATTCATTCCTTCTTCATGAAATTGATTAATATACTGTTATCTTTTCTATCTGTACCTATAATATTAGGAGGTGACTGGAATCTACCTTTTCCCCAGTCACAGATAGAACAGGCAAAAAGAGTAGGGCTGTCTCCAGCACAGAGAGCCATTAGGGACATGGCTCGTAAGCTGAGACTGTGTGACCCATGGAGGGTTCCACGCCTGGGAGGGAGGGAATATACTTTCCGTTCAGTAATTCATGGTACCTCTTCCTGCATTGATAATTTCTTTATTAGCAAACAAACTTTACCGGATCTCATGGACTGTCAGATCTCTTCAGAGGTCATATCAGTTCATTCCTCGGTGATTTGCAATCAATCTTTCTGTCCCACTCATCAGGTAGAAACCACATGGAAAATCAATACTAGGTTATTGAAGGACATGAACATAGTTGAAAGCCTGAAAACTAGCATTGAATCTTATACAAAATATAATCAGAACTCCACAGGTCATGCAGACATAAATGGGGGGGGGGTCTAAAGTGCTTCCTTAGGGGACAGCTTATAAAGATTGCTGCCAAAAGAAAGAGATCAAGAGAACAACAATTATTGATGTTATTAGGGAAAATTAGAGAATTGTAGAAAAACCTAAACCCTCTCACTAGTGAGCAACAAAGCCAGGAACTAACTCATCTGTGAGCCTGCTACAATGATTTGCTGGGTGAAAAAGCTGAATATGCAATTATAAAAAACTAAATCCACATATAATGACCAGGGAGAAAAGGCTGGGAAACTTTAGCCCTAAGCAGAAGACATCCACAGTGATCAATGCAGACAAGACTAGAGCGAATGGCACTCTCAGAAGGAATACTAAGGAAATAGTGCTGGAATTTCAGAAATTCTACACAGAACTATATAAAGCTAGGTCAACCTCCCCCTAGTAGATAGTACTGAATCTTATTTATCAGAGGTAACTCTATCTAAGTTATCCGAGGACCAAAGATTGCAACTTATATCCCCATCACAGAATCTGAGATATAGCAAGCAGTGTGGAGCACATTTGCTGCAGCTACATCCAAAAGCAGGGCCATTCTGTATGCCCAACAGGTGGCAGGCCTCAGACAGCTAGTTTCAGAACCCACTCGTGAGGGAGCAATCTTAGACCTTGTACTCTCAAATGGGGGCAGTGAGAGGATCTCAGATCTAGAAGTGGGTTGCCATCTGGGAACAAGTGACCATCAAACAGTGTGGTTCACGTTAAACTCAGCTACAGAAGTCAAGCCATACAAAGTGAGAGTACTGGACTTCAGAGGCTGACTTTGGCAAGATGGGAGAGTGCCTCAGAAAAGCACTAGCAAGCAGGCTAGAAGGAGGTGTGGAGCAACAATGGAATCCTCAAACTGCCATCACAGAGGCAACAAGCCTTTGTGTCAAGCAATAAACAAATCAAAATGAAAGAAAAAGCCACTATGGTTCTCAAAAGAGGTAGCTGGGAAAGTCAGGGAGAAAAAGATAGCATTCCGGAAGTATAAGGAAACACAGAATGAGCAGGACAGAGAGCTGTACCAGTTAAGGCAGAAGGAAGCAGGGAAGGAAGTCAGAATAGCAAAGGTCCAAACTAAGGAAAAGAGCCAACTCGGTTAAGAAGGGGGATAAAACCTTTTATAGGTACATCAATGAGCATAGAAAGACATAGGGAGGGATAGTGAGGCTGAATAGAATGAACGGTGAGTGGGCAGAGGGGGACAGTATTCACAAAAGAGGAGGAGGGAGTGCTTAATCCAATTAACAGAAGCACTCTTGATAGGGGGGTTGATCCCAGTCCTTTCACAGAAGAAAGGGTTCTGCAAGAACTCCTAAAACTGAAGGTGGACAAGGCAATGGGGCCTGATGGAATTCACCCAGAATTCTAAAAAAATTAAAGGAGAACTAGTGAAACACTGGCTACTCTTTTAATAAATCATGGGAGTATAGTGTGGTACCGAGGACTGGAGGAAGGCAGATGTGATTCCTCTTCCACAAAGTGGGACCAAGACAGAGGCAGGAAACTACAGACCTGTCAGTTTGACCTCTGTGGTAGGGAAAGTGATGAGTCACTTCTGAAGGAAAGAATTGTTGAGTACCTAGAGGCCAGTGGGGCATAGGACCCAAGGCAGCATGGGTTCTACAACAGAAGGTCATGTCAGATGAATCTAATAGTTTCTTTGACTGGGTGACCAAAGTAGTAGACCAGGGAGGGCTGTGGACATGGCCTACCTAGACTTTGTAAGGCATTTGACACAGTCCCACACAAAGATTAATAGTCAAATTAACCAGCCTGGGAGTGGGTCCAAGGGTGGTGGCCTGGTAAAACATTGGCTGGACAACAGGACACAGAAGGTAATTGTAAATGGAGCCCACTCTGAAGAAAGAGGGGTTACTAGTGAGGTACTGCAGGGTTCAGTGCTGGGTCCAGTCCTTTTTAATGTCTTTATAAGTGACATTGCAGAGGGACTGGAAGGAAAAGTATGCCTCTTTGCAGATGACACAAAGATCTGCAACAGGGTTGATACACAAGGAGTCATGGAAAGGATGAGAAGGACTTGGCAAGGTTGGAGGAATGGTCAGAAGTATGGCAGCTAGGATCCAATGCAAAGAAGTACAAAATCATGCATCTGGGAAACAAGAACCCAGGGGAAGAATACACAATGGGGGGAGGAGGTAGTAACAACAACAAAAAAGGAAAGGGACCTGGGGATAATCATATCAGATGACCTTAAGGTTAGCAAGCAATGTGAGAAGGCAGTAGGGAGGGCTGGGGGTATACTAGGATGCACAGGGAGAGGCATCACCAGCAGAAAACATGAAGTTGTTATCCCACTGTACAGACAGTTGGTGAGACCCCATCTGGAGTACCACGTCCAGTTCTGGAGACCCCATCTCTTCAAGGACATAGACAGGATAGAGGCAGTCCAGGGGAGGGCAACTAAAATGGTGCAGGGTCTGCAAGAGAAGTCATATGAGGAGAGACTTAAGGAGCTTAATATGTATACCCATGAGGAAAGAAGGGGGACATGATAGAAACTTTTAAGTACCTCAGTGGAATCAACAAATTCCAAGAGGGTAACATCTTTCAGAAAAAGAGACGCAAGAACAAGGAGACACAATTTAAAGATGGGGGGTGGTTCGGGGGCAAAGTGAGAAGTATTTTTTCAAAGAGAGGGCAGTGGATACATGGAACAGCCTTCCTGATGAGGTTGTGGGGTCTAAAACTGTGGGAGAATTCAAGAATGCATGGGACAGACATAAGGCAATTCTTGTGGGGGTAGGAAGAAATAGGTTGTTGGTTAACTAGGATCTGTGGCCTATCCTGTAGGTAGGGAAATGGGCAGACTAGACGGGCCAAGAGGTCCTTATCTGCCATCAAAGTCTGTGTTTCAATGTTTCTATGTTTATCAATACATTAACTCTAGATAAAGTCCTGGGACCAGATGGATTCTCCCCCAACTTTTACAAAGAACTGGGGAAGGAACTGTCTCCTTGGTTGCTCTTATTATACCACAGCATACTGAAGGGAGAGAGTAGCGACCCCCCACTTATTCAAAGCCCTGATTGTGGTATTGCACAAAGAGGGGAAGGGCCCAGAATTAGTTTCAAATTATTGACCAGTTTCGTTGCTTAACTGCGACATTAAGATCCTGGCAAAAATTTTAGCTACCAGATTGGATCAGGTAATGCCTTTCCTCATTTGTGCAGAACAGGTGGGATTCATGGCAGGAAGATCATCTTCAGATCATCTCAGGAAATTAGATCACATATTCTCTGTTTCCAGGGATACCACTACACCTGCTGTTCTGATGTCACTTGACACAGAGAAAGCTATTGACAGAGTAGACTGGAACTTCATGTTTAGGGTATTACACGGCTTTGGTTTTCCTCCTCTCTTTGTGCAATGGATTCAAACCGTATACACCTCACCCAGTGCACGTATATACTGCAACAGAACCTTTTTGCAAAATTTCCCCCTTTCTACAGATACCAGACAAGGGTGCCCACTATCACCCTTACTGTTCAACCTATATCTAGAACCCCTTCTAATCTGGCTCAAAATGGACCCAGAAATTAAGGGAGTCAAAATTGGGAACCAGGAGCTCAAACTATCAGCATATGCTGATGATATACTAGTACATCTGATATCCCCAAGAAAATCAATAACCAAAACTTTACAGGTGATCAGAGAATTTGGGGAATTATCTAACTACAAGTTAAACCTGGGGAAGACTGAAATATTTCCTCTAAATATGGTCTCCCATAAATGTGACATTGAAGACCTAGGGGTACAGCGGGAATATAAACAGCTGAAATACCTCAGTATTACATTAACAACGGGATCAAAATCCTCCAGAGTATGTAACCTGGATAAATTGATACAGGTCATTAAACAAGATTTGGAGAGATGGAACAAACTACCGTTATCCCTTTGGGGTAGAATTACTTTAGTTAAAAGTAACATATTACCCCATCTTTTTTATCCCATCAACATGCTAAATCTATGGCTACCTCAATCATGGTTCGCTAAAGTTCACTCTCTGCTCACTGCATTCATGTGGAATAATAAACAGGTCTGTCTGGCTCATAACAAATTAACAGTCCCTAATAAAAAAATGGCAGCATAAGGCTTTGACATATTAAACAATATTACTGGGCATTTCACACAGCACAATATATGAGATGAGCAAACCTAAACACAGGCTCAGATCCATACCAATATAGACCCACTTGGCTACTATTAGAGAAGGAGATTTTAGCAGCTCTTAGACTAACACCAGAAGCCCTCCTATACACACCTCCCAAACTACTCTCTCAGGTAATTAGGAACACCCTAACTGGAGTATCGGTAAGAGTACACACACAGATGTGCACTTCTTTAACTTATAAACACTCACAGAACGTGAATCAACCGTTGGTGGGGAATCCAAACTTTAAAATTGGAGGTCACATGATTACTAATAAATGGTTCTCACAATTATCTGGAAAAAGGGTTACAGATTTATGGGGAAATGGAAGGGTCTGCTCCGTAGGTGAAATTATCAAAAATAACAACCTTGACCTCAAAGCCAGTTTCAAAGTGCCCCAGATCAGACATATGATAGCTAAATTCCAGCTGAATGGGGAATCAGGAATAAAAGGTGAATTTCTAAATAATATAACACAAATTTCCACAGGAAGACATGCCATCTCGGAGATCTACTCCACTCTTTTGGGGAAAACCCTCCCCAATACTGGGGGAACCTCTAAGTACTGGGACAAGCAATTCCCAGATAATACACTTAACTGGCCTAAGATTTGGCAAGACATGTACAGATACACATCTCAAGATAGACTAAGACCATTGCAGTACCAATTCCTCCAATATATGTATTACACCTCGGAAAGGCTTGCTAAAATGGGGAAAGACCCCAATGCGGTATGTAATTGCTGCAGAACAGGAATCGGATCCTTATCCCACATATTCTGGGAGTGTTCAAAAATAGCCCCCCTTTGGTCTCTAATCAAGCAGAGGGTGGATCCCTTACTGGGTATAACAGATTACATAGAACCATTAATTTGCTTGCTGGGGGATTACTCCTCCATAGCTGGTACAGGAAGGAGATTTCATATAAGTATGATTGCAATGTCAGTGAAAAAACTGGTCCTCGGACACTGGCTAGATGAGACTATTATGTTTTGCAATGAGTGGCTTCAAGAATTACTGTTTAATTTGTCTGTGAAGAAAATAATAGCCAGTGTAAACAATTGTATGCCTAGATTTGATAGAAGATGGAACACATTACAGACTTTATATGCTATATGATCATTCCAGAAAACAAATAAGGCTGGTGATTGCAGAAATAATAGAAACCGATGTCATGGGGGGGAGGAGGGGTGGAAAAGGTTTGAGGGGGGGAGAAGGTGGAGGGGGAGGGGGATGGTATACGTAATGTCTGGTATTGTAAAGTAATGTGATGTGAAATTTTGTCTTGTATTTTGTCCTATTTGTAGATAAGTATCAAAAAATGAAAATGAATAAAGCATTTTAATAAAAAAGAAAAATGGATGCCTGCAGCTATAAAGGGAGGGGAAACTGAATGGGTTATCATTCTGGCCCTAAAAATGTTACAGGTTTGGTCAATAGCTTATGTAATGCAGATTTCCATTGGTAGCAGTACTAATTAATTTAATCCTACATGGGCATTTCCCTCTAATAAGTATTTGGATTCCTATAATGTCCTTTGTCCTCAACATCATGGATTCTGTAAGAATTGTGGAACAAGTACTGCCATGGTCAGGTTCATGGACTCAGTTCTTAAAGGATTTGATAATGGTCTTATGACTGGAGCTAAATTTGTGGACCTCACCAAGGCATTTGACCTGATTGATGATGACTTGCTCTGCTCTAAACTAAGTTAGTTGGGTTTGTCTGGAAATGTTGTGTCTTGGGTTAAAGACTATTGGCCCAATTCTGAAAGCAAATAGAGTGATGCAAGGTGATTGTGTCAAACATCAGTGATGTAATTCGCACCTTGCATCAGAAATTGTGGCAATCCCAATTCCAAAATGCAGTCTGCGTCAGAATGGGAATCTGCTGCAGCACACGGGCACTGCACCACCCTTGTGACCTTCCTCAGGGTACGGCAGGTTGCAAGGGGGCTTGCGCCACAGTGGAGCTGCAACATCCCCTTTTTGGGGATTGTGAAAACTCTGCCATGGCTCCTTGCACCATTGCCTCACAAGGTGGAAAACTGGTGGGGCTCTATATGTGGGTTCCTGTGGCAGAAGGGACAGGAGCGTGCTTTGGGGTTGTTGGGGAGCAAGTGGGCATGCAGGGGTGATCAAGCAAACAGCGGGGTGCTGTTATAACTAATCATAAGCAATTACTATAGTAGTTACAAAACTGGCACCCCCACAGGCTGCCTGATCACCTCCAGCATGCTCTCTTGCTCCCTGACACCCCCTATGGCATCCCCCATACCCATTCTGCACCTGAACCCCTCCTGCCATTCCTTATTTTTTTGCATCAGATGGGGGGAGCTGGATCTCTGTGGTAAGTTCTGCAGGTGTGCCTATTGTTTGGTGCTAGCCTGCGAGTGCAGCAACTCTGGAGTTTTTGTTGCAGAGACTCCCAATTTTATAGAATTGGGCACAGGGTCCCTGATGCACCTGAAGTGTGCCGCAGTCCTAGATCACCACAACTACAGTAGTAGCAATCTAAGGGCTCTTTTGGACTCAGACCCTATTTTTCTAATCATTCATAGTTTGTTAATCTCAGCTCTGCAAGGTCAAATGTTTGTACAATGGGATGTGGGGTACCTCAGGGGTCCATTTTGGTCCAATTCTTGTCTTCTCTTTTCATTAACCAATTGCCTCAAACATGTAAACTTTGTTATTCTCTTCTTTATGCAGATGATTTGGTTTTGTTTTCCTGTGCCAAATCTGAAGCTGAGTTAACATTTAATCTTGGTCAGATCCAGAAGCAAATGATTTGATACCTTTTATTGGACCAACATAGATGTTACCAAAAGAAAACAATGTCAAAGCTTCTGGACCAACCTTCCTCGGAGACTTATGACAATTGCTCAGAGAGTCACATTCTGTTAACACCCAGATCATACATAAAAAAAATTGGACAAACTCTCATTGGTTTAAAGTACCTATAATATTTGAAAAAAAAATCACAATTTTAAATGGAATGAATAGCATTCCATTAGCTTGCTATTACGGAAAATCTTTTCAAGGACATCCATTAGATAAGCTGAACACTCAAGCAGGCAGGGCCTCTAACTGAAATTATTAATGAATGAGTGTGTTAGGAGAATACATTTAAAATGGAAAGCAAGACCCTTAGATTTAATACCACAGTTGTCCAAGTTAAAACTTGGTAGTATTGTATGATAAAAAAACATACAACAGAAATGTATGTATGGAAATAAGGGGGGGGGGGAATAAGAAAAATGCAGCTGTATGAACAATTGTTAAAAACATTCAGACAGAATTAACTTTATTTGGAGTTATTTTCTAAACCCTACACTCAACCAGTTAACACACTCCATAAACATTAAAACATACAGTGCTGTAACAATATTTTCTACAAGATAATATCAGTTGTCAGTATTATTGCCAAATAAAAAATATAAATCTCTCAAAGACCACCTAGAAAATGAGTTCATGCATCTGAAAATGTTCAAAGTTCAGTAATGAGTCAGCATATAATCAACTGACTATATGAACAGAAACAGTTTTTGGAATCTGTATAAACTCCAAATGGAATTAACCCACCCCCCGAAAAGATAACAAGAAAAGAAGTGTATATTCACTATGTATGTGAGCCAAGAGTCCTAACAGCCTTTAGCATAATTATGACATGTACTTGAATAAGTCTCCGAGGAAGGACTCGGTTGGTCCGAAAACTTAGACATTGTTTTCTTCTTGTGACATCTATGTTGGTCCAATAAAAGGTATCAAACCATTTGCTTCTGGATCTGTTCTTACAAGGGCCAATATGGCAACTAATCTATTTCTGTATGTTAATCTTGGTCAGGATTTTCTTGACATTTGTAATTGGCATTCCAATAATTTGCTAGTTCTGAATTCCAACAAAAAAAACAAAGTCCATGATATCTGGTACTTCTCTTATGTTGAATAAAAACCCTTGCTTACTGTTACATGATAATTCTGGTGCTGCTATGGAACAAGTGCAACAATTTAAATATCTTGGGGTGTTACTCAATCCTGGGTTTACCTTGCTTGCTCAGGAGAGACTAGTTAGCTGGACTATTAACCAGAAATTGGGTATTCTTTACAAATTTAAAAGCTTTTTTTCCTTTGGAAACGTGAAAAGTCATTGCTACCGGTTTCCTTCTTCCTCATTGTGATTATGTGTCTAATCTTTAATTTAATTTGGGCTGTAAGGAATGTAATATTCTTTCTATCACTTACAATAATATTTGCCACTTTGTTTTAGCAGCCCATCTCTGAACCATTCATTGTGATTTATATTCCCAAATAGGATGGTTATCTCAAAGTTCTGGGATTTAGTATTTTTGGGGGGTGTTTAATTTTTTAGTCTGTTTTTCTCAGTACTTCTTTCCCATTGCTGACCTTGTTTCTGTAAGATCTGTTTCTACTAATTTAAGGTCATGTAAGGGTACAGTACTAAATACTACTGCTTGTAAAACTAAGTTGTGTTCTTGGGCCTTTCCAGAGCAGCACCTTTATATTGGAATGGTTTACCTGGAACAATCCAGTCTTCAGATTCTCTGCAACATTTTAAATCCTATTTTAAACAATTTCTGCTGGTTCAGGATGCTTGTAATTGTTTTACTTAATTGTTTTTCCTGTATTGTATTGTCTAATTTGTATCTTGTACTGTATTTCTGGGTCAGACCTGAAAGTGACCCTTTGGTCCAGTGTCCCTACCTGGTTAACATATTTAAAATAAACACATAAAATGAAGAACATGAAAAAAAAATATTGTCATCTGACTGACTACAGGATAGGGCTGGTAAAGTATTGTAAAACAGTAAAGGAACAGACCCAGAGACATGGCCATAGTTCCATGGTACAGTCAGCTGAGGGCTGCATGCATCTTGAAGGTGTGACACCTGGATAACTGAAAGAGAAGATGCAGTCACCTGGTAATTGTGTGCCCACTGCTGAATGGCCAATTAGTGACATTTGCATCTGTTGAAATGGCAGAGACTTACCTGCTTCCTGGGATATGAAAGGGTGCAGCCAAGGTAGCCCATATTTGCAGTGTAGAGCATGGGGGAAAGCAGCAACAAAAACAGTAGCAGGAAGTTGATGAATCTGAGGAAAAACCAGAGTAGGAGCAGATAAATGAACATAGAATTAGGCAAGTGCAGTCTGCCATTTACTATAATGAAGCTGGCTATGCAGTACCCAGCGACTGTCCTCACTGATAAATATATTAGCTATTTATACAGAGCTAAATTATTACTCCCAGTTTGCAAAACATTTTGACAGAGGAGATTTTGATGAATGGCTTCTACTCCACCTAGTCTTGGGGGTTAGAGGTAGTGCCACCTCCCGCATCTGGCTAGCCTAGACCAATATAACTACCTCTTCCACAGGGTGGAGATGCAGGAGGTCAGACAGGGGCTGGGAGGGGATAAGCTTGGGAAGGCCAGTCACAATGCAGAGGATATCTGGTCAGTTAAGGAAGAGGAAGAGAGGGGGTTTAAAAATTAGTATTTAGATTAGTTATCTCTCTTCTCCTACCTCAGTTTGCCTGGATTCCCACCCACAGACCCACCCCAGTGAAAACAGGGCAATGGGCAGAGCTTGTGGTACATCTGGGAATGCTTTAGCTTGTTAAAGGTACTGTATACTCACCCGGATACTGTATACTCACCCGGATACTGTATACTCACCAGGATGCTCACATACTGCAAATTACATTTGTTTCCTTGTCACCAGTCAACTGCACTTCTGTAACAGTCTGAGAGATAAACATTTGTTTCAATTTTATTTTTACAACTGGTAGTAGTCATCTATAACTATTCTGGTAGATCCATTTTCTGTTGATTGAAATCTCAGTTGTTCATTGGGGCTGCATTAGCAGTGAGCCAGTCTGCCAGTTAAGAACGACAAAACAAATGGCAGCAAGTGTATAAAATAACATTTACCTACAATTAGTTTCAAATAGTTCATAGAAATGGTAGAACAAGATATTTTTTTATTGTAAATTGCATTCACTTTGCCTGTTTCATGAGAGGTTTTAAGGTTATTCAGACTTGCTACAGAGAGATGACATCATCTTCAAACTACTACTGCAGCACTTGGAAACATGAGATTTCAACCATCAGAAAATGGAGGCACCCAGGATAGTTTAAGAGGAAGACAACTACTAACATTAAAAACAAACTAAAACAAACCTGTACTGTATATCTCAAGCAGATATTGAAATGGAGGCAACTGGTGACAATTAACATGATAAAATTCACAACATGTGAGGGTGCAGTGTTCCTTTAATGGGGACTGCACATAGTGTTGGGGAGGAATTTTAACTGTTTTTCCCCTGTAAGAGGGATTTTCCCTGTTTTTGCTTCCTTCAAAAACAAGGATAGGTAAGAGTTTGCAGTTTCATTTGCTATAGTCATTGCAAACACTGCAAAATGTGAGTCTCTCATTAGGCATTTTTTATAATAAAAAAAATAATAAAAATGTATTTAATCAAGTGCCTTTCTGTATTTCAAAGTGCTGTATAATGTTGATACAAACAAAACACATATAAAAATACATCTAGTATAAAATCACAATAAAACAGAAAACGCCGTTCCCCATAAAAAAGTCTTTAGTGCCTGCTTAAAACTACCCACCGTCCTGCACTCCAGGAGCTGATGGGGCAGAGAATTCCAAAGGGTAGGTGCCACAAATCCAAAGGTACGTGCGCCAGATGACTTTAAGTTAACCCTTGGAAACTCCAGCAACCCCTCATCAGCCGAGCAGTCGCAAAGGGGTGTAAGAAACCGGAAGCTCTTTAAAGTAATTGGGCCATGTAGGGCATTGTAAGTCAATAGACCTACTTTAAAGGTAATCTGCCACTGTATTGGCAGTCAGTGCAGAGTGTGCAGCACAGGGGTGATATGAGATCTTCTAGATGCCCCAGTCAACAAACGTGCTGCCACATTCTGCACTAGCTGCAAGCGGCAGATATTAACCCCAGGAAGCCCTAGATAAAGGGAGTTGCAGTAATCAAGGTGCGATGTCACAAAGACATGGACCAAAACAGGCAGGTCACTGGATGAGACAAGGTGCCTAATCCTGGCAATGTTTCTAACATGTAAAAAGGCCAGCTTGACGACTGCCGATACCTGATGTTGAAGAGTCAGACCATCGTCAAGCTCCACTCTCAGGTTATGCACCCGGTCAGAGGTGAGAATCTGGGCCTCCCCAGGACTAAACGGGAAGGGAGCCCAGTCCTCAATCCCTCTAGTCTATGACCCTGGTCCACAACCAAAACCTCAGTCTTTCCTGGGTTCAACTTTAGACCACTGGAATTCATCCAATCTTGGATTTCTGTGAGACAGTTGTTCAGTACTGAGATAGCACCAACCTGGTCAGGCGTAAAAGACAGGTAGAGCTGGGTATCATCAACATAGCAGTGAAACCTCAGCTCATACCATCTTACAATGTCTCCGAGGGGTAGTATATATACTACAAATAACATGGGGGACAGCACCAAACCCTGAGGTACCCCGCAAGGCAGAGAGAAAGCCCCAGATGAAAACAAACCCGAGACCACTGTCTGCATTCTCCCAGCAAGGAAAGATGAAAACCATCTGAGGACTGTACCCGACAGCCCACAGATGAACCTCAGGCATTTGAGCAGAACCCCACGATCCACAGTATCAAAAGCTGACGATAGATCCAGAAGAACCAAGATAGAACGGTGTCTCCGATCTCTCACCATCAGGAGATCATCGAGCACTCGAACCAGAGCAGCCTCAGTACTATGCCTCTTATGAAAACCAGATTGGAGAGGTTCATATAAATTATGGATGGTTAGATGGTTATCCATTTGAGCAGCCACAACTTTCTCAATAACCTTCCTCACAAAAGGGAGGTTAGAGATAGGCCTGTAGTTTGCTAGGTTCTCCGGGTCTAAAGAAGCTTTTTTCAGAAGGGAGGATCACCACCCCGTCCTTCGGGGAACTAGGGAACTCGCCCATATCTAAAGAGCACCAGACAATCTGAGCTAAGATCGAGCCAATGATCTCACTACAACCCAAAATCAGGGAAGTAGGGCCTGGGTCTAAACTACAGCACATGGGATGCATCTCCTGGACAACCCTCATAATGTCTACAAAATCCGGCAGGTCAAAGGTACTCCAGGTGGAGAGGATGCCTGTTGCCATGTCTGGACAAGTCTTCCATAGTTGACATGAAGGCATGGAATGGGATGACCCAGATCCTCCCCATATGGTCTTCTCTCTTCAATTAGTCTTATTCTATGGGGACGTGAGCTCTGCCAGATGGTGTAAGCAGCCTTTCCTCAACCTGAGTGTTTCCCCCATCCATTGAGGTAAGCGTTCCACCAGTGTTTACTTGGGTTCTCATTGCGGGGTCCACCCATAATGGAGGTCTGGTCCATATGCTCAAGTGAGACAGCTCAGTGCAAAGACCTGGGTCTCAGCATCAAAATGGGATAGGCATGAGATTCCCAGCTGCACATGTCATGCTGAACAATTCATGAAATGTCATAAATAAGCAAGTGGACTGCCTTTTCTACTCCAGTCTGAGCCTCTTGTATATGGGCAGGTGTTAGGACTGAGTGTCCCAGGCTGCACTGCAGGATTTGCTTTGGAAGGAGCTGCAGGGTGAGTCCTGGAACATCAGGTCCAATGTCTTTAAACTGGGACTGTGTACATCTCTTAAAGTGTGACTTTGTGAACAGCTCATTCAGATACAGCAATGTTTGAATCTAGTTGCAATTTGTTTTCAGTTTCTTTGGCTCATAACTCTCCCTCTCAACTCCTGTCACCCATATGTTGGACACTGGTCCTCTAAACATAGGAAAGAGAAAATATGGGATGTATAATGAAGCTGTTATGATCATGGCTTAGAACATTCTGCAAGCTAATGTCTTGTGGCTGGATTTTCAAAGAACTGTGTTATGACTGCAGTGCAGTTGCACTAATTGCACCAAGACTCTTATGCCACAAAAAAATGTCCCAACTTGTGAATGCAATTAGCGAAGGATGCACATCAAACATGGCACATGCTTCATTCTTGTGTCATAAAGTGGGTAAAGGATTGCAGTACATCAGAATGTTTGAAAACAGAGTGCAAGCATTCTAATACATTTATTATGATACAGTTGTGTCAAAATTAATGATGCAAGTGCTGCTTTCAGACTTTTGAAAATCCAGAACTTAGTGATTATAATAGTTACTGCTGATAGATCATCAGAAATTATCAGACACTGATATTACTTTGAGCTTAAAAGTCTCAGTTTGTATTTTCCATGTGGGACTGAGGGGGGGATAGGGTAACATTAGGAAAGCCCTTCCTTATGGAGAACATTTGGAAGATATGCTCTTGAGTCTAGTTAACAATGATTGATTTCAGGTTTGTATACAAAAACATTGAATTGAGTGTCAAGGATCATCTGGATTCAGAAACACATCTACATGAGGGGTTACATGCAGCCAGGTGTGTTACATGTCCCTGACAGTATGCCTGAGCTTACTAGTTGTAGAAATAAATATAACATCTGTTTAAATATGACATCAATTTCAGTACAATTCATTTTTATTCTCAATACTGTTTAATTTAAAACAAGTAATTTTTACAAATAGATCATTTTTAGAGTCTGAGAAAATTAATGGAGAATGATAATCTTTCCAGTGGGATCTTTCCTCTTTCCAGCCGGCCCTGCCCTCGAGTACCCAGAGACCGTAGGGGCTCCGAGCCGCCAGCGGGCGGGCGGCCACCGCATAGCCGAGAAGGGAACCAGGAGGCTGAGACAGCCAGAAAGGTATCGAAAGTCAAGAAGCCAATCGGAAGGTGACCGCCAGTTTGCCTTTGCCTCTGATTGGTGCGCCTTCCCATTGACTTTGCTTTACTTGCACCACCAAAACTGGTCGGGATTACTGCTCTTTAAATGTAAAATTTCTAAAAAGGAGCTGTTTTACTTTTATTATTGTACATTTTTGTGAAATGCCTTCTTGCTTGATGACTCTGTGATTACAGTCTTTTGGTGAGACTTGTGTTGGGCTAGGCGCCAGGCGCTAACCCCCACCCAGTCTTTGTTGTGTAAATCTTCTTTTTTAGCACCTCTTGCAGATTGCTGCAATTCAGTGCTTTTCTGACTGCCCTCTTCTGTCCCCTCCTTTCCAGCGGCCCTGCCTCGAGCACCCAGGGCCGTAGGGGCTCTGAGCATGTGGTGGCGGCCACGCCTCTTGAGAAGGGAACCAGAAGGCCAGGAGAGACAGCCAGAAAGGTGACAGGAAAGCTCGCAAAATTTTGTCCGCCCCTCCCCCCTCCTGGGTGTTTCTTTTATACACACTTTCCCGCCGAATCTCTTATCCCCGCCCACAGCTAATCTCCTAGCCATTTCCCGAGCTCATTTCTTCTCGTCATCATTAGTATCTTTAACCCCTACCTACCCTCCACCATGCTACTGTTCCTCCTATTGCTACTTTGCCTCTCACCTTCCTTGGATCCAGAAGAGGAAACTGAAGCAGCCCATGCCATGGTGATTAGGGCGGCTACTCGGGCTTGTTCCCCTCTGCTGTCCCCAGTGGATGACCCTCAATTCCCCAAGTATATACTGCCGCTTCTGCACTGTAATCCTTGGGGTATCCCACAAAAGGCTCACAACCAGTTCGGTACTCCATAAGCCCCTGCTCCATTATTGGCACTATAATGACCCCTATACCTGTCCATTAAGCTGGTTCTTTATGACAAAATCTATAACCACACAGCAGGATCATCGCCCACTAAATATTGGATCCCAAGCAAGAAGAGAAAGTCCTCTGACTACTCCCTATTCCTATCACTTGGTGCCCTCATCAAACTAATCTTCTTTCTGCTGATCTGTGTTGGCACTGTTGAAATCAACCCTAGACCCACAGAAAGCTCTATCTCCCCAGCTGACTTAGCCTCCATAAATGGCCTGAGTTTTCTTCATATCAACGCCTGCAGCCTCCTAAAAAAGTTCACATTAATACAGGCCTGGGTTGCACACACCTTACCTGACTTTCTGGTTATCTCTGAAACATGGCTCAAATCTGCAACAAAAGACAGTGAAATAAATCTTCCCAACTACCACCTCTTCAGATCTGACCGTCCATCCAGGGGCCGTGGGGTAGCCATCTATATCAAAGCAAACATCTCTGCATCCTGCCTCAATATTACATCACAGCCAAAGGAATTCAAATGCTTATCAATTAAAATAACCCTTCCCAACATATCATCTTTTCAACTGATTGGCTGCTACAGGCCCCCCTCTGCAGGCCTAAAACTCCTATCCCACCTAGGATCTATACTTAATCTAGGCCCTGAAGACACCATCATTTTAGGTGACCTGAATTTAAATTGGCTAGCCAATGCATCTGCACCCCTGGTAACCTTCTGTGACATTTATGGATTCACTCAATTAATCAAAGAACAAACAAGGATTAATCCAAAGAATAATCTCAACAGCACACTCCTGGACATCATGTTGGTAAATAAGCCTCATCTGTATTCTCATGCTGGTGTGCTATTCAGTGACATAAGTGATCACTGTCCCATAGCTGGCATAAGATCAACAATCAAGCCACCCAACCCTGCAAAATTTCTCCAAGAAGGTCAAAAAAGAACTTTAATATTTCAGGATATCTCCATGATTTGTGCCACACCACACGCTGGCAAGAATTCTATCTCACAGCTTCAATAGAGACAGCTCTTCAGGTCTAAAGTGATATTATCATAAGTGCCCTCAATATACATGCACCCCTCACCAGTGCCAGAACCAAACTCAAATCCTGTCGCTGGTTCTCTGCTGACCTTAAATCCGCACTGCTTGCCAGAGATAAACTCTGGAAAAGGGCAAGAAAGACCAAGGATCCAAATGACTGGCTTCAATTCAGAAAAGCCAGAAACTCCTGCACAAAACAAGTGAGAAATGCCAAGGCTGCCTTCTACACAGCTGAATTGGATGCCTCCTATCACAACCCTTCCAGGTTCTGGGGTACCATAAAGGGGATCCTAGGTCAAGCTTCTACCCCTGTCTTACCACCCAAAGTGCACCTAAATAGTGTTGAAATCACTGACAAGCAAGAAATCTTAAATGCCTTCAACGATCATTTCACTAAAGCTGGCCTAGCTTTCGATTCCTCACCTGCAAACCTATTGAGGTCATCACTAAACTTACAATCTACTGAGGGACAAAAGGCTGCTTTCACATTCTCCTTCAAATCAATACTCTTAAAAGAAGTAGAAGACCTACTATTCCAACTAGATACAACTAAAAGCGCAGGTGCAGACTCCTGGATCCCTACTTTCAAAAGTAGCATTGCACCTTAGCTGCCCCTCACTCACCTTTTCAATCTGTCCCTAGCCACTGGTTCTATCCCTCAATATGGAAGACAGCTCAAGTGTTTCCACTACTTAAGGCAGGTGATCCCATGGACCTCAAACAACTATAGGCCCATTTCCATCTTACCAGTACTGTCCAAAATGCTTGAAAAGTTAGTGAACTTTCAGTTAAGTGCCTACCTTGATACCAATAATCTCCTTAATCCAGCTCAATCTGGTTTAGATCTATGCACAGCACCATCTCTGCTCTTAGCAAAAGTTACAAAATGACTGGCAGACTGCCTTAGACAAAAGAATAACACCTGTGCTGTGTTCCTGGATCTAAGCAAAGCCTTTGACACTGTGGACCATGAACTACTAATCTCCTCTCTGAACTCCATAGGCCTTGACTCACTCTCTTAAATGGTTCAGATGCTATCTCTCTGGAAGAATACAACTGGTAAAAAATGAAGGTGACCTATCTACCTCTAAACCACTCCTAAGAGGTGTACATAAGGTTCCATCCTGGCCCCATCCTCTTTGCCATTTACATCAACAATATTGACTCAATCTCTCACAATCTAATATTCACCTCTTTGCAGATGATACTGTACTATATATCAGTAATCCCTCACCATCAAAAGCCTGTGAGCTTTTACAGTCTGAGTTTTCCTCCTACAGCACAACTTACTAGAAAAGAAATTACTACTAAATGCCAAGAAAACGAAAGCTATGTTCTTTGCCACCAAGAGCTGCTCTTCCACTGTCCCATCATTCACCCTCCCACAATTATCTACCATCCTTGGTGAAAATCTGGAATATGTGGACAAATTCAAATATCTTGGAGTCTGGATTGACAATAAACTTGACTATACTAGCCACATTGAAGAGCTCCTGAAAAAGCTTAGACAAAGACTTGGCCTATTTTATAGGATCAAACACTACCTGACCAGAGATTCCAAAAAAGGCTAATCCTGGCATCATTCCTATCCCTCATTGACTACGCTGACTTCCTTTATGGTCACTGTTCCCTCCCATTTAAATAAATTAGACACCTTGTATCATAGAGCTATTAGATTCATTACAGATATTCCCTCCAGCACCCATCATTGCTCTCTACAATGCAGTCAGTTGGACATCCCTACAACATAGAAGAAACAAAAATGCTGCTGTCTGGATCTACAAAGCTCTGACAAACAAACTCCCTTCCTACATCTCAGATTGTTTCAACCGGATCACATCCAGGCCTTACACCCTAAGGATCAATAAACTCATCATGCTGAAGATTCCTATCACCTGCACCCGGTATGGAAGGGCTGCAATCAGCTACTCCCTAGCACTTATCTGGAATTCTCTTCAAAAGACCTTGAAATTGGATACCCTCATTCCTTTAACATCCTTCAAAAAACTGTACACTAGTCTATTCCCAGAATCATGCAATTGCTTCCATAAGGCCTAGTCCTCTCACACCCCTCCTGCCCCTACCCCTTTTTATAGTACCCCCTATTTCTTTATTGTTCTTCTAGCTTGTTCTCCAATGTACTTTGTACAAAAATGCCCCCCTCAGGTCCCATTACCCTAGCTTTATCCCTACAATACTGTTTGTTTCTTTCCTTTTAATATGATCTAGGTCCAATGTCATTTTGCCTTGTATATATGTAAATATTTGTATACCTGTCTCATTCATAAATCTTTGTATTTGTGTTCATTCAGTACCATGTTTTTGTGTAAAATTTGTAACCTTATATTGTTATGACCACTCAGGTCCATCTTGTAAATGAGCTATGCTCAATGATGTTCGCCTGAATAAATAAAGATTTTGATTGATTGATTGATTGATTGATAATGCTGATCAGCAATATCTTTAACAACAGAGAAACTCATATGGTGAGAGAATAATGTTATACAACAAATCCAGTTCTATTTCCTGCAGAAGTGTTTGGCATTATAAATGGGTAAGTCAGTAAGGATGGTCCGTACCAGACTTTTTTTTTAGGCAGTTCTCTTAAGTTTCTAAGTAACATTGTGCATGGCCAGCATGACTTTTTTCTTTGTTCCAATTACAGTGGAGCAATGTCTGTAAATCATTATTTTTTTTTTATAAAATGTTTTATTACATTTTCAAAACATACAACATCAATGCATTGCAGTAGTGGATTGTTCTACTAAAAAGCTAGCTGGAGAAAAAACCCTTGGAAATAAAACTCTTGGGTTCAAAACTATATATGGCCAAATTAAACACCTATAATACATTGAGTCAAATAGCAGGTCATACATACATATATATACATATATATATATTACATATATATCACATGATTACATAAGTATACTGTAACTGTCTATCATGATTTGAAAAATCTGTAACTTTTGAAACTATTTCATAGAGAATGTTATTGTTCTGCACCTTGTTCAGTTAACGATAACTGCTTTCAAAAGGCAGGTATTGAAAACTCAAAATGGATTCATTTATTGATTGATTGACTGATGGATTTATTGAGGTTAGATTACCAGGATAAGCACCTTGAGATGTAGTATCTCATTTGTAAAGGGGTCCTGGAGGGGGCAACATTCAAGTGATTACATTGCAGTAGATTAGTATGTATCATCAGGCAAAGACAATGCAGATAATGACCAGATACAGGATACAGATACAGTATATGTAGTTAATGTATTAACTGTTAAAGTAGTACAAGGTTTGGTGCAATCATTTAATTGTAACATACTGTAGCACTACCAGTACAAAAATGCTAGTGGCGTGAGGACATAATTCTTTTACTAGTGATGGATAATGCTGTAGTAAGGGTCAGTGAGCCTAGCAGAAAATCAAGTAGATGACAATGCATGCGCACAATGATTTAGCCTTAAGGCAACATGTTTCTTTCCACCTGGAATTGATTATGAAGTCTGAGGTTTGGATGGAAGCATTTATTTTGTTCCAGCCAAACATAGCCCTATAGGTACTTGTTATGATATATGGAGAAGCACATGCTAAGAAGTCGGTGAATGGTAGTCACTAGTTACTTGTAATTAGGTTGAAATAATTTGGGAGCTCCACTTGCCCATTTCTGCTTTGTATGCTTTGTGGTACTTTTAGACATACATTTCAAGTGAGTTCAAATTCAAGTGTAGTGTGCAGATTAGGATACCTCATGAATTATATAGCACTTGTATGTAAACTTAGTAATGTTTCTTGCCTATGACGTACTTAGAAGTACCTTAGAAGACTTTCTATTAACCTTATAAATCCTCTTTCTGCCTCAAGATAATCAGGCTTACAGTATACTCAGTATAAAAGGCAGTCTTGTATAGTGAATAGTGCTGTGCTGAGTGTGCTATCATCATGACAACCACTATAGTACTCAATAATAGTATATGGTTAGGACTTATTGTAAATGAAAACCAGCAGCTTTCTGAATCTTGCTGTAGAACATTTAAATGTCAAAAAAGTTGTTGTACTATCGTTATGATGTCACATCAATAGTACAACTTTTAAGCCTTGTCCTGCCATCCATGTTGCTCTTAGGAAAAAAGAAGGAAAATCATGGCCACACGATTTAGTGAGTACTGAGCATTGCACTGCCATAACTGAGACACGGTGAGTCTCCTGTCATAACAAATTCTGGACAGAGTTGATAGGGCTGCAGCTGAGGAATTTGGGGTAAGAATATTGAAAATTAACACAGTTATGAACCTGCATTAGCAAAATGTAATGTAGGCTCATAAATTTGTTGTTTTGTAACATTTTTTTACAGTAAATTTTCAACATAGCTTTATTATGACCCTGCCTCATAAAGAAGGGCAGAGCAAATGTTCAACTCCTGCATGAAAGGAGATTTAGCACAGGGATTGAAAAATCAATGTTTGGGATGCAAAAACACATTTTGGACAGGAGATGAAAAATGACAGCTGTCACATTCATGAGGTACTGTAAAGAAAAGGCTATGTTGAAAATTTGGGTTAAAAATGTTGAATATTACTAAACTTATGAGCCCTCATTTACAAAATTCATCATAGCCTGATAACATTTTTGTTGTTAAATATTTTTACACATAATTTAGAGCATAGCCTTCTCATGACCTTACCTCATGAAAAATGGCAGAGAACAATTTCAACTCCTGCCTGAAAGGTGATTTTACACAGGGAATGCAAAATCACCTTTTGAAATGTAAAAAAAAAACATTTTGGCCAGGATTTGGAAAATGATAGCTGTCACATTCATGAGATGCTATAAAGATATGGCTATGTTGTAAATTTAGGGTAAAAATATTTCAAATTACAGGCCGGCACAGTAGCGCTGAGGGTTGAGGTACTGTGCACCTCACCTTGCGTCATGCCGGCGACCCAGGTTTGGAGAATGAGCCCAGGTCACCAGGGGTCAGCAGGGGAGGGAAGAGATTAAGCATCCAATGGGCTGCTTTCTCTTCCCAGGGAGGGTTCAGGGGAGTGCTCGCTCCTGGAGCAACCTCTGGCAGTGGCCATGGGCATCCAATGTAGCGATGCTGAGTGGGGGGAGGGGTGGAGTTGCAGCATAGTGTTGCCTTTTTGGCCACACTACAAGGGGATCGAGGGGAAAAACCTAAGAAAAATACCCACCCCAGAGATAGGCGATGGCACCTTGGGTCAGGACCACACTCCAATGCCAGGCTTCCTCCTCTCCACGGCCTGCCCGTATGGTCCTGGTGCTCTATACTATAGATAGAGTGCCCTGGATGGGTAGGGCAGCCCTTCCTTTTGGGGTCTCAGATATGGAGGTTGCATTTTGGCCATGCGAGGGAGAAAAGAGAGGCTTCAGGCTGGAGGCAGAGATCTGGAACCCAATGGATGCCTGAGAGAGTAAGTGGAGCATAAAAATACTTGAAAAAAAACAAATATTGAAAATGACCAAAGTTACAAGGCTGCATTAGCAAAATTCAATGTAGGCTCATAACATTGTTGCTTTGTAATATTTTTACACCAAATTTTCAATATAGCCATCTTATGACCCCCATCTCATGACCAATGGTAGAGAAAAGTTTCAAATCCTGCCCAAAAGGTGATTTCACACAGTGACCACAAAATCACCTTTTGGGATATGATTTACTTAACATCACTTGCACTGTTCATTAGGTATTGTCCCAAAAAAGTCATGCTGAAAATTTGGGCCAAAAATATGCATAAATGCCCATGTTATGCCACTAAGTTCAAAATACCAACAAAATACATTGAACCGGATACCTGTTTCTTTAATTCATGGTCTGGTTTTGAAGAGTGAAGATGTGTCTGCAGACCAGAGAGGGTTATGGCATTGGACCTTTGATCAGTAAGTAAGGGCTAGGGCAGGTGTGGGGTGGTGGGTGCTGAGGGGGAGGATTGGGTGAGGGGAGTCTTGGCCTCAAAAAACACTGATGTACAGTTTTCTTTTTACAGGTATAAAAAAATACAGAGGATTTCTGCACTGGGGGATTGTGCACCCCCCCAGTATCACTATTACATTTACATTGGGTAGTACATGTTGAGAAGCAGGGTCAAGTGGGGGGATACGGGAAGAAAACACCTCAAGGCATGCTGATCATGACACTGGGGGATTGGGCACCACCAGTGTCACTCTTATTTTCCGGGGGTTGGGGTGATGGATGCTGAGAGGGAGGGTCAGGTGGAGGACTATGAAAAAACAAACAAACCTGAGAGTGTGATGATTGTGACACTGGGGATAGGGCACCTCCAGTGTCACTATTATGTTTCTGGGGGGTGCAGGGTGGAGGGTGCTGAGAGGGAAGGTCTGGTGGGGAGGATATCTTTAATTAAAAAGGAAAAATCATCAGTCAGGGCACAATGTGCAATGTCCAAGATTGCCACTGCAGTCTACTGATCATGTGTGACTACTAGCACATGCATGGTAGTGTGCAGCAGCCATGTTGGATATGGCAGAGTGTGACATGACCACCAATTTTTTTTTTAGTTATAGATAGCCCCCCCACCTGACCCTTCATCTCAGCACCCACCACCCTGTACCCCCCCAGAAACATAAGAGTGACACTGGGGGTTAGAGATGCTGTGAAGTTTAATTTCACCATTGAATTTCCAGCAAAGTCACAAATTTCACATCTGCAGATCATTTTGCAAAATTGCGGTACTTACTGAAAATTCATAATTTGTTACTTTGCTTTGTTTTGGTGGGGTTAAGCGCAAATTGCACTTAACCCCCCCAAGCAAGAAGAAGTAACTTATCCCAAAACATAGCTAAACTTGGGAGGAGAGTCGAAGTTTCATGCTGGGCAGACAATTCTGACATGAGAGCTAGTGGCTGCATTTCTCTCCCCTCAGTGGTTTAGTTAAACCAAACTCTGTCTGACAGTACTAATTGGGGATGTACCATGATTGCAAGCCAAAAACCCAAGAGGCAGAGCTTTAAAAAAAGACTGCAAAATGTTGTCCAAGTTCAGATAATGATGCCTAAAAAAGAAGGCAAAAATCTGGGACAAGGAGCAAAGCCAAAACAGCAAAGGGCTGCTCCAACTCAGAAAGCCTCTTCAGTCTGTAAGCAGAAGCAAACTTAGCTTACCCATGAAATCCCAATCCAAACTGCTTCTAATACACCACAAGTGTTTCTGTTGTTTACTATGCCTGAGAAGTTGGTGAATGGAAAACCCAGGAAGACAAATGTAAATAAAAAAATTAATGAGTCGAGTGGTGAGCAGGAAAAAACATTAAATAATTGTGACTCTTCTAGTAACAGGGATCTAACCCATGCAGATAAGTTGGGAGAAGCCAGCCTAGAAACTGTGCTTTCGTGGTTAGAGAAGCAGGCGAGCCTGGATCCCCACCTCTCGCCACACTCCATACCCAGTCATAACCATGAAACATAGGTACTGGAACCCAAAGGTTCAGAACCAGTGACGGAATCCTGTAATGGAGCAGATAATACAAAGGAAAATCTTGATTCTGTGATGGAAGGAGAAGGCGAATCTGAACAGGTAGCCGCAAACTCAGACATTCAAAAGGCATCAGAAATAAGAAATGACATACCGGATGGCATACCAGATTCAAACCCTGACACAAAAACTGGATTCTCATTTGTTTCCTGGGGCTCAAGCATAGACAAAGTAAACTGTGAACTGGTGGAGTACTAGTCTAAGTCTGGAGAGAGTCAAAATCAATAACAGAATAAATAGCTTCTATACCCTTTTTTAAGCCGTTTAGACAAGAAAAACATGGGTTGGTACAAGATACACCTTCAGTTCAGTAAAGGGTAAGACAGAGTAAAACTTTAAACATTTATGATGTACCTCCAACTTCACAACAAAATGTAAATGGTGATACAGTTAAAACTGCTTGTAGCAGGCACAATCGTGTTCTGCCACTCTGCCCGCACTACAGAGAGACTGAAATAAACAAACAAAAAAATGTCAACAACGAGTGCAATTATATCACTAGATAGTACTTTATTAATGCTCATAGGCTGGTACAGTTCACTAAAATTTAAACTTATGTGATACCCTTTACCCTTTGCCTTAACAAACAAATAAAAAAAAAAAACTAATTGTCATAGTTATCTACATCTGTTTCAGCCCGTTGTCCTTCCACTCCTCTCCTCTCTGAAAAAGTTGGTGATTCTCCATTGAACTGTGTTTTTAATGCAGTAGGGCTTCCACATTTTCTCTGTTTCAGCAATTAAATCCCAATTTGGCTCAACAGTTTGACTCTGCTCCACAGCATGATACAGGGTTAGCAAAGCAGCACGGACATCATGTGTTGTTACAAGGATCTCCTCCATGTCTCCCTCGTCTCCCTGCTCCTCTGGTTCCTCTTCCTCCTGCTTCGGTCACATAGATGCCGCAACAGACTCCACCTTGTCCAGTGTTTGTTCTTGATCTTCTTCTGAGTCTCCCAGATGATACAGCTGACTAAATTCATTGTGGGTAAGTCCCGGGGGAAGGTCAATTATGAGTTCCTCTTCCTCTTCCACCTCAGGTTGCTCAGGGGTTTCTTTCCAGAACCCTGCCTTACAGAAAACAATTTTTAATGGTTGTTGGTGGGACAAGGTCCCATGACTACTTCAGAAAGTTCACTGAATCAAGTAGGGAAATCTGCTTAACACACTCACCCACTGTGAGGTCAGTGCTGGAATTGATTGCATCAAGAACCCACTGCCTCATGCACTTTACATACTGTTGCTTGAGAGAGTAAATGATGCCTTGATCCAAAGGCTGGATAATTAATGTAGTGTTCGGCAGCAGAAAGACTAGTTTGATGTTCCGGAGGCCACTGATTAATGGGTGGCCACTGAAATTGTCCAGAATGAGGAAACTCTTTCTTCCTCTGAGCTGCCTATCCCATGACCGAACCCAATCTGTAAAGATGTTCCCTGTCATCCACGCTGTGCAGTTAGAGCGATACATGACAGGGGGATTATGGACACCATGGAAGCAGCATGGCATGGCAGCTTTGCCAATGACCATGAGCTCACGCTTGACAGACCCGTCCATATTGCAGCATGCCAGGAGTGATACCCTTTCCTTTGCTCTTTTCTGACCCAGGACACTGTCGCTTTTAAAAGCCAGAGTGCCATATCCCACACACCTAAATAGAATGGCAGTTTCATCAGCATTATGTGAATATAGAGACAGTATAGCACAGTGGTTTAAGGCTCTGAGCTACAAATTGGAGATCTGGGTTTGAATCCCACAACCCCCACATGCATAGTGTGTGACTCAAAGCAAGTCACTTAACTTCTTTTTTGAAGGAACTGAACAGGTACTTCCTGGAGGAGAGGAGGGAGAGAGGGGATATGATAGAGACATACAAGTATCTTACAGGGAGGAACAGGGTGCAGGAATACACTATTTTTAAGTGAAAAAGATGTTCCAGGACTAGAGGGCATGGGATGAAGTTGGAGGGAGGACGATTCAGAGGAAACATGAGGAAGAATTTCTTCACAGAATGGGTGGTGGACAAGTGGAACACCCTGCCAGAGGAAGTGGTCAGGGTTGAAACAATCACGGGATTTAAGAATGCATGGGATAGACATAAAGGAATTCTGGAGGTCAGGGGTAAGGGGCAACAGACTTCTAGGAAAACAAACTGAACTTACACGCTCAAATGGGCAGACTGGGTGGGCCATAGGCCCTTATCTGCTGACACTGTCTATGTATCTATGTATTATAGATGTTAAGGGGTTCATAGCCCTGTAACAGACCAGGGAGAACTTCTGATACCCATTGCTGTGCACTCGCAGCATCAGCACTCAGCTTCTCCTCATGTACAGTATTCTTTTGAAGCCAATGTTATTGTGAGCCTTCCATCTGCCAAGCCAGCCTTCAGAGGGTGTAAAGTCTGTGTGACCTAATGCAGAGGCAAGCTGCTCAGCTTTTTTAGTTAGCAATGGGCTGGTTATCATGGCATCTCTCCCTCTGGCAAGCTCCAGCCATCGTAGGAGTGCTTCTTCAACCTCCCCATCTTTCTCCTCTCATTTTCTCTTCCTGTTTGGATTGACATTAGAATGCCATTCTGAGAGGATCTGTTCCTTCTGGTGCAGCAAGTCAGCAATGCTCGATTTGGGCATCAACAGGTGCTGTGCCAAATCACGCTGACTCATCTGTGGCAGTGCTTCAATTTTGTTCAGAGGGTCCACCTTCTGTGAAAGTGGAAGAGCTGTACATTTACTCCCTCCTGTAGCCATCACTACAAAGCAACTGTGCTGTACTGTATATGAGCAAGAGGATTGACGGAGCCGCATCGGGTTTAAATGCATTTGATGTGTGCTACATCCAATTACAGTCACAAGTACAGGTAATTAATTAAGTAAAGCTACAGTCTGGTTACAAAACAAAGCCAATTCAGTATTTGCTATCAACAATGATGCTAAAAAGTGGCAAAATAGATGGAGTGCAACGATTGCAATACAAGGATTTTTTTATGGACTTCTAAGCATGTGGCAAATGGATTTAGACCTTTGCCCATTTAAACTGACTGCCCACTTAATCAGAGGATGATATAGGTGGCTTAACTATACTACAATAGAGGGCAGAGAGCTGAATGTAAACTCAGGTACAGCCAGCAATAATTCTAAAAGTCCAGGAAAATGGGGGTTAGGAACCTCCCCATCTGTCACAAAAACCCTATAACCAACAAAAATTCTGAGATAACTGAAGATGGTGTAGCAGCACCAAACTGGGCTAAAGATCTAATATTACAAATGAACAACATAACTAAAAAATGGACAGAATTATGGGAGTGCAAGAGAAAATTGAAAAATACTTTACTATGACCCAGGCGCTAATTAAAGAGACTGCCGAGCTATGGTCAGAGGTCCAAAATTTACAACAAACAGTGAACACATTAATGGAAGAACAAAGTCCCATTAAAAGGCAGTTAACAAACGTTGAGAAAACAAATAAGGAGATAAAAGAGAACGTTTTGGACTTTGAAACCAGAGCACGTCAAAAGAAATTAGCAATATGGGGGTAACAGAAATTTGAGATGGCACAAAAACCCTAACTGAGACCTTTAAACAAGTGGCAGAGGCCTACCTAGAATCAGATCCTAAAAGTATTGAATTTGAAATAGATAGAATTCATAGAGGTCTGCATGCTAGAGTAGATGATTTGCAGACCTCTAGACCAATAATAATGACATTTCTAAAATCCAAAGAAAAATATACTTTAATGACAGCAGTTTACAAGAAAAACAGGATTAAAATAATGGGTTCTACAGTCATAATATATAATGATCTGCCACCAGACTTAGTCAATGAAAGGAAAGGCTAAAATACTATAATGGCAAAGTTGTGGCAGAATAATGTCAGATCATCCATTCTGTTCACTGCAAAGTTAGGGTGAACATTGAAGGAGTGAATGTATGTTTTGAGAATCCACAAGAAACCATGAAACAGCTGCAAACTAAAATGCAACATATATTTCATTAAACAATCCTATAAGCTAAATATGTATCCCTTTGCTATGTAAGATAGAAAGAGAAAAGGGGGGAAGGGCAGGCTTATCAAAACAAAATATGTACAGACTGAGTGGGCTGTTATGGGGGAGTTATGGTTCATAGGAACACATTTTTGTTGTCAGGGAGGGGCAAAAAGTGGCAAAAAAAGAATCAGGTATTTACAGTGCTTGAGAGGTTTCCCATTATATTACAACATAGACCTCAGCATTGTGAGTCCAAATGTAGGTGGCCATTCAGATGAGGACATCCATATAGAAAAAGACATCTCTGACCAAAAAACAAAAAAGAAAAATGGGGTCACATTCAGGTTTTAAATTAATTTATTTGAAAGTGAATGGGATTAACTCCCCAAAAAAGAGGCAATGTTATTGAACTATGTGAAGAAAACAAATGCAAATATAATTTATTTAGAAGATCTTCTCTTAGAAATAAATGAAATGCTGAAATTAAAGAGAAAATGGATGTCACATCTATTCTTCAACCCAGGTACCAAAAAAGCTGTAGGGTATTAATAATAAAAAAGGGACAAATGCTATAATATTAGACCAGTTTATGGATATTAATAGTCATATACATTTTCTGAAATGTACACTGAATGGTAAAGAAGTAGTGACTGGGTCAATGTATGCACTGTACTTATGTAGTGTTTGTACAGTACAGTCTCTTTCTTTCAGTTATTTCAGAAGGTTTGCAAAAACAACAAGCTGAACAAATAATACTAGCAGGATAGTTTAAAATTGTAACAACTCCAGATTTAGATAAATCAAAAAACTATAACAAAAGCAGACAAAATTTTATCAGATAAACAAAAAAAATGTCTGCAAAATGAAAACTTAGTAGACTGTTGGAGAGAAATTAACCCAAACAATAGAGTATACTCACTGGGACAAAAAAATATATATTTTTACAGGACTGGATTATTTCTTTCTTTCCAAGGCTTTATTATCAAAAATAATAAAAGTTAATATAAGTTCTGTAATTATGACAGATCGCGCAATGATTGAACTTATACTGAGAATATGTATTGAAGATACTGTAGTAATAAAATGAAATCATGTTTTTTTTAATAATGAACTGTTAAAAGACCCTAAACTTGAAGAAAATATTAAAAAAGCTATTAATAAATACTGGTTTTATAATTATGATGGTAGCTCTACAATTACAAAATTGTTGGAAGCTTTCAAAGTAACAATCAGGGGAGCTGTAATATCTCAGCAAATAAAGAAAAATTAAATTAAAATAAAAAAAACCTAAGCCTTGGACCAAAAGATTAAAGATGTCAACAATTTAGTCAGGATAGACTATAACAAATATGCAGCTGAATGGAATAAGTTAGTACTACAAAAGCAAAATCAAATTAACCATCAGATATGTAAATGGTATTATAACCTAAAGGAAACTAAATATTTGCACATGGACAAATCGGGGAAGTTTTTGGCAAGCCTTCTAAGAAATGAAAAAGAAAAGAATTCAATTACTTCAGTTTTAGATGAGCATGGTTGCTTACAAACTAAAGCAAAAGAAATAGAAAAAGTGTTTCAAGATTATTTCAAAGCCATTTTCTAATTAAAGAGAGGGTCTAACAAAGAAAAACCAGACCAGTTCCTGGCAAAGTTAAATTTACAAAAAGCACACCTAACATTTACAAATTTTACCACAAAAGACGTACTAGACGTAATTAAGGATTTACCAAGAAATATGGCGGCCAGGACTGGATGGTTCACAAAAGAATATTATAAGGCTTTTGCCTATGAAATAACACCATGGCTTGAAAGAATGATAGAAGAGTTAATTAATAATAAAGCTGTCTTACCTGACACTTTACAACAAGCAAACATAATACTAATACAAAAGGAGGGGAAACCGCAAAAACAACCAGACAGTTATAGACCGATATCAATGTTAAATTCTGATTACAAATTATTGCAAACCTTATGAATAACAAAATACAACCCCTATTAGACACATCAATATATATATTTATTTATTTATTTTCTTTTGGTAACCGGGTAAGTGCACTAGGCATAAGGATGCCTATTTTCAGGCATGAACTGGCATATATGTGATGCAGCACATGAAAAGCAGCACAGCTCAGAGTCAATCAAAACTTCGGGTATGGGGAGACATACTGTATTCTGCAACAAACAAGAGTAGGTTTAAATGGTATGATGCAGTTACAAAACAGTAGGACAAGTAACACAAGATCAATACAATGTAAGAACACAGGCATTGCAATAGAGGGCATACATAGAAACAACATGAAAATCAATATGGCTTTGTAAAGGGCAGAAATATCCCACAAACTACAAAAACAATTCACGCTATTTTTTATTTGATCAATACATAGAAATAATACAAAAAATATATATATTATGGAATACCACTAGATGCCTGAAAGGTGTTTGATGTGTTAGACAGAAATTTTATGATAGAAACATTAAAAGAATGAAAACTGCCAGAGCAATTAATTTCATTAATACAGAAACTATAGGAAGACTACAGATAAAATTCAGATTAACTCTACATTAACTGAAGAATTTACACTAGATAATTGAGTTAGGCAGGGATGTCCAGTCCCTGATATTTATTTATTTTATTTATTTATTTACTAGAATTTTGGATAAATGCCTTTGAGCCAATGGCTCTTTTACAAAGATTCCACATCAGTATACAAAGAATAGAAGTACAATTTGTGTGAGATTAGCAGGCAAGTAGTTGGAATACAAATTTCAGTTCAGGGTGTACATGGTCTAAAAACCACAGGCAATATAATTAACAGTTAGAACAACACAACCAAGCATACACTTAAGAATGATGAGTCACAACAAACAATATTCACATGAATTAAAGCTGACAGAAGGGCATTCTCAAAGGGAAAGGTGGAGTGGAAAAATTGAGTTGCTGCCAGTTGTGCCAGGTGGAATAGGAATGTATGAAGAGAGAATGGGCATAGACGGGTAACTGAGAAGGAGGTAGAAAGAGAGGTGGGTGGGAGGCAAGAATCAGGGAACTTGTGCAACAGTGGGTGGGGTGAGCAGATTAGAAAAGGGAGAGGGGAAGGGAGTTGAAAGAGGATAAGAGAGGAAGGTGGTGTACCAGAGCTAGGAGGAGAGAGAGAGAGAGAGAGAGAGAGACAGGGATTTAGAAGGGAGAGGGAGGGAGGGATGGTGGTGGTAGGCAGAGGTGGGGATAGTAGAGAGGTGTGAAGGACAGGAGCAACTGCCAGGGAGGCTAGCAGAATTACTGTAGAACTAAAATATTTCACTTGCTGAAAGTTTTGCACTCTAGACACTTGCCAGGTATTAGTGTTTATTAATATTCACACTTCAGCTACTGGACAAGTCCTGCTTATTCACATTTCCCGACGTGGCCCATAACTGCACTACCCTTACGTAACAAAAAGGAAAAAAATACTGTACTTGCATTGTAATCAGTTTATTTTTTGTCATTTCAAAGTGGTTGACTGATGGCATGACATGGGGAAGGGGGAGCAGCACACACCAAAACAAACTGGAGTTCTTAACAGGACAGACACAAGTTTTAGTTTTACAAAGGATAGGGCATCAAGTTTGAATCTGGCAAGTGGAGGGTGATGTCAGCAGCACAAATGGAGGGTTAATTCAGTAATCATCTTGGCTAATGGAATGTTTGAATTCAGAGAGGGTGACGACAGCAGCAGAAATGAGGCTTTAATTCAGTAATCAGTTTGCTGATTTGCTCTGCAGAAACACATAGCAACTGCTATGCACTTTTAGGTAAGCAAATACGAACATACGAAATTTGCCAGCAGATAAAGGCCTAGAGGTCTATCAAGTCTGCTCGAATGTGCAGCTAGCACCCCTTATTCTGCAGCTGCCCCTCCCTTCCACCCTTCCCCTTCATTAACCCTCCCCCTTGTCCTGTCCCATCCTCGTTTGAAGCAGTCCACTGTTCTACTGCATACCACTTCTGCAGGTAAAGCATTCCACCCAGCCACCACCCTCTCTGTAAAAAAGTGTCTCCTCATCTCCCTCCTGAACCTTCCTCGCTCCAGTCTCATATCATGGCCCCTGGTGGCCTCCCTCCTTACTTTGAACAGCCCTCTGTACCTGTCTTGTTTATTCCTTTCATGTATTTAAAGGTTTCAATCATGTCCCCCTGTCTCTCCTCTCCTCCAGTGAGTACATGTTCAACTCCTTCAACCTCCTCTCATATGATAAGTCCCCAGACCCTTGATCATCTTTGTCGCCTGCGCTGCACTCCCTCAGTAACTTAATGTCCTTTTCAGATACGGACGCCAGAACTGCACGCAGTACTCCAGGTGTGGTCTAACTAATGACCTATACAGTGGCAGAATCACCTCCTCCCTCCTTGAGGATATACCTTGCAATACAACCCAGCATTTTGTTGGCCTTTGCAACTGCCTTCCTACACTGTGCCGAGTTGTTCATTGACCCTGTGATGAGCACACCCAGATCCTTCTCCTCCTCTGTCTGGGCTAGCTGCACTCCCCTAGCTGGTAAGTCCTCCTTGGGTTCTTCATCCCAAAATGCATCACCTTGCACTTTTGGCATTAAAGCCCAGTTGCCAGGTGTCTGACCAGGTTTCAAGCTTTGCCAGATCATCCTGCAACCCTGCCATCCCCCTAGGTCATCCACCACCACGCCAACCTTGTATCATCAGCAAACAGACTGATCTTGCTCTTGATGTCCCATGATATGTCTGCAATGAATATCCCAAACAACACTGGTCCCAACACGAGCCTGTGGGACACCACTCGTCACTGCCCTTGGGTGTGAGCTCCCCACCACCACCACCTCTGTTGCCTTCCCTGCAGCCAGTTTCCTACCCATCTCACCAGCATTGCACCTGCCCTGTGCCTACTAACTTCCTTCCCAGCCTTCCATGTGGCACTGAGTCGAATGCCTTACTGAAGTCCAGATACAGGACATCCACTGCATGTCCCCATCCAGTTGCCTAGTTACCCAGTCATAGAACCCACCAGGTTGGTTTTGGCAGGATCGGCCACGTGTGAAGCCATGCTGTCTGCTGTCCTGTAGTCCTTTGGCCTCTAAGAGGCCACCAGCCTCTCCTTCAGGATAGTCTCCATTAGCTTACCACGATGGATGTGAGGCTCACTGGTCTGTAGTTTCGGTTCATCCTTGGGGCCACTCTTGTGGAGGGCACCACCTGAGCCATCCTCCAGTCCTGAGGTACACACCCGAATGTAGTGAGGCATTAAATAGGTCTGCCAAAGGTCCTGCAAGGACCTCTGCCAGCTCCTTCAGTACCCTGGGGTGGATGCCATCTGGGCCTGGTGCCTTGTCCACCCTCAGTGCCTTCAAACCCTCTCGAACTCTGTCCTCCATGATTTCCCATCTGTCACCACTTCCCCCTCGTCTGCCATTTCACCCATCTTGGGTGTCACCCCTCTTCTCTTTTAGTAAATACTGAGCAGAGTACTCATTTAGTGCTTCCGCCTTATCATAGCCTGCTTCCACCCAACCCCCCTCCTTCCTAATCCTTACTATGGTCCTTACAGCTCCTTTTCTCCCTGATGTACTTAAAGAAGTCCTTCTCCCCCTTCTTAATGCCTTGTGCCAGCCTGAGTTCCGTAGATGCTTTGGCTCCCCTTACTGCCCTTGTCACCTCCTTGATTCTGTCAAGTACTCCTCTCTGTCCTCCCCATCCCTGTTTTCTTGTATTTCCTAAAGGCAGCTCTTTTCTTCCTTACCTTTTCCATGACCTCCTTGCTCAACCAGCTCGGTTTCTTAGCTCTAGCCTTCTTGCTCTGGGCTTTGCAGCAGGTTTGGTTGCCTCCACTATCCCCAACTTTATGAGCTCCCATCTCTGGTTAGTATCCATACTAGATTGAATTCTGGCCAGGTACCCTTTACCACTTCCCCCATCCTCCCAAAGTCAGCCCTCCTGAAGTCCAGCACTCTTGTGCCAGATTCCCTCCTTCTTGCCCATATCAATGTGAGCCATACTGAGTGGTGGTCACTCCCTGACAGCGGTTCCTCCACTGTAAGTTTCTCTCACAAAGTCCCCATTTGCCAGCACAAGGTCAAGGGTATTCCCTAACCTGGTTGGTTCACTGACCATTTGCAGCAGGAAGCTGTCCTGGAAGGCATCCAGCAGTACCTGCTCCCTCTGTTCCTGGTTGTTGGGGTGCTCCAGTCCACTTCTGGCATGTTGAAGTCCCCCAATCACCACACTACCCTTCTCGCAGGTCCTCCTGATCTGTCCCGCTAGTTCCCTGTCTAACTCCTCCATCTGAGATGGTGGCCTGTACACCACTCCCATTCTAAGACTCCTATTCTTGGAATCCTGGATTTGCACCAAAGTGACTCTGTACTGCCCTCCTCCCTTCCTCCCTTACACACTTCAGTCCTTCCTTCACATATAGTGCCACCCCCTCCTTTCCCAGTCACCCTGTCCCTACGAAATAACCTGTACCCTGGGTACAGACAGGTCCCAATCATTATATTGGGTGGCCCATGTTTCGTGATGGCTGCAATGTCACCTCTCCCTCTGCCATGAGAACCTGCAACTCTGCAGTTTTTCCTCCCAAGGCTCCTAGCATTAAGGTAACCACCTTCCACCCTTTTCCCCTCCTCCCATCCTCCCTCCTTTCCTAGGATCACCAATAGTACTTGCCATTTTGTCCTTTGTCACTGTTATGGGGTAGCTCATATGATTTCCCAACCTGTGGTCCCTGCATATCTCTTCCCCAACTGCCACCCCCCCACTCCTAGTTTAAACTCAAACTTCCTCTATATATTCTTCATCCTCTGCTTCCAACACTTTCTTTCCTTCCTCACTCAAGTGTAGTCTGTCCTTGGCATAGAGACTACTGTCCTCCCAGGTCCCTCCCACCCCCCAACAGCCCATACCCTTTAGCACAACACCAGGTTCTTAGCCATCTGTTAAATTCCTCTATTCTCAGCTTTCTTGTTGCTTGCCTTTGGCACCGGAAGTATCTCGGAAAAAGTTACTGATCTTCCTGCCCCCTCACATAATTGTGCTAGTTCCTCAAACCTCCTCTGGACTATATCCACTGTCTTGTCAGCCAGGTCGTTTGTCCAAGATGTATAATTAAATGAGGCTTGTCCCTACCCTAAATGAGAGTATAATGAGCAGAGCAGATCGACCAGAATGTTTTTATCAGATTTGCCAAGTATAGTATTTTTGCCATGTTTTAAATATTTTCTATTCTGTCTTGACACTGCTAATTGCATTGCTGAACCAGAGTAGCTAGATTGAACATGTAATAGCGAGTAAACAAATGTGATTATAGTGAGCAGAGTGAGCTCAACTTTTTAATGAATTTGCAAAGTTACAGTATTTCTGCATGTTTTAATCTTTTTGTTAACTCTAACCATTGTTTGGCTAATTCAGTTCCGTACACCTGTCTTATAATGATAAGCAGCAGTTTTGCTCCTTTGGTATACATGCCTTGTACAAATAATGACACGGTAAACCAAATGTAATGTTATTTATGCATCTGCATTATTTCACTTTCATCTTTTTTTGTTCAGTGAATATAATGAAAATTAAATGAAAGTGAAATAAATTAGTTCTACAGTATTTATTTTATGTTTAGAGCCACTTTTACAAAGAGTAAGACAAAATGAGGACATACATGGTATAAAGATTGAGGGGAAAACTACCAAACTAAGTGTTTTTGCAGATGATGTACTACTCATTATTAGATATATCAATAAATTCTTAAAAAGCTTTATAAATACAGTAGAGCAATACTCATAAATTTATGGTTACAAGCTAAATAAATCTAAATCAGCAATAATGAAAATTTCCCATAACAGTGACTATACCCCATTAGAAGGAATTCAAGACTTTAAAATAGATTCTAAAATAAAATATTTAGGAGTAATTTTAGCACTAAACTATACATCTAATATTAAAATCAATTTTGCCAACACAAAAAAAAAGATACAGGTTAGCTTAACCAACTAGGCAAACATTCCAATGTCCCTTTTGGGAAAAGTGGACACACTAAAAAAAATTGTTCTACCCCATTGAATTTATATAATACAAACTATCTTGGATGCTCCATCTCTAAAATGGTTTGCTAAATTAAAGATTATTTTTAGGAAATTTATTTGGAGATTGGGTAAAACCCTATATTGCATGGTCTTTATTGTGTACTCCCAGGTCACTGGGTGGGCTAGGATGCTCAGACCTCATCAAGCATGAGCAAGTGCAAGTTTTATCAGTCTTATGGAAATGGTCTTTTTTGGAAGAAAATTCTGTTTATTTATCAGATCTTGCTGGACCAGATTAACTATAAAAAGATTTAGGATTTATTTTTAGACATGAAATATGTGACAGAGGTACCACATCCATTATATATTTGGTTCACGTTGACTAAACATGTGATAAGTAAGGAAAGGAGAAAGATGGATATACCCTGGATATATATGAATATAAGCACACATTTTGGAATTTGAGGAAAAGACAAGTTACATCAAATTAATATTCTGAATAAGTACCACATTGTAAGATGGAAAGACCTTATAAAGGAAGACATATTTATAAGTTGGGATGTGTTACAACAATTTCTAAAATATATCCAAATTAATCAAATAACATACTATAGAATAAAAACATTTGAAAAATTAATTTCAATATTTGATAAAAATATGAATTTGACAATTTCTATAAAGATATAAATACGGCTGGTGAAAATATTCTTTCTGGAATTTACAAAACCATAACTGGACTCATAACACA
This sequence comes from Neoceratodus forsteri, assembly GCA_016271365.2. Taxonomy (NCBI): domain Eukaryota; kingdom Metazoa; phylum Chordata; order Ceratodontiformes; family Ceratodontidae; genus Neoceratodus; species Neoceratodus forsteri. Next base: position 706,179,929 of record CM057453.1, read on the forward strand.
TGAAAGATCGAAAATTAACAATAAATGGAATGAAGAAATACATAAGAATCTAATCAACCAGAGCTGGAGCAATTTGAGAATTTTGACAAACAAAACATATTTATCCCCAAGAAATAAATACATTCAGAAAAATATTATAGAAAGATTATATATAACACCAGAAAAACTATCCAGGGTTACTCCATCCTATAGTATCCTTTACTGGCATGCATGCGGCACACCTGCAACCTTTATCCATTGTTTGTGGGAATGCCCATGAATAAAATTATGGTGGACACTAATGACATAATACAAACAGTAATGCAACTTATAGTGACACTGTCTCTGGACTTGATCCATTTGAACAATTTTAAACACATTATTAAAGGGAAAACTGAGCAAAACATTTTTCCTTTGGCAACAATGGCTATTAAAAGACATATTCTGGCCAACTGGAATGCAAGCAAACTTTCAAGCTTCCAAGTAAATCACTGGTGGCATACATTCAATGAAATATTAATGTTTGAAAATTTAATGTACATACTAGATGAAACACAAGATGATACATACGGGAGTACTTGGAGAGAAATAATGGACTCACTACCACAAAATACATCACAATATTCTACAAAGGAGTAATAGAGGAAAATAATACTCTTAAGTTATATGCCATGGGGAAGGTGGGGAAGGAGAGTAATAAAAAAGAGGAATGTACACCTTGGTAATGCATAACTACATTCTGTTATTCATGTACTTAATGTTGATTCATGGAACATTCGAAACTAGAATGTGTGTACTTCTCCACTCGATAATAAAAATTATTATTTGAAAAAAAAAGAAGTAACCCATCCCTAATCCCTGGGGTCTAGTTTCTCCCCCCATGCTGATTTCCAGCCACTGCCCCCCCATGGCTTGCCAGTCAGCCACAATATAAATATATATATATATATATATATCTATATATATATATATAGATATATATATGTGTGTATATATATTATATATATAGTCAAGTACATCTTTGGTGTTTCCCCATGCTAATTGCAGGCCAAAGGTGAGATTAAAAAAACAACACCCCAGGTCCCCTTACACCCGTGCTGATCACTGGCCGGTCAGCAGAAATATCAAAATATAACATATATATTTTTTGAAATTCAGTCCCTGGTGTCTAGTGGCCCCCACACCCCAACCACTCAGCAAGTTCCCACCACATCACCCCACTTCCCCATCCCAATCTCATTCCCACGGGCCACTGGCACAGCTTTCCAATCATCTCCATGGCTTGCAGCATGACTGAGCAGTTAATGAATGAGCACATGCTTGTACAAGCCTACGCTCATTCATTGACAGCTCATGGTCATTTTAAAAACTTTTTAAAGGGAGTAGAGAATGGTAGGGGGCTGCTCTGGTCATTGGCCAGGGGGCGGATGGGGAAATGGCATTTTGGACCCCTCTGGGGTCCCACGCTCATTCCACCATCTTGTCCCCACTGATGATGCAGCAGCTCCCTCCCTCTACTCCATTTAAAACCTTAAATGACCACCAGCTCAGCCTGTCAAGGAATGAGCCCATGCATAAACATGTATGCATTCATTCATTAAATTCTCAGTTGGGCTGCTGGCCATGGAGGTGAGTGGAGGGCTGTGCCGGTAGCCCAGTGGGGATGAGATTGGGAAGGGGGAATTGGGGTGGTGTGGTGGCAGTGGTGAGCACTTCCTGAGTGGGAGGGAGGTCACTAGACATGAGGGATTGAATTTCTAAAAAAGGTATGTTATATTTTGACATTTATGCCAACTGGACAGTGATCAGCAGGGGTGTGTGGGGACCTGGGTTTTCATTTTTTAAATTTCACCTGTGGCCCACAATCAGTGGTGGGGGGGGATGCCAGAGATTTATGTGACAAAAAAAGAAGATATACATATATATATATATATATATATATATATATATATATATATATATATCACACACACACACACACACACACACATATATATATATATATATATATATATATATATATATATATATATATATATATAATAATAAAAACTCCATGTAATGCATCAGTTAGGGTTGTTCCACAGCGACAAAAGTGAGAAATTCGATGCTAGGGTTGAAAACCCTAACTCCGAATTCACCCCCCCAGCACCACACACACACACACACAGACACACACACACACACACACACACACACACACATGCAAGTATGGGGGAGGACCAAGTCAACACAACCAAAGACAGACATCCAGCAGCAGGTGACAGAAATAACAAACAATTGTCTAAATGTACTACGAGACATCCCCACCCACCTGACCAGGTACTGCATGCTCAGTGGAGATCAACAGCAAAACTGAGGTCATGTACACCAAACGTACACATCCCTGATTGCAGCTGCACACAACGTACCACACTTAGTAGTTGCATGGCCTTACCTACTGATGCCCCTAACCAGACCACACCACAAGTGGTGGGCCACCTGAGCAACAGAGTTCAGCAAAACCAAGGAGTTGTACAGGTATAATATCTCTGATTATAACAAGGGTTTGAGAAATGCAGCTTTCTAATTGACTGTAAACATTGTAACAGCCTTATGTTTAGCTTTTATTAGCATACATGTAGAGCCTAACCATATGATCAACATGGTTTAATGTTGTTTAAAAAACAGTTTTATTATGATAGCAATAAGCCACTCCCAGGTATTATGTTAATGGTCACTTTATCACTGTCTAGCGACATGTGGCACTCGGCTATGCCTCATTCAACATTAAACCCCTACAGGGTGATTAACAGACCATTTAACATAACTGTTGGTCATGCCTTATTGCTTAATTGTCTTTATGAGTAGATACTCTCCCTCTGCTAGGCACTGCAGCAGCTTTGCAACACAGTGTCCCACCCAGTTACACCACACACTGTCTAGTTACTGGACAATGGCTGTGAATATGAACTCATGAAGATGAACAGTGTAACTCGATCATTATAGTCATCAAAACCTTAGTGTGATTATAACTGACAGCATCAGTGATAGAGAATAACCCCTGCTGTCCTAGTACACTTACCCCATTGTGAGTTAAATCAATACTAAAAGACATTCTGTTTATACCTACACCATATCTACTTGATTCCTGTTGTACCACAATTAACATAGTTATCACTTTGATAGCATCAGTGACAGAAGTGTGGCAAACCCAAGCACTAGGCATACAGCCTTACTATGAAACAAGTGTTAAAAAAAATTACACTGTGTTCATAAGTGGCATAGATCACTCATTGCAACAATAATAAATGTATTACTATTTGAATAAGTTAGTCATCACAGATGCAATGAGATTGTCTTTATCAGGTACAACATACTCAGTAAGTGCCTACAGGAAAATCTATCCTATATACATCTCCGATACAGATACGTCATTGTTGGCTCAGTAGTGCTATGATATTTAGAAGTTGCTTGGCCTGATCCATGCAATTACACTGTTTCTTACAAAGAATACTTACTGCATCTTTAGTTTTGAAACACACTGAAGGTCTATGTATGTACATCAGCAGTACACCTTCATCAGTAATAATGCATCTGATACTGGCAGTACGAATTTCACAGCGTTGAACAGGCAATGCTTTTCATACGTTTACATCAGCCTCTCTATCTTGAGTAAACTGTTGCAGTAAATGTACTACTATGTAAATCACATACTAAATGTAACACTACTTTTACCTTGAGCATGCTAGTGTCTTGTAGTTATTTTATGTACTTCTCTTAATTAATGTATACTCACTAGTGTTAAAACCTTTCTACAACTGTCATCATGCACCTTCAGCATTTATATTGACTAACGGCACAGTACCAGTTGTGGTGTGGTGTGGTGTGGGGCATCGGTGGGTAAGACCGTACAGCTACTAGAGTGTGGTACGTTGTGTGCAGCTGCAATCAGGGATGTGTGCGTTTGGTGTACATGGCCTCAGTTTTGCTGTTGTTCTCCACTGAGCATGCAGTACCTGGTCAGGTGGGTGGGGATGTTTCGTAGTACATTTAGACAATTGTTTGTTATTTCTGTCACCTGCTGCTGGATGTCTGTCATTGGTTGTGTTGACTTGGTCCTCCCCCATACTTGCACGTGTGTGTGTGTGTCTGTGTGTGTGTGGTGCTGGGGGCGGTGAATTTGGAGTTAGGGTTTTCAACCCTAACATCGAATTTCCTCACTTTTGTCGCTGTGGAACAACCCTAACTGATGCATTAAACGGAGTTTTTTGCCATGAATATCCTGTCTTTTTCAGAACTATTACTCACTATAGTACATGATTTATAGTTGTAAGAATACTGCACATACATACAAAAAATGTTCCAATATCAGGAATACTTCAAGTGTTGTAGTAGTATTTACTGTTATTAACAGTAACAGTACTTCACTGTGAATCATATTGTTTTTATATAACTATATTCATAGTCATTTGTCATTGTTATTCCATTTTATATTTTTTATGTAACAGTGTCTTAGTCTTTTTCTTTGTGAGAACATATGTAAAGAAAAAGATGTACATAAGTAAAAGAGTATATGACATGAGATGGACACCATTAGTTCATCTACTGAACAAATGGATATGTTACTGTAGTAACTTGTGATTTTATAGACATTGGTTTTACAACCAACTGAGGTGGTAGCACCAATCATGTGAAGAGAGGTGGAAGAGGTTTGCTGGTACTGAATACATAACTTTGCTGAAATGCGCCAACACAGAAATTGCACTGTTGTACTAGCAGGCACATACTCATCTTTATCATGATACACATACACACATTCTGTAGCACTAGGTGTATGAAACAACAACAGTGTGCCACAAATAGTGTAAGGTAGCATTGTCACACATCTAAGTTACTTCTATGGAGAATCACAACTGTAATACCACAATAGTGTGGTATGATCTTTCAGCAAATGAGAAAATAACAGTTGTGTAAATCTTGTTTGAAACTATTTTCAATAAACATCGCCAGTACACAATAACACACAAAACACAAGAGAGTATGAATTCACAATTTTTTTTACTGTAAAAATATTTAAGATATTAAAAATGAAACACAAACAAAAATATTTTTCTTTTTATAAAACAATACAAAATATATATTTACAAATATTATATTAATACAAATAAAAATACTTATAAAAAGTGTGTATTACTTCTACACAAATAAATATTGTAGAAAAATAAATTGTTTTACATAGATAACAAAAAAAAGAAAAATTCTTAAAAGTCTTTTGTTAAGTCAATGCAAGTTTTGGGTAAGACTTGCGAGAGGTGTATGCACTGCTTGAGGCAATCCAAGCTGGAAACTGGATTCGATGTGGAGGCGCAAAGGAAGTGGAAGCTGTTGTGCCCTCTGGAGGAGATACTGGACTACTGTGAAGGGTGGTCAGTTTGGCCCAGGGAAGCTGCAGGAACAGATGGTGCTGGTGGAGGTGAAGCACTGGTACTGGCCACAGTGCCATCAGCCACTGCTACAACCGGCTCGAGCACGAGGTTGACAGTTCACTGTTGTGCCTCCAAGAGAGACAGCATTCTAGACTGCCTCTCAGGATCACAACATTTTGTTTACGCGAGACTGCCAACTCAACTAGCGAGCTGTCTGTTGCAGTGGCAGTGGCTAGTACATTTTCACAATTGCCGGCGCCCTACAAAGATTAAAAAAAAAATGATGAATACACAAGACAAATTAAACAGTTATGTCTTTCAAAGATTTAACATCAAATATTTCCTAGCTACTGCAATATCATAAATGCATTCATTTCAAAGTTATGATAATATTTTGAAGTGTGATGCTAAACTATTTTGTTATGTTATTTGTGTCTCTATTATACTTTATTATCTATATAATGTAATGAGCTGACAACATCAAAAAACTTATAGTTACATGTGGTTTACAATGCTATTCTTATATTTTATTCACTAGTCATAAATTTTCAGTATGCACATACTTTTGCATAATCAACACTATAATACCATACAATTGAAATAGATCCTCGTCAAGTGTGAGAATTGTTACTTCACCATGTCTGCCTATAATGTCTAGTCATCTCTGCAATAAAAAATGAAACTACCTTGACATGAACACTATCATAATATACTTTAAATGTGTACATAATCATGAGCACTTTGATAATTGTTTGAAAGCAAACAGCTTTTGAGCCGTATTTCAGCCCCTCAACACACATTACTATTTTAAATAATTAAGTCACTGATATGACATGCATTCAGCAGAACACCATTAACAAGCTATCATGTAGAATTATCATAGACTTACATTCTGGGAATTTTCTAGAACAGCAAAATCATAATAATTATGTCTTGCAAAGCACACCCTATATGTCCACTCAAGAACCTACATATGTACATATTAACAGCAAAAATGCACTCCACAAACATGCCAGAGATCTTCAAGTACATAAAGAACATAAATAACAGATTTTTAGGTTGCATAGCTATAAGAAATTCAGACAAGTAACCTAAACCTTAAACTAGAGTATGGAAAAATCTAGTCAAAAAAACAGATTTAATTCATTATTGCACCATTGGATGCCTGTAATATGCAGATCACTGTGCTGTTGCACTGACACAGGGTAAAATTCTTCAAGACAATCTGGCACAGCAGTAATAAGGTTCTTCAATGTACTATCTGACATTTAAGCAATAATGCACTCCAGGGTTTGTGTTGTGCTGGGATAACGTCATGCCTGGGGTGATTAGGCATGAGGCCACAGGCCAAGTGCATTAATCACCCAAAGTGACATTATCCCAGCAACACACACCCTAGAGTGCATTATTGCTATTACACAATGGCTTGTTGGTACTAATAAAAGAAAAATTAAAACAAAAAGTCTTACAAATTGTATTTTTATTTGATTTTTAAATGGGCAGGCATAGTGAATGAAAAAATAGTCCCATTGTAATGTTATTGTGTGTCTGCTGGTTCCTCCTGCACCCACCCCCTCCCAGGAAAGTACAGCAGTCCACACACTAACATTCCAGTATGGAACCGGGTAATATTTTTTTAACACGTATTTCTGTTTTTTTTAATGGCTTTAAAATCAACCGCAGGGGAGTTGAGGAACCGCAATAGCAGTTACGGGTTGTTTGAGCACTTAGCGATTGGCAGCAATGCAGGTAATTTTTGTGGACTGCCTATTTCAATGTGAGTGTCATTTTATCGATTATTTGTTTTATTTTTAATGGTCGTGGTAACACTGCAGCTGTTCTAGGAAGCAAGCGGGAATCACAGGATTGTGGCAATCTGAAAGGGCTCACGCTGCTGCTGACGGGGAAATTGAAATGCCGTCTAAAATGACTTTTTTTTAATTTTAAAAGATCTGTTTCTAGTCAGGGATAATGTTGGTGAATATTCCTGTTGGTGGTTTTGGCTGCCAGGTTGTAGACAATTACTGTGCTGGTGCTCCAGCGGACAGGGAAATTTAAATGCCGTGTATAATGACATGTTTTTTTTTTTTAAATGGGAACACTGTGTGTGAGTGGGGGCCGGGGAGTTATTTCACTATATCTGGTGGGAAGACGAGCAACGTAGGGACAATTTGCACTTTCATGGCTGGTGGTCACTGGCAGGCGAGTCAGAAGCACTTGCAGTAGGTTGAAGGCGGTTGAGCGTGTGAATGACAAATGGGGGATTGCACTGTCGAGCAGCTACGTGGAGTGATTTCTTGTTTTTCCAAAAAGTAATGTGGTCACCTTGGTGCTGGGACTAGATCCGTGATGTTGTGCTGGGATAACATCACGGGTCCAGTCCCAGAGTCACCAATGGAGCCCAAGATTTTCTTTGCCATTGTATAATATGAAATAAACAATTATCAATACAATTATTGCTTTGCTATCATTAACATTGATAGTGTAATAGTAATAAGTTTTCTAACTGATGCCAAACCACTGCACCCTGCAGAGGATGACAGGCATTAGCGTGTCCCTCTGGCTGTTAGATATTGCAGGGCAGAAAAAGATGTTGATAATGCTGTAAGAAAAAAACAGCCGTGCAGTACATTAGGAGGTGAAAAAATAAATTACAGTGTTAAACATTTGGTATATAAATACACAACATTTTCAAACCTACTACAGTGCATGGGAAATATCCAATACCTGATTGCAATGATAGAATGTAATGCTCATCTCACAACAAATGTTTTAAATAGCCATATTAGCACCTTTGCTCACATACAGTCTCACTGTTATGTCCTTACACTGTACCAAAAAGTGATTTCGCACAGCACCCACAGCATCATATAGTAAAGTGTGAAAACACAGTTTGACAGTATAGGTGAGCATTCAAAGTGTGGCACTGTGTGGAGCAAGGCCATGCAGCATTGAAAAAATTTAGCAATGTGATGTGTAGTGGCGCAATATTTAACTGAGTTTCACTACTTAACAACTCATTTAATAGCACCCAACCCAGTCACAGGCAGTGTATGACGTAGTGGAACTTGCACCACTGCAAGTAGTCAGAGTACTGCATTTTACATGTGGCGAGACAACTTCCATAGTGCGATATACAAATGTGTGATATTCATAGTGTGACATGCAAGCAGTCCCATTATTCACTCCATTATAAATTTTATCAACATTCCCTCACTTCATTATCACCTTTGAAAAATCTACATATGTGACAGTGCACTGAATATCATCACACTGCACTGTAGAGGAAAGTATGAGGTTGGCAAGGCTGAAGACAGACACACTGCACAGCAATCGAGTTTAACTGGGAAAATGGATCATGAAGACTACAAGGCACATTTTGAACTTTTACATTGGGAAAAAAACTAAAAATCATCATTGGACACTTTTTTCATTGCACACCATTTAGCTCACTAGGATATCCTCCCAGCATGTTGTCTGTTTTTGGGGGTTGGGTATGTGCAGTCATCAATGGATTGCCACCCTTGTAAGCTCACAGCACAAATAAAGTCAATAATGTCAACAGGGATTGGGACCCCCACACCAAACAAAGATAGTGGTGCTGGTTCGCTCACGAGAGGGTATTGTGCACACCCACACAGTTCAACATTTGGAGTGAGTATGACATGAGCAGTGGGTCCCCTGTCATCACACTAAAACAGCAAGGTGTAGTTATCAGCAGGAGCATTGATCACCACCAATGTTGATAACCATAGGCTACTTCCTAAGGATGCAGATAATAGCAACAATGCATAACCAAATGCTGTTGTAAGTATGATAAGCTTTGCTAAAATTGAAGCAGAGCTTCACTTACAAATGCAAGGTGATTGCATTATACTGTACACAGCCACTGATGTGTAACCTGCATTCAGCCAACAGCATTACAGACAAAAATCAGCACACTGTTAACATGTTGCTGTGCAGATGCAGCAAGGCAATATAAAAGAAAAGTTTAGAATACCGTAAAATAACATTATTAATTACATACCTGGTGAAGTAAGACACAATACTAATAACATACATTCTAAGTTCACAGTACCGTGGGACTACATCTTTCTTGGAAACATTTTCAGATTTCACTTACGTGGTGGGCTGGCGCCGGCCTCCTGCTTCACCTCCACTGATTTGACATCAGCAGCTTCCCCGGGCTCTATAAAAGCAAACAAGTTAAAAAATGATCATATTAATAGATGAAATATCAAGGTAAAAGTATTTTTCTTTAAAACGTCAATTTCTAATACTACATCATTGAGTACACCTATCATATGAACACATGTCTCTTTACAAAAACAGCTGTCTCTCCAGCTAGATGTATGTTCTTAACTCAGTATTACATGCATATAACAACTCTTCTCATCTGCAGAAAGGCACACAAAGTTGAAATAATGAAACCATGTATCTGTATTCTTCCAAGACAAATGTCTTTGCAATCCAGAACACCTAGTATAAGAAATCAATTTTTTTCTGGCGCTTCCCTAACACTGTTTGTCCAATTTTGTTTTCACAGAAAGAAAACACAGAAATCTATAATTGGTAGTATGCAGTGCAGAACAAGCAGTGCCTACCCATCAATGGCAATAGTTAGAACACTGTGATAATGCATATTTGTTTCAGTGAAACATCCTAACAACCTTATATGTACCTTTAATCTACATACATGTAGACCTAACTATATGACGACCTGTTTTTAAACAGTTTAACAAAATGTGTTATTATAATAGCAAGAACACAAACATCATGTATCATGTTACTCTTTACTTGCTAGCCCCTAGCTGAATATGGCATCGTTTATGTGTTATTGAGCATATTACCATTGCATGGTACTATTAAAACCACATTAACAAACATGTAGACACTCTATACTGTCCATTTATAAATATAGCAATAATAAAAAATGAAACATTGCCAGCAGATATAGAAATAATAAGTCAATAAGCATCTAGGAACATCTACTGATTGTCAACAGATAATTAAACAGCACACTAGTGAATACCACTGAGACTCAACAACATTACAATTGGTAATCAATTACTCATTGTACATGAAATTCCACCACCAAAAGTAGCAGAGGACAAGAATGCTCCCCCACAACACCAACTGTACCCCTATGGACTTGTACATCCATTGTCTGCTACATGAAAAATAGTATCCCACTCATGTGTAGTAACAGCAGTTTCTCATGCTGGTGCAGGATCTTGTTCCACATGCTGCCACTGCACATTCACTGGAGTTGGTTACCACCTTTTAAAAGTATTTTGTGTCAGAAGAAATCCTCATTTCTTATTTGATAAACACCATTACAGATTTGGAATACTATTCTCTTGTAGGTAACAGTTTTTTGACAATGGCAATCTTAAACATGTGTGGATCAGAACAGCACTCCCCGTAAATGCGCGTGTACTTAGTATGAAAATGGATTTACAGAGCATACTGGATTTTAAACGGTGCACCAGTATTGGGAATTGTTTGTTAATTATGAAATTTGATAACCTGATCACTTTTTGTTTTATTCAGAGTCATTCTATAGTCACCTCTTTATAATTTTTTGTTGTAGAATGTCAGATGGAATTTAGCAGTAACTGAAGGGCAAGCTGACAGTTCACCTTTAAGTGTTCTCTGTTTGCCAGATGAGAGACTGCACCTTTCTTTCTTGTACGGAATGATTAAAAAAATACTTTCAACCCACTCAACAAGTAAAAAGAATACATACATGATTCAAACAATACTTCATCAGTAAAGACCTTTTAACAAATACAGCCTTAACTTCTACAGGTAACACATAACATTGTTTACTAACACAGACCAATAACATAGTTGAATTATTTATATCAAACTCTTACCATCAGACTCAATAACAATCACACTTTCCGTGTCCGACTGACCACCCTCCACAGCTTCACTCTGTGCTGGTACTACCTCACGAGAAGCCGAGGGAGACCTCCGGTGTTCTAGCATGAAGCAGAAAAAAAAAATATGTAAGTGGTTGATGTGAATCACAGTACAGTTTTGAAATACTTGCAACAACAGTAAATCAGGCACCACATACATAACATTGCTTCTAATTATGCAGACCACAAGCATTATGGTCACATTTAATAAATGTGAAGGCGGCTAACAAACCTGATCAAAGTTAAATAATATGATAATTGTGTTGTGCATTCACATGGTAGGATATATACTAATTACTACACCCATATATGATACATTCAAAAATAACTCTATTTCCAGACATACCACTAAAGAAATGTGTACATTAAACAGCACCACTGTGTTTTATTGTTCTTGCACACATACCATACTGTAACAGCTACAATACTGTAAGACCACAGTAAATGCTACACTCACTTAACATACTCAAACTAAATACAAATGTTGAGACATGACAACATCATACAATTGTGAACTGACAGCAGCAGGGTAAATTACTATTGCTGTGTCCCCACTATACTAATATAGCATCCCACAATATTAATATTACAAACCCATATATGTGGCATGTATGTGAGTAATGCATGCAGTTGATCTATTTTTTGACCACATTAATATGGTTCTGAAAAGAACCTTTGTGTATACTGTAATATTTCCTCAAACAGTCTGACAATCTTAAAGGACTTTGAGGATTCCATCTCGAAGGTCTCCCAGAAAATGGCAATTGCCAGCATGCGAGAAATGTACACCATCTGGTAGGAATAGCCAATCATTACAGTATTTTATTTCGGGGTGACATATAGTATGCATTCCATGCATGCGTAGAAAAGCAGTTATCTGTACATTTACTTTTCTGCAAGCTCTGTCGATCAGATACATATGATGTTCTGCTTGCCAGACCCTACGCTTTGTAATATCTGAAAACATGATAATACAGGCAGGCAACACAGACATAATAGAAACAAGGTCCAATTTTGCCTCTGTAACTAAATCTACCCAGCGTTTTGAGCCCAAATCATTGCCTCCAAGATGTATTAGCAGTATGTCAGGAGGAGAGTGAGTTATCAAAAGTCTGTGCATGGTTGGCATAAGATGTTCCCATCTCATGCCACCACGACCAAACCATTTTACATAGCAATTGGGGAGCTGCAGATCCCTCCCAAAATCACTATGAACTGCAAACTCAAGCTGCTCGTCCGATGTAACTGTTTCCAACTATCCACAAAAATCCTTTTGCTACATTATGCCATTCAAGTTTTAAAACCCAGAACTGTACACAGAGAGCTACAAAGAAAGTCAGTATTCACCCTGCAGTGACCAGACAGCATGAAAATCAAACTGATATTTTCCTCCTTATTTCAGCTAGCTTCAGTGGGTTCAGACAAAACACAAAAAAAAAAAAAAACATTCCCTGCTGCTCTGGCTTCATTAACCAGCAATGTAACTGATGCAGTCAGTATTACTAAGTTATGTTCCTGAAAAAATCTGCAACCACTGATAACTGGAAAAAATCCATCCTTTTCATAGGCAGTTTTAAACAATTACAACATCAGAAACAAAGTCTGATTGGTTCCATATTTCTCATAGAACTCCGTGCACCTTCCTATCTCCCTCCATTTGCAGCTCTATCTATTACAAGTGAGTACAAAATGATATCTCACTTTAAACTATTTTCTCTTAATAATATAGCATGCTAAATAATAACAAGTTACATAGAATGATATTCAACATAAAAAACATTTTTGATTAATAGTATTTACACATGTTGTCATAAGTTTTTTAATAATAGAAAAATTAGTTTTAAAGATAGACTGTACAAACAGTTTTAAACTACTCTCTCTCAGCAATATTTAAAATAGCTCCTGTTTACTTGTTCCTCAGTGTTGTCCGTCTCTGATTGGTTCTCAGACATGGCCTGAAAAATCTTAAATCACATTGGTAGACCCTGCTGTACACTCGAACACACTGTATTCTGATTCGATAATGAATGTATGTTGCCACTCCCAAGTGTTAGATTCACTTCACAGTCGACGCAACGAAAGTAAATTTGTGACACGCTTCGCCAAGCACGAAAGTAAAATTTGCGAAAGTGTCACTAGATTCGACAGTATTACTGACCATACTGCGAACGCGAGAAGTGAATTACGACATTTTCGCAAAACACGAAGAAAAGTAAAATTTGCAAAAGTGTCGTAGTTCAACAGTATTCCTGAACATACAGCCGAATGCCTGAAAGTAACATTAGCGACACTTTGACATCATGCAAAAGTATTTTAACGAAACTTTCATGTAACGACAGTAATTACCAAGACTGTCTATTAATTGCAACAATTTCAGATTTTATGGCCCAAATAGCTCAATTTTTCAATAATAAACACATTATGTGCTTAGCGTAGCTTCAAACTCACTGCAGTTAAGATACTTACATTTACAATACTCTTAGAAGCATAACAACAACTAGCGCAATAGCAGAGTTGTAAAACAGTTGTTGTTGTGATTTTTGCACCCAAATGTAAACATAGCCATTTAAGACCTCTGCTTATGAACAGTGTCATTCTGATTTTATACATTTTCACCAGATATAGTCATTTCTCACATCAACTGAGCCAAGCACATAGTGCATGGGCGAAAACACAGTTTTGCAGATGAGAGAAATGAAATAAACTACTATTCATAAGGTTGTGAGTTAAAACAAAAAAATGTGAATCTCAACTGAAAACTACGACAATACTCAAACTTACAAGTGTACATCTGAACTGCACTGCGCAAGTTTGTAAATCAGAAATGTTTGGGAATTCTTACACCAATTTTTCTACATACTCATTTTAAGTTGTCTGCTCATGAACAGTGGCACTGTAATTTTGTAACTGTGCCCCACACAGTAATTTCATTAACCAACTGCAGCATTGCACGCTACATGTGCGGAAAAACATTTTTTTGCATGTTGTTAAAAATAACAGCTGCAATACTCATAAACAGCTGTACTAAAAACACAATGTTGATAATCTGCAGCAACTATATTTAAATTTCGTTAGCATACAAGCATACATAGCAACTGTGCTACATGTACTCACACAACAGTAATAGTACTATGTTCTCCCTCTAATTGTAAACATAGTAATTGTAACAGATTTGGTAATGAACAGTATCACTCTCAAGTTTTTTGTCTACCATATAGTGAATTAGTGTACTGACTGTACCATGACCGCTACATGCTCAAAACACATTTTCGTCCACATGTAAATAAATTACACCTATGCTAATCATAACTAGATATGGCCAAAAAAAAGCTTTAAATGTGGACTAGAAATATTGAGAATGCACAAACTTCAGATACGTAGCAACTGCACAATGCACATTCATAAAAACTACTGTTTAGTTATGTATTTACCAAATTGTAAACATATTTAAGTTACAATTCTATCAATCCACACTGTTATAAGAAATTTACTGAAGCATATTCTAACACTTTTTTTCTCTGTCTCTCATATAGGTGCCTGATACTTCTTTAAGATTGCTTACTGCCACTGTGAACCATAATAGCAAAACATGCCAACTAAATACAGACATAGATGTGTCTCAAAACGAGAACGGTATAATAGTACTACACTGTTGTATAAGGGCAACAAACAAAACAGTAAAGTCACACCACAAAATGAACATGGACATACCGTTACTGCAACAGTGACCCCTACATCAAGTCACTGCACAAGCAAACGAAATTCCTTAACAGAAAAGAAAAAAGGTATACCATCACAAATGTTGCGTAGATCTCTGAGACGAAACACAACTATTTTGAGTGTAACCATCAAGAAACACTCAAAACAACGCCGTAAACTCACAACTGCTGATTTACAACTCAGAAAGAGAAAGTATTTCCGATCATTAGAAAGTAAAGCTAAGATCGAAAGACTTATCGCTGCTGTGCTGAGGCACACCTGCAAAAAGAGTAAGAGTCACCGTCTCTGATGAACTTACATCTGAAAGTGAGAACTTTTGTCAACAGAGCAGTGTTTGTACTACAGCGATTGTGGTGTAAGATGTGTCATGTGCTTGAACAATTCAGGAAACTTGTATATGCTATAAAAAAAGGCTTCAACAGTATTCTTGTTTGACTGTTGACAACTTCTATCATGTTTTCACAGGACAGTGGCTGCACACACAGCACTCAGAGGCATATTTTTGGGAAGAGTCTTATCATTCCCTAACAAAAGAACACATGTTCACTATTGATGAGTACGGCAAACTAGCAAATGTCCTCAGTATCTCTCATGACAATCAATTAGATACTGATGATGACTGTGATCCAACCACAGTCTTCAATAAATGGCACTATCTGGCATGGTCATGTGATGATACCTGCAACCGTAGGCAATCATCATTTGAAAAAGTAGAACACTTTGTAAACCTATTTGTAATAACAGATCACAAAGACAGACATAAACTGTTTACAAAAATTGACCATTGTGAAATCCGGCCACATACTGGACTCATGGGTCACTCACTTGCATGTCTCGATAGTGGTGTTTGTGATAGTATTTTTCACAACATGCAGTTGCTTGCAGTGCATCAAACAGGCATGCGAAACTTTGTCTACAGAGTATATGAAGTACAGCGAGCTGTACATCAGTACACTTGTTTAAATGACTTATTGCAATCAGGTGACATGCAGGGCACCATCTCTTTCCTAAAAAAACTGCAACACATTACTTCAGTGCCAGAAAGAACAAATTTTCAGTGTAACAGTTCTGCAGAAAAATCTGTTTCAGTGTTAGAAAATGACATTCTGAGACAGTACGGGAAGGAAATTGTTAAGTTTGAGGTTGCAAAGTCTCAGAAGTTTGATTCTGTATGTGTGTCATGCAACCATGTGTGCTACACAAAACAAACAGTTACAGTCAACCTAGAAACCTTGTCACCATACAATGACATGTGGTTACGTCTGGCAGCATTCTTGCTGCTGAAATCTGACTTTAACTTACAAGACAACATTGTGCTATGCAAACTCTGTTTTTCAAAAGTGAAATGTAACACTTTGCCAGCAAGGTCAATGCTGAATAACACGGAAACAGATGTTACACCAAGTCAGATTTCAACATTGAATATGTTTGAGCGCATTCTAATTCAGACAATGAAACCATTCCAAACAATTCTACGTCTGAACACAAAGACACGGAACATTCCACAGAAAGAGCTTGTTAGATCTCTAAAGGGTTCCGTGATGTATCTACCACTTCCTCTACAGGAAAATGTTCAAGCAATCTCAACTGAAAATAGCTTGTTGATTCTTGTAAATGGTGTGCCGACAAAGGCCAAGGTCATCTGGTAAGATGTTGTCAATGTGCAAAAGGTAAAGCTTGCTCTTATTTAAAGAGTAACAATCCCTTTTATACAGACCTTGACATAGATCAGATGGCGAGTCTCTCTGTGCAACATGATCTATTAGAAAAAAGTAAGCCAATCATTGAGAAGGTCACTGTACAGACAAGTGACAATGTGTATGAACAGTACACAATTCACCCACTACACGGGAAAGATCCATTAGGAGACAACATTGATCTCTATCAAATGAAGCAGGTTGAAGGTGAGCCTGTCAGCATTTGGGAGGTAACACTAGAAGCACGCTGTTTCCCAGAACTATTTCCAAAAGGGTCAGGTGGACACCTAGATGAAAGAGAAGCACGTGTACAGGGTGCTGAGTACCGCACTAGCCGTGTCCTCAGCAAAGATGGCAAATTCAGACGTAACATACAGTACCTGTTCCATCTCCTCTGGGAGAGTGAACTTAGCATTCTGTCTGCGTCTATAGCACATACCATTCGTCTAACAAGTCCACTAGATGGAATAACAGCTGGTCAATTTCTAGAGAAATTAAACCAGAAAGATGAAAATGTGCAAGTGAATCTGTCTTCCATACTTTCAAGTCTTCGTGGCACCAAAGAATATTGGTATCACAGACACTCTGAGGTGATGACAATGCTGCGAGAGTATGGTACAGCTAAGTGGTTTGTCACACTTAGTTGTGCTGAATATGCCTGGGACGAGCTCATTGAACTGTTGAAGTGGGCAAATTCTGATGTCGAAGGCATCTCATCAATGACTGTTGGAGAAATGTGTTCACTTGATCCTGTCTCTGTCACAAGACATTTTCACAAGTGGTTCCATGACATTCTGACTTTCATCTTGTCAAAGGACAATCCTCCTCTAGGTATTGTGGAACATTACTTTTGGAGGACAGAATATCAAGCACGAGGTGCCCCTCATATCCATATGTTATTGTGGATCAAGGATGCTCCACTCATTGGTGAACATGAAGCAGCAGAAGTGCTATCATTCATCAAAAAATATATCACTTGTCACATTCCAGACAAGTATGACAGTCCTACACTATGGAAGTTGGTACAAAAGTTCCAGCAACATATTTGCGCAAAATATTGCCAGCGAGTAGTAAAGAACAAATCTAATTGGTACACACAATGTCGTTTTGGATTTCCTAGTCGAGTTTGTCAGGATGGTGCCATGAATGACCTTTTCTCAGCAATGCGACACCACTTGAAGGCAAAATCAACCAAGAGGGTATACGAGTTACCCAGAGATGAAAAAGAGGTGTACATCAATGACTACAACCCAACTCTTCTCCTAATGTAGCAAGCAAACATAGATGTTCAGTTTGTGGCTGATAACTCACTGGCCCTGGTTCGGTACGCCACTTCATACATAACCAAACATGAACAAACTAGCTTGCAAGATCTTTGGGAAGATATTGCCACTTCAAGTAAAAGCCTGACATCTCAGCTGTGGTCATTGGGTTTGAAGACTCTTTCACACGGAGAATGTGGAGCTTACAAAGCCAGTGACCAGTTAATAGGTACACATCTGTACGGGAAGTCTGATGCTGTACGTTTTCTCAGTGTAAACTACAAAGAGAAACGGAAACATGTACTGATTCCTCATGCCGAAATTGAGGAGCTCGCTGCCAATACATCTTCTTCAAAACATATCTTGAAGAATAACCTTATAGACACATACTACCCATGTAGACACAACAATATGAATGATATGTGTCTCTTTGAGGTGGCTAAGTGGTATGACTACAAGACAGGTGCAGCACCTGACTCAACACGCCAGATTTACAAGGTCAATGGAGTAGATGGCTGTCTCGTGAAGAGACACAAGCCATGGCTTATAGATCACTGTAAACTACATCTAGGCACATCAGAGAGCAGAGAACATTACTACTTTGCTCTCCTATTCCTATTTAGACCCTGGAGGACTGAGTCTGAATTAAAAGGTGACTGTGACACATTCGAAGAACAGTTCAATCTCACGAGAATTTCCAAACTCAATACTCACAGACATATATACAAAGACTACAGGCTGAGAAAGAACAGCTTGAGAAGGCGGAGAAGCAGCTTCAGGAAGACACTCCAGTTAGTTCACAAGACAACCTTGATCCAGAAGGACAAGGTGTTCTAGGTGACCCTCTGCCCTTAAATGCCCCAGAAGTGTTAATGTCAGAAATTGAGACAGCCATGGAACATGGCACACACTCCATGGTCAACCCAGCTGACTTAAGAGAAAGACTAAATCAGCTGCAGCATACAGTTCACTCTCAAGTAGTTGAAGCTGTCCAACATGGGATACTACATGAAACAAAACAATGTGACTGCACTGACTACAAGCCACTACTAATGTTTGTTAGTGGTTCAGCTGGCACAGAAAAGAGTTTACTGATTGAAGCCATCACTGCAGAAGTACGGAGTATGACAGGCTCTTCAATGTCTGTTGCTGTAACTGCTCCCACAGGACTAGCTGCATACAACATTGGTGGAGTTACATTACACCGTCTCTTTATGTTGCCAGTGGAACATGGAAGAACTGGAGAGTATCGTAAACTGTCATTTGAAGTTGCATCTCAGCTCTGTTCAATGTTCACAAAGATGAAGTTACTCATCATTGATGAAATCAGCATGGTCTCCAATGTCATGCTTGCCTGTATTCATCTACGTCTACAGCAGATCTTAGGTACTGACGATGGAGTGCCATTTGGTGGCAAAAGTATACTTGTGTTGGGAGACCTTTTACAGCTTGCACCAGTCAATGCAAAGCATGTATTTACAACTCTAACTGCCAAACAAGCTAAGAATATCCTCGGTTGCATTGCAGGCTATAACATATGAAAATTATTTACCTATGTTGAGTTGTCTGAGAACATACGCCAAAGTGGTGATCTAGCTGACAAATCACTTTTAGAGGAAGCTCGTACAGGTTCTCTATCACCAGAACATGTTTGTATGTTAAATGATCAGACAATCACAGTAGATAGTGCATGCATAGAAACAGCATGTAATGTCTTCAGTGATATATACTCTACTGGCAGACACATAGTGTGTCTTATGCCATGACTAAAGAAATGCACTGAATTCAACAATCTAATGCTGCAGAGAGAAAACCAAGAGATTCTAACTCTTCATGTGGTTGATACAGTTGATGGCGTTATTCTTAGTCGAAAACTAGTAGCAAAGATGACTGAACGACTAAGTGAACTGAAGTCAGATGTTTCACACACAGCTGGCCTAGAAGCTGTTTTCACAGTTTGTAAGAATGCACGTATCATGCTGCGACGTAATCTAGATGTAGAACAAGGCATGGTAAACGGTGCCATGGGGAACATCACTGACTTTGTCTACAATGTCCAGAAACATATATCGAGACGATTGTAGTTCACTTTGACAACATGGAACACTCTGTACACATAGATCGAACCTGCATAAAATTCCAGGTTTTTAAGAATGTCTACGTAAACAGGAAACAGTTTCCATTATGTGTTGCATATGCTGTCTCCATTCACAAATCTCAGGGATTGAGTTTGGATTCAGCAATGGTAGACATAGGTACAGACATTTTCAAGGATGGCATGAGCTACGTCACACTTTCACGTGTAGGCAGCCTTTTTGGGTTGCACATTATTACTATAGCACCTCAGAAAATACGAGCTGACAAGCGATGTATTCTTGAGTACAACAGGTTACGTACTCTACATCAGCCACAAATGTCTTTAATATCACTGCCTACATATCTGTCTGTCTCACACAATTCAGTCACAGCTAAAGGGATCAACAAACAGAAGCAAGCTTCCAAAAGTGATTCAACAAAAAAGAGTTCAACAAAGGCCACAACTTCGAGTAAACATTCACAGCCAGCAATTCATCAGAAATCAGTTGGTGTAGCTGCTGTACCAGTCTTTGACAACAGCAGTAGAGTAAACTGCTATGCTAACTCAGCTATGCAAGTTTTTCTACACATGCCACAGTTTGTGCAGGCAATATCTGCTTCACAAGACAATCCCCTATCAAACGGTTTGAAGGAGATTATCAACATGACTTCTGACCAGTCTAACAATGTACAGTCACTAACACCACTACGACAGGTGTTAGCGACATATCCTGGATGTAGTACGTTTGCTGCAGACATACAGCAAGACACTACTGAGTTTATGATGGTTGTCATAAACAACCTGGATGAAGACGGCACCCCAATGCGGCAGTACTTCACAGTAACATATGTTACAAAATATATATGTGTTTCATGTGGCAATTCACAGCGTGAAACCACACAAGACATGCTGTGGATTACTGTCTTTGTCCCTCAAACCAAAAGTGTCGAATTTCGACAGCTATTCACCAATGCTGAATGTAGTCATGCCTGTGGAAGGTGTGGAGGCAGATGCACTCAGTCCATACGTCTCAGGAGTTCATCTCAATATCTGTTGCTTATGTTGCACAGATTTGACCCCAACGGGCTCAGAGTTGATACTCCTATCACAGATTACAAAGCTGGTAGAATAGTCTTCAACCAATCAGTATTTGACACTCACAGTATAATCTTTCACCATGGTCAATCCATGCATTCTGGCCATTACACCTGTTCACTAAGGTGCAGAAGTGGATGGATAGAGTGTGACGACTCTACAAGCAGTTTTAAACAGAGACTGCCATGACAGTTAAAAAATGCATATCTTCTAATATTGAAGAATTATGATAACCTTCATATTTCAGAAGAATAGGACAAAACATGTTGCATTTAAAAAATGACTACTGTGTCCAAAAAACATTCATACCTCATTACAATGTTGTATAATGTACGACTCTAAATAAACCATACCATTTCAACAAAATGCTATTCTGACAGAGACATTCCATACAATGTAACATGTAAGATCTTGTGTGTATCAGTGACTACATGAAAATTGTTGTAGTGGCTTCAATCGGTGCCAACAATATTCACAGTCACTAGAGAAACCATGATTACATGTCTATCACAGATTGTACATCTAAAAACTGAGGCCTTACTGCTGTCCTCCTCTGTACATATCCTTAATTATCCATGTATCAACTCATACATAACAACAAATTGATATGAGTTATAAAGTGTTAATCTTTGCAAACAAACAGAAGTTCTCAGTTATCATCGTAAATAACTGAGGAACACTTCTAACATTCACCAAACATTCCACTCTGTCACAAGTTGTCTAATCAACACTTCAATTTGTCTATTGACTCTTGACATATAGAGAACATCATTCGCTCACCATGCAACAGTGTAGAACTATCCCGCCTTCAGGTGTAATACTAGTACTGTACATATGTAAAAATAACTACCTTTATTGATAATGCAAGAAGCTGAATTACAGAACTGTAAATAAGAACCAATTGCAGAATATCATTTACTGAGTTTTACATGTGTTTGAAATTACTTGTACATAATACAAAGATTTGTATTCAGGTGTACATTGTTAATAACTACTTTGATACTTGTACTAAAAGACAAGTCTAACACTAAAGTACAACTGAATGTTTTACATATTATTCATCACTATACTAACTACATCTAATGAACCATAAGTTTGTAAAAAATGCATATCATGCACAGTCTTACTATTTACAAGTTAAGAATTTACATAGAAGATAATGTAAGAATTGAAACAATGTCATTTGTTCATGTAAGAATATTCTATTTTTGCAACTTGTCACATAAGTAATTCTAACGTATATAAAAAATATTGACAATTGTAAATCAGACACTGTTACTGATCACAACAGACTGCATACCTGTTCCTGACAATATTTATGAGCGCCTCAATTGAGGGGTCGGGTGGGAATTTTCCATTTGCACCTATTCAGTGACATATCATTAAATAATTCCAATCAAATGTCACAAAACTAACATTTTTGTATATTGTATTACTTAGACAGTCAGCATATGGTTTTTCGCCCACCCCAGGAACATCCACATTAGCAGTCACACAAAAACAATAAAACACTTCTGTATCATATGTGTAATCACACTTGACAACCTACTGACATTGCCTTATTAGCATACCACACAAATAATGCACTACACATAATTACAACATACAACCATTTTAAAAAAAGTTAATTTTTTTTACAAACTCTATTCACATTCAATAGTAAATATATAATGAAGTGCCACAGCTTCAGCCTGACTATTACAATTCCAGGTCAAATTTCAGAAACTACTTCCTCACATAAAGAGAAGTGAGTAGTGAAACATGATTAGAAACACACAACACCTGATTAGTTTCCTATAATATCACATACTTACCCTAATCCATATTGTACAGTTCTCATTATTTTTACACATTTACATATATGACGAGCAATGATTGCACACATACAAAGATTGTATTGTGAGACTGCTTCTGTTAACTAAATTTCAGTCTTGATTGGCCCTTTTCTCCATTTGACAAATTGGCAATAATTTTTTTAAACCATAACCACCTGTGTCGACTCTTTACTTTAAATACCATTATGACATAAAAATAAGTGTGTCTCACTTAAGCATACAAATCAATGTGAACTAATACTGCTACAACTATACCTCCATCAATTTGCTTGGTGCCTATGACATACAGTCAGTATCACAGCATATGCAATGATGTGGCACATTGCATGTCACATTTGTCATAATTCCTAACAGTGTAAAAAACTCAGCAATGTACTTACTTTTCCTGTGCCTATGCAGTCATTATTACTATACCAAGGTGCCGCACATCAGCACCCAACAGTACACAGCTGTGACTATACACGTACCATGCAGTCACTACTATGTGTACTTCAGAGTCTAAGAAATGGAGCTTTCTAATTGGCTGCAAACATACTAACAACCTAATAGTAATCTTTTATTACCATACATGAAGAGGGTAACGATATACTGAACAAGGTTTAAAACTATTTAAAAACATGTCTCATTATAATAGCAATAAGTCACTCCCCAAAATTGTGTTAATGGTCAGTTAATCACCCTGTAGACACATGTGGCACTTGGCCACACCTCCTGCCACAGTACACCCCTAGAATGTGATTAACAGACCATTAACATAACCCCTTGTCATGCCTTATTAATTAATTATAAAAAGGGTTTCATAAACTGAGCTTTCTGATTGGCTGCAAACATTCTAACAGCCTTATGTTAATCTTTTATTGACATACATGAAGAGGTTAACCATTCCCTAACTCTCACGCCATCACATGTGTAAAGCAGCAGAAGTATAGGAGAATGGAGTGAGACTTAGGACTGATGACACCAATGCACACCCCAATGCTGGTTGGGGGGGTGGGCAGTGGGTCCAAGGGGGTTTCAACCCTAACAGCGAATTTCCTCACTTTTGTCGCTGTGGAACAACCCTAACTAATGCATTAAATGAAGTTTTTTGCCTCTAATTTCCCTTCTTTTTCAGAATGATAACGAGAAATACTGAATGTAATGCAGCAGTGGGAATGCGGGGCCCTCTGCGCCCGCTCCCCTCACATAATGCGGCTGCGGGCGCGGGGCCCTCCCACCACGTGATGTCTTGAGGCATACTAACAGGAACAGCAATGCAAACAGAAGTGCTAACAGTGGCGCACATGGTAACGCAAGCGCAAATGAGAACAGAAAGGGTAATGCACACGGTGGCATAGACAGTAACGTTCTGCCACGTGATGTGTTGTCACATAGTAACATGGTGCCTGCAAACGGAAATTTCAATGGGCATGGTCACGCAAACTAAAACAGAAAGAGAAACAGTACTGTAGACACAAATGGCAAAAAATAACAGAAACGCAACTGAAAATGAAAATGCCAAGGATAACGCACATGGTGGCGCAAATGTCAACGGTGAGTGAAGCGGGTACGGAACCATAAGCAGAAAGGGCAACTGTAACAGTAATGTAAGCGCACAGGCTGGTTTTCCCCAAAACCTGCATACAGAAAGACAGTGAGTACAAATAATGTATGCATAATAATGAGTATTGGAGCAGAAAATGAGAACTTGGAAAACTAAATAGGTTATATCTCAGGAACCGTACGACGTAGAAAAAAAATTTAAAAGTCATATTATTTACAACTTTCCTGGCTAAATTCCTATGAAACGTCCGTATCTCGCACCGTTTCCGAGATACAGGCCCTGAAAGGCGCGGCGAATGCCATAATGTTATCCTATGGGAAAAAAAGAGAAGTTCGGAGTGCCATAACTTTGCCTCCCTGTAATATTTTTTCACCAAACCACTGAAAAGCACATCTGTGTGCTGTTGGCTGTCTTCCCTTCAAATTTCAGGAAAAAAGACCAAACCGTTATTTTGCAGCAGGAATCCAAAGGATTTCTGTAATGCGTCGGGCGCCGTAATGTTATCCTATGGGAAAAAACATCAACTTTGGAGTGCCGTAACTTTGCTGCCGTGTAATATTTTTTCAATACAACACTGAAAGGCACATCTGTGAGATGTCGGCTCCGTTCCCTTCAAATTTAAGCCCAAAACTCCTAACAGTTCTTTTGCAGCGCAGTGCCAAAGAATCACTGTCACGTTCCCACAGATGGAAAACTACTGTCACAATTTGTGAAAGCTTTCGAAAAAAAGTTCAACACTTTCATGAGCACGAAAGTAATTTGTGAAAGTACTTTTTCCAGAAATTTGAAAAACATATTTCTGGGGTGTTTTACCACAAAATAAAGACATGGCAACCATCCTCAGGGTCTGACTAGGTGAATACAAAAAGAATTAAGTTGCTAGAGGGTCCCAAATTTAAATGCCAACCATTTTTCTGATCACCAACTGAAAACAAAATGGCTGATTTGTGAAAGTAACAGGCCCATTTGAGAAAGTAAAAATGCATTTGCGACACTGTCGAACTTTTTCTTAACTTTTCCCATTGACTTATAATGGGAAATTGTTTTTTGAATAACTTTTGAACCGTTTAATATTTTTTAACCAAATCTTTGAAAGACACATTGGGGACCCCAGCCACACATTCCCTGAAGATTGCAGGCTGGTCACATAAACCGTACGACCTGTACGATGACCATAGAATTCCAGAAAAAGCGTAAACGTCTGCGCAAATCACGCTTAATAAATCCGCAGCCATGTATCCAACTGGTACAAAACTTGGCACATGCCAAGGCCTATGGTTCTTTATCATGCATTCCAAATTTCAGCCAAATCTGTAATACAGTTGCAAAGTTATTAAGGTGCAAAATTTGGGAGTTTAACATAGAAATGGCTCCTCAACCCTAACTATGGTAGCACTACCATATATATATATATATATATATATATATATATATATATATATATATATATATTACATTGGGTGACTGGTGTTCAGTGGGGGGCAATATACACCTTGGAGGAAGTCTTTTTTTTTTGTTTATAGGCATAGTTTGTGTGAAGTGTGGAATTTCACCTGTGAAGTTCCACACTTCGCATTTGATCATGCACTCCGCAATCTTCTAATTTCACAAATTGCACTTTGCATGCTGAGCGCAATCCACAAAAGTTTTAGTGGAGCAAAGTTTGTGGACTTTGCACATCTCCACTGGGGGTGCTCAATCCCCCAGTGTCATGATCGGGCAAAAAATAGTGCAGTGCCAGTTGAGTCAAGGAGCAGAGTGCTCCAGGGACACTATGGATGTACAGACAACTGTGCTCTGTGTCCAACATGTTGTTCTGTCACAAGGAATGCAAGGAATGTAGGAGTCCTTTTCCTATAGCAAGAGAACTGTATGGCTATACCCATTGCGGCCCTTAAAATGAATTAAATTATTTTTTTGCTGTCATTTTAAAAAATAAACAGAGCTACCACGGGCAGGTGTATCCGCCACACAAGAATTCTCCTCTCCAACTCAGTCTGAGTCACTTAAGGGTCTGACAAGCCTAACCGAGCAGGACAGATTAGAGAAGCTGGAGCAAGAGGGAGAGAGAGAGAGGCACCGGAAAATGCCGACGGCAACAACCCAATAAAAAAACACACCAAAAGAATGGCTGAGCAACCATATACTATATAAAACAGTGGATGGGTGACCATCCACAACTAAGTTCTCACCATGACCCTAAGCTGTAAGATCAACTTAGAGCTGATTCATTTCCCCTGGAGTGTGATACAGATGAGGCACACTGATGAGTCCTGGTAGGACGAAACATATGTCTGTGTCATTATATTGCCCCCTTTGCAAATTGTATGAGAGGCCTTTCAGCACCATGTATTCTTGCTTAAAGCTGAACCAACCTAAAATTGCATGGTGATCTGCATATACATCCCATGATGCTTTGCATTATGGTGTTATGTCTAATTTTGTAATCCACAGCTAAGGCTGTGTTTCCATCTTGGCAGTTGATGACATCATACAGACATCTTGAGCTTAGCCCTTGAGGTCTCTCTAATATGTTCAGCTCCCTCAATGGAAACACAGCCTTGTTGTGGATGGCCACTATTCTATATGTGGTGCTAAACATCAGTGATCTCTTTAAATCTCACTTTGCTTCTCCCCACCCCCAACTGACTCTAATTAAATTAAAAGATCACACAAGTTACAGCATAAAAAATGCACATCTTCCCCTGCCGAAAAACCATCAAAAACCAAATGAAACCCACAACTAGCTTCAGGAGATTTGATCTACAGTAAATGCCCATCTTGTATTGTAGCTCTTTTCATGACTAGCAAAAAATGAAATTGGAAAGTCAACATATAGCTTGGCATCAAACTTTCAAAACAAATGCTACTATGCAAATTGATTGATTAACTGAGGTTTTTCTTTGTTAGTTACATACAGTATTAGCAATTTCAGAACTTACTGTGTAAGCTTTTAAACATGGGGGTGTAATTTGTGAGTAGTATCAGTACCCCTTAGAGGTTAGAGCACATAACTTTGAACATGAAGACTCAGCAGACCTGGGTTTGAATCTCACAACTAGTACTTGTATACATTGTGACCCTGAGCAAGTCACTTAACCTTCCTATGAACCCAGGTCAATCCTAAAATTGAGCTTTGGCTCAATGTGTCTTTCCTGGCTAAATATTCTAAAACACATAAAAAAGACAGCCATTTCATTGAGACTTAGAAGCATAGTAATTGAAAAACATAATGTAAAACAGCAGTTTACTGTTGAATACCAGTCAATACCATTTGTGGACTTCAGCTCTTTTTTTAAATAAATCATACTTCAGTAATTCATTGCAAAATAATACTTCTACCTAAATAATCTTTCCTGCTACTGTACAGCTGAGCTAGACAGAATGCAATGCAATACCTTCCAGTAGTACTGTGCAACTCTGCAGTAAGCTGGAGGGAACAATGCAAATGGCAATTAAGCCCCTTTGTCATATAGTATTTTGTGGCATGTCATTTAATGCAAGGTACTGTGCTGAATCCTGATTGGCTCTGCTGTACTTCTGCAATAAAATGGGCTATCCCAAATTCCATAGCAACAAGCTCCTAATAACTAGTTCTGCTATAACAAGATAATTGCAAGCCCAGAAATAAGCTCTGTATTTAGAATCCTAGGAACATGCTGTCACTCAAACAGCACTTATCGGGCCAGTTAACAGGTGTTTATGTTAAGGGGCTCTGCACCCAAGAACACCCTGATTATGAAACAATATTACATTAAATATTGGGTGGGAAGTCAGGCCAGTGAGGGAGAGAGTTGAGGTGCAGGTGAGTATCTTACCTTTTGCCATGCTGGCAACTGGAGTTCAGAAATGTGTTTGAGTTGCTGGGGGGGTCAGCGGGGGTAGGAGGGCTGGCAGTGGATGAAGCAGACATCAGGCAGTGCTCCTCTTCTGGATAGGGGTGGTTTGACAACTCAGCTCTTGGCTGCCACTAGGTGGAGGCCTGGGGGCAGCACTGATGTCTAAGTGGCAGACAAGTTTGTCATGGAGTTGGGGAGCCACAGGTTCCAGATCACATGTGCGCCTCCATGTGCATTTGCAACCAATATCACCTCAGCTCATGGGAGGAAAGCAGAAAAGTGATCTGAGCATTAGCTGGCATACTGTACTCCACTTCAGACCCACACCATCACCCAGACTCCTTGACACCTTCTGGAAGTGGACTCTGGGAGGGAGGATAGCCCTCCTCCCTCTGGCCCTGCCACAGTGAACAAGACATAAGGGACTCACACTAAGATAGTTCCAAGGGAGGTGACAGCCAGTCTGTGGGAGGTGAGGATGAAGCAGCCAGTTACCTGAGTGGCAAAGAGCTATGTGGAAAAAAAGGGGGTCAGATGAGTTGTTGAGCAGTAGTTTATGATGGCTGCATAGATTGAGAGCTCCACACCTCACAGATACATACAGTAAACTGATAAAAATCATTGCAAAGTCACTGATATTTAACAAAAGAAAGCATGACAGGATAAGGAAATGCCCACAGAAATAACATGAACACCAGGCCTGAACATAATCACCCTGCAAGTGCAGCCGATCCAACAAGAACTCAGTGCCACCCCCATCAAGCTCTCTGGATGCTGCAACCACTGACTCCTTATATGCTGCAAATCTCCTGAAGCTCAGGAATCTAAAGTCAAATATGCTGGCTCTCTTGGACAAAATTAACCACCATCAAAGGCTCGGTCTTCACAATCCAAGTGACCCTGACAAAAATTGCCTAGAGGTTGGAGGAGACTGACGACCATGTGAGAGAGTACTACAAAAACTGGAGAGGATGGGGACCTTAGCATGGATAATGTGCAGAAATAGAAAAAGAAAAGCTCTAAAGTACTAGATCAGGAGGCAAGAGGGAGGTGAAACAATATGAGAATCATGGGGTTTGCTGACAAAATGGAAAAAAATATGATACCATTTTTGCAAACCGTACTACAAATATTGCAGTTGGAGTGTGACAAACTGATTGAAATCAAGAGGGTCCATCAGACTCTACAAGCAGCCCCAGCAAAGATAGACAGGCAACAAACTGTAGTGGTATGCTTCCTTTGCTGCCAAGATAAAGAGACACTGATGTGGAGGGCTCGAGAGAAAAAGGACCTGACTTGGGACAGGGCATGAATTTTTATATTTCATGACTTTCCTAAAGCTATAATTGATGTCCCTCACTAGTTCAATCCCATCAGGGCTATACTATGGAAAGCAGGTATCCAATCTACCATGAAGTATATTGACCATCAGAGAGTAACATAAAGGAGAGTGGGGAAGACAGGTCTATTTTCAGAGGAAAGATTCCTGAAGGGACATGTAGTTCTGAGGGTGGACAAGGCAACGACCCCAGACAGGATACACGCAAGAGTATTAACAGAACTTAGGGAGGTGTCAGCTGTCCCACAGATAGCCTTGTTCAACACTTTTCTGGAAGCCGGCATAGTCCAGAGCACTAGAGTAAAGATGACATGTCCTGCTATGTAAGAGCTGCAGCAGGGAGGAGACTAGTGACTATTTACCAGTTAGTCTTACTTCAGTGGTGTAGAAATTAATGTAAAACATGATAAAGGAAAGACTGGTAGAGCATATTAAACCCAATGGGCTTCAAGACCACCAGAAGCATAGCTTCAGAGGGGGAGGTCATGCCAAACAAATCTGATAGATTTCTTTGAAGATGTGACCAGGGTTAAAGATCAGGGGAAGGCAGTGGGCTTGCCCAGTCTATGCTTCAGCAAGGCCTTTGACAGTGTGCCTCACAGGAGATTGATAAAGAAACTGAAAAGCATAGGGTGGGATCCAAAGTGATGTCTTGGGTTATAAACCGTTTAATGTATATGAACAGAGGGTGGTGGTTAGTGGTGCTGACTGTAAAAATAGGAGAGTGACCAGTGGGGTGCCACAGGGCTTGGTACTGGAGCAGGTCCTCTTTGATGTATTCATAAATGACATTGCAGACAAACTAGAAGAAAGGGTAAACCGTTTTGCAGATTAATCCAAAATCTGCAATGAGGTAGACACTTGAGTGGGGGGGGGGAGTAGAGAGAATTTACAAGGATCTTGGAAAGCTCAAGAAGTGTTCAAGAGCAAGACGGTCAGGTTCAATGTCAAAAAGTGAAAAATCATACACCTAGGGCATAGCAACCCAAGAGCTGGGTATAGGATGGGGATAGGAGGTACTGACAGTCAGTAAACAGGAAAGGGACCTTGTGTTATTATATCTGACGACCTCAAAAAGGCAGGGCAGTGTGACAAAGCAGTGGGTAGAGCTAGCGGAATGCTGGGATGCACAGGGAGGGTATCTCAAGTAAGAGGATGGAGGTGGTGTTGCCATTGTGTCGCTCACTGGTGAGACCCCAACTCGAGTACTGTGTCCAGTCTTGGAGTCCATGCCTCAGAAAGGACATAGACAAGGAGTAGGTTGTCCAGATGAGGGGGGCAACTAAGATGGTGCAGGGGTTGTACGATCACAACATGTGTACACCCTGAAAGAGAGGAGAGTGAGAAGTGACATGATAGAGACCTACAAGTACCTCACAGAGCTCACTCTTAGCCCAGCTGCAGCCTATGAAAATCACATCCTCCCAAAAGCATAGCTTGTCCATCCTGTTCTCAGTCTCTGCAACTATGCATCAACTTTCCAACTATCATCTCCTACCTGACTGTGTAATGAGTGTCTACCCCAGTGAGTCTGAGTTATCAGCTCCCTGGAGTTGTGTAATGAGATTGTTCCACACTCAACTCTCCTTCTCCTCCCCACTGCATAATGAGTGTCTATCACTCTCAGTGTCACAGACTGTGTAAAGGGCACTTCCCACTCTTAGCATCCTATCAGCATCACCATGTAACCAAGTGTCTCCCACTTTCAGTACCCCATGACTTTGCATTCTCTACTGCTCTCAGCCACACCACAACTGGTTAATGAGTCTCTCTGAATAGTAGCCCCCATTATTTTTAGGTAACTAGTGTCCACTGGTCCCAGCCCCTACAATGGTGTAATGACTCTCCACACTCAGCCCAGACTGGAAAAGGTGTGTCTCCAGCTCTCACCTCCTGTCCAATGACTATGTTGTGTAGCAGCTCTCCCTCTCCCTCTCTTGGACCCCCTTGACATTGTAAATAGTCTGGTCTCAGCCTCCCCATGAATGTGTAATGTGTCTCATGCTGCCGCCGTGACTGTGTAATGAGCCTCCTGCTGTCAGCCCCCTACAACTATGTAACATGTCTGTCACTCTCAGCCTCCCATGACTGTGTAATGATTCTCTCACTCTCAGCCCTCCATGATTGATACAAGTCTCATGCTGTCCAGTTCTCAGCACCCCACCTTAATGAGTTTCTCTTGATCTCAACCCCCTGTAACTGTGTAACAAGTGCCTCCCATCCTCATTCCTAGTCTCTCTTGCTCTTAACACCCCCATCTCACCTGGTGTGCATCACCGAGACATGGCTGGATGAGAATGTGGGCCCGGTTTTGGCATCAGCTGTTCTAGCTGGGTACACAGTGATACACCATTTGAGCTTGGATCATAGGGGAGGGGGTATAGGCCTCTGTTTAAGATCAGAACTGGACCTTATGGAGGTACCAGTGAGGTTCACCAGATCCTTTGAGAGTATCGTGAGTGAGGGTGCGGGGTTCAGGATATTGCTCATCGACCATCCACCCGGAGATGGGAAAGAGTTCCTGCAGGTAGTCGTGGACTTCATTGTTGATGTGGTATTGGGATCCCCCAGATGGTTGATTCTGGGGGATTTCAATGCCTGGGTCAACAATCATCTCTCGTAATTTGGTTGTGACTTCCTCCAACTAATGGCCTACTTGGGCCTCACACAGGTTGTTACCTCCGCAACCCACACTGGAGGTCACAAATTGGACCTAGTGTTCCACCTGGGGATGGAGATGTCCGACTTGGTGGTGGAAACAGTCAGATAGTCTGACCATCACATCATAGGGTTCAGTTTTGTGGCTCCCCTCAATAGGCCTGCCCCTATGGAGATGGTTCAGTACTGCCCTTTGTGGGGTGCGACCCCAGATGGCCTAATTAATGGTGGTGCTGGATCTATTGGGTATGTTGAGGGAGTGTATGGATCCAGGGAATCTGGTGCTTGCCTATAATATGGCGGTAATGGAAGCCTTGAGTTTTATTGCTCCTGTTCGTGTTTGTCCCCTCACCCTACGCCCAAGATACCCATGGTTTGATGGGACCTTGAAGGAGTTGAGGAGAGTGGGATGAAGGTTGGAGAGGGCCTAGAGGGAATTGGGCCTGGAGGGTGACAGGCTTAGATTGATGGAACATTATACAATCTATCAATCGACAATCACCCATAAGAAGGCAGAATTTCTGTCCAGGGAGATTGCCGCTGCACATAACTGAGCAGTTCAACTTTTCCTGACTGTGGACAGATTGTGCATTTCAACATGTCTTCATTCTGGTTGAGCTTTTCATAAGAGAAGTGTGATGAGTTCACTCAATTTTTTGCAGATAAGCTTGCCACCATCAGGTCCGAGATGTGCCAGACCCACTCTATGGGGTGCTGCGATGGTCAGTGGAAGGTTGCAAATACTTGCTTTGTTTGGACAGACTTTAGCCAGACAGAATTCATTGACATTGTGAGGGTCATCCAGACTCTGCAGCCAACCAGCTGTAGTTTGGACCCAGGCCTCATGTGATTCCTTGTGGGATGCGTTAATGAGTCTCAGCTCGATCCTTGCTGAGATAGTCTGGAGTTCATTGGAGAGGGGGATCTTTCCTGATCCCCTGAAGGAGGTGGTCTTGTGACCGCTCCTGAAAAATCCCTCCCTTGACCTGACTGTCAGGCCAACTACAGACATGTCTCTAACCTGCCTTTCTTGGCAAGGTTACTGAGAAGTTGGTTGTGCTGCAGCTGGATGAGCATCTTACCACCCATGATGTTTATGATTCTCTCCAGTCCAGATTTAGAAAGAGACAGAGTACCGAGATGGCCCTTGTCTGGGTACTCAATGATCTCCTAATAGCAAGAGATTGGAGGACTCATTCCATCTTGATCCTCCTTGATCTCTCTGAGGCATTTGACACTGTGGACCGTGGTGTGCTATTGGAGCACCTGCGGTTCATCTGTGGACTATTTGATACGGTCCTCAGGTGGTTTAGTTCTTTCCTCAAGGACAGGACTCAGAGAGTAGTCACTGGGATTTATTCCTCTGATGCTCTCCCCCTATCCTGCAGGGTTTCACAGGGCTTCATTTTGGCAACAATGTTGTTCACAGTGTATATTCTGCAATTGGGAGACATTGTTAGGTGGTACAGTTTGAGTTTTCACTGCTATGCAGATGATACTCAACTGTTCCTGTGCTAGGGGAGGAGGCTGCAGTCTCAGTATTTAACAACTGTCTCTCCGTGATCCAGGACTGGATGAGTGCCAACTGGCTGAAGCTAAATCCAGATAAGACTGAGGTGTTGGTGGTGGACCTAGGTTGTCAGGCGGCGGGTGTGTTAGCTGGACAGCCATCTGGGCTTTGGCTCAGGGATGCTCAGCTGACTACCTCACATCAGGCGTGTAACCTGGACGTTATTTTTGACAATGAGCTGACTCTGACATCTCAGGTGACAGTTGTTGTCAAGACCTCATTTTACCATCTGTGGAATATTGCCTAGGTGAAGCATTTGGTTCCTCTTGATGATCTATCTACCCTGGTCCACACCTTTGTGACCACCTGCCTTGACTTCTGCAATGTCCTGTACCTAGGGCTACCAGAGGTTGATTTCTGCTGCTTGCAGCTGGTGCAGAATGCAGCTGCCAAGCTTGTGACAGGTACTTCTAGGACCAGCCACATTACACCTGTGCCCCATGGACCGTATTGGCTGCCTGTACAGTGGTGGATCACCTTTGAGGTTGGCTTACTGACCTACAAAGCCCTACATGAGCAAGGACCCCACTACCTGAAAGATCTCCTTTGTCCCTACTGCCCCTCCTGACCACTTCAATCCGCCGATGAGTGATTGCTAAAGATTCCCAGGGTGCGCTTGAAGACATCTGGGGCTCGTTCCTTTGTGTATGTGGCCCTGTTCTGTGGAACTCTCTACCTTGTCAGGTGAGGGAGTGCCTGACCATCAAGAGTTTTAAGTCAGCCCTTAAGAGTCATTTATTTAGTTTAGCTTTCCCTGACAGTGCCAGCTGATAGAACTTATTAATTAATGCTGCTGCTGATTATTTATGGATTGGAATGTCTGATTTTATTCTTGTGATTTTATGAAGTACTTTGAAGATGTTGTTATTTATTTGTATTTGTTTTAGTGAAATTTTATTCAGTACTTTGATCTTGGGAAAGGCACTTTATGAATAAAGCTTATTACTATGTCTTTATTATTATTATTATTATTATGTTTTTATCATTTTGATCTCTATACCCCAGGCCCCACCTCACATAAATCCATCCCTGAAATGTTGTTCTCAGAACTGTACCAGCTGCACAGAGTTTTCTCATTCTCAGCTCCCTGCCCCCCAACAACACTAATCTGGTTCCAGCAGATGAGCTCGTCCATGTTGCCCTCCTCCACCAGTGTTCAGAGCTTGGTGAGGAAGGCGGGCACCACTACAGTGACTGGAAGCAAGTGACCTGCAAGTGGGGCTCTGGAAATGGCAACCCTGTCTGGGACACATCACCCTCCAAGCACCGATAAAAGGGATTTAAACCAACCCTGTCAGAGCTGACTAGTTAATTCCTAGAAATCTACACTAAGCAACACCCCCCCAATAGAAAAACTGGTAATAGCACCTCATCTTTTTTTTTTTAAGTTGTTTAACCATGAGTAGCAAACTAAGCTGAAAGCTTTTTCACAGGTGCGACCTGGTAGCACAGGGAAGTTAAGTGACTTGCTCAGGGTCACATAGTATGCAAGTGGAAGCTGTGGGATTCAAACCTAGGTCTGGTCTGCTGGATGTCACCAGATTTGCAGCTTAGAGCCTTAAACCATTGTGCTATACTGCCTCCCATGCATCTGGGACTGATGATCCCAGATCTGAGATATGAGCTTGTACGTTGTACAACCAATCCCCTGCAGATGTCCAGTAACCAGGGATGCACAATCTTTGTCAGAGTTCTGTTAATTGGGACTGAACCTCCCATTAGAATTCAAGGCCTGATGATCCCTGGGTATGTAATGATCTCCAGTAATGACCGATCTCCCCAGTCTGATGTATGATGATGGTACCACCTCCAAAGACTGACTGACTGACAGTGTAGTTTGATATTAGGACTCCCTACACTGCTCATCTCACACTTGCGGGTCTCTGCTCGGCTCACGCTGACATGTTTCAACTCTGATTAGAAACTTCTATTGTATGACACTATTGTTTCATTTTTCATTAAACCATAGTGCATTATTATATATGGAATTCCTGCATTACTCAATATTAAATAATACATTGTATTTACTATTGAAATGGATATGTCAATCAAGGCACTTGACATGTGTTTTAAATGAATCTTATATCTTTATACAGTAATCACTGGAATTTTTTTTGAGAAGTCAGTTCATCTTTGTCTTCTTCATCCAAACTCTGCCTTTTGCATTTCTTTCCTAGGGGTTCAAACATTTAAGTTTTGAAGATTATTATTTAAATAAATTTTATTGAAAGTTTTTCAATAATACATGTCACAAAAACTAAACACCTACAGAACACAATACAGAAAGCACTGTAGAAATGAAAAAGTAAACCAGATCAACATACCAAAATTCATGAACCTATTGACCATCCCCCCAAAAAAATCCTGGAGATTAAAGGAAACACCCCAATAGCAGAAAAATAAATAAATAAAGAAATAAATAAATCCCCCCCGAGTGCCAATGAACCATTAACTGTCAGAGGTTCCCATGAGCTGCATCAATCGAACTGTAAAAATAAAGCTAGCAACCATGAACCTGATATACTCAAATGAATCCAAGAATAATAGTAAGACAAATATGTTAAAAATGCAGATAACCTAAAATAATATAACTTAAAAAGAAAGGAGCAATTGGGATAAAGTACCCCATTTAATGAAAAAGTTGTCCCTTTTGTTTCTGTTTGTTATGCGGAGTTCCAAATTCAAAGCATGCAAAAGTTCCTTATGCCATTCTGCCCAAGCCGGTACTGCAGAATCAGTTCAATGCCTGAGTAAAACTATTTTAGCTGCAGTAGCAATGGCAACTATATAATTACATTGATAACAGAAAGTGATGCTGCTAATCTGACCTACTAAACAAATCTCTGAATTAAATAGCAAGCTTAGCTACGATGAACAGTCCAAGCTTTTCTTAATGGCTGACCAGAAAGGGACAGCTTTTTTGCAATTCCACAGAATATGATATAAGGTGCCCTCTGAAGTCTGACATCTAGAACAAATAGACTTAGTCTGCCGACCCATTCTCTTTAATCTAGAGGGTGTAAAATACATATTGTACAATATTTTAAATTGTATCTGCCTAATTCTATCTTGCGTTATGTTTTTATAGAAATCCACCCAAATTTTACCCCATTCCTGTGGACTCCATTGTAATGGCAAAGCATTTTGCTAATAATATGCCACCCAGTTGAAGGAACCATTTGAAAGGATTGATATAAATTACACAATTTTGATGTGGCAGGTGGAGACCAAGCAGTCACTTCTAGCTCTTCTAGTCGAGGGGAAAGAGAATCTTCCCAAAGAGGAGTACCTAGGAATGCCCATGCTGCCCTAGATATTTGCAAGTATATAAAAAAGAATTTAGGGTATAATGCAAATCATTGTTTAATTATAGCAAATTCTGATATATGATCTCCTTGTAACAGCATGGCCACTGAAAAAGAAGGTGGTAAAGGTAAAAAGGAGATAGGAATTGAGTGTCTATCTATGTGAGACTTAAGGTTACCAAACAGGGGTTGTGAGGGGCATTTGTAAGGAACAAATCTAAAAGTTTGTGAGAACTGCTCATGGG
Organism: Neoceratodus forsteri; assembly: GCA_016271365.2. Lineage (NCBI taxonomy): Eukaryota > Metazoa > Chordata > Ceratodontiformes > Ceratodontidae > Neoceratodus > Neoceratodus forsteri. Next base: position 706,217,428 of record CM057453.1, read on the forward strand.
TGCGAATGAACTAATAACATAGGGATTGCTTCCATGACTGGGGTACATTTTTAGGTGAGATATAAAGAAATGAAGAGAGATTCAAGCCAAGCCTCTTGCAGATCGAATGCTCAATAATGAGCCACAAAGGGACATACCCAGCCGACAGTGACTTAACTGATGACCTTCAATGGAAGAATTTGAACCCATGGAGAGCCAGATAATAAAGATGGAAGTCTGGCAGACTGATACCAACCCACTGAAAAGGAAGGGTAAACTTCTTATATGCTCATCTGGGAGCTCCTTGATTCCATCAGAAATTAGATAAAAGTGAATGTAATCACCAAAACCAAATCTGAGGGATAAATATATTGAGCATACCCAGGGGTTATAAGAGGTGAGGAAAAAATGTTCATTTTAATAGTATTATCCCTGCCCCACAAAGACAAAGGCAGAGGTGATAGCCACTTTAAATCTTGATCTACTGTTCGAATAAGTGGGTCTAAATTCATCTTACATAAGAGAAAGGAGTTAAGTGGTATGAGAATACCTAAATAAGAGAGGGCATTAGTTTCCCATTGTAACCCTAGAGAAAGTTAAAATGGTTTATCAACATAGGTACAAAGTGGTAATACTACCATCTTGCTATAATTAAGTTTATAAGTGGAAAGCATACCAAACCCAACTATCTCCTCCATGGCCGCTGGTATTGAAGTAAGAGGGGAAGCTAAGTGCAACAAAATATCATTGGCATATGCTGATAATTTACATTAAGAATCCCCAGCTGCTATGCCCCGAATGTTGAGATTACTCTTCAGTTTCAACAATAAAGGTTCTAAACACAAATTAAAAAGAAAAGGAGATAATGGGTAGCCCTGTCTGGTGCCTGAAAAATAAAAAATTGGGGAAAAGACCACACCGTTACACAAAATAAAAGCTGAGGGGTGAGAATACAAAAGACAAACCCATTTAATAAATTCTTACATGATATTGTAAGCCTTCGGAGCTATAAACAAATAAGGCCAAGATACTCAATCGAACACCTTCTCTGCATCCAAGGAGACCAGGGCCACTGGGGATCTGGACTCCTTGGCAGCAGAGAGCAAATTAAATAGTTTGTGGGTATGGTCAGAAGAATGATGACCAGCCATTAAACCAACCTGCTCAGGCCCAGTTAATCCCAACCAGATCTGCTCCAGATGAGCAGCAAGAATTTTAGCCAAATCTTTAAAATCTGAATTGATAAGGGAGATTGGGAAATAATTTGAAGTAGAAAGGGGGTCCTTACCCGGTCTGGGCAAGACAGTGATAGAAGCCCAATTAAGTGAAAGATCCATTTGACCATGTTCAAAAAGGAAATTAAACACGTCATTAAAACTGGAGGTAAAAGGGAAGAAAAGGTTTTATAGAAATTAGCTGGGAAGCCATCTGTCTCTGGTGCTTTATTGGCAGAGAGAGATGAGATGGCTGCTGCCACTTCCGATGCTAAGATAGGACCCCCTAAACCTAACCGTTAGGCTTCCGAAATCTGAGGTAGTACAATGTTGTGGAAATAGTTCTTAGTCTGAACAGAATCTGAGACAACATCAGAAGACGGGGAGTATAGAGCCTTGTAGAAACTATGGAACTCCCTAACAATGTCCTGCGGTTGAGTGAATAAAGTGCCCATGCTACCAACCTGGATCCCAGGAACGGCTTTGGACTCGATTTGCTGATGTAAATGAAAAGCAAGAAGTTTGCCAGCCCCTCCCCCATGTTCTAAATACTTGTACTTGGTACACAATATTGTCAGTTCAGCCTTTTCATTTAAGAGATTGCCATACTTTGCTCCTATACTCACACTGATTCCAACATGGGGTGGGATGACTTTTGTTCTATGTGTCGTATCTGAGCTAGTAAATCCTGTACTGTTTGATGTTTTTTCCCCCGAGTTCTCCTAGTTGCAATCCAAATGCATTCACCTGGGACTGCAGTTTTAGCTGCACCCCAAACAACATCCAATGGAATTTCTGGGGTTCTGTTGGTTTCAAAAAAAGCCTTGATAAATTGGCCTAATAACTCTACAACCTTGGTATCACATAATAACTGTGTATTCAAACACCAAATATAATCTTTTTCAGTGTCCCCAAGAACATCCAGAACCAAACTAACTGGGGTGTGGGCCTTCAGCTCCTGGGGAGGGGTTGGACAAATGCCTAGAGGAGGAAGGCTCTGTAGGTGAGGACAGAGGGCAGATGTATATAAGGGCCAGTGTGGGCATGGTAAAGAGGGGTAGGGTCATGGGTTGAGGGTGGTGTTAACAAATGCCAAGAGCCTGGGGAACAAGATGACAGAGTTCCAGGCCATGCTGGTTGAAGGAGGGGTAGATGTAGCAGCGGTCACTGAAACTTGGGCTACCCCTAGCCATGGCTGGGAACTAAATGTGAGTGGGTACACAGTGCTTAGGAAGGGTAGAAAGGAGGGCAGAGGGGGAGGAGTAGCTATGTTCATTAGGGATAACATAGGGATTATTAGGGCGGAGGAAGCAGAGGAAAATGTGAAGGCTTATTGGTCACTTTGTGAACCCCGGTGGGGGGGGGATCAAGATGGAAGTGGTATATAGGCCCACAGGGATGGTGGAGGATATGGAGGATTGTCTTCTGGATAGCATTAAGGGCCAGTGTAGACCAGAAGGGGAAGGAGTGGTGTTGATGGGGGACCTGAATATGCCAGCTGCTAACTCGGGAACTATGACATCCATGGTGGCCAAGGAGCAGAGGCTGCTGGATGGCTTCCAGGATGTGCTCCTCACTCAGCAGGTGTTAGAGCCAATGAGGGAAGGTCATGTCCTGGATGTGGTTCTTGCTGATGGGGATCTGGTAGGGGATCTGGTGGTGGAGGATCCCCTAGCAGGGAGTGACCACGACATGATTGGGTTCAGCTAAATTTGGGGGGTGAGGGGAATAGTTACAGGACTATGACTGTTGATTTTAGGGGGAAGACTTTAGGGGCATGGAGGAATTCTCAAGGAGCGCTTGAGGGAGATTACACCAAGGACAGATGTAGAAGGTAGGTGTGAGGTCATAAAATGGGGACTACAGGAGGCCATCAGGTTCTGTGCGAAAGTGAAGTGCAAGGGAGCGAGATCTTGTAAACCATGCTGGTGGTACAAGGAGGTTCAGGAGGTGGTAAGGGAGAAGAGGGCTGCCTACAGCAGATACAAAAAAAAATGGTGGGGATAAGGAAAACTACCACCATGTAGCCAAAAAGGGCAACTGGGATGGTGAGGGAGCAAAGGCCAGAAAGAGCAACAGCTTGTGCAGGGGATATGGGGTGGGGAAAAGGGGTTCTTTAGGTATATTGGGGAGAGGAGAAAAATCAAGGGCCAGCTTGGAAGACTGAGGACAAATGAGGGGTGGGTGGAAGGTGCTAGGGAGCAGGTGGAGGTATTAAATGATTACTTTGCCTCAGTGTTCACTAGGGATAGGGCTGGGAAACTTAGAAAGCAGGAACTTAAGGGGTTAAATGAGGCTGCTGTCAGGAGTATTGGAGCACCTGATAAAGAACAAGAGGTTGGGAGAGCTATCTCAGGGGTATTCTATCAGGATGGATCTACTAAAAGGGCAGGAGGGACTGACAATGCTATCCGCCATCTATCGGGTGTGGGAAGCCCTTAAATCATTTAAAAAGGACAAATCTCCATACATCACAGAGTTCTGTGGGTGTTGGCAGATGTGCTGACTGCACCACTGGTGGATCTCTTTAACATGTCGCTGGAGACTGGGTGAGTGCCTAGGGATCGGAGGTTGGCACATGTGGTACCCATCCATAAAGGGGGCTAAAGGGGGTGCCAGGAAACTATAGACCCATCAGTTTGATGTTGTTGGTGGGGAAGATGATGGAGAGTATACTTATGGAATGATTGGGGGGGTTCTTGGAGGAGATGGGATACCTGGATAGTCATCAGCATGGGTTTGCGCCAGGTAGATCTTGCCAAGCTAACCTTGTGGAGTTCCATGAATGGGTAACATCAGAACTTGATAGGGGAGGCCAGTGGATGTGCTGTTCTTGGACTTCAGCAAGGTGTTTGACTTGGTCCCTCACATTGGCCTACTGGAGAAACTGAGAGGGATGGGGACAGGATCATTGATGGTCAGGTGGATTGGAATTGGCTTGCTGGGAGCACTCAGAGGGTAGTGGTTGGTGGGGAGGTCTTGTCTCCTAGGGGGGTCATTAGTGGAATGCCACAGGGCTTGGTGCTGGGGCCGCTCCTGTTTAATGCCTACATCTCCAATATCAGGGAAGATATTGAGTGTGAAATGAGTCTCTTTGTGGACGACTCTAGGCTGGGTGCAGCGGTGGAGGGGGAGGAGGGGAGGTTGGCCCTCCAAGGGGACCTGGATACCCTGCATAGGTAGGCCTGCACCTGGAACTTAAATTTTAACTCTTCCAAGTGCAAGGTGTTACACCTTGGGTGGGGTAACCCCAAACATGTGTACACCCTGGGAGGGGATGAATTGAAGGACACGACAGGGGAGAAAGACCTGGGAGTCCTGGTGGATGTCAACATGAATAATTCAGAGCAGTGCAGGAGGGCTGCAGTCTCTTTTGCTGTTTCTACTGAATTGTATTCTGGTTTTAAAACTCAATAAAGCATATTCAATTTGAAAAAACAAAAATGCCTCACCCCCGACAACTGTGTCTGGGAGAGTAAAAAATAATCAATAGGTGAGAAAGAATTATATGCAGAACAATGAAAAGTATACGTATGATCTGGCCATAGACTGATCCCAATATAATTTCTGCAGAATCCAGTCTGCCATGTGAAAAAATGTATCAGCCACCCTTGTCCCAGAGTTCCTCGATTACCTGGAATGAAAGATATCTATGTAACAGGATACACACCTCATTTCTCTTGGAGCTGTCACCCACCCCATAAACTGTACCCACTCATGTCCTACGAAACAAATTAACCCTATCCCTAAGCAAATGAGACTCTTGAATAAGGGCTGTATCAGCCCCTAAATGCTTCAAGTGTCTAAGCAAAGCAAATCTTTTCTTAGGCTCATTAGCACCCTTAACATTCCATGATACATAAGTATAAAACTTATAAGCCATCATCTACTATAGCATTTGTATACCAATAATCAGCCCATAAGGAAGTGGTCCATTTTATGGCACCCCACCCATCCCCATCAGCAAGCCAAAAATTACTCCCCAAAAGTATTCCATCTCCAGTCTCTCCCCCCCCACAAACAGAGTCCCAAAACAGAACCAGATAATGGAAAATGATCACATATCCCAAAATAACTAATGTTCTAACTCCCACCACTATGGCCCATGATATCACACACTAGCAACCCCCAGTTCACCCCCAGAACCTCCAGTCCAGCTACTGCTAAAAAAAGGAACAGAAAGAACCCTCCGCCCCTCCCCAACCTGTAATAATGTAAATAAATATACCTAAAAAGGAAGTGGCAACTTACCCATGGGTGATGTCAAAGATACAGTCTGTGCCCTTCCCAACAAACTGGAATTGAAAAGAAAAAGAATAAATAACAAAAGAGATAAAAAAACAAACCTCCAAACTAGTATCAACCCTCTAAATGAAAAATAAGAAAAGGGGCAACTAATCTTATTAGAACCAAATCAGGGAGAACGAAGAATAAAAATAATAAAATAATGGAAAAGAATACTCCTATAATTAGACCACCCTCTTAATCAATAATGAGATCATAAAACTATCATAAGCCCTGAAATACCCAAAGCTATTCTGGCCAATGCCCCACACAAACATATAAATGTATATGCCTGCTTGATTAAAAAAAAAAGGGACAACTGTTAGCAAGCACTGGGTTCCATGAAGTATGGAATTACACAAAATGTTATACACAAAAAGGGTATGGCAGTGTTGTAGTGTGGAGCTATTAATATAAACACACACTAAGGCAGAAAAAAATTTATTATAAATCAGAGACTAATTTTAGTGTTCCCATTCCCACTGCAAAACACATCATATAAGCCCTCGGTACTAAAGATCCTGCCCGATGGATAAACCCTCAAATTAAAACATCATACTCTGATCCAATAGTGAAACCCCCAAGTAACATTCATGTCGAACAGAAAGAGCCTTCTAGAAAACCATCATAAAAAAACAAAACAAATGCAATGTTATAAAGTACCCAGAACACGTGCATCCTTTATAAGGAACAATTGAAAGCATGGCCATCACAACAAAAATCAATAGATAATTTTAGGTGCAATAATGAAAGCAAATTCTGGAGCACAATCTGTGACCAGTATGTCCAGCCCTTTTCAGAAGACAAAACAAAATATGCCCAAGTTCGTGAAGGTTAGTCTATATCCACAGAGTCCAATTAGTCCACCAAAAATTAACTTACAGTGCACCTAGTCAGAAAGTCCACTGTCCAAAATCAGAATCGGCCTTCCACAAAATCCTATGAAAACGTGAAACACAAAATGAAGCACATGCCACTCCATGTATCCAGCGAGAGCTTCTAAATGTGAAGCAGTTTCCAGTATGCTCCTTAACCAAGTTGCAACCAGCAAGATGAGTTAGAAACATTCAGTGGTAGTAGACTAACACAATGAAGCCAAAATCCTTCAGCAGAAGTTCAAGAACACACCTTAAGCAGGTCTGGGAATAATTTAGGCAGTTCAGATTCAGCCTGGTTTAGTGTTTCAAAAGAAATAGCTGAGCCTTCATGCTGAAGTTGAAGTCAGGCAGGATATAATAACTTAAACTCGATGCTGCCCCCACAAGTTTGGATACAATAGGCTTGAAGGTGGCATGTCTTTGTCTATTTTCATAGGGCAAATCTTGATAAACTGCCACCTTCTTGCCCTCCCATTGTAAGTAAGGCTGACCGCATACCTTATTTAAAATGTGTTGTTTATCCAAGAAGTTTAGGAGTTTAAACAGCAAGGGTCTCAGCTTCTCTCCATCCCCTGGCATAAGTCGCAGAGCCCTATAAGCACACTCCACAATGTACTGGGGACCTTTAGATGAAGGCCCTGCAATAACTTCACAGAATGTCTGGACAAACCCTAGTACATCCTTTCCTTCAGTGCACTCCAGGAAGCCTAAAATCACCAAATTATTCCTCCTTGACCTCCTCTCTAAATCCTCTACTTTTAGCTCAAACTTGGCCATTTTGTGGTGCAATGCCACCATGGACAGCTCAGTCTTATCCTGCCAGGAATTCAGGGATACTATTCTAGCCTCCATATCACCAACCCTCTGAGATAACTCAGCAATTGCAGGTTTGATCGATTGTACTTTGTCCATGAGGTGAATAAGGGAATCCAGGATCAGAACCTTCTCTTTAAGGAAAATGGCAATTGTAAGTACCTCCAAATCCTCCAGAGTAGAAGTAGCATTTTTTGGGATCTGTCTTAGGCTGTTTTGAGCTATAGTCCTTCACTGGAGTAGCCAGGGAGAATGGCACACAGTGTTGGGATCTCCCTCTATAACCATTTTTGATGTCATATTTAGTATCATCATGAAGCACAAAACTTCCAAAATATAATGGAAATGCCAGGCGATCAATATTTAATGAGTTGCACTGAAACAAAAAACATAGAAAAAGGCACGAGGAGAGCAGAGCTGTGCTAGGATGCGAGAGTTCTTTAGCCAAGCATCACGGGACTCCCCCTACATTTTGAAGAGTAAAATATGTTTGCTAGCCTGCTCTAATGACTAACCACTGTACTGCTGATCATGACTTTCACTTTCCTGATCCCCATTCTGTCCTCTACGCATGAGATACATTAACTCCAGCCCAATTCCTTAAAGCCACAGCCTAGTTTTTCAAATGTAAATATCTTAAAAAATACAAAGCTCCCAAACACCAAACACCCTTAGGAAATAATTCCTCATCAACCTACAGCACTATGCAAAATTTCACTATTTAAAGATTTATACTTTTTCTATAGACAAGAGCAAAAATTCAGAAGAAGCACCATTGAAAATCAACTGAAAATTGGAAATACATTTTTTCACACTTTAATATCTCTAAAAATATTGAACCGATTTAAATGAAATGTTCAGTGTTGCAGATTCTGCCACTGACAGCAATTCTGTAAAGTGTCATGTAAATCTCTAAAGCCATCTTCCTGCAAGCAGCAAACAAACAGTCAGGTCTAACATAGAAGTCACCAGTAATTTTAACTATATGAGTGCTACAGCCTCCCATAATATTTTCCTGTAAACTGTGCTTTGATTCAAGGTTCTCATACCAGGAAACAATGCATAGCACCATTCTTACCAAGAGTTTTCCTGTGAATCATATTATTATGGATTATGTTGCTCTGGTGCTTAACCCTCACTTCAGAGATGCACTGTAACCAAAAAAGTGTGTGTTGACTAAACAAGATATATTTTAAGTGCTGTGCCGCCTATTTAGTGAAGAATTGCAACAAACTTAGTATGACTATCAGGTATAAGTCAAAACAAACTAATGGCTGATTCATATTCAGTACTTTTCAATACTACTGTAGGATTCACAAGGATTTCTAGACTAAGGGCATGATCCACAGAGAGCAGTGATTCACATTGCAAAGTACATGTTTGAACCAAGGCAGCTACATGGCACAGTGAAGATAGCATTAAAGTTCTATACTCAAAGGTAATGCGGAAAACAGAAGTTGGCACATGGATGCATGGAGATCCACGTGCCATCAGCAGTGCATATGCCCAGCAATGCAAACATGCCCAGAGTATGCCCCTGAACAGTCCATTGTCCCCACTAATATTGGCATAGACCAGCCCTGTCCAAGAAGGGGAAGTAGGGGTCGAGCTTTAGAATATAGTCTAACCCACTTAGATGTTAAACAAGTGATAACTAGCCCAACTAGGAAAAGCATCCACAAAAGTTCAGGAAATATCTTAGATTTAATCTTTGCTTCACAAAACATTGAAGTTAATTATGTTTTGGTAGAACAGACACTGCTGGGGGATCATAATACTATTAGTTGTGGGCTAAAATTAACTACCAGGACTCAGACAGTGTCAAGACACAAATATAACTGGAGACAATGTTTTAAAACTTACAGTGCTGAGCTATAACAAAGCAAATTAGGGAAAACAAAATGGACTAGACTATTTATGCTTCCAACCCTAGAAATAGCCATTCAGGAATTTAATGATTTAATCCTGCAAGCCTGTGATGAATATGCCTCCTTTATCCAAATTCAACAGAAAAAAACATGTACCATGGATTATAGAGAAGCTAAGAAAAGAAATTGGGATAAAAAACAGTCTGGAGACTAGCAAACAAAAAAATTAGAAATGAGAAATAAAATGAGCAAATGCCCAATATTATAAAAACAAAAGCAAAGACAGTGTAGGTACAGGTAAATATTGTTCCTTATTGGAATGTCTGGATAACCCAAGCTTGGCCTCTCCTCAAATTCAAATAGAGAAAGATGGGGTTATTCAGAATAGCAAAATGCAAGCTGAAATATTGAAGAGATTATTTTACTAATCTTCTGGACATTACAAGGGTAAAAGAAAGTGAAAAAAATATAAAAATAGATTCACAGAAATATGAAGAGGACACTACTACCCCAAAATTTAGATTTAAATACGTGCCATGTAAAGAAATTAAAATCATTATTAGGAAACTAAATCCAAATAAAGCCCCAGGGAAAGACAAAATAGAAATACGATTCTTAAAAGATGGTTTAAACATAATTGCCCCTGTCTTGACTAATCTGTTTAATTCATAGGATTCATAGGATAATTACAAATTCAAGGGTGTAAGCCCATTTATGAACTCGCCGCCATTAAACCGATGGCAGAAATTGAAATTTTCTAATACCCATATACATATCAAGATTATGTTTAAATTCGTCTAAATCTACACTATTAACAACAGCAACTGGTAAGGAATTCCAGAGTCATGGGATTCTTTGCATTACAAAATTATTTCTTTTAGTTGTATGATTTACCTTAGTTACCAGTTCTAGATGATGTGACCTGGTATTTTTAGTATTGTCAGCATATTGTAGGCATATCGTTTCAAACAATACAGGATTTCTAGTGGCCCTATACATTAAGCAAAGATCACCCCTTATTGCTCTATATTCAAGTGAATAAAGGCCTAAGGACTTCAATATGTCCTCATAAGTATAGTTACGTACATTTTTAATGTTTTTTGTCAATCTCCTTTGCACCTTTTCAATAGCTGTTTTGGTGCCTATAGAAGTTGGTCCACAAAAGGCAGAGCAGTAATCAATATGTGGTCGAACCAAACTGGAAAATAAGGGAACAATTACTTCAGCTTCTCGACTTTTAATATGTTTATAAATACAGGCTGAAATACCTGCACACTTCTTTATTGTTTTATTTGTATGCATAGAAAATTTCAAGTCATTGGTTATTGTTACTCCCAAATCAATTTCACTTTCGACTGCTTGTAATACAGTGTTATTCAGCATGTAAGTTGCGAGTTTGTTGTTGGAAGCAAAATGCATAACCTTACATTTATCTACATTAAAGGTCATTTTGTGCTGTTCCACCCAAATAGATAAGTTGTTCAGATTGTTTTGTAATTCCATTATTGAATTTATATTATTAGTAATACATCCAATCTTGCTGTCATCAGCGTATTTGTTTATCCAAACACCATATGAAGTTTGCATACTTGATATTAATATATTGAACAATATAGTCCCCAGGACCGATCCTTGTGGTACACCACTAGTGACCACTGATCTTCCTGAGTTAGAACCCTTGATTGTTACCCACTGTTTTCTATCCCTCAACCAAGAATCCACCCACTGAATGATATGTGGGTCCAATTTAATTCTTATTAGTTGTTGTAAAAGAATATCATGCAACACAGTATCAAATGCCTTTTCATAGTCAAGATATATTACATCCACAAGTAGACCCCTGTCAAGTGCATGACTAACAGGTTCAAAAAAATATATTAAATTAGTTTGGCAAGATCTACCATATGCAAATCCATGTTGTGTAATATCAATACTTTCTGTCACAAGAAGATGAGTCTTAATCTTTTGTAGTAACAATTTCTCCATTACTTTACCCACGCAAGAAGTTAGACTGATGGGTCTGTAGTTACTAGGATCCTGTCTACTGCCCTTTTTGTGAATAGGAGTTACAGCTGCAAGTTTCCAATCTATTGGTACTACTCCTTCATTAATTGAATTATTAAATAAACTTGCTAATATTCCAGATAACTCAGTTGCCAAGCATTTGAGAAAGATTGGTGGTATATTGCCTGGTCCAGGAGAGGAATTATTTTTAATAGATTTTATTGCTGTAATAACATCCAAGGGAGTAAATGGATTTGCAAAATTTAAACTATTGATCTTATTTCATTTTTATTTTTAAAGACACTACAAAAATATGTATTTAATACCTCAGCTATTTCCTTTTCTTTGGTAATAATATCTTGATTTATTTGAAGAGGCCCAATTCTTAGTGCATTTCCTTTTATAGAACCAATATAATTATAAAAACTTTTTCTATTATTTTTAGTTGGAGTTTGAAAGAGGGAATAGTCCCAAAAATGTGGAAAGAGGCAAAAGTAATTCCAGTTTTCAAAGGGGGGAAAACCACCATCTCATCCAAATATAGACTCATTGCATTGTTGCTGGTAGTTTTGAAGATCCTGGAAAGACTAGTGCAACGATCAGCTTTATGAATACTTGGAGAAGTATGGCTTGCTGTCCATGCACCAGTCAGGATTCAGAAAAAAATAATTTCACAGGCACTGCGGTCAGACCTCATTGACCTGGTTGCAACATTCTTAGACGGGGATAGTCGGTGGGCACGGTGTTTGTAGATTTGTCAAAGGCTTTTGATACTGTCAGTCACCTGATCCTGCTGCACAGACTTCAAATAATGGGAGTCTAGGATGATTCATGTAGATGGTTCAGGTCATACCTAATGGGGAGAAAACAACTAACAATGGTAGGAAATGACCCCTCAGGGCAAGCAGATGTGCAACATGGTGTCCCACAGGGGTCCATTTTCGGACCCCTGTTATTTTTAATTTACACAAACCAGATAACAACCTCTGTAGGAAAATCTGTAATTAGACTATACATGGACAATACGGTCTTACTTAACATGGGAACTGATATTAAGTAAAGAAAGATCTGCAAAATGACTTTGCAGCCATACAAAATTGGTTTGCAAAGTCTAACTTGATCTTGAACAGCAAAAAATCTAAATCAATGCTGTTCACTAGTAACCACAGAACAAAATCTTGTCCCTTAGCACTAGAAATAAAAACCACTACTGGTGCACTTTTGCAACAGGTCACAGAATATAAATATTTAGGCCAATCAGTAGATAGTAACTTAAAGTTTGACTATCACATAAATGTTATAGTAGAGACTTAGCTGTAGACTAGAGACCCTGAGATGGACCAAACAGTGTATGGATAAATAAATGAGCCAGGTACTTATAAACCAGATGATGATTCCTATTATAGATTATGGAACCCATATATACGGTTTTGCCAGTGCTACAAAAAAAAGTTGAAGTTATGTATAACCAATTAGCTATGTTTGTGCTGTTATCAAGCAGATGGACTCATCATTGTAATATGTACTTAGAGTTCAGCTGGTTTACAACAGGAAATAAACATAAAAGGTTTTTGATAAATCAAGTAAGAAATACTATGGTGACTGAGAAACCCACCTACCTATTCGAGAAAATGAAAAAGGAAAACCATTTACATAACCTAAGGAGAAATAATCTTGTTAGGGACTACTATATTAGGACTATTAGAACCAGGTTTGGAGAGATGACTTTTCAATACTCAGCCACAAAAATATGGAATGAACAAAAAATCCAGACTGAACATTTTTTTGAAAGTCATCGATCCAAAAGCAAATGATTTGATACCTTTTAATGGACCAACATAGATGTAACAACAAGAACAAAGAGCTCTAGCTTTTGGACCAACCAGTCCTTCTTCAGAAGCGTGTTTCCATCTCGGGGTTGAAGATACCAGCATGGCCCTCTCAAGCTTCGCTCTCAAGGTCTATACGCTGGTATCTCAACCCTCGTTGGAAACACAGGCTCATTGTGTATACTCACTCATACTTTATTCCTTACATTTGATATCAGGAGTACCTTGTAAATAGGACTTTGTCCTAATGGTGTATTACTTGTCAACTGATCCTGACTAAAAATAAAGATTTAACTACTGCTACTAAGTAGAATGATGCACACTGGAGCAGTGTATCTCAGTACTGATAGCAAAACTGAGGGAAGCACACAGTGCCCCAGTGGCACAAGATATCCAGGTGGTAGTGATAGGTGGGGAACAACATGCTGGCCATGCACTGCCAAATTCACCCATGAGAAGAGGGCCATAGTGGCCACAGAGGTCAGGAAGTGTTACAGGATTATACATTGGTCCACAGTCTTAAAGGGACCTCATGCCCAAAAGCAGAGATTCTTGAAGAAGATCCTGATGATAATGAATGCCACAGGCAGCACACCACTGATGACAAATGCCATTAAGATTTAAGTGGCACAATCTCCATGGCATGGTCAGACGTAAGATGGCACTGTGACACCAGAGCCAGCTTGCCACCAGTGTTGGTTCCCCAGATGATGCCCCTTACCTGAATCCATTGAGGATATTGTGGCTGATACATTCAGCCAAAAGGTCATTAGTGGGGAGGCGGAAGTTCTCAGCAGCCTGGAAGGTACATTTCTCCATACCATGCACACCTGATAGGTTAGAAACATGTTACATGCACACTAATGACAGGGCGCTCTGTTATTTCTGTTACTGATGCTGTGCATGTGGACACATGGCCCAGGGGGTGGCACCACCCAACCACATATTGAACCACTGACGGGACAGGCACACACCACACAGCCACAGAAGGGGCAATGAGGTGGAGGTGGTGCAAACAGTCAGTGTAGGGACCACTTGTATGTACAGGATAGTGTGCCTATACAACAGGCTACACATGTCAGCTGGTACAACACTTTACCCCTCCAAATAAACATACAGAAGGTAAAGGGCACAGTGTGGAGAGTGGAGACCCAGGAACAGAGTAAGAATCCCACACTAGTGGATGTTGGGTGTGACACACAGACCCTCAAAGAGGGTAGTGGTGACCAGACAAGTGTACACCAACACCCAGAAAACACAGTGGTAGTCCCAGATTAGCCATATGCCTCTACATTGTCACCTAGACCACAGATGGGGCCATATAAAACCAGAGTGGTACACATATGGTACTGGCCAGAATGATTGCCCCATAATACATGGCACCACCATGTGTCAGCCCAGCACACATCACTGGCCACCAACACTCTGGACAGTGACTTACTGGAGGGGGTCATGTGGATGCAGCACCGGCCAAAGCCCCACTGTGTCCAGGACATACAGGTGGTGTACCTTGAGCTGCGAAACCTAGAACAGACATGCCTGCTGCAGCAAGGGGCACCCACACATAGCCGCAGCACCTTCATGCAGACATAGCCATACTGCACTGAAGTAGGGGTCCATGCAAAGATGAGTGTGGCATTAGAACGGAGCTGTCCTACAGTACATGAGGCACACCATGAAAACAGCCTGAACTCCTTGATGGAGGTGCTGTCTTAGGGCCTATGGGACATCATGCAAGCCCTGTTTATAGAGCAGCCACAGCAGGTCCAGAGGGAACACCCTGACAGTCATTTCTTATTGGATCCTGCTGCATAGGTGCATGTTGACCCTGTACCTGTCAAACATGTACCTGCTGTACCTATATCTGATACCACCGTACTTGGTACCCTCAATGGAACTTAAGCAGATGCAGCCCCCCCCTTTGAAGGTACCAAAACAATGGTGCAGACAAGGTGGGGTAAGATTCTCTGCAGGACATGCCAGTGTACACAACACAGGAAATTACCCTGGTGACCACTCACCCTTAACATACTGTACATTCCCACCCACACCTTATGATAAAGGTACATATCATGCACCACGTATCACACAGTGAAGGGACTGAGAATCACATAGCGGAGGACATTATTACTCATAATGTAAGGTGCATATGCATCCAACAGGAGTCTAGGGATATGAGGCCATTGTATAGGAGACATATTGTATACAGTAGGAAGGGCACCTCCATAGGCAACATGTGTTAGTTTGTCAGACTTATCATTTCTCATCTGTTACAGGGTTCTCCAACCCCACCGGACACCATTGCCACCACCCTGTCTGCCATGCTTGTGCTTAGAGTGGACAATGTGAAGTATGAGAACACCATAAATTGTTGTTGTACTCTGCCATGCATCACTGTTGCTGGCTTGTGGTGCTGGACATGAATGCTTATGGATGTCATGTGCCTGCAAGGGTACTTCAGTATAGATCCCAGAGCCGCCGTCGGCCGTTGGAATCGTGGGCCACAATTCAGGGCAGTTGCAATTAGCTGGAACTGCCCTGAGTTGCAGCCGGAATTGAGTGCAGTCATATTTCTATCAATGAACGGCAGTGTTGGAAGGAACTTCTTACACACCAGTCCACTCTTCCCTCCCAGCTCTGCTCGCCCTGACAGTCTCCCCTCCATCCCACCACAGCCCCTTTCACCACCAGTGCCCATTGCCAGCTACACAGGTAGGCATTTTTTATTTCTTAAATTTGAATGCACAGGCTCAGCAAGCATCTACATCCATCTGCCAATCAAATTGTGGCCCTGACTCTGCAGAGCCAATAGAGTATGCGAGGTGGAGGAGCTAGGAAGTTGTTTGCACTGCACATGAGGCCGACCCGTGATGGGCAGCAGAGAAGAACAAAGCAGGCAGAGCAGTATGCGAATCCAAGTGGGATGGCAGCCGCGGCATTTGTTTTGTGCAATGTATGGGGTCGGGAGTCGGGACTTCCTTAATCCACTTGTCTTGACCCACCGGGGACAGTAAGAGGACAGACCGAGATAGAGAAGAAGAGGGAGAAAAGACTAGAGAAGACTCGGGTTCAGGGCGGACTTCAATGCGGGGCCTGAGCAGTCGAGTGAGGGAGTGCCTGGAGCAGGACATGGCACAGAGGTCGGCCACGAACTGTTGCACTAGTGCACACACTGAGGTGAGGTGACTTCACAGTTTTGGGAGTTGGGACGGGTCAGTGGTACTGCCCTTGCAGGTGTGTGAGGCCGTAATCAGCAAAATTAGAAAAGGGAGTGGTGTGGTGGGAGGAGATGGAGAAAAAAAAAATAAATGCTACCCCCCTTCCCAAACTGGGGCGAAGCACACAACTGAGGTGAGGAATTGGCATTTGAAATAAATGTCAGAACCGAACTGCCTTTAGCACTCCAATAAAAAATATGTGCCATCAATTTGAGTTTCTTAGAGTCTGTCAGGGCTGCTGGTGGGAGGAGTCTGGAGATAAATGTGCTGGTATATAAAGGCAGTGATGTGGTTCCAAGAGATTTTAATTACACTTAAGAGTTGTGCTGCAGACACCTGTAAGCTGGTAACAAAAAGTAGAAACATGTATCTGTTAAATTACAGAATCATAAGAATCATGTTGCCAGCAATGGTTAAGTTATATGTCAATATTTACTAAATGGGAGAAAATTCAGTGATTCCTGTTAAAAACATGCATTCTCTTGTGACTCTGTGAATGAGACTCGCAGGAGGGCTGGGCAGAGGTGTGGTCTTCTGGTCAAAGGAGCCTCGCTTGCCTCGGTACAGTAGTAGTCCAGCAGCAGAGAGAGTGGCTGGCAGCAAAGTGACTGGCAGGCACTGAGTGAGAGGAGGAGCAGACAGCAGAGCAGAGGGCTGAGGATCCAGGAGGACTTGGAGGATTAGCAGCGAGAGAGAAAGAGAGAGAGAGAAAATGCACGCGGTGGCTGGTGTGAGTAGAGCCTATGGCCTAGTAGCAGCTACTGCAACAGGATCGGGTTGGGCGTCCTCTGTAGTTGGTCGTCATGTTGTGGTACTGCCTGGGTCTGTGCCACTGATGGGTGGCACCATGGCGGTATTGGTGTGTAGCCTGCCTTGCCCTTGCTTGGTGGGACTCCGGATAGAGCCTGGAGGAGCCATTCTAGGCTGTAGCACAGCATGCATCTCCATCGTCGTGGAGGGAGTGAGGAGTTCACTTTGGTCTGTCTGGTGGAAAGAAGTTCAGAGGGAGAATCCAGATAAGGATTCTGAACTGGAAAAGTGTACAAGTGCTGCAGTGCATTGTTTTACAGGTTAAAGTCACAGGCAGAGAAGAAGGAAAAACAAAGTTTACTGTGTAGTGCATGAGAGGGAGCTCAGGCAGCTCATCTGTGGCGGTGGCAAAAAAATATGAAAACTTCAGTCTACCCCATCCCTTATTTATTTTGTTAAGACAGTGTATGAGCATCCCACCTTGAGTCTCCTAGTCCTCTCCCTGACAGACTCCTATTGGCATATTTTTTCAGATTCCATAGAAATGAAATAAAAAGAGAGCTCTTTTACTGCTGACCCAGGTTTACGTCAGTGGTAGAAATAGAATAGAACTTGTTATTGTGAATTGATTTTGAACACCTTTCTTGTAGCAAAAGTGCTTAAGGTACATGGTTTTGGCACAAGTGCTGTTTTTCTTTTTCAATTGGTGTCTGAGTCTCCCATAGGCCCATCCTGGTCTACTCCCTCTTCAGTCATGTTGTGTGTCTCTCTGCTGAAAAAAAGAAAGTGACATATACCAGGGCAGCAAAACTGCAACAGATTTTTCCCCTTTTGCACACACACTCTGTTCATATCCTGGATGGACTCTCACAGTGAGTGGGGTTGGGGAGTCGATCTTAACATAGTTTTACTAGCCTGAACCCTAGTGAAAATTGAGCAGGGCAAGTGCAGTAATATAGAAACTGTTGGCAGATAAGGACCACTAGCTGTTAGGTCCACCTCATCTGCCCGTAGGCCCTATACATTGTATGTGGCCACTGACCTTATGTGATCAATGTCTTTATCACTCCCTCCCATCCCTCTCATGGTTCTCTTGTGCCTGTCCCAGGCATGCTTAAACTCCTCCACCGTGCTTTCCCCCATGACTGCCTGTGGCAGGCTATTCCAAGCGTCAACTACACTTTCTGGTTAGAAAAATGTTCTCACGTTACCTCTTAATCTACCCCCCTCCAGATTTATATTGTGCCCCTTTGTTCTAGTACTTTTCCTACATTGGAAAAGGTCCCCCACCTGCACCTTGTTTATGCCCTTGAGGTACTTGAAAGTTTCAATCATGTCCCCCTGCGCTCTCCTCTCCTCTCCTCTCCTCCAGTGAGTACATATTGAGGTCCCTTAGTCTCTCCTTATATGTTTTGTGGTGCAAGCCCTGCACCATTTTTGTTGCCCTTCTCTAGATAGTCTCTATCTTATCTATGTCCTTGCACAGGTGTGGCCTCCAGAACTGCATGCAGTACTACAGGTGAGGCCTTACCAATGTTTTCTACAATGGTATCACCACCTCCCGCTAGTGATACCACTGTCTATGCAATCCAGCATACCATTGGCTCTCGCTGCAGACTTTGTGCACTGCTTTGATGATAACCCTTAGGTCCCTTTCCTCCTTGGTGACAGTCAGCCCCCCCAACCTGTATCTCTTCCCAGGGTTCCCTCTACCCAGGTGCATTATTTGTCCCATATTAAGACCAGTGCCCCTCATTTCCCTACATTTTGAGTGTCTGTATCCAATATTTCAGAGACAAAATGCTAAGTGCTATACAGGGTCTGCCCTGCAGGTGGTGGATTTTATCACAGTCTCACCATAGCTTCCCCATCCAAATCTCTTAACTCTGTTCTTTCCCTGGACACTACTGCAGGCCAGACTCTGAAATGACCATCCACAGATCCATAGCTGCCAATGCTTGAAAGTGTAGGGGGTCCCCAGCTCTTCTAAATGGACCAAGGCAGCCAACACTGGTGGTTGTGGATACTGTGGAGGGTTTCAAGAGGGGCTGGGACAGGTATAGGGGGAAGGTGCATCTAAATGGGATCAGCATTGGGGGCTGCCAAGGCAGGGGAAAGGGGAATGGCACCTTGGGGGGGAGGGGCAGAAAATGGTACCCTAAATGGGCACTGATCCCTGAGCAGACTCTATAGACCACAGGGCCTACTCTGCTGGCTTCTTAGTATGTTAATATGTTAACAATATCCATACAGTTCCACCCTACATTCCCACCCTTATCCCACCCAGCTAAACAAAGTTTTAGATCATGTCTGTCCCCCCAAAAAACCTTAATAAAATACATAGTTTGAAAGGTTAAAATCGACATTCCTGAGGTGCATAGATCAGACTATATAGAAACAGAGGTAGCATAGCACCATGCCTGTGCACTGTTTCCCCTGGACAGATAAAAGGATGAAAAGACACTGTTTAAGAAAAATTTATTTTTGTTGGATAAGAGCATAGTAAAATCTGTGCTTTTAAATATAAAAATGCCATAGTTTTCTATTTCTCAAACCCCTTAGGTTTGTGAAGCCCCCACCCAAAGAAATCTTAGATGTGCTCCTGGCTCACTGTACAAAAACTTCCAGAAGTGCATGTGTCTCCGGATGACTATAGGGTGGGGGCTGAGTGGCATGTCTTTCTCTGCCAGGCTCTGTTCATTGCCCTGTGGATGGTGGTGAGAGTGCGGTGAGGTGCATGATGGTGTCAGCTGTTGTGTGTGCAGAGCTATGTCTGCTTGACTGAAGATTTGCTGTTGAGATGTCCCTGTTTTTTGTGGGGTTGTGAAGAAAGAGGAAAATGGAAGGCTGTGGCACAAAACAATGTGGGGTTCGCTATATGTGATGGCATTGCAGCCTTTTTTTTTCAGATGTGGCAGGAAGGAATAGGGAAACATTATAAATGTGCAATAATCAGAGTATTTCTTGGCTTGAATAGTTTTCGGTATAAATGATCAAACTTTGCCATTATAATTGTGGGTTACTGCAGCCATTTGCGGGCTACTGCAATTTTGAATCACCTTGCCCTGCTGGCTAGAACAAAAAAAGATTAAGGTTGACCACTGTGAGTGGTTGTGATGTGTGTACAGAACTGGATGTAAACCAAAGTGTGATTTATTAAGCAATGATGAGGCATGACTAGTGATTAACTGTTAATTGCCCCCTACTGGTGTAGTGTAGTATGAGCTATGAAGTTAAAAAAAGTGACAAACTACTACATAATAAAATTCAACAATGGTGAAAGTTGAAAAAATTGGTTGGATTTTTTTCAGTTAGTTGAAGTCATAAATTTCAAACTAGTTGGAAAAATCAGTCATAATGTGTGGTAAGTCAGTCATAATTGTTTTTTCAACTGACTCTGGGGTCTACTTCAGTACACCCATCAATACTCCAATCAGTTAAGTGGAGTCTCTTCCTCACGAAAAGGATGTGTAGCATACAGCAGGTAACAAAGTTACGGCACACCTTTCCAGGTATCGATTGCACTGTTCTGCTGGTTTTATCCAGGTAGTAGAATCTCATCTTCAGGAGTTTTGACTGTGTGTTCTGTGATGGACTGTGTCTGTCTATGGGCCTTGTCATAGGTGTACTCCGCAGGGGCGGTTGTATTCAAGTAGTGATTCATCAGATAGGCACACTGTGGGCATCTGAAGTCCTCTGTAACATGGATATGCTGTTTCCTTTGGCATGCATAGCATGGGTAGGTCTGCAACATATGGGGTGCAAGATACTAACCTATCAACCACCCCTGCTCACCGACTATGAAACAAAAATACAGTATCAGCTGGGACAGCTGCATTATATATTCACTGTGTGTAGAACCTGGGTGTTATGCACAGACGTGTCATGATGACCCCATGTTTATTTCAGATGACCTGCCTGGTCATACTGTGTGTTGCATTCCAATTATGATATCTCTCAATTGCATGTGGTGGTGCTATGATGATCACAAGAGTACAGACTATTGCACCCACTACATTTGAGAGCCCAGCCATATTAAAGAATGTCAGCTTTGTCTGTTGCGTATCATACTCTTACCTTGGCAGCTGTATGACTTCACCAATGTGCTGTGACACAGCCTCTTTCACCTGCCACAGGCAGCTGGACACAGACATTGGTGGATTACTGTGATATCACCTGTAACATAGGAGCCAGTAGTGTAGTAGGAAAGCATTATCAGTACTCTGCCTCTTGAATTTATGCTGTGGCTGCAACTTGTCTTAATCCTCAGCTGCGAGCCCAGCAGTGTGCAAAACCCCTCCACTGTTGCACAGTTGAACCTGAACCTACCATCACATTGCACAGTGGTCAATTTGTGGGGTCTATTTTGGGCCTATAGATGCAGACCAGATATTCATAGGTCTTGGTTTGGGCCCAATAAATGTTTGCTCAAGCAGAAAATTAGTGCCTGGAGCAAACCAGAGCTATATCAAAACATGTTTGGGTACTTTGCGAGCCCTAAAGGCATTTTTCAATATACCAGGCAGGCACTATCCACTCCAGACTGCAATTGCAAACCTCAGCCCCCTACTGTCCACAGGAGGTACATGGCAAATAGGAGGCTATAGAGATTGCAACTGCAATCAGGCTGTTAGGGCCCACTAGTGGTGATTATTCCTCTGGAGCAAACTTTAATATGATTACTTTAAGGTGCAAATGACCCCATAGCACTAGCAAGGTGCTATGGGGTCATTTGTATCCAGGGCCTCATTACAGGCAAAGCAAACAGGGTCTGCATTCCCCCAGAGTCTGACAGGGCTGTCTCCCAAGTGGTCTAGTGCCCCACTTACCCCCCAAACATTCCAGCAAGTCTGTAATAAATATTTCCTGGTGCCCAGTATTCTCCCACCCCCTGAACACCCCTCCTGACATTTAATAATTTTCCCTGGTGCTAAGTGGTCTGCCACAACCCACCAAACACCCCTGCCAGTCTGTAAAAATTATTAACTGGTGTCTAGTAAGTAAGTAATGTTTATTGTTCAACTTTGTTGTTGTTAGCAATCAAAGTTATTACAATTACAAAAATATACAAATAATACACATAATAATAATATTGCAATATACAAGATAAAAGGTTTAAGTGCTTATCAATTTACAGACAGAATACTTTTTAAATAGAAATATTCTATTAACTTATCAAATATCTGGGGTCTATAGTATAGATAGGGGAATATCTGAGATATATTTTAAATTGATTTCATATGGTGTCCAGTGGCCCCATACTCCTGAACTCCCCTGCTGGTATTTAATCATTTTTTCTTGGTGTTTAATGGTCCTCCACTCCCAAATACCCTGCTAATGTGACCGTATTATTTCTTTGGTGTCCAGTGGTGCTCCTTGCTGCTTGGGTTCAGATCTCATGAAGGTGAATAGAGGGTCTATGATGGTCACTGAGGAGAGTGCATGGGCTGGGCGTGTGAGTTGAGGTTGGTCTGACCTCTGAGGGTGGTGTGTGGGAACAGGGCGGACAGGGGAATTCAAGCCAAGGGGGTTGGGGGGACCACTGGACACCAGGAAACTAAAGTCATATCAGTGGGGCATTTGGCAGGGATAACTAGACACCAAGTAAGAATTATTAAAGAGGGAGCCTGGCCAAAATGTCTAACATCTATAAATTCAGAATTTGGATCAGCACAGTGCTATGGACTGGTCATTTATAACAAACACCCTGAACCCAGAGGGTGCCCTCGACCTTTTCATTCACACCTACAATGCTGCCTGTGATATGTTCACCCCTCTTACTAAAAAGATGGTCAAAAACAACCCGGCGCCATGGATAATGGATCACATATTGGCCCTGATGCAGTCAAGGGATTCTTGCCAATGAGACTCACCAGCCCACCAACAGACAGAGGTACCATGCTGCCCGTAACCAATGTACCTGGGCTATACGTAAATCCAAAGCAGAGATCTATAAATCTACCCTTACCACTACCTGGGGCGAGGATCGAAAATTCTGGGACAATATAAAGGATATCTGAGGAAAAAACCAAAACCCAGCCACCACCCAAATCATGGTAGAGGAGGGACTTACTTCAGATTCCGCCCAGATTGCCGCTACGTGCTTAACCATGACTTCACTAACCTCGCCATGTTTCCACTTCTTCAACCCCCGCACCCCACTACTTCCTTCTCCTCCCCTGCTCACTCCCCTTTTGACCTTCACTGCATCTCCACCAAATCGGCAGAGCCTTATCTCAGAAAGGCCATTAGCCACACCAATTACAGTAGTGACTCGTTAGACCTGAGACTTCTTTGATTCACCCTAAACGAGGAGCTTAACCCCCTTACTCATATTATCAACCGATCACTATATCTTGGGAAATTCCCCATGCGCTGGAAAACGGCCACCATCACACCCATATTTAAAAATGGTGACCTTACTTCCACCCACAATTATCGCCCAATATCTAGCCTCCCAACCCTATCTAAGGCCCTAGAGCGTATTGTCTCAGACTAGCTCACTGACCATCTAAACAAACACAATTTACTTTGCAATCAACAACATGGTTTCTGCAAGGGACACAGCATGACCACCGCCCTACTAGAGTTCACCACCCACCTCCATACGGTCATCGACAGAAGTGAACTCACTGGTGCAGTCTTCCTGGAACTCACAAAAGTGTTTGACATGGTCAACCACTCCCTCCTACTTACTACCCTTTCCAAACTTGGTCTCTCTCTACACAATCTCAGCTGGTTCACTGACTATCTAGCTGACTGCTCACAGCAGGTAAACATTGGGACCACACTATCCGGCAAACTGCCAGTCCATTATGGTGTCCCGCAGGGGTCTATCCTCAGTCCTTTATAATTCAGCCTCTTTCTTAACTCCTTCCCCCAGTCCTGTTCAGGTTAAGATCCTACTCTATACAGACGATGATGTCTTGTACTCCTCCAACCATGACCCTCTCAACCCCACCTCTCCCTCCAATCTTCTTTCAGTGATGCCGAAAAGTGGTTCACATCACAGCACCTCATTCTAAACTATAAAAAGATTAAAGTGATGTACTTCTCACACCCTCAAAACTCCAAGAAGGGCCAATGTCCACCTCTACTAACAGCCAGCTAAACCACATTCGAACAAGTAGATTCCTTTAAATACTTGGGCATCATTCTTGACCTCACCCTCAGTTTCAACCCCCACATTCACCTACTGTCCATGGCCCTCAACATCAGGCTCGGCACCCTCTATCGGTTTAAACACTGTCTCATCCCGGATGCCATTCACCTAGCGATCTCCTCCTCGGTCATCTCCCTCCTAGACTATGGCATACTTATCTACAGTGCCGCCAGCCCCGCACCCTTATCCAGACTCAGGATCTCCCTCAACAAAGCCTGCCACCTAGCCCTGGGTTGTGATCAGCTACATTCTAAAAATGTATGATTCCACAACATTATGAATCTCAGTGTCCTAAATTGTGCATCTCAACTACTTTCTGAGCTTGTGTCATTGCTGCATTCAATGACTGCAACCTGGTGACATTCTGAAATCTCATCCCTGCAGTATTTGAAATCGCATACTACTTTGGCATTTTAAAGTCATGTTCCTGTTGCACCCCTCCCAGTTTATATTCTTAGGTACCTTGCATGTACATATTATGGAAATGCATGCCCTGTACCTACCCTGTGCCAGCTTTCCTTTTTCAAAT
Source organism: Neoceratodus forsteri (assembly GCA_016271365.2). Lineage (NCBI taxonomy): Eukaryota > Metazoa > Chordata > Ceratodontiformes > Ceratodontidae > Neoceratodus > Neoceratodus forsteri. The sequence continues at coordinate 706,241,956 of CM057453.1, forward strand.
GTTTACTTCAACTGCGACAATTACAGTTTTATGTAATGTGAGAGTAATAAGTCTTAGAAAGTAGATTGCATTGCAGACTACTGTGCGTTCTGGTTATGACATCATTAGTTGCGCTTCACTAAAACTGGAGTTTTTGAACAGGCTGTGAAATTAGGTTACAAAATGACTTGTAACTGTTATAGTAACTTAGGAATCTCATTTTTTGCATGGGGCTGGTTTGGGATATTTATTTTTTATTTTTATTTATTTATTGATTATTCAGAAAGTACCTTTGAGTCAAAGACTCTTTTTCAAGGGTTCCACGTCAGCACAGGTAAATACAGTAGGAGAAAACAGCACAGATCAAATCGAAAGAAGAGGCAAAAGCAGGAAAGCACTAATAATATGCATACTATTAAACATCCGTCATTTAGATCCAGGTATCAATATTGATAGACACAGATTCAGTACATTTGCAGAAGTAGTAATACAAAGTAGTCAGGTAATATACTGTAGTACATTCAGTTGGCTGATATTTGGATCCCTGAGATCCTTTGTGCTAGCCACTAAGTTTAGTGAGGATTTGAGAAATAAAGAAACTGCCGTGAGGGTTTTTCAATGTGGTATCCTGGAAGTTTGTTTGATAGCTTATGTCCAGTTAGAGGAGAGAGGGAGAAAGGCCTGTTCGATGGCAGCCACAGAAATTCGTAGCTTGTAGGTGGTGCCTAAGGTGGGTTTGTAGGGGCCAAGTCTATTCTGATTAGTGAGGGCGTTAGGCAGGCTGGGAAATGCATTTTCAGAATGTGGTGCCAATGCATAATTTGGTAATGTGGTGAGGGTGAATATTTTCAGAATGTGCTGGGGATGCAGAATTTTGGAATGTAGTGTTGACACAATTTCAAAATGTGGCAGGGGTGTTCAGTTTTGGAATGTGGCAGTGACACAATTTTAGAATGTGACGTTGACCCACAACTTTGGAATGTAATGGGGTCATGTTGTCTTGGAATGTAGTGGAAACGTGCCCTTTGAGAATGTGTAAGGAACGCACAATGTCACAATGGGCAGGGAATAGAGATGTGTGAAGTTAGCAAACTGCACCATGAAATAACTCATAAAAAATGCCACATTCACAAAGTGCTGACTGCAAAGTTTTTGGCAAGCAAAGTGGCACTTTTTCAGGAGAGGTTATGCAGCTTTGCCATAACTTCACATTAACTTTGCATGACTTTGCCTGAAAAAGTGCCATTTGCCCAGGAAAACATGCAAATGGGAAAATTTGTGAAGTGGACAATTTGCGAAGTTATTCACAGAAGCAAATTTCTTAACTTTGCCAGAACTTCACCGGCGAAATAAAACTTTGCTACATCTCTGGCAGGGACACACAATGCTGGAATGTGGTGAGGATGTGATGCACAGTTTTAAAATGTGGTTGGGCCTTACAATTCTGCAGTATGGCAGGGACAAGCAATTTCAGGGAAAAGGATGTATCCTGTCACATTCAGACAGTTTGCATCTGCACTATTTTCAAAAAATTGTCAGTCCTCACCAAATTCTTAAACAAGTGTTACCGTTGCATTTTGTGATTAAGTGTCCTCACCACATTTTGATTGGGTGCATCCCTGCCACATTCAGAGATTGCATGCCCACCCCACCCACCCCATTCTGAGTGTGTACCACCTTGACATTCTATAGTTTTGTCCAGCTCTGCATTCCAAAACCAACTTCTGCTGCGTTCTAAAGTACAGTACCATGCATCTGAACATTCTGGAACTGCATGCACTGCACTCAGTCCTGGGGTAGTTTTTTTCCCCCAAATGATTACTATAACTGCAGTTTCTTGAACTTTGGAGAAATGAAGTCCTACAAAGTTGGAACTAGGCTGAGCGTTCTGGTAATGACATCAGTTGCGCTTCTCTGAAACTGGCTTATTTGATCAAGAACTGAAATCAAGATAACAAAATGGCTCTTGAATTTTAAAAAAAGTAACTTAAAAACCTAAGTTTTGGAATGGGACTTATTGGGAGTATGCCAATTATAGTTCTGCAATGTATCACTTTTGCCCAGACTCCCTCTTTAAATACCTGCAGGGGTATGCAGGGAGGTTACTGATGATGCTTGGGGGTCACTTCATTTTGGTCATGGCCATGGCATCTGTGCCATTGTGTGTCACCAGTACACATGTTATTAGAACAGTAGCAGCAGCAAAAAGGAAAAAAGCAACAACATTTGATGGCACATTTGTTTCAAAGTGCTCAGTGCTTCACAATAGTTTAGTCTGTAAAACAGTTAAACATTTTGAAACAGCTCAACTGTCTAGGAAGACCTCAGTAAAATAATTTGGGTTAATTAATTGTTTTAATTTTTCCTAGTTGGCAAAATGGGTAACCATAAGAAAAGGCAATTTATGTCTCAAGAAGAGAACATAAAATGACAAGTAAAATCACAGCTGCTGGAAGTAGAATAATTACATTTTTATGACAATCAAGAGATGCTCAGATGCTGCTCTTGATGGATGTACACAGGAATAAGGGTCAATCAGCTCAGAATTAAAAGAAGGAGATTTTCATACAGAGGGTAAAAAAATCCTAAAGAAAAACTAAGCTGCTGTATATAAGGCAGCCAGAGAAATGGCAACAGAATTACGCTCTGTTTTTTAATAACAGATCACACGCAGCTTTGTCCTGCAAATGCTAAATACACTTTAATGAGGATTGACATAAACTTGATTGAAGGACATTGCACAAATTGAATTATAAGCTGAGCCACAATTGTATTGAGAGTACTGCATTTGAATAGCATTTATAAGCAATCAGCCAGTCCCACAGGAATGCCGCACAACAGACTCACCAAGACTGAGGGTAATTTTTAACCTAACATTGCATAATCATACTTTAAACATGTAACCATAGCTTTTCACAATTAAAGTCCATTTTTTTTAAAAAGGATATTGACAGATGCATACTACTTTGCATTGATAATGCATGCCTTCAGCTAGCATTGTCAATGCTCTCTGTGGCAAGCAGTCACTGGCATCTAGTAGCACTCCTGTACTTTACCCCATACTGTGTCAATAACATCCCTGATATCAAGTGGCAAACCCCTTCCTCAGTCAGGCCAAATTCAAATAGGATTTAACATCTAGCTGTTTCCCTTCCTCACTCAATCCCACCTTGCACTTCCCCTCCAGCCATGCCCTCATGCTGTAGTGACTGTTGGCAATATCCCTCCACATCCAGCCACTATCGGAATCCCATTAGAGTACATGGCTAGCATGCTTTTTTCCTTACGGTTTCTAAAAGTTATTAACATACATTAACAACAATTTTTTAAGACTGTTAAGAACAACTTGGAATTCTTACTCACAAAGCAGATGGAAGGCACAGCTTCACCGTCACTGTCCAGGCAATAATTCCAGCATGATGCAGCAGGATAAATATGTAAAATCTTTATTTTCCAACATGCTATCAGCAAGATGCAGGTGCCCCTCCCCACAAGAACAGACAAATGTTTTTGTGCAGTAGTACCACTTTATCAAGGCTAGGGTGGTAGTTGGCATTGCACCCTTTAAAAATCAGTAATTAAAGTGACAGTGCACAAGGTCATTAAAGTGAAATAAGGTGCAAAAATAAAGTGCAAAAAATGCTCTAACAGCATCATATTTACAAACTTTCAAAAAGTGACTAAAGTTAATAATGACAATAATTAATTAGCCCTATACCACCCATATGCAGGTTAAAAACATGAAAGAATAAAATCTAATAAAAGTGTTTATCACTAAATGTGTTTGACAGCATTATATTGTATAATATCATTAAAAATTAAAATGTGACGTTCTAAAGTGGATTCTAACAAATAATTTATAATTTCATATGCTACATATTCAGGTTTCAGGTTTAAATAGAAAAGAACAACATAATAGAAATGCAAATGTTTTTCTCACTTGTTTCCTTTCTCCTTATTGCTGGTAAATCATATCTTATATTTAAATCACAACCTCTGTATCCATGGCACAACCATTTATAAACACAGAAATATCTACAAATATGGAGATAATTAAAAAATAATCATTAAGTCATGGTGGTGTATATTTATCCTGCTGCATCATGCTGGAATTATTGCCTTGACAATGATGGTGAAGCCATGCCTTCTGTCTGCTTTGTGAGTAACCTTTTTTCTGCTTGGCTTCATTCTTGTTGCTTATGCAGCTGCCTGTTTTTTGTATATTGCATCTGAATTTTGGTGTGCTCAGCAAACTCTTCCAGGCTGGGGTGGTGGCTGCGATTAAAAATGTCTAACCTGAAACCCCCCATTGCTAGCAATTAGGCCCCTCCCCTGCAGGTTACATCTAGTTCATTTGTGGATTCACTTTTTTATCATGAGGGTTCTATTAACCCATTTTTTCAAACCAATGTTCCAAGAAGTACTGTTCCACAAGTTGCTTTTCAAACCGAGCGGACTGCACCAGTTGATATCAGAAGTGCATTTATTCTCTTGGAATGCACAACATTAAAGGCAAGATGCCTTTACTGGCAGAGGGAATCCCTATCAACATATCTAACTGTGAACCGTGCTCTACATGGTTTGTGGTGGACAATAACTGCTGCATTTGGTGGTGACTGGGATGATTTCTTAGCTGGCTGGCAGGCCCACTTATTGAAGTCAACTGCTGGCCTCAATGAATACATTTTAAAAAATGAAGAAACAATTGAGCAATAGGTTAAAAGTGATTTAACTGAGCCGGAGAAAATAGCAATTTCCTTCTCAGATTGTGTAGAATATCCTGAATAATGTAGAAAGCTGGAGGAAGTGATTTGGAAACAGGATGTTAGAATTGGAAGAATAAAGGCAAATAAATCTGATCAAGATAGGAGGAACTACAATGAAGGCAGAATATTTAATTGGAAACATCAAAAAATGCCTCAGAAGTCCATCCTTAAAAAATCAAGGAATCATGACCAATGTGAATATCACTGCAATGATATCTATACTATCTGCTTGGGGTCTGACTCCAAACATGGCTCTAGTCCTTATTTAAACTTAAGCAAAAGGGAAATCCCCCCACTGAATCAAGAAGCCTTGAGAGAACAACAGAGGATATATGGGGTACAACAAACACAGGGCCAGAACTCTTATTACCCCACACACATGCCCCCCATGACTATATCCAACACACATGCCGTACAACAAGTGATACAATTACCAGAGTGTCTGCTCCGACGCAGCCCTCAGATTGCTCGATTTCAAGAAGACACACATGATGGGGAACAAGGGGCAAGTGATGAGGGAGCAGGAAATTTCAGAAGGGGGGACCTCTTTCAGATGACAGAAGGGGAACAACAGAACACAGAGACAGGGATGGGGTGGAGATATTGACAGACATCAATAATATAGTCATAAATATATCTGACTACACCCTGACTGATGCAGAACTAAAAGTCCTAAAAGAAAGGACTTTCTTTTGTTCCTACTAAAATTCTGGAGCTCTTTGAAATAGTGGTAGACTTCCATGAATTCACAAGGAAACTAAATTTAAAGGCCTTCCTTTTCAGAGAAGGAGAAACTCTTACTACTGATCAAATTGACATTTTATCAGACTTGCAACATGTCTTTAGCATGCATTCTGAAGACAATCAGAATAACAAGTGCAGATTTAAACCTAGTCCACCTTTCTTCCCCCCAAAACACTGCGGTTGCAATCTTTGAAAAAGCCTGTCTACAAGACTTAGAAAATCTTAATCTGCCAAAGGTTAGATACTATAATTGAACAATTGAAGAAAAAGGGACCATTGAAAAACTCAGAAAAAACGACAGCATTATTATTAAGCTGACAGACAAGGTGGGATTCGATTGTCATTCAGAATAAAAATGGCTATGATTGTGAGATGTTACGTCAATTGACAGACACAGATTTTTATTTTATGCTCAGTACAGATCCAACTGATAAATACAAGAAAGACATTGATCAGATACTGAATGAGGCTTTTGTTGAAGGATTGATTTATCAGGATACTCTTGATTTTCTAACAGTTAGACATCCTGTCAGGGTGGTCCTATACGGACTCCTTAAGATTCATAAAACTCTTAACCATCCACCAGCAAGACCCATCATTGCAAGTATTGGTTCCCTGACAGACTGACAGACACCATATTACAATTCATCAATTTTCATATCAAAACTATGGCACAGAACACACAGGTATGCAACAATATTCCTATTAATGAGGATTTGGAAAAACTTAGAGAAACTTTATATCGAGAAACAACCTACTCACAGCCTTTTGTGGAATTTCTGATGACAGTAACAGAAAAAGTCCTGTCATACAACACATTCTTGTTTACAGTTCATATATATCTTCAACAAAGAGGAACAGTGATGGGGTCAGCCATGGCCCCCAATTATGCAATCATTTACAAAGCCAATTGGGAGGAGGAGTTCATCTATGGAGACAAGAACCCATTCCTACAATTCATCGAATTTTACAAAAGATACATAGATGATCTGATATTTATTTGGAAAGACACCAAACCTGACTTGAACAATTTTGTGACCTATCTGGAGTCCACCAATCGAAACCTAAGGTTCGAAGGTGAGTGTGACCACCATGAGATTGATTATCTGGATCTGTCAATCTTTAAGGGACAGAATGGCAACACTGAAATGAAACCTTTCAGGAAAAGTACTGATAAAAACTCAATACTTCATTTTCAAAGTTGCCATCCAGCACATGAGACAATAACATTCCAATTGGACAATTCTTAAGATCAAAGAGAAACTGCTCAAATCCATTAGACTATGATAAAAATGCCACAGAATTAACAGAAAGTTTTTTTGGCTAGAGGGTATAATGAAGATATTATTTAGAGAGCAAAAGAAAGAGCAGATAATTCAGATAGGGACAATCCTTTACTAGCTAGGACCACCCCAATAGAGTAGGGTCTGATAGACATTGTAAATCTTCCCAGACTCCTAAGTTCATCACTACTTTTAGTCCACAGGCACATTTGGTGAATAACATAATTCAAAAAAACTGGTATATCATTTCTACTGAAAGAAAACTGCAGTATGTGACAAGAGAACCCCCACGCACTGTATATAGGAAAAGCACTAACTTAAAGGACTCCCTAGTTAGCAGTACATATTGGGAGGAGCCAACTAAGAAAAATGATTCCCTTCTTAAGGGAACTTTTTGATGTGGGATATGTAGTTTCTTTAAATTTATAAAAACTGGAAACACTTTATGTCATCCAGTGGCAGGGACCACTTGTCAGATTCATGATTTCTGCACCTGTGATACTATGAGTATTATATACTTGGCTACGTGTACTAAATGTTTGAGTTTTTATATTCGAAAGACCACACAAAAGTTTAAAGAAAGAATTAGCCAACATAACAGGAGTATCATGCATCTTGATGAAGTTAGTGTGTTGGTGCAACATGATAAGAGGAAAGGAAATATGCACACATTTGAATTTCAGATGACAGAAATTTTTTTTAATCACATTAGGGGTGGTGATTTGGATAAGAAACTTAGAGAGAGACATACTGGCAATACTATATAAAAACATATACACCACCAGGACTTAATGATTATTTTCAGTATCTCCATATTTGTAGATATTTCTATGTTTATAAATGGTTGTGCCATGGAGACAAAGGTTATGATTTAAATATAAGGTATGATTTACCAGCAATAAGGAGAAAGGAAATGAGTGAGAAAAACATTTGCATTAATATTATATTGTTCTCTTCTAGTTAAACCTGAAACCTGAATATTTAGCCTATGAAATGATAAATTATTTGTTAGAATCCACTTTAGAACGTCAAATTTTAATTCTTAATGATATTATACAATATAATGCTGTCAAACACATTTAGTGATAAACACTTTTATTAGATTTTATTCTTTCATGTTTTTAACCTGCATATGGGCAGTATAGGGCTAATTAATTATTGTCATTATTAACTTCAGTCACTTTTTGAAAGTTTGTAAATATGATGCTGTTAGAGCATTTTTTGCACTTTATTTTTGCACCTTATTTCACTTTAATGACCTTGTGCACTGTCACTTTAATTATTGATTTTTTAAAGGGTGCAATGCCAACTACCACCCTAGCCTTGATAAAGTGGTACTACTGCACAAAAACTTTTGTCTGTTCTTGTGGGGAGGGGCACCTGCATCTTGCTGCTAGCATGTTGGAAAATAAAGATTTTACATATTTATCCTGCTGCATCATGCTGGAATTATTGCCTGGACAGTGACAGTGAAGCTGTGCCTTCCATCTGCTTTGTGAGTAACCCTTTTTCTGCTTGGCTCTGTTCTTGTTGCTTATGCAGCTGCCTGTTTTTGTACAACTCTGAATATTTAGCACAAGTTTAGCCACAAGTTATAGGAAGCAGTATAGAGCAGTGGTTTAAGGCTCTGAGCTGGAGACCTGGGTTTGAATCCCACAGCCCCCACTTTCATACTGTGTGACTCTGAGCAAGTCACTTAACTTCCTTGTGCTCCAAGATTGCACCTGTAAACAAGCTTCAGCTTAGTGTCTCTCTCCTGGTTAAAAAAAAAAAAAGTTAAGATGTGCTTATTAGCAGCCTGTGGTCAGAAACACAGTGGGCTCCACTCTCAAACCAAATTAGAAGGTGCATTTTGTAGCAAACTGATGGCTGTGGCAAACTTGGGTACACCAGAGCTCTGCACTGGATTTTAAGAGAATGGGTTCCCAGCGCCAAAGTCCCTGAGTTTGTCAGAAGCCGATCTGTACATTAACCAAATGGCACATGAAAGGGGAGTGCTGCAAGCTGCGTCACAGGCTTGTGGCATCGGGGGTAGTGATGGCGATCCATCGGCTGTCACCCTGCAGCTGGGGGATCGGCCGGAGTATACCCTGGCCAGTGGGGAAGGGGGTGGGATGGGTCTGGCTGATGCTGATGGGGGTGACAAATACCCCAATGGGGGACAGCAGGAATGGTGTGGGTCCTGGGGGGTGGTTGAATGCATCAGTGCCACCTCAGTTGGGGGGCTGCTGGCTGTCACTTACCGGGTACCACCAGCCACTCCACAGTAGGTCTGGCAGGTATTGGGGGCTTTCTGGGTATCTTCCCCAGGGGGCCATAGGGTTACACCCCCCACCCAGCGAGGGCTGTGGTGGTAGTGCATGGCAGTTAGACCAGCCCCAGGCTGGTCTAACTGTGGGGTCTGTGCACCTCTTGGGGGGACTTGAAAAATCCCAAAGTTGGGTATGTTTTGGCTCTACCCCGGTGCAAGCCCTCTCCTGCCATGGTGCACCGATGCAGCCATTGCAAGGATGGAGCAAGCCTGATTGGTGCAAGGGGTCTCCCCATTGGTGCATGGCCACTTAGAAAATTAGGACTGGTGCAAGTTTTGGTGCAAGAAACCCCTTGTGCCATTTCTGCTTGCCGCAAGCCCACTTATGCCAGTTCCAACCTTTGAAAATTGAGCCCAGTGATTTTAAAGAGTGTGATAAACAGAGTTACAGTTTGAACTTTCATTTCTTGTTGGACTGGGCCACACAATGCTGACCTACAGAAGTTAAATACAGTGCTTCAAAACATGCAAGCCAACATATTATGAAAAAAAAAACAGTGAAAAAGTCACTGGTTCACACACCTTGTGGGTGCTTGCTGGGACAATAATAAGGCTTACACACATCCTGGGGGCCTGCTAAGATATCAGTAAAGCACTCAAGCTTTGCTCACATGCCCAGTTGCAACACTCACTAGGAATGTGAACCAGCTCATTCTTCACAGTTTGGCATTATTTACTTTCTACAGCAAAAATGTGGAATAATTAGAAACCCACTGTATTTGTTATTATGCAATTTAGAAGGTGACCTGAAATGGAAGAAACTGACGTAGTTGTGCCCACTTTGTCTAAGGTGGACCAAAATGAGATGGAGTGGTCTTTGTCAACATCAGGAATGGAATCCCAGTGTATTATTACTGTGACAGTGGGTGGGCAGTGGAAAATTAAAATATACCAGCAACAGCAATAGGCTTCCTGTGTTGGATTCTGTGGAGTGTGTGAGTGTGTGTGTGTGTGTGTGTGTGTGTGTGGTGACACCATGGATTGGCTTGTTTGCCAAAATCTTTTGGGTGGAAGTCACATCGCATGCAGTATGTTTACATCAGTCATTGTCATTTAATTTCAGTGGTATGTGTGTGCGCACACATGTGCACACTGCGTGACAGCAGAGAAAGACTCCTAGGGCTTGATTCATAGAGGTTGGCGCAAGTTGCACCAACGGCAGCTTGCACCAATCACCAGTGTGCCAAGGACCCTGCACCCAACTCACTATCGGGTAGGGGCTGAGTGGAAAAGTTCCACTGCTTGTGGCAACCATGGCCCTGCATCAAACCAATGGCATATCTGGAAGGTGTGCTGCAATCTGTGGGGTGACTGTGTGGCAACAGAACCATGGACAGCAGTCTCTGGTGTCTAGCAACCCCCCCCAACCCTGTTCATCTTTTAAATGAAAGTAATTAATGTCCCTGGTGGATGGCGATCCCCCAGCCCCAAACCCTTTGTAATAAACAAATCACACCCCTGGTGTTCTAGTGGACCCCGTCACTATCCTCATTCTGCCCATGTACTTTAAAAATATATTATCCCCTGGTGGTCTAGTGGACTCACTTCTCTATCCCCAATGTCCCCATAAATAGTTAAATAACTTTCCATGGTGGTCTAGTGGACCCCCACCCTGGCAGGCAGTGCTCCACCACTCTGCTCCCCATCCCATCCTCAAATTGGTGACTGGTACAGCCCTCCACTCCCCACCATGGCCAGCCCCTGACTGAGCTGTCAAGGAGTGAGAGTGTATTGTATACAGTACGCTTTGCTCATTGATTGGCAGTTCACTATTCATCAATGAGCAAAGCATTCTGTATACAGTACACACTTGCTCCTTGACAGCTCAGTTGGTGGTTAGCTGTGGTAGGGAGAAAAGGGCTATGCCAGTTACTGGCTGGAGGATTGTACTGGTGGAGCAGGGTGGTGGGGCACTGCTACCTGGGGTGGGGGGTCCACTAGACCACCAGGGTACATTATGTAACATTTTTGGGGAGATCGGAGCTAGGAAGGGAGGTCCGCTAGACCACCAGGGAAAGTTTTTTAATTATTTATGGGGATGTCAGGGACATGGAAGGGGGTTCACTAGTCCACCAGGGAAGGTTACATTTAAAGTGTATAGGCAGATCGGGGATAGGGAGGGAGAGCCACTAGACTACCAGGGAAGGATACATTTAAAGTATATGGGCAGATCTGGGATAGGGAGAGGGTTCACTGGACCACCAGGGAAATGATTTGTTTATTATAGGGGAACTGGGCCAGAAGGAACTGCTAGCCACCAGGGACATGAATTACTATTATTTGAGAGGAGATCAGGGCTGTGGAGGGGAACGCTGCACATTGCAACAAATGTCTAAACCCTCCCAGTGGACACACTTCTAAGTACCCTTAGACCAGCCCTGGCTGGTCTTTGGCACTTAGAAATGTGCCCTCTGGGAGGGTTTTGTGAATCCTGACTTAGGGGATATGGCATCCTGCATGTGCAGCAAACCCTCTAACACCATGTCGCAGCCCATTTTGTGGTGCAAGACTGGCGCAAGCCCCACTAGTGCAGGCAGCCTGCGTTTAACACAGGCTGCCTTTGTGAATTGCTCCCAGTGCATCTTTTGCTGTAAGTTGCACCTTGCACCATTCTTTGTGGCACAATCCCCTTGCACCATTCAGGGGAGCTTTCTGAATCAAGCCCCTCATGTTCCAAATCATTTTGGGAAGGTGTAGGGAGTGATAACTATGTTACACTTAGAATGGCCCCGTGTGTCACAAATTAATTCCATGGATAGATGTATTTTACCAGTAACAGGCAGCACTGGGTGGTACTGGCCATGGGCTCCCACTTCTGAGTGTAGTGTTCCTAAATGTTGAACAGTGAAGTGCTGCTGAAGACCAACCTGCTGCCACAATTAAGAGGGATAGGTACTGATATTTGTTTTAGACATTTTGCCCAGGAAAAGCACACTGTGCCAAAAGTCTTAAACTCTTTTTGCTGCTTTGCCCTGGATTGCCCCCCTTGTACCCACCATTGTTTCCTGTACTCCTCTCTCATCCTCCAATCCCTTGATGCCTGGTGCCTTGCCCACTGCACTTCCTTCACCTCCAGATTCTGGTTTGGCTTCCATCCTTTATATCTTGCTCCTCTCCTTTCATTCTCCCCCCCCACACACACACACCTCCTCATATTCACTTTGCAATGCTGACTCTCATTCCTTTTCCTTTCCTCCTAGGAAATCTACTGCAGGTTAAGCTATCATCGCCTATTCCTTCCCCTGACCATCTGCTCTGCCTCTTCCACCTTCTCCCTTAACTCTTCCCTCTGTGGCATCACTACACAATACTGCAACTGCTCCTGGCCCCATGTCATGTGCTACTGTCCACCACCCTCCAGCCTTGGCTCTTCGTTGCTCCGCTTTTGCACCAGTGTCCCTCACCCATACCCCTTCCCCAAATTGTGGTACTGTCCCTATTCTATACCTGTATTTCCTTTAAATATGTGCTAAATTACTTAGCATCTGCACCATTTTATATTGTGTTGCTTTGCGCTGGCTATTTGTTTTTGCACAATTGTTAACTTACTATACCACATTAGGCAGGGTTGCTTGGAATCTACTGAATGGAACTGAATTCGTGGAATTCTGATCTGATTTTCTGACTTTCAGTCTGAAAATCTTTATTTCTAAAATAAATTGTATTACAGAGGAAATTAGGGTTTGGGATTCCAAATCTGAACTGGATTCCAAAGTTGAGGCCCTTTCAGGAGTTGAATTGGAACTGGATTAGGAATTGGAGCTGTCTAAATTACTAAGCAGTCCAATCAGATGGAAATGTGTGGATTCTGAGAAGCCCTAGAATTATGCACCTTGTAGTATTATTCTGCACCATATACTTGCTTTTGTGACCATCAAACAGTGTAGTTCACGTTAAACTCAGCTACAGAGTCAAGCCATACAAAAGTGAGGGTACTGGACTTCAGGAGGGCTGACTTTGGCAAGATGGGAGAGTGCCTCAGAAAAGCACTAGCAAACAGGCTAGAAGGAGGTGTGGAGCAACAATGGGGAATCATCAAAACTGCCATCACAGAGGCAACAAGCCTTTGTGTGAAACAAATAAACAAATCAAATGAAAGAAAAAGCCACTATGGTTCTCAAAAGAGGTGGCTGTAAAGTCAGGAAGAAAAATAGCATTCCGGAAGTATAAGGAAACACAGAAGGAGCAGGACAGAGAGCTGTACCAGTTAAGGCAGAAGGAAGCAGGAGGAAGTCAGAATAGCAAAGGCCCAAACTGAGGAAAAGATAGCCAACTCGGTTAAGAAGGGGGATAAAACCTTTTATAGGTACATCAGCAAGAGTAGAAAGACAAAGGGAGGGATAGTGAGGCTGAATAGAATGAACGATGGGTGGGCAGAGTGGGACAGTGAAAAAGCAGGGATACTGAACGAATATTTCTGCTCAGTATTCACAAAAGAGGAGGGGGAAGTGCCTAATCCAATTAACAGAAGTACTCTTGATAAGTGGGTAGATCCCAGTCCTTTCACAGAAGAAAGGGTTCTGCAAGAACTCCTAAAACTGAAGGTGGACAAAGCAATGGGGCCTGATGGAATTCACCCCAGAATTCTAAAAGAATTAAGGGAGGAACTAGTGAAACCACTGGCTACTCTTTTTAATAAATCATGGGAGGATAGTGTGGTACCCGAGGACTGGAGGAAGGTGGATGTGATTCCCCTTCACAAAAGTGGGACCAAGACAGAGGCAGGAAACTACAGACCTGTCAGTTTGACCTCTGTGGTAGGGAAAGTGATGGAGTCACTTCTGAAGAAAAGAATAGTTGAGTACCTAGAGGCCAGTGGGGCACAGGACCCAAGGCAGCATGGGTTCTGACAGCGGAAGGTCATGTCAGATGAATCTAATAGATTTCTTTGACTGGGTGACCAAAGTAGTAGACCAGGGAGGGGCTGTGGACATGGCCTACCTAGACTTTAGCAAGGCATTTGACACAGTCCCACACAAAAGATTAGTAGTCAAATTAACTAGCCTGGAGTGGGTCCCAGGGTGGTAGCCTAGGTAAACACTGGCTGGACAACAGGACACAGAAGGTAATTGTAAATGGAGTCCACTCTGAAGAAAGAGGGGTTACTAGTGGGGTACCGTGAGGGTTCAGTATTGGGTCCAGTCCTTTTAATGTCTTCATAAGTGACATTGCAGAGGGATTGGAATGAAAAGTATGCCTCTTTGCAGATGACACAAAGATCTGCAGCAGGGTTGATACACAAGGAGGCGTGGAAAGGATGAGAAGGGACTTGGCAAGATTGGAGGAATGGTCAGAAGTATGGCAGCTAAGATTCAATGCAAAGAAGTACAAAATAATGCACCTGGGAAACAAGAACCCAGGGGAAGAATACAATGGGGGAGGTAGAACAACAACAAAAAGGAAAGGGACCTGGGGTAATCATATCAGATGACCTTGGTTAGCAAGCAATGTGAGAAGGCAGTAGGGAGGGCTGGGGTATACTGGGATGCATAGGGAGAGGCATCAGCAGCAGAAAACAGGAAGTTGTTATCCTTCTGTACAGACAGTTGGTGAGACCCATCTGGAATACTGTGTCCAGTTCTGAGACCCCATCTCCGCAAGGACATAGACAGGATAGAGGCAGTCCAGAGGAGGGCAACTATAATGGTGCAGAGTCTGCAAGAGAAGCCGTATGAGGAGAGACTAAAGGAGCTTAATATGTATATCCTTAAGGAAAGAAGGGGGGGGATGTGATAGAAACTTTTAAGTACCTCAGTGGAATCAACAAAGTCCAAGAGGGTAGCATCTTTCAGAAAAAGAGACGTGCAAGAACAAGGGGACACAATTTAAAGATGGTGGGGGGGGCAGTTCAGGGGCAATGTGAGGAAGTATTATTTCACAGAGAGGGTAGTGGATGCATGGAACAGCCTCCCTGAGGAGGTTGTGGGGTCTAAAACTGTGGTAGAATTCAAGAATGCATGGGACAGACATAAGGCAATTCTTGGGGGGGGTAGGAAGAAATAGGCTGTTGGTTAACTAGGATCTGCAGCCTATCCTGTAGGTAGGGAAATGGGCAGACTAGATGGGCCAAGCGGTCCTTATCTGCCATCAAAGTCTATGTTCTATGTTTCTATGTTTCAAATTTGTTAATTTATTGTACTGCCATATTGCACTTTATAATACTGTCTGCTCTCCCCGGAGACTTCCTGCAAAGAGTTATTTTCATCTCAGTATTTCTTTCCTGATAAAAAGTTTGAAATAAACAAACAAATACATTTCCAGATGGGGAAAGGGAGCATGGAATACATACTGCAGGCAGAATGTCATAGGATAATCAGAAATACAATTTCCCTTGGGGAAGGAAGCATGGGATACAAATTACAAACAGTTTAGTTAGATAATCAGAAATATAATTTCCCTTGGGGAAGGTGCATGGGATACAAATTACAGGCAGAATTTAGATAGATTATCAGAAATACATTTCTCTGGGGGAAGGGAGCATGGGATACAAATTACAGACATAATTTTGCAAGATAATTAGAAATAGTTTCCCTGGGGGAAGGGAGCATGGGAAGCAAATTTCATACATATCTTAGATAATCAGAAAAACGATTTAGATAATAAGTACAAATACAAATTAGGTAATCTACAACACAAAAAATGTTTGTAGCATTTAGGTACTGATGTACAGCAGGTCAGAAAGGTACAATAGTGTAGCTGGCAATATAGTGGCAGTGTAAGAACCAGATTGGACCTCTATGACTACCACCAACAGAGAACAGATTAGGGTGTCATTGAAAGTAGAAGAGAGAGGTGACGGACTCCCATTGTCACTGACTGCAGTTACAGTCATGAAAAACAACAATGTACTGCTCATGTTTTGTTGGCAGCACTTTATTTGTTAATTGAAGAGCTTTACCCATGGTTAGCAGGGCCAGTAAGTGACATCACCACCCCCAATAGTAATTAAAATCACACATGCTCAAGCATCCCTTCCAATGCTAGGTTTTGCATTATATCTATGTGGTTGTCGCTCTCCCTCTCATACTGCCCATACCTCTTGCAGCTGCATGGTTGCTCCTCCAATGCCTCTACTTCATTTCCTCTCCCCATTCTGCATTGTCTCCAGTTCTGTGTTATTCATGCTAGTGGCTCCTTTCCCTTCCAGCTGTTGCTTCCCCATCACTGACCACAGTCTGTTGTCTGCTTGCTGTCTGTGCTTTTTGACTTTTGGTGCTTTGGTAGTTGTTGTTCTTTCCTCTGAGTGCAGTCCCTCTGTTAATCCATGCTGCGTCCTTGTCTAGTAGTACCCCACCTTCTTATCCACTCTGCAGTAACCTAAGCCATTTGCCATGCCTGTGTTTTCTGGTGTAGGCCAACTGCTTATTTACCTTGAATTTCTGTATCCCTTAGCCTGCTGTTTTTCTTGTGTTTTGCCATCCAGTCCCTGTCTCTGGAGTTACTTGCTTTGTTGGTATTGTGCACTGCTGTACTCAGGCTTCACATTCAGCTTTAGTCACTTTGCTACATTCTACTCGTACAGTCAGGGCTTCCTTCTTGCCCCCTTTCTATGGGCCCTCCTGGTCTCCTGCCCAGCCCGGGGCTTTGAGGGTAGGGTTCTCATCACAGGTTCTCCTTCAGCCATGAAGATCAACTTGGCAGCACCTTCTAGTGTATTTATGGCTTCTGCTTCCTTGATGTTGAGACCCCCTTCTTGGGGGTCTCTTCAGTCCTACAGATGGATTTGGAGAAATCATTTGAAGCTGTTATCTCTGCATTTGCCTTTAAATGACCTGGCCTTTCTCTGTTTCACTTCCCTATAGTTTCCATTCAAGGAAAGGCTCTCACAGTATTGAGCCTGGTTGACATCTGTTCACCATATGCTGCTCTCCTTGAATCAAGCCTTGTAGGAGGAGTTTCCCTTCAAGATGGCCCCTTTTGCCATGTGCAAATACTTGGCAGCACCTCACAGTATAACTGCTTTAGAATGATACAGTGAGAACACTTCTCTCCAAAAACCTCCCTTGTGTTGGGTGTCTAAATTGCTGCATGCAAGCCATCACTAATACTGCCCCTAGCCAGGAGGGAAAGTGACTGAGGGCTTGGTTCTACAGGGGTTTCCTTATCATGGGGGAGGGTTTCCTCTCCTCCTTGCTGAAGGTCATAATGTAGTTTCAGTTTCTATTTTGAGGTGGAGCTAGATGGTAATCCCCTCCCAATCCCCACATTCTCATTATTTTAGTGTTGGGAGCCCTTCCTGAATCCTGATGCATTATTTTGTGAGGTAACATCAGTAAACTGAGACCAACCCAGTCATCCTCCCTCACGCTGCATGACATCAGCCCTGCTAGTAGTATCGGCTGACTGATGCACACTACTTTGCCACCTCCACACATATCACAGACACTTAGTGCTACATCAGTCAGCTGATACAACAAGTGATGGTGATGTGCTGCATCAGGGGGAACAACCAGGCTGGCCTGAATTTACTACTGCTGTCCCTTCAAATCCATGGATTTAGGGTCAGAAGGGGCATCCAACATAAAAATAATGAGACCTTGGGAATTTGGGCTCAGGAGTGGGATCTAACATAAAAATAATGAGAGTTCAGGAATTGGGGTTCCAGGAGGGGTTCCCAGTATAAAAATATTGAGACCTTGTAGATTGGGGGTAAGGAGAAATGCCCAACATAAAATACTGAGACCTTGGGGAATACAGGTAAGGCTACAAAGGGGTATGCATTTTCAAAATGTTGTCATTTAAATGCATAGTGCTAGGAGCTGTCAGTGTTTTAAAACATTACTGTGGGAGGACTCGGGAAGGGGTGAAGGGCAAGAAATTTATGGTTTGAGAAGAAGGTGGCCAACAGATTAGTGCTGTCCACATGTGAAGGGATGGGGTTATTTTTCTTTTTTGCACAAATCCATATTTTACTCTTGATCACCATTAATAAGAAAAAGTGCTATGCCCTAAGCTAAGCCTCCTATTTGTGATATTTGGCAAACATGTTTGGGCCATGCACATCACTACTACTAGATGCTCCCAAAAAAGGGACACTACAAAGATTGCTAGAAGTGCCTCACTGGTAATGATGGGCAGGACTAGATTTAAATTAGATTAGTGCCATATCTCTGATACCTACACTAGGTGCAATAATTCTCGTATAATACTGTAATACGATTTTGTGATTAACTGTGTCAAAAGCACATCATGAAATAACAAGACATTACACAAACATTTGCCCATGTAACCTAAACCTGTCAATTTACTAAGCCTGTGGAAGCAGAGATTAAAAGGTATTATGGCAGCTTGACACAGAATATGACATACTGTAATAGACCCCACTTTTTTCAGCAGAATGAATAATTATATTATTTCCAGAGTGTGTTTGTAGCATAGCTTGCCATTTTGCTGAAACGTTTTATGCTAGGAAAATGGCTTTTGAGGTTTACAGAAGTGACTTCTCTCTTCTTAAAAATCCCCAGAACCCAGTTTTTAGTAGGTATAATAGAAGGAACCCTCAATTTTTCCTACACAATAATTTTGCTATTTAAATGAGAAACAGGGGCAGGTCAGAGCAGTTCTGATTTCATTTCCTGTATCAAAATATAAAATCAACTTCTGCCCATTTGCATGGTAGTATACCAATGTCTTGTAACCCTCTGTCTCTGTCTGTTGGGTTTGCATGTTTCACATCCTTCAGAAGTCCTGCTGCATTATTTGTCACTGTAAACTGACCTACTAACTCACACCCATTAGGAGTGTGTGACATGCTCATGTTTACCCTCAGCTCTGCCAATTTGTTAGCTGTCACAGTCTTCGATTAAAGAGGTATCAGCATGCATATATGCTGAAGCTGTCACATTAGGAGAACACAGCAATCACACTCCTTTGAAACATTCAGGACTGGAAGATCTCTAGTAAGTGCTATTAGACATACACAGTGCATTTATGATGCAACTGCTTCAATACACCATTTTTGGGGTATCCCAGTTGGTTAATGTGCTGTGCTGTTAAAAATATACTGAATCACAGAAACTGCAACATGTTGCTCATTGAGAACCTGCAGCGGTCAGCAGCACATTAGGGTGATATATTGAGATTCATTAATTCAGATTACTAGATCTCTCACATTTCTTAGCTTTCTCATGTAAACACATCAATTTAACATGAATACCGCTTGCTACCAAGTAGTTAGGGAATAGCTAAATATAAGAATTTCAGCTCAAGGTGGACGTGCTCTTCGAATTACAATGTTAGTAGTCTACATTAAAACCCTAAAAAATACTCCATATTGAAGAAATTGATTTTGTGAAATAAAAAAAATGATTGTATTTCACAGTCATTGTTATGCTGCCTTTATATCTTTGTATCAACCCTTACCCTTCCTGGCTGCCAACTACAATCCCACTTTGGTCTCTGTTTGCTTACATAGATGCTAGATAGATAGATAGATAGATAGATAGATAGATAGATAGATAGATAGATAGATAGATAGATAGATAGATAGATAGATAGGCAGACAGAGACAGACAGACACACAGAGATAGATAGATAGATAGATAGATAGATAGGTAGATAGATAGATAGATAGATAGATAGATAGATAGATAGATAGATAGATAGATAGATAGATAGATAGATAGATAGATGTTTTGCCACAGAGTGGTTCTGATTCCCTCTGACCTCAAGAGTGATGCTTGAGAGGTCCATAGGAAGGTTGTGCATAAAGCTGCTCATCCTGTATTTTTTATAGTGTATGGTATTATGTGAAATGTGCATGTGGTGGTTCTTTCACTTTCAGAATGAAACTGACTTGTGCAGTCTCTAGAGATTTCAGAATGCTGTTGCACCACAAAAAGGTACAGTCACATTCCATGACCTTTAAACTGTGGTGCAAGAGCATTGTGAAAGGGATGGAATTCTATAAAGAACAATGCTCTGCTATACACTATATAGAGAATATTGTATGGGCAACCATAGACAACAAGGCTGTGTTTCGATCTCGGGGTTGAGATGACAGCATATGAATCCTGGCAGCAAAGCTCGAGAGGTCCATGCTGTCATCTCAACCCCGAGATAGAAACACATGCCAAGTTGCATGGGTGCCATATTTTTTGTACATGGTATATGTTTTTTTTACCCCAGGGCCCACATATTCAAAGCAGATGCACATGCATCCCTAGATGCACCTGCGCATCTCCAGACTTGCAAAGGCCATCGGGGGCATTGCAATATTTAGAAGCCCCTGATGTGCTGGCCCACCAGTGCAGGGGCAAGGTGCCGACCTGTGACACTGACGACCTGGGTTCGGGAATGAACTGGGTTGCCGGAGGGCCAGCAGGGGGAGAGGGATTGAACATCCTGCAACTGCTCTCCTCTCCAGGGGAGGTGGGGAATGTGTTCGGTGCACGAGAAACACCTGACAGAGGCCGGTTCACCACAGCACCAATGCCGGCACGTTGGGTGAAGGGCTGACATTGGTCATCATTGCACGTTCCCACCCCCATATACCAGGGAAAAAAATCTCACAGTTGTCCGCCTTCATGAAGCCAGCCTCTGGCTTCAATTAGCCTCTGAGCCAGCTCCCCAGTCAGTTACTGGTTTCATGGCACAATAGGGCCAGTGCTGCGACCTCACCCCCTGGGAGGTAAGCCAGGGTTTCAGGGAAAGGGCACAGCAATGGAGGTGGGAGTTCGGAGGTCCATGACTGGGCAGATGATCGGTGGCAAACTGCGGGGCCAAAAGAAGAAACATAAAAAAAAAAGAAGCCCCTGATATGCCATGCAAACCCAGCTGCACCACAGCACAGAATATTGTGATGAAGCATGCAAATGAGGGGTCCCTCATGCATATTCCCTGCATCGCAATATTCAAAATTCCCCTGGGGATGCCACGGCCAGATGGTCCGGCACAAATTTAGGAATCCAAAACCCTGTCCTAACTTTGTGCTGGGCAGGGTAGTGCCCCCCCCCCCGGCAAAGTTCTGAGCTGGTCACGTGATCCCCCCTCTCAGCCCCAATCCCCACTGTATGACAAAATAATGATTCAGTCCCCTATTTTACATAGTGTGCTGTCCCCCTAATCTGACCCAGATCCCCATTGTATGGAAAAGAACCATCCAGTCCACTGTTTTCCATAGTGTAGTGTCCCCCCCCGGCCCCAATCCCACTAATAATATCAAATCCCACCCCCGCTGACCCTGGTGGTGCAGTGAAACCTCCCCGGCCCAATCATCAAATGTCCAGAAACTGACAACCTCAGTATCCCCGGTGATCAAGCTGCCCCCACCCGCACACCCCGGTATTACCTGGCCCATCACCCCATTTCCCCCCACCCCACTGACCGGAGCTGGTAACTGGCAAAGCCCTCCACACACTCTACACACCAGCATGGCCAGCCACCGACTGAAGTGTCAATTAGCATGTACAGTACATAGTACTCACCCATTGGTTGAGGTCAACCAATGGGCAGATACTATGTACTGTTTACACTCATTGACAGTTCAGTCAGTGGCAAGCCATGGTGGTGTGTGGAGGGCTGTGCCAGCCGCTGGCTCTGGTTGGGTAGGGGGGAGCCGGGTGGTGGGCCATGTCCTACCAGATTGGGGGGCAGCTTGACCACCTGGGATACTGGGGTTGTCAGTTTCTGGACATATGGTGATCAGGCCGGGGAGGGGTTTCACTAGATCACCAGGGTCAACACGGGTGGAACATGGTATTATTATTAAGGGGATAGGGACAGGGAGGGAGGACACCACACTATGGAAAATAGTGGACTTGACAGTTCTTTTTCCATACAATGGGGATCAGAGCCAAGGTGGGGGATATTACACTATGAAAAATAGTGGATCAGACAGTTCTTTTTCCATGCAATGGGGATTGGGGTGGGGGTGGGGCCCCACTGCACCATGGAATCTATGGGAATAGAATGTTATTTTGGCCTACAGTGGGGATCAGGTCTGGGAGAGGAGTCCACTACACTATGGAAACTAGGGGAATGGACCATTATTTTGTCTTATAGCAGGGACTGGGGCTGGGAATGGGTCCACTATACTATGGAAACTTAGGGAATGGACAATTATTTCGTCATACAGCAGGGTTTGGGTCTGGGAGGGGGTCCACTACACTATGGAATATAGGGGAATGGACTGTTCTTTTGTCTGACAGTGGGGATCAGGGCCTGGGAGGGGTTGGTCTGGAGCATTCTGATGGGCGCAGCCATGCTAATAAGCCCATAATAGGCATGCATGAGTCCCCTTTGTACCACAGATGTCCAATGAGCTCATTCACATATTTCAGCTGAATATCACCCTTGGGGAAACTGTGTATCCAGGTATGCACCATGCAATTCCCCATTGGTGGTCTTCAGACCGAACTCTGGATGCGCCAGTTAACATGCATGCCGCCCCGCTATGCGTGCGAAAGTAGGGTCCAATATTCATACAGAATGCTCCAGTCTGTTCTGATAGTGCATTCTGTTTGAATATCCCATCAGAGTGGGCCAGCCCATTTTTTTGTGCAGCACATCCATTTGCGCCTCGCATCTGGCCGGCTCTGAATATGGGGCCCCAGAATGACAGACCCTCGCCGAAGTAAAAACAAAAAATCTTGCCATTTCTTTGTTCTGTTAAGTGATCACAATCAAATTTGCAGACTTTTGCAAGGTAAAAGGTACACATTTGGGCACTGGGTGGTTAGTAAGAAGCTAGTTGTGGAATAAATGAGAAATTAAAAATGTTATGACTTTTGAACTGTGCAGACCAACCATTCAGAATGCGCACCACAGCACCTTTGAATATACACAACGGTTTAGAATGTGCACAACTAGGATTTTGAGCTGGCTGATTTTTATACAGAATGAAGGCTAACCATATAATATAAACATTTACTTTATTGATACTAAGGACTCCATATATGAATGGTTAGCTCATGCTACATGGCAGGTAGTTTGAACCCTCTTTGGGTAGACTTTTTGAAACATTGCCTGTGCTTCAGACTAAAGATGCAGTGAATTTAAACTTCACCTGTGAATTTGTCAGCTTTCTACTTTGCAGTTCTTCACAAAGTTTTCCTGTCTTGGACCAGCATCTTGGAAACTTTGCAAAGTACTTTTATCAATAAAGCTCATACAGTATATAACTTAGTGGCAAATTGAGTGTTCCACTGCTACATCGTGTAGCCAAAGCAGCAGTGGAAGTGTACCGTCTGTTATTTTGTGTAGTAATCAGAGGGGAGGTGGAGGTGAGGAGGAGGAGGAGGAGGATGAAGCAGCAAGGAGGAGGAGGAGGAGGAGGAGGAGGACCATTATCTGAGTGAAGATGGTAGCACAGTTGTAGCCTTTGTTGTTCTGGGCAGCAACACCCAACTAGGAGATGGAAGAGAAGGTGGCGACAGCAATGGAGGAGGTGGAGGACTGTGGCTGTGTTTATTTTTTTGTTAACCAGTAAGTCGACTGAGTATAAGTATCCATTTTCAAGGATGCCCCAGGTGCATAGCAAAAAACAGATACAAAACACATTTTACATAATAATAAATAGTGCAAGTAGTATTGTCAGACTAAAATACTAAGCATAAATCAAGTATTAAATCATGTTCATTGACATGCATCCAACAGATAGATTCTCATGCATTTTGAAAGCAGGCTATTGTCTGGGCAGCTCTTTTTGCATGGATAAGGCATTCCACACTTCTGTGCCAGTATATGAAAATGCATTCTGACCCATATTAGTTGTACACCTTCGGACAGCAAGATCTGGGATGGTGTTAGCTCTGGTGATGCATGTCCAGTTTGGATGTGAACTAATGACTTAAGATTGAATGAAAGAGTAGCATTTAACACTTTCCAAAGCAGAATCTGTTATAATTGGACTTCTTTGTCATAGGAAAACCAGTGTAACTGATTTTACAGAATACAGTGAGAATATATTAATATGCCATAGTCCACAAATGACACTAAGTAAGCTTTGTCTATGGGTAGCAGAGAGGTCTCAAAACTGTTATCTCTGCAATGCTATGGCATACCAAGTCTCTTATTAACCATCTTAATTAACCAATCAATATAGAATGAATAATTAAGTGTGCCATCTATTGTCAAACCCAGGTATTGAAAAGTAAATTTTCAGGACAAATATTATCTAATGTATAAACTGACAGTTGTAAAACCTTTTGATCATATGTGCAGGAGATAGCAAATTGTGTAAAGGCGTCCTGAGCATTGGAAGGACACCTTATAGAAATTAAAAACTTGATTGATTGAGTGATTGAAAAAACATTGTCTTTCTTTTTTAGGGCTGCAGGTAGGTGGAGCCTGCAGCCCTATTGTGTCAGCTCTAACAACAAGCATTTGTCAATGCTGAATGTTTGCTTGCTGGCATTGGCAATGGTAGTGTAGGCGTCACAGAGCTGCATAATAGGAATGGCAGTGAAGTATTGAACTGAAGCCAACCCCACCACTACCCTTCAGAAACTGACAGGCATTGGGGTGTGCCTTTGGGTCGTTAGGCATAATGGCCACGCCATTTCACCACACTCTACCCTGCAGACACTGACAAGTGTCACGGTGTGCCTTGGGGTCTTTGGCCCTTATGTTCACCCTATTCCATCAGGAAATACAGCGAGATGGGTGTGGTATAAGAGAATAGGGTGAACTTTCGGGCCGAAGAGTCCAAGGCACACCTTGATGCCTCTCATTGGCTGCAGGGTGTGGAATGGTATGCGCATTACAGGCTGGAATCCCAAGTCACACCCCTGATGCCTGTCATTCTCTATAGGGTGGGGCTCTATGGTCGGAAACCCTAACGCCTCAGGCATTCACTGGTATATTCACTCCAAATTTTCTGCATGTTTTTTTTGTGACTCCCACCTCATTAATAGTGGCAATATCAGTTTGTTAGCTGACAGTTACCTTTGCACAGTGACTACGGCATTTAGCACCACAGGTGCAAAAACACAATCCGAACAGGATGTGAAAAATGACAGCTGTACTGTTAATGGGGAGGTGTAAAAAATGGCACTGTTGAAAATCTGCAGTGAAAATATTAAAAAAACTGGTGAAGTCATAAACATGCGTAGAAACTGTGCAACGCACACCCGTAATGTAATTAGTTTGGGGATTTTTTTTACAGCAGATTGTCAACACAGGCATTTTGGGACCTCTGATCATGAACAGTGTCACTGTGATTTTTTTATCTGTCCCGAACAATGATAGCAACCACGCACTTCTGCGCTGAAATTGTGAAAACACATTTCGGCCATGCTGTGAAAAATGACAGCTGTACTGTTCATAAGGAAGTGTAGAAAAATAACATTGGTGAAAATCTGGACTGAAAATATTACAAATGCATGAACTTACGAGGGTGCGTGGAAACTGCGCAATGCTCACTCGTAACACAGTCATTTTATGGAGTTTTGTCGCCAAATTTTCAACATAGCCATTTTAAGACCTCTGCTCATGAGCAGTGTAACTGTGATTTTCTTAATGTGTCCCAAACATTGATTTCACACACCGACTGCACCATGGTGCGCTACATGTGCAGAAACACATTTTGGACGAGATGTGAAAAATGGCAGCTGTACTGCTCATAAAGAAGTGTAATATAATGGTAATGTTGAAAATCTGTGGTGCAAATATTAAAAATGTGCAAACTTGCCAGCGTGTGTAGGAACTGCGCAATGTGCGCTCCTAAAACAGTCATTTTAGGGAATTTTTTCACCAAATTTTCAACATAGCCATTTTAAGACCTCTGCTCATGAACAGTGTCACTGTGATTTTCTTAATCTGTCCCAAACATTGATTGCGCACACTGACTGCGCCATTGTGCACTACATGCAGGGAAACATATTTTGGGCGACATATGAAAAATGACAGCTGTACTGCTCATAAGGAGGTGTGGTAAAATGGCAATGTTGAAAATCTGGAGTGCAAAATATTAAAATTCATGAACTTATGAGTGCGAGAACTATAACGACTCGTGAAATGTCATTTTAGAATTTTTTTTCACCAAATTTTCAACATAGCCATTTTAAGACCTCTGCTCATGAACAGTGTCACTGTGATTTTTAATGTGTCCCACATTGATTTCGCACACTGACTGCGCCATTGTGCGCTACATGCGCGGAAACACATTTTGGGCGAGATGTGAAAAATGACAGCTATGCTGCTCATAAGAAGGTGTGTGGTAAAATGGCAATGTTGAAAATCCGGAGTGCAAATATTAAAAATTTACAAATTTACGAGCATGCGTAAGAACTGCGCAACGCACACTCATAAAACAGTCATTTTTAGGAATTTTTTCACCAAATTTGCAAAATAGTCTTTTTGAGAGCCCACCTTATGAACAATGGCACTGTCATTTCGTTAATCAGTCCCAAAAGGTGATTTTGCACAGTGACTGCAAAATCACCCTTTGGGCCCGATTAATGCCATGACAGTTCAAGAATTCATGAGGAGGAGTCCAAAAACCCCATGTTGAAAATTTGGTGCCAAAATTCCAAAAATGCCGAGATATGCATTAAAGTTGAAAAACCTATTTACTGCATTATACAGCTTACCAGCATTTCCTCAGTTTGCGGTTGGCTTTGAAGAGTGCAGACGTGTTCCCGGTCCACCGAAGATCATTGCGCTGAGCTCCGGAGATAAGTGTGGGGTGGGCTCCCAGCAGGCAGCTGGAAGGCTGTTTGGGGGTGGCTGGAGCTGACGGAGGACTGGTCACCCCATCGGGACATACAGTGTGTGTGTGGGGGGGAGTGCATGAGCACGCAGTGTGCGTACATGCGTGTGGAGGGGGGGAGCTCTGCTCACTGAAGCCTAGCTCTCTCTTTCAGCTGTATGGCACTGTATTTTCAACTTCTGTCATAGACAGCTGTGGCATTCATTGGAGAACTGGGGCCGTGCCTGCAAACACACTGACTGAATTGGAAGACGGCTGCCACACCTCCGAAAACTTGGATTATGGCACTATGTTTCTTGCACATGCGTGCAAGCAAACATAATAAGATACAGGATTCAGACCATTGAATGCTTCCTTTGGAGTTTTGGAATGATCCTTCCACTCTTTGCATTCCTTCAATTTAACCCTTGTAGTGCGGCAGACTGAACATCTCTCCAGGGCTCAATCGAATAGATTCATTTTAGTTCTTTTGGCAACCTAGGGATTAAGAAACAAATAGAAACATAGAAACATAGACTTTGACTGCAGATAAGAAGCACTTGGCCCACCCAGTCTGCCCATTTCCCTACCTACTGGATAAGCTGCAGATTTTAGTTAACCAACAGCCTACTTCCTGCCACCCCCCCACTATAATTGCCACTTATGTCTGTCCCATGCATGTTTGAATTCCTCCACTGTTTTAGACCCCACAGCCTCTCCAGGAAGGCAGTTCCATGTGTGAACCACTCTCTCCGTGAAAAAAAAAATTCCTCACATTACCCCTGAACTGTCCTCCCTCTATCTTTAAATTGTGCCCCCTTGTTCTTACACATCTCTTTTTCTGAAAGATGCTACCCTCCTGGACTTTGTTGATTCCCTTGAGGTATTTGAACATTTCTATCATGTCACCCCTGTCCCTTCTTTCTTCAAGGGTATACATATTAAGCTGTCTCAGTCTCTTCTCATATGGTTTCTGATGCAGACCCTGCACCATTTTAGTTGCCCTCCTCTGGACAGCTTCCATCCTGTCTATGTCCTTGCGTAGATGAGGTCTCTAAAACTGCACACAGTACTCCAGATGGGGTCTCACCAACTGTCTGTACAGAGGGATAACCACTTCCCTTTTTCTACTTGTGATGCCCCTTCCTATGCATCCCAGTATCCCCCTGGCTCTCCTTACTGACTTCTCACATTGCTTACCCACCTTTAGATTGTCTGATATGACTACCCCCCAGGTCTCTTTCCATTTATGTTGTTGTTAGTACCTCCCCTGCTATTGTGTACTCTTCTCCTGGGTTTTTGTTTCCCAGGTGCATTACTTTGCATTTCTTTGCATTGAATCTAAGTTGCCATATGTCTGACCATTCCTCCAACCTTGCAAGGTCCCTCCTCATCCTTTCTACCCCCCCTTGTGTGTCAACTCTGTTACAGATCTTTGTGTCATCTGCAAAGAGGCATACCTTTCCCTCCAGACCCTCTGCAATGTCACCTATAAAGATGTTAAAGAGGACTGGACCTAGTACTGAGCCCTGAGGTACTCCACTAGTGACCCCCCTTTCTTCAGAATGTGTTCCATTCACTATTACCTTCTGTGTCCTGTTGTGCAGCCAGTTTGCTACCCAGGCTACCACCCTGGGACCCACTCCCAGGCTGGCTAACTTGATTATCAATCTTTTGTGCGGGACTGTGTCAAATGCCTTGCTAAAGTCTAGGTAGGCCATATCCACAGCCCCTCCCTGGTCTATTACTTTGGTCACCCAGTCAAAGAAATCTATTAGATTCATTTGACATGATCTTCCTGCTGTAAATCCATGCTGCTTTTGGTGCTGTGCCCCGCTGGCCTCTAGGTATTCAACAATTTTTTCTTTCAGAAGTGATTCCATCATTTTCCCTACCACTGAGGTCAAACTTACAGGTCTGTAGTTTCCTGCTTCTGCCTTGCTCATACTTTTGTGAAGGGGAGTCACATCTGCCCTCCTCCAGTCCTCAGGTACCACCCCATCCTCCCATGATTTGTTAAAAAGTGTGGTCAGTGGTGTCACTAGGTCCTCCTTTAGTTCTTTTAGGATTCTGGGGTGAATCCTGTCAGGCCCCATTGCTTTGTCCACCTTGAGTTTTAGGAGTTCTTTCAGGACTCTTTCTTCTGTAAATGGACTGGTGTCAACCCCCCTACCCAGAGTGCTTCTATTGTCTGGTTTAGGTAACTCCTCCTCATCTTCTTTTGTGAATACTGAGCAAAGTATTCATTCAGTAACTCTGCCTTTTCACTGTCTCCCTCTGCCCACCTCCCCTCTTCCTTATTAATCTTCACTATTCCTCCCTTAACCTTTCTATGCTCCCTAATGTATCCATAAATGGTTTTATCCCCCCTCTTAACTGAATTGGCGATTTTTTTCCTCGGTATGGGCTTTTGCTATTCTGACTGCCTTCCCCACTTCTTTCTGCTTTAATTGATACAGTTCCCTATCGTGCTCCTTCTGTGATTCCTTATACTTTTTGAATGCAGCTTTTTTCTCCTTAACCTTCCCTGCCACCTCTTTTGAGAACCATAGTGTTTTTTTACTCCGCTTTGTTTTCTTTGTCTGTTTCACACAAAGGCTTGTTGCCTTTATGACGGCAGTTTTGATTTTTCTCCATTGTTCTTCCACCCCTCCTTTTTGGCCATTTGCTAGTGTATTCCCCAGGTATTCACCCATTTTGCCAAAGTCAGCCTTTCTAAAGTCCAGTATGCTTGTTTTTGTATGGCTCGTCTCCATGGTTGTGCTTATTGTGAAGCACACTGTGCAGTGGTCGCTTGTTCCCAGATATCTACTGACTTCTAAATTTGTGATCCTCTGTCCATTTGAGAGTACCAGGTCTAGTATTGCTCCCTCCCGAGTGGGTTTCAACACTAGCTGTCTAAGGCCTGCCCCCTGCAGGGCATCGAGAATGACCCTGCTCTTGGATGTGGCTGCAGTACATATCATCCAGTTAACATCTGGTATATTCAGGTACCCCATCAACAGTATCTCCCCTTTTTCGGCCTTTTTGAGAATGTCATCTATCATTTTCTTGTCCATTTCCTCCCCTTGAGATGGGGGTCTGTATACAACCCCTGTGCGGATTGTGATGCCATTCCCTGTCTCCAGGGTGACCCAGACTGCCTCTTGTCCTCCCCCTTTACTTTTTAGTTCTGTAGCTTTGATCCCTTCCCTTATGTATAGAGCTACTCCACCTCCTCTTTTCCCCTCCCTGTCCCTTCTGTAGACTGTGTACCCCGGTATGTTGACATCCCAGTCATGGTTCTCCATGTACCATGTTTCTGTAACTGCCACAATATCCAATTGTTCAAATGCTGTGGACAATCACCTCTCCTCCCCAAACTTGTAATGGTTCAGTAAGTAAGTACAAGAAACACATGATTACTTTTGAATCCAGCTTGGTTAAGTAGCCTTTTTAGAGCTAATGCAAGAGGGCTGTTTATTAGACCAGTTTCAACACTGTTTTCTCGCTGTTTTTCACTGCACTGTGACTTGTTGTCTTTGGAGACTAACATAGCGACATGACATTCAACAGATAACAGCATCAACTGCAATGGTGTCAAATTACAGTCTTAGCCAACTCTCCCAGTGTGGGTGTGTGTGTGAGCATTTCCTCTGAATAGTTGATTTATGTTAACCCTTTCTGGACCTAATTAGTGGCATTGGGATGTAGGAAGGGTTTAAATGCTAGGCAGCTAATGTTTTAGGGAGGGAATTACAAAGAATGATAGTGATGTCAACTGCAGTGTTCCACTGTAGGGCACCCTCCTTTTCCCTGTATTTTCCGTGTAAAACTGGGACAAAACTCCTGTACATTTTCCTGCATGCTCAAATCAATACATGTACACAATTGACTGCCTGTCAAGTTATGCCTGTCAGTAAAATCACTATAACAAATGTTAAGGCTGTTTTTATTTATTTTAAATGGTAAAAACTCACCTGCAACATATCAAAGAGGCTCTGCACAAATGCTGGAATCTCTCAAGCTTTGCTCTCAATGTTCACATGTCTCCAGAACCTCTTGATGGTATTTTAGCATTGTTACAATGTATTGACACAAATGGATAGCCTGGTTGAGATGCAGTATGTCATATTTAGTGGGTCATCCTTTTATCCATTTTGGCAATGTACTGACACAAGATAGCTTTGATGAGATGCAGGATCTTATTTTCAGAGGGTCCTAATTTTACCCACTTCTACAATATACTGATACACATTAGCCTGGCTAAGATGCAGTATCTCATTTTCAGTGGGGTCTTACTTTTACTGGTACTGACTTAAACTATGCATATGTGAGTCTGGCGCATAAGTAGTCATGTCAGTGCTGCCATGATATGGCTGACTATGGGGCAATTGGAACTCTTACAGTTTTATTCTTATAGGAAGGGTAAATAAATGCTAGGCTGCTAATCTTTTAGGATTTTCATAGGTTGCAATGGGCATCCTAGGGAATTACAAAGAATGATAGTGGTGTCAACTGCAGTGTTCCCAGATTGAACAAAGCATTTCTCTGTAGGTCACCCTCCTTTTCTCTGTATTTTTCATGTAAAACTGGGACAAAACTCCTGTACATTTTCTGTATGCTCAAATCACTACATGTACACAATTGACTTAATTATGCCTGTCAGTAAAATCACGATAACAAATGTTAAGGCTCTTTTTATTTATTTTAAATGGTAAAACTCACCTGCAGCATATCACAGAGGCTCTGGAAAAATGCTGCAATTTCTCAAGCTTTGCTCTCAATGTTCACATGTCTCCAGAACCTCTTGATGGTATTATAGCATTGTTACAATGTACTGACACAGATGGATATCCTGGCTGAGATACAATATGTCATATTCAGTATGTCATACTTCTATCCATTTTGGCAATGTACTGACACAGGATAGCTTTGATGAGATGTAGGATCTCATTTTCAGAGGGGTCCTAATTTTACCCAATTATACAGTGTACTGATACACGTTAGCCTGGCTAAGATGCAGTGTCTCATTTTCAGTGAGGTCTTACTTTTACTGGTGCTGACTTAAACTATGCATATGTGAGTATGGCGCATATGTAGTCATGTCAGTTCTGCCATGT
The DNA here is from genome assembly GCA_016271365.2 of Neoceratodus forsteri. Classification (NCBI taxonomy): domain Eukaryota; kingdom Metazoa; phylum Chordata; order Ceratodontiformes; family Ceratodontidae; genus Neoceratodus; species Neoceratodus forsteri. The sequence goes on from CM057453.1 coordinate 706,273,770, forward strand.
TATGGCTGACTATGATGCAAACTGCACATGTGCGAGAAGCACACGTGCAGTTCTGTAATAGGAGCAATATCAGTTATATCTGTCTCTGGTGTGGTGAGAGCACCTCATATTCTTTTCAACATTCTTAACACTCCTAAAGGCTCTCCACAGCTATATTGGCTTAGTGCTGGCAAAAGCTAAGGGATGGGCAACACTGGGGACTGCTGTACTGTCTTCATGTCCACAGTCTTTATTGGCAGGTCAGTTTAGAAGGCCATCACCTGCCAGCCCGGTGGTGCAGAGGGTTGAGGCATCTAGCCTTACCTTGTGTCACGCCGGTGACCTAGGTTCAGGAACTACCTCGGGTCATCGGGGAGCCGGCTGGGGTGGAAGGCAGGAGCAGGACTGAGCCACCTATCAGCAGCTCTCCTTTCCTGTGGTAGACACTGTCCCCTCTGTAGTAGGGCTTGATTAAGTAAAGCTGTATCTGAATTTCCTCCCTGTGGACCAAGTTATACTTTTTCAATGCCAAAAAAAATTAAAAAATAATAGCAATGCATTCCCTGACGTTGAATAAATTTCATATGGGGTGGTATTGTACTTTACACTTTCTTGTGTAGTATGATTCTAGCATGTTCATCTATTAAAACAGCAGTGCAATAATCTGGTTAAAATTTGGGCCAATACATTTTTATGCTATTTTAGATTGCCACTTACCTTCTGACTTGTATGATATCCTTCTTTCCACAGTCAGGGTCTACTTTAATACTTCTTTCATGTCTGAAATAATAAAAGGAGCACTCCTTTTAACCCTTGCTATGCCACAGACTGATATATCAGTCCATAATTTCTATATGGTCTAACTCATTCGGCAGCCTAACGGTTAATACGGTGACAACCAGGTCTTCATCAGTATTTTCAGCTAATTTTGACCATCTGTTGTTTATACATCACTTATGTTGTGACTAAAATGAACTAGTATGCAGCAGACAATGCTCTCTGCCCTTACAGAACAATAGTTGTCCAAAAACAGTTACAAATACAGATGAAACCTGATTCAAGACACATTAAAAGGAGTGCTCCTTTTATTATTTCAGACATGAAAAGGTACTCAAGAAGACTTAAATTGTGGAAAGAAGGATATCATACAAGTCAGGAGGTAAGTGGTAGACTAAAATAGCATAGAAAAGTATAGGTCAACATTTTCATCAATTGTTGCACTGTTGCTTTAAGTGATAAGGCTATAGTGAATTTTACAAATGCAGGCTCATAACTTTGGTAATATTCAGTATTTTTACCACAACATTTCAACATAGCCATTTTGGTACAGTGACTCATTAATGTGACAGCTGTCATTTTTCAACTCCTGCTCAAAATGTGTGTTTGCAGCCCAAAAGTTGATTTTGCAGTTCCTGCATGACATCACCTTTAGGCCAGGAGATGAACATTTTCACTGCCCTTCTTTATGAGGCAGGTTCATCACAAGGCTGTGCTGAAAAGTAGATGTAAAAATATAAAAAGAAAAATAATTTTCAATATTTTTAACCCAAATTCCTTTCCTGCAGCCCTATCGGCTCTGGCCAGAATTTGTTTTTATTTAGGATAAGACAGTGATCCTTAAACCATGGTTGGAATGTAATAAAAGTCTTTAGTAAATATTCTATAGCATGTGCAACACCCTTAGCTACAGAATATATAACGGCTTTGTCTGAATGATAATAACACACATGATTTTGTGCAAATATCTGGTAAATCATTAACAAAATGTCTGAACAGCATGGGGCCCAGGATTTAACACTTTGGTACCCCAATATTGTTCACTTGGAGTCTTTACGCTGGCAACACATCTCCTACCTTTGTTCTGTAGTCCCTTCTGTCCAAATAGTTCTCATACCAATTCTGGAAAGGTTCAGACAGCCCAGAGCTCTCAGTTTAGTGAGCACTAACTTGTGGTTAACTAAATCAAATATTTTGAAAAAATCAACAAAAATAGAAACCACAGATAACCCAGAGCCAATTGAAGTGTTAAAAGTAGAATGTAAAAGTCAATAAAGCTGTATTGGTGCTGTGGTGCTGTTTGAACCTGTGCTGTTGGGAAGTTAAAATAAATTTAAATAGTATATTTCTCTAAATAATCCTGTAATTCATCATGTATTACTTTTTCAAGCAGTTTAGGTAGGGGAGATAGTAAAGTAATAGGCCTTAAGTTCTCTAAGGACAATCTCAGTGGTGCCAAGTTTTGAAAAATGTTGTGAGTGTGCAGGGCAATTATAAAAGGTGGAAGATCTGTGGGTCATCAAGGCACCCAGAAGTTATAGGATTTTTCAAGCTTTGTGGTGCATTTTGGGGGTTATTTTGATTCATTTTACAATGTGTATACCACCACCACCACTACTCCACTACAGAGGATACAAGGGTGCACTTGGGGGCTCTTTGATGCATGGCCAGGTGCCAAGACACACAGAAGAGTGCCTTATGGGGATCTTTGATGTCCTCAGATGCTGCAAACATACCATGAGTAGGGATTTCAGATTATAGTACCACCACCAAACAGGCTGTAAGAGTGTCATGGAGGACTCTTTGATGCCCCCAGGTGGTAAGACTGATAGTAGAGTGCCCTGGATGGCTGCTTGCTAAAGCAGGTGCTGCAAGGATGCCCTGAATAGATATTTTAGGTTACTGTGCCACCACCCTACAGAGTATAAGAGTAATCTGGAGGGCCTGATGCTCCCATGTGCCAAGGACCATAGAAGAGTGCACTGGAGAGCTCTTTGATACCCTGAGATGCAACTAGGATGCTCTGAATAGGGATTTTAGGTTATAGTGCTACCACCCATAGGGTGTAAGAGCACTCTGAAGGGTGCTATGATGCCCCCAGGTGCCAAGACCCATAGAAGAGTGCCCTGGAAGGGGTTTGATGCCCCCAGGTGATGCAAGGATGCCCTGACTAGGGAATTTGGTTATAGTGTCATCACCACACAGGGTAGAAGAGTGCCCTTGATGCTCCCAAGTGCCAAGGCCCATAGAGGAGTACCTTGGAGGTCTTTGTAATTCCTCAGGTGCTGCAATGATGCCCTGAATAGATATTTTAGGTTACCATGCCACCACCACACAGCCAGTAAGAGTGTCCTGGAGGGCTGTTTGATGCAACAGGTGCCAGGTCTCATAGAAGAGTGGTCTGGAGGGCTCTTTGATACCCCCAGGTGCTGCAAGAATGCCCTGAAAAGGGATTTTAGTTTACAGTGAAACCACCCAACAGAGGATAGGAGTTCTCTAGGGGACTTTGTGATGCCCCCAATTCCCAAGGACTATAGGAGAGTGTCCTAGAGGGTTTTTTGATGTCTTCATGTGGGCTACAGGTGGTGCTGGCCTTGGTAAGAGGCTGTAATTTTTGAATTTTACAGCATCATAAAATAAATGCCAGTAGCAGCATATGATTAATTGTGTTTTGAAAATATTTCTTTATTGAAAGAGTATTTGTCCATGTAATGTTATTAGAAGTTTATTGGAGCTGGTCAAAAGCAGAAGGAGTCGGAACTTGTTAGAGACACAGTTGTTGACAATGTTCACAGTAAATTGAATAAAAATCTCATGAATCTGTTTTAGTATTTGCACATTGTTTTGACCATATAGAAGGTGTTATTGGGCACTGTTTCTCTAATAGTGAACTCATCAGCTGTTTTGTCCCATTTCAAGTAAATCGGTGTGTTCCTGATAAATGTGAAGAACAGCCATGCTATTTAATAATTTCTTTGACATTGCTGGTCTGCGGTATGTTTTCAGAACTCTTAGTCTTGAAAAGGAACTCTCAGCTATGTATGTTGATACTAGCACTGTCAGTAAGATTTGAATCAATTTTACAAACTCCGACAGTAATTCACAAATGGATCCTGAGTGATGGCGCTGTACACCTCTTGCAGTGAATTCAGTGTTTCCCCTTACTTTTGCAGTGTCAATGAACATATCACAGTGTAGTTGAAGGCACCTTGTATCCAAATCACTACCATAAAAATCAAATACAAGATCGGCTGGTCCTTTTCCTACAGCAAATTTTTCTGTATCAAACATGAGCTTCTTTGCTGGAGACTGAAATCTATCTTTGAGAGAAACAACAACCTGATCAATGACCTGCAAAAATATTCTCCTGAAGTTGTCTTTTGGGATGTATAAATAAGTGCTTCTGAGCCATCTTGTGCAGGTCATGGAACCTTGTGTTTATGAGGATGAACTGGTTTGTCTAACTAGCTCCTCGCCTCTGCTTTCCACTGTGCTCCAGAAATTCCCAAACTGTACTCTGTACTGTTGCTCAGTATCAAGAAGAGTTTCTATCCTACCTTTGCTTTTAGAAACAGAAGAGAGCTTGCCTGAAGGACTGTGTTTATGCTGTCACAATAAGAGAGCTTTTTTAGGAGAAGATTCAAGATGAAAAATCCTTTAAACAATTGTAGCTGTGCCAAGAACCCTCTTGTTTTTTTGCCCCAGACTCAGTTATGTTTTAACTACATACTGTCAAGAAATTCTAACAATACAGTATCATTTTCTAGGATTACATTTAAGCTTGTTGCCCTGACTGTCCACCTTGTCAGAACAAACAGTCGTAAAAACCAGGCTGAATGTCTTCCATATCACCTTGTATGTTTTTCATAAATAGCCATTTGGGAGAGTCTGTAACGAATGCTATGAGTTCCTGTAACTGACTTGACATGTCTCAATATTCATGTATTTTGCTAATGCACTCCTGTACTGTGAGGTTCAAAGAATGTGCTAAAAAATGCAGAATAAGGGCCCCAGGTTCCATAGCATTTAGCCTAGCCTGCACTTCAGAATGAATCCTGGATATAGTTGCAGCCCCATCATAACACTGACCCCTACACTTAGGTGAATCTAGGTCAAAACATAAAAGAACATCTTTTGAAATACTGAATAGTGTAGTGACATCTACTGCTGGTGTTTCATGAAATCCTAAAAATGCTTCTTCAATTCAGAAATCTTCACTGACAAATTGAAACTATGTTGAGACTCGCTCATGAGCAGTGATGGTCCTTGTCTTATCCATCATTACAGAAAAATACTGAGCTGTTTTTGATTTTGGAAACAATTTGGCTTTGCACATCCTTTCCCATAATATCTAGCATTTCATATATTATGTCACGAGACAACCACCTGTAGCTATCCCTTAACAATCACTACTGCAACTGTGCCCTATCACTGTCTCACACCTAGTTTACACAGTATCTCCTTTATTGTTGATGAAATTGATATCGTTTTAACTCTTGTGCCTAAGGCTTCCCATTGCTTGCCACTGACTATGCACTTTATGGAGCTGCTGTTTCATGCCTCTGCTTGTTTACTGTTATGTTTAGCTTCTCTTCTCACCATAGATGTGGAACCTCTGTAAACGAGTTGTGCTTGTGAATAACTAACTATAACTGTCATCTGTAGGGCCCCTGCAAGTAAGACCCTGTCTAGCTATGAGTTGTAAAGATGTCATCATTTTCAAAAGTGCAACTCTTGCAACTACAGCTCATTGTCTACTAGCTTCAGCCATAATATCATACTCATTTTGTTTGCACTGTGTTTTCATTACAGCCTCACTACGACAGCCAGTGTTCTCATGTGATTCAAATTTTTCAATTGACTTATGCCATGCACTGTAACCAGTGACTGTGAATGTTTTGTCAATGTTAGTAGAAAATGTCAGTAGTTTTTTCTTTCTCTCTTGCCTCTTTACAGACTGAACAGCAAACTATTTTTTATTTCTGTCATACGTTATTCATTTGAAGTTGTTACACCACCTTTCTTGAGATGTTCTGCCTTTTTTCTTGGAGACTACTCTTGAATCCTGGCTGGATTGTTCTGCTCCAGATGGAATACTGCTACTACATGGCTCAGTCTCAAGCACATCCATGTCAGCATCAACTTGTGGGCATCTGTTTCCTCATGTGAAACTGAACCTGCGACAATTGCATCATGTCCATTCAAATGCAAACTGCGCCTCCACCTCGCTAATCTTAGTAAGTGTGACTGTAACCTGTGGACTTTTGGGCTGACTACTCACTCCTAACCCTTGATTATCTGCAGCCTCCCTGCCTTGTTATCATCCTCTCGATTGGTTCTTTCTCCTCCTAACCAGCTGTCCCCAGGCTACCTGACCCCTTTCCCTCTCCACTCCACCCCACCTACTCCCTCTACCTGCTTCTCTCTCTCATCATGATCTCTACCCCTCCCCATTTACAATTCCTTCTGTCACCTTATCTACACCTCCCTCTCCTCCTCCTGCCCCACTGCACTTTCAGTGACCTTAGCACTTATGACAATGACATTCCCAATGTCTGTCCCTGCCTCCACCACCATCCCTTATTCCACACTCACCTACCCTTGTCACCCATAGTGTTTATTTTCACACCACGTAACCTGTCCTTACCTCCCTCCCCAAATGCACTAACAAAAAAACCCAAAATACATCAACATTATGGTTTTGGTATGATATATAAACAAATTGTACTTTCTGTTGCATCTTAATTCTACACTGTGTTGTATCCTCTACTGTTTGTAATCACAATGTTTTATTGCTGTGGAACCTTTGTAAAAGAACCTCTGGTTCAAAGGTATTTTTAATCCTAGCATTCAATAAATAAAAATAAAATAAATAAATAAAATATCCTACTATGTCTCTTGCTGGTGCCGTACTACCACTTGTTTCACTTTGCATTGCCAGTTTGTCCATTTTATGTAATAATGCATGTTTTTTGGCCCAGTGGCATGGAAGGCTGAGGCATCACTGCCTTTACCACCTGCCATGCCAGTGACCTGTGTTCATGGTGCGAATGGGTTGCCGGGGGTTGGCCGGGGAGGGAGAGGATCTAGCGTCTGGAGGGCAGCTCTCCTCTCCTGGGGAGGGGTGGGATCAGAGACTGCTGCATGCCTGGCCCCTAGTGGCAGCTGGAGGTTGGCACACTGGCTTCAAGACAGAGGGCAGAGATCGAGCAAATGCCTGGTGTGCCACTTGTGGAAGCGTGTGTGGCTCAGTTATTGGCATCATTGCACACCATGGCCCTGCACTTGGGGAGGGGAGAAATGGAGAAGAAAAATTCCACTGACCAGCGGGATGATGCTGGTCCCCCACAGGCACTGCACCTGGCCAGCTGGCACCTCAACATCAGAGGTAAGTTCCAGTGGACACCAGGGTAACTGGGCTAGGGGAGCAGTGGAAGGGGGCTGGTTAGTGGCAAAGACAAATAAAGTAACAAAAAAAAATTATGTTTTTGTTCACAGAACAGATTACACTGTTTGATTGGACTGATTCAGATTTAAATATTACAGAGAGTCAGTGGGGGCCACCATAGCACTGCACAACCACTTACAGACAATAATAATGATGGGACACTATATGCTGACTGTAGATTAGGGCAGCAAGTTCAGTTTTACAAAAGAATCTAACACCTCAAACTTTATGTGTTTGATTCTTTTGGATCATGGTGAACTTTTCGGGGATAGCTGGATTTTTGGCTCGGCATGGTCCAAAAGGTGTGCAGCAGACAAATCAGTTGAACCGTGACTACAGTTTGCACCCATCACCTTGGTACAGCTAGCAGCCTGACTCAAAAGTAGAGCAACATAACAGATACTAACAAATGTAAAGTGGAACAAAATTAAGGTTATTTTATTATTTAATATTTACAAATATCAGGCTGTTACCCAAAATTTCTACCAGAAACCCCCCTTCCAGAAACCATAACCATTCTACCCCACTATTCCACATCCTCCTCCTCTCCCTGATCACCGCCAGACTGCTGCTTGCAGGAAAATAACTACTGGCCACCAGCCCAATCACACCCTCCCCTCTCCTTATCTTCTTCCGTGATCCTTCCTGCTGCCAGATTCCTCTTGGTCCATGTGAACATTATCCATATAGTTGTCTACTTGTTATCTTTGAAAGACCCACACCACATTGCTGAGCTGCCCATGGCCATCACATGCTCATCAGGCAGCTTCCATTGCGTGAGTTATGCTAATGGAAGCTGTCATAACACCCACTCAGCAGGTCAGGCCCTCTGCTCCCACAGTGTCAACCTCCGAGCGCAGTATTGTGAACAGTTAACAGAACAGGGTAACCCTCCTGTCTGTTTTGTGGGTTTGAATCAAACTTTGGTCTCAAGTTCTGGAGGGATTCAAACTGTGAACTTCTTGCTAGCGTACCCAATGTACAGGCTCAGATAATTCTGCTCTTTGGGGGGGCAGATATCTTACACCTACGGGCACCTAACCAGGTGTACAAAATGAACCCTTAAAACTCTATGAAAGACCTCAGAATAAACTCTTACCTTTTCCCAGTTTGGTATTACCAATAGCTTTGCACAGTGTCAACTTTAACCATATATGCTTCACTTGTCAAATAAAGAATTTCAAAGGCACACCAAGTAGTCTCTAAAATGAGATGCTTACTTAAAAATAGATAAAAATGTAAAATGTGACTACAGAACCATATATCACAAAAACATACAAATCACTTAAAAGAATAAGGTTTAAAAAGTGCAAATTCCTACCAATGATACATTTAGAATTGTCTTTCTCGTGTATACCGTCTAACAGTGCCTGATGTTGCTTTTTTAGAGTCCAAACATGTGTGTGTATAAATGGAATACAGACTACAGTTTAAAAATGCTGTGTTTCAACCCTCTTCATGATGTCATCATCTAGCTCCTCCCTTTCAGGATACATAAAAAAAAATATATATATATATACAAAACAGGAAGTCCCATCAAGGTATTGAATTGTGTGACTCCAGCAAGACTCATTTTCCAAATGATGACACTCTTAATTAAGACTGATTTCTCAGTCCCTTTGATCCATGAGCAGTTTCCTTTCTCAAACACAACAAAGGACTTTTTATGACACCAGGTGCAATTAACTGACTTTCCTGAGGACATCATAAAATGGGTATTCCACTTTCTTATGACACCAGCTGCAATTAACTGACCTTCCTGAAGACGTCATAAAATGGATATTTCAGGTCTTAGCATCAAACAACCCAGATCCTAAATAAGGCTATAAAATGCGAGTTTTTGCAAGTTAATCTCATCACAGAGATTTGCTGTTTAACATATATCCTGTCTTTTGAACTGATACTGGGGGGGGGGGATTATCCAGGCACAGCATTTCTCATGACTGACAATCATACTATATTTTTTTATATTACAAAAAGCATAGATTAATCAGAACCAGCTGTCCCAGTGTCACAATTCCTCCCCACCTAGACTGAATTTGGGAGCTCTATCCCCTGCATGGAATGAGCTTCCAAAATCAGTTCACTCCTCATAGACACGAGACAACCCATCTGAGTTCTGATTTTTAACTCCAGCCCTACGTAGAATTGTCTTGTCATACCCTTGTAAAGCAAAACTCCATCATAGCAATCTATCATTGTTCTTTCCCATCTGCTTCAGCCAAACCAGGGGGTTGTGGTCAGTCTGTACCACAAAAGGCTGCCCATACAAGTATGGCTCCATCTTCTTTAGGGCCCACACTATGGCAAGACACTCCTTTTCCACAGTGGTGTCTGCCTGCTCCCTGGGAAGTAACTTCTTACTCAGATATGCTACAGGATGATCTTTTCCTTAGCTGGATGTCTGACTCAGTACTGCCTCAATACCCACATCTGAGGCAACAGTCTGAACTATAAAGGGTTTACTATAGTCAGGACTTGTCAAAGCAGGAGCACTCTACAGTGCCTCCTTCAATCTGGTGAAGGCTTTCTCACAGGTTGCATCCCAGGTAATTTTCTTTGGCACTCTTTTCTTTACCAGGTCAGATAGGAGAGCAGCTAGGGCACTGTAACTGGGTACAAATTTTCTATAGTACCCTACTGTCCCAAGAAAACTCCTGACCTGCTTCTGCATTTCTGGTCTGGGCCATGCCTGGATTACTTCTATTTTTATTTGGTTAGGACAGAGCTGTCCTCAGTCTACCACATGCCCGAGGTATGCCACTTCTCTCATGGCCACCTGGCACTTCCTGGCTTTGACAGTGAGTCCGGCCCTCTGTATCCTGCCCAACACTTCCCTAAGGTGGGACAGGTGTTCCTCCCAGCTGGCACTAAAGATGGCAATGTCAATCAGGTACGCCATGGCATACTCCTCAGCACCATTTAACACCTGGTTCACCTACCTTTGGAAAGTGTCCGGGGCATTCTTCATTCTAAAAGGCATTACTTTAAATTCAAATAAGCCTATTAGAGTGATGAAGGATGACCTCTCACTAGCTATGTCTGTTAACTCTACCTGCCAATACCCCTTGGTCAGGTCAATTGTCGGAAGGTAGGTCGCCCCTCCCAACTTGTCCAGGAGTTTGTCCATCTGGGGCATCAGGTGGGTGTCTGACTTTGTGACTGTGTTCTGTCCATGATAGTCTGCACAGAAACAAGTAGAGCCATCTGGCTTAGGCACAAGGACTAGGGGTGAGGCCCAGGGGCTGTGGGATCTCTAGATTACCCCTAAATCCAGCATCTCCTCCACTTCCCTCCTAATGTCTATTTGGACAGCCTCTAACACCCTATATGCTGTCTGCCATATGGGTGTCTGTGTCTCTGTCTCCACATCGTGTGTCGCTAAGGGGGTTAGTCCAGACTTGGCACTAAACAATGGGCCAAAGTCTGCTAAAACCTCCCTTACTTCCTAGATCTGGTCTGGGGCCAGCTGGGGTAACAATTTTACTGCCTCCACAGAAGACTTCGGCTTGCTTTCTTCCAGCAAGTCCAGAAGGTGGTCTCCTTCATCTGTCCCCTTCCCAGGAACTACACACTGCAAACACCATGTCAGCCCTATTTGCATATGGCTTCATCATGTTGACATGGTACATCCTTTCTGTCTGTCTTCGGTCAGTTAACTCTACAATATAGTTCACGTCATTTACCTTCCTAACCACTTTGTATGGTCCTGCCCACACAGCCTGCAGCTTATCTTTCCAAACCGTAATAAGAACCATGACTTCCTGACCCACCATGTACGAGTGAGCTCTGGCTCTGCGGTCATACCACACTTTTTGTTTCTGTTGGGCAGCTGCTAGGTTGCTCTGGGCTGTCCCCATAAGCTCCTTCAGCCTTTCCCTAAACTTAAGGATGTAATCCACTATGGGAGTTCCCTGGATGGCATGCTTGCCTTCTGGGTCCTCCAGGATCAAGTCTAGGGGACCACGTACCCAGCATCTATATAAAAGTTCAAAGGGAGAAAATCTTGTTGACTCTTGGGGCACCTCCATGTATGCAAACAACAGGTGGGGAAGGTGTTTCTCCCAGTCCCTCCCATGCTGTCCAGCAAATGCCTGGAGCATTGACTTCAGTGTACCATTGAATCTTTCCACAAGCCTATTGGCTTGTGGGTGATACAGTGTCATGCATCTCTGCACCACCCCTCACTTCTCCCATAAACATCTCATCTGGTCCAACATGAAGGAACTCCCTCGATCAGTGATAACCTCCTGCAGAAATCCAACATGAGAGAAAATCCCAAGTTAGGTATCTGCCACTTTGTCTGTCCTCAGTGAAGATAGAGTGACTGCCTCTGGGTACCAGGTGGCATAATCCACCACAGTCAGGATGAATCTCTTCCTTGAGGAGCTGGGGGTATTTAAAGGCCCCACAATATCCATTCCCACCCTCTGGAATGGCTCCTCCACTCTGGGCAATGGATTCAGGGCAGCTTGGGTTTCCTTGCCTACCTTCCCTATTTCTTGGCACCGGTGACAAGACCTGCAATACTCCTTCACCTGTTGGGTGAAGTTAGGCCAATAGAAATTCTGAGCCAACCACTGCATAGTGCTTGCGATTCCCAGATGATCGGACAAGGGAATATCATGTGCAAGCTTGAGCAGCTTGCTCATGATACCCCCAGGGAATGACAAGCTGCCTGCCTAGCACCCCTACCTCTGTATTCACAGCCTGAGTATACATCAGTCCATTTTCCCAATAAACCTTATGTCTGCCGTCACCTCTCTGTGCCCCATCAGAATCTGCCCAAGCCCTCAGCTTCTCTAGACTAGAGGCACTTCTCTGAGTGGCTGCAAACCCCTCACATATTCAAAAGGCATGGGACAGGTTCCCTTCAGTTGCTAAACTAGGGTCCCTAGCACTAGTATCAGGGCACTCAGGATCACTGTCAATCCCAACCATCTGACAATGAGTCACCCCTCCCTCTTTGGAGAAACCCTCTGTAGCTGAGTGGTTAACTGCTACTGGGGATATTTCTACCCCCTTTTCATTTATCTCCCCATCTGAAGACAGAGGCTGGGGAACCAGCCTCTCAGTGGTTTCCACAATGGCTTCTGTGGGGTTCAGGGAACTACAATTTTTCCTTGCCGCTTGGCTATGGGTAACTGCACACACCATCCTCTGTTTTAGATTGTTGCCCAGGATCACATCCACTGCTAAGGTTTCAGCTACAGCCACCTGTTGCACAGTTCCCCCTGTTTCACCCCAGTCTAGGAGAACACTAGCAAGGGGCAAAGTTTTCTCCCCACCAGTAAAGTCTTGTACAGTGATGTATTTATTGGGTATAAGCTGACCAGGCTGTACCAGATCCCTTTTTACCAATGTCAGGGATGCCCCTGTGTCCCTTAACCCTTGCGTCTGTACACCATTCACCATGACTGGGTGCATGTGTTCCCTCATGTTCACTTGCATGCTTCCAGGGCACACAAACATCCCACTTCTTTCCTAGCACCACCTTGCGTATTATGGCTTATTCATTTGGGACACTGTCTGGCAATATGCCCAGTTTCTTTACATAACCAACATTCATTTCTTTTCTCAGAGAAATCTTTTCTCTGAAACCTGGGGCTAACTGATTTTGGTGGAGGCAGTGAGGGTTTTAGCTGCCCTGAAGGCACGCTTTTCCCTTTCTGCGCTGTCACGCCCACCCCATTCGATCTCAGGGCAGGTCTGCTTTTGGCATAGTGGTCCAAGAATTCAATAGCCTCTTGCACTGTTTTGGGATCTCGGTCCTCCAGCCAGGTTTTAGCTCAGCTGGGCATGCCCAATAAAACTGTTCTAACAGAAAAACATTTTCAGTTTTGTCAACAGAGTTTGCTTCAATTCCTTCCCACTAATGTTTTAGAAAACTGATGTTGTTTCATGGCTAGCTCCTCGTACAGTAGCTCATGTCAGGGCTTCTCCTGAACTTATGGAATTTCGCTCTGTATGATTCAGCAGTTAATTCAATTTTTTTTTTAACAGTGCAGCTTTAAGTTTGCTGTAATCATCACTATCTTCATTGTCCATTTCACCCAATGCATCCCGAGCTTTCCCTGTAAGTAGCGGGGATAGCTGGAAGCTCCAGGACTCCCTAGGAATTTTAGCCTGAATACAAATTTTTCAAAAGAATTTAAAAAGGCATCCATATCCTCCCCCTCTTTAAATTTGACTATCAATTTGGAATTCAATTTTGTAACCCAGTCCTGTAGTCCCAGATAAACCGCAGCCAGTTACCTGCTCTGGTGCCGTTGGCTGGAGTTGTAGCTTCTCCATTTCATGTTGCCTCAGGCACTCACGCTTCTCATGGTCCGCCTCTCACTGTTCATGGTCCGCCTCTTATCATTCTTGCTCCCTCTTCTCCTCTGCAGCTCACTGGCACTCACGCTCCTCACACTCAGCCTCCTGCTGTTCCCGCTCTGCCTCTCATCTCTCTTGTTCCACCTCTCGCTGTTCTCACTCTCTCTTCTCCTGGAACTCCAGCTCTATTTGGTGCAACTCAATCTGCAGCCTGAGTACTTCTGGATCCCAGATACTGGTGACCTTTCCCTACTGCTGTGGCCCATCGCTGTCACTGGCCCTGTTGCGCTCCTCATTGGATCTGGACACTGCAGTGGCTGCTAGCACTGCCACACTCAAGGTTTGGTCCTTTTCAGTCACTGTCTGTGACTTGATGCTCTGGGAATCTTCTACCATCAGGGCATCCATGAGGTTCTGTTTGGTGGCTTTCACCTCAAACAGGACTCCTCTGTCCCTGCACAACTGCTTTAAGTAGTCTACAGTGTGCCTGCTGTAGCTGGAAGCCATCTTTTTCCCTAACTATGGCTACTCTGACTTGCACTTTAGAAAAAAAAGAAATAACATGGGTAGGAACTTGACTGTACACCAAGTGATATAGTTCTGTCTCCTTTTTAAAAATAAATAACTGTCTTTTTCTTTCTTTGCAAGTGAGCTGACAGTCTCAACCTGACACACTGAACAATAAAAGCTTGTAATACCAAAATTATCACAATGCTGCCAACCAATCTGTCACAACCCCCACTCAGCAGGTTAGGTCCTCTGCTCCCACAGTGCCAACCTCTGAGCACAGTATTGAGAACAGTTAACAGAACAGGGTAACCCTCCTGTCTGTTTTGTGGGTTTGAATCAAACTTTGGTCTCAAGTTCTGGAGGGATTCAAAATGTGAACCTCTTGCTAGTGTACCCAATGTACAGGCTCAGATAATTCTACTCTTTGGGGGACCAGATATCTTTCACCTACAGGCACCTAACCAAGTGTACAAAATGAACCCTTAAAACTCCGTGAAAGACCTCAGAATAAACTCTTACCTTTTCCTAGTTTGGTATTACTAATAGCTTTGCACAGTGTCAACTTTAACCATATATGCTTCACTTGTCAAATAAAGAACTTCAAAGGCACACCAAGTAGTATCTAAAATGAGATGTTTACTTAAAAATAGATAACAATGTAAAATGTAAATACAGAACCATATAGCACAAAACATACAAATCACTTAAAAGAATAAGGTTTAAAAAGTGCTAATTCCTACCAATGATACACTTAGAATTGTCTTTCTCATGTATACCTTCTAACAGTGCCTGATGTTGTTTTTTCAGAGTCTAAACATGTGTGTCTAAATGGAATACAGACTACAGTTTAAAAATACTGTGTTTCAACCCTCTTCATGATGTCATCATCTAGCTCCTCCCTTTCAGGATACATAAAAAAAAATATGTATATATATATTAGAGGCAAAAAACCCCATTTAATGCATTAGTTAGGGTTGTTCCACAGCGGCAAAGTGAGGAATTCGCTGTTAGGGTTGAAAACCTAACTCGAATTCACCCCCAGCACCACACACACACAGACACACACACATTCAAGTATGGGGGAGGACCAAGTCAACACAACCAATGACAGACATCCAGCAGCAGGTGACAGAAATAACAAACAATTGTCTAAATGTACTACGAGACATCCCCACCCACCTGCCCAGGTACTGCATGCTCAGTGGAGATCAACAGCAAAACTGAGGCCATGTACACCAAATGTACACATCCCTGATTGCAGCTGCATACAACGTACCACACTTAGTAGTTGCATGGCCTTACCTACCGATGCCCCACACCACACCACAACTGGTACTGTGTTGTTATTCAATATAAATGCTGAAGGTGCATGATGACAGTTGTTGAAAGGTTTTAACACTAGTGAGTATACATTAATTAAGAGAAGCACATAAATTAACTACAAGACACTAGCATGCTCAAGATAAAAGTAGTGATACATTTAGTAGGTGATTTACATAGTAGTATATTTACTGTAATGGTTTACTCAACATAGAGAGGCTGATGTAAACGTATGGAAAAACATTGCCTGTTCAACGCTGTGAAATTCGTACTGCAAGTATCACATGCATTCTTACTGATGAAGGTGTACTGCTGATGTACACACATAGACCTTCAGTGTGTTTCAATACTAAAGATGCAGTAAGTATTCTTTGTAAGAAACATTGTAATAGCATGGATCAGGCCAAGCAACTTCTAAATATCATAGCACTCCTGAGCCAACAATGATGTACCTGTATCGGAGATGTATATAGGATAGATTTTCCTGTAGGCACTTACTGAGTATGTTGTACCTGATAAAGACAATCTCATTGCATCTGTGATGACTAACTTATTCAAATAGTGATACATTTACAATTGTTGCAATGAGTGATCTATGCCACTTATGGACACAGTGTGATTTTTTTTAACAGTTGTTTCATACCCAGGCTGTATGCCTACTGTTTGGGTTTGCCACACTTCTGTCACTGATGCTATCAAAGTGATAACTATGTTAATTGTGGTACAACAGGAATCAAGTAGGTATGGTGTAGATATAAACAGAATGTCTTTTAGTATTGATTTAACTCACAATGGGGTAAGTGTACTAGGACAGCAGGGGTTATCCTCTATCACTGACTCTGTCAGTTATAATCACACTAGGGTTTAGATGACTGTAATGATCAAGTTACACTGTTCATCTTCATGAGTTCATATTCACAGCCATTCTCCAGTAACTAGACAGTGTATGGTGTAACTGGGTGGGACACTGTGTTGCAAAGCTGCTGCAGTGCCTAGCAGAGGGAGAGTATCTACTCATAAAGACAATTAAGCAATAAGGCATGACCAACAGTTATGTTAAATGGTCTGTTAATCACCTTGTAGGGGTTTAATGTTGAATGAGGCATAGCCGAGTGCCACATGTCGCTAGACAGTGATAAACTGACCATTGACATAATACCTGGGAGTGGCTTATTGCTATCATAATAAAACTGTTTTTTAAACAACATTAAACCATGTTCATCATATGGTTAGGCTGTACATGTATGTTAATAAAAACTAAACATAAGGCTGTTACAATGTTTACAGACAATTAGAAAGCTGCATTTCTCAAACTCTTGTTATAATTAGAGAAATTATACCTGTACAACGCCTTGGTTTTGCTGAACTCTATTGCTCAGGTGGCCCACCACAAGTGGTGTGGTCTGGTGTGGGGCATCGGTAGGTAAGGCCATGCAACTACTAAGTGTGGATGCGTGCAGCTGCAATCAGGGATGTGTATGCTTGGTGTACATGGCCTCAATTTTGCTGTTGATCTCCACTGAGCATGCAGTACCTGGTCAGGTGGATGGGGATGTCTCATAGTACATTTAGACAATTGTTTGTTATTTCTGTCACCTGCTGCTGGATGTCTGTCATTGGTTGTGTTGACTTGGTCCTCCCTCATACTTGAATGTGTGTGTGTGTCTGTGTGTGTGTGGTGCTGGGGGGGTGAATTCGGAGTTAGGGTTTTCAACCCTAACAGCGAATTTCCTCACTTTTGTCGCTGTGGAACATCCCTAACTAATGCATTAAACGGAGTTTTCTGCCTCTAATTTCCCTTCTTTTTGAGAATGATAATGAGAAATAGTGAATGTAATGCGGTGGCGGAAGCGTGGAGCCCAAAGGGCCCTGTGATCCCGCCACATGATGTCTTGTGGCATACTAACAGGAGCAGCAATGCAAACAGAAATGCTAACAGTGGCACACATGGTAACACAAGCCTGAATCAGAACAGAAAGGGTAACGCACACGGTGGCGTAGACGGGAACGGTGTGCCATGTGATGTCTTGTCACATAGTAACATGGTGCCTGTAAATGGAAATGTCAATGGGCATGGTGACGCAAAGTGAAACAGAAAGAGAAACAGTACGGTACACACAAATGGCAAAAAAGTAACAGAAACGCAAGTCTAAATGAAAACGCAAAAGGATGATGACGTAGGAGATTATGTGCATTGGGATCATCAGCCCTAACTCTCACCCCATGACATGTGTAAAGCAGCAGAAGTATAGGAAAATGGGGTGAGAGTTAGACCCACGATCCTAATGCACACCACAATGCCGATTGGGAGGTGGGTGGGTGCAAGGGTTTTCAACCCTAACAGCGAATTTTCTCGCTTTTGTCACTGTGGAACAACCCTAACTAATGCATTAAAAGGAGTTTTTGCCTCTAATTTCCTTATTTTGAGAATGATAATGAGAAATAGTGAATGTAATGCAGCGGCAGGGCCGTGAGGCCACCACATAATGTGGTGGTAGGGCCTAGGGCCTCTGGGCCCCTTGCCCCTCATTGATGTGTTGTGGCATACTAACGGGACAGCAATGCAAACAGAAATGCTAACAGTGGCACACATGGTAACACAAGCACGAATGAGAACAGAAAGGGTAACTCACATGGTGGCGTAGACGGGAATGGTCTGCCACGTGATGTGTTGTCACATAGTAACATGGTGCCTGCAAACGGAAATGTCAATGGGCATGGTGATGCAAAGTGAAACAGAAAGAGAAACAGTACTGTAGACAGAAATGGCAAAAAATAACAGAAACGCAAGCGCAAATGAAAACGCAAAGGATAACGCACATGGTGGCGTAGACATCAATGGTAAGTGAAATGGGTACAGAACCACAAGGGGAAAGGGCAACAGTAACAGTAATGTAAGCGCACAGGCTGGTTTTCCCCAAAACCTGCATAGAGAAAGACAGTGAGTACAAATAATGTATGCATAATAATGAGTATCGGCGCAGAAAATGAGATCTTGGAATACTAAATACATTATATCTCAGTAGCCGTATGACATAGAAAAAAAATTTTAAAGTCATATTATTTACAACTGTCCTAGCTAATTTGGATCTTAGCCCCTGGTAGGGGGCTAAGAAGTTTTCTGACGAAAAGTCCGTATCTCACACCGTTTCCGAGATACGGGTCCTGAAAGGCACGGCGAATGCCGTAATGTTATCCTATGGGAAAAAAAGAAAAGTTTGGAGTGCCATAACTTTGCATCCCTGTAATGTTTTTTCACCAAACCACTGAAAGGCACATCTGTGGGCTGTTGGCTGTCTTTCCTCCAAATTTCAGGAAAAAAGACCAAACCGTTATTTTGCAGCAGGGTGCCAAAGGATTTCTGCAATGCATTGGGCGCCGTAATGTTATCCTATGGGAAAAACCATCAACTTTGGAGTGCCGCAACTTTGCCGCCATGTAATATTTTTTCAAAACAACACTGAAAGGCACATTTGAGAGATGTCTTCTGTGTTCCCTCCAAATTTCAGCCTAAAACTCCCAACCGTTCTTTTGCAGCGGAGTGCCAAAGAATTACTGTTATTTTGGGCATAGTGTCGCAAAGTAGTGTTGTGATTTATGAAAGCTGCAAAAATTTATACACTTTGCAGGTGCGTATACTCACTTTATGACACTGCTTTTTCCAGAAATTTGAAAAATATACTTCTGGGGTGTTTTACCCCAAAATAAAGACATGGCTAGCATCCTCAGGGCCCGACTCGGTGAATACAAAAAGAATTAGGTTGCTAGAGGGTCTCAATTTTAAATGCCAACCATTTTTCTGATCACCAACTGAAAACAAGATGGCAGATTTGCGACACTAACAGGGCCATTCGCGACACTAAAAAGTGCATCTTGCGACACTGTCGAACTTTTTGTTAACTTTTCCCATTGACTTATAATGGGAAACTGTTTTTTGAATAACTTTTGAACCGTTTAATATTTTTTCATGAAATCTTCAAAAGACACATCGGGACCCCGCTGCACGCCCCTGAAGATTTCTCGGACTGGTCGCCAGCAAACCGTATGACCTGTAGACGTGACCGTGAGAATTCCAGAAAAAGCGCAATGCATCGCATGATCACACTTAATAACTCCACAGCCGTATATCTGAGCAGTACAAAACTTGGCAGATCCCAAGGCCTATGGTTCTTGATCATGTATTCCAAATTTCAGGCAAATCCGTTAAATGGTTGCAAAGTTATTAAGGTGCAAAATTTTGGGTTTAACATAGAAATGGCTTCTCAACCCTAACTATGGTAGCACTACCAGTGCTACCATAATATATATATATATATATATATATATATATATATATATATATGCAAAACAGGAAGTCCCATCAAGGTATTGAATTTTGTAACTCCAGCAAGACTCATTTTCCAAATGATGACACTTTTAATTAAAACTGATTTCTCAGTCCCTTTGATCCATGAGCAGCTTCCTTTCTCAAACACATCAAAGGACGTTTTATGACACCAGGTGCAATTAATTGACTTTCCTGAGGACATCATAAAATGGATATTCCACTTCCTTATGACACCGGCAGCAATTAACTGACCTTCCTGAGGATGTCATAAAATGGATATTTCAGGTCTTAGCATCAAACAACCCAGATCCTAAATAAGGCTATAAAATGCGAGTTTTTGCAAGTTAATCTCATCACAAAGATTTGCTGTTTAACATATATCCTGTCTTTTGAACTGATTCCTGGGGGTGAGGGTTATTCAGGCACATCATTTCTCATGACAGACAATCACACTACATTTTTTTATATTAGAAAAAGCATAGATTAATCAGAACCAGCTGTCCAAGTGTCTCAGGGGCTACCAACTAATGGCAGAGTTGGTGCCCTCATTAGCATATCCAGTGCGCCAAAAGTTTCTGGTATGTGCAAGATGGCCACGGGCAGTGAACCAAGGTGAATTTGTCTGCTCTTTGACAAACTTTACAGGGTTTGACCATCCAAGTCCACACAGTTGAACTTTAGGAGGTTTGCATAGTCCTAATGCAGATGGAATGTGACATGTGTAGTTCCTTAATTTAAACCTCATATACTGACTAGAGTTCTGTAGATAGCAAGCAGCACAATCCTTTATAGATATTCTGTGATATAAGTACCAATAATTTTTTTTATTGTTTTTTAAATGTTAATTTGTAAGGATGTTAAGTGACTTGCTTAGCTTCAGGGTCACACAGTATGCAAGCAAGTGAAGGTTATAAGAATTAAAATCAAGTCTGCTGGATGTAACAAGATCTGGCTCTGCTGTCAGCACTGCTCTACTGCATGTGGTTCCTTAAACCTCACAGACTAACTGGAGTTTCTGTTGGTATCAAGCTGTACAACTCTTTATAGAATGGGGCACTTTAAGGCTTACTGGAGATGGCAATGTTGTGCGATTTAAGAAATAAGAATTTATTTTGTAAATGTTAATCTGCAAGTAGGTTAAGTAACTTGCTCAGCATCAGGGTCACATAGTATGCAAACAAGTTGAAAACTGTGAGAATTAAAACCAAGTCTGCAGAATGTACCAAGCTCTGGCTCTGTTGTCTGCACTGCTCTAACATGTGGTTCCTTAAACCTTACAGATTGACTGACCAGAGTTTCTGTAGGTAGAAAGCAGCACATCCTTTTATAGCATGGTCCACTTTAGGTCTGACTAGAGATGACACTGTGTGACTTAAGTGACAAGAATTATTTTAAATGGTAATTTGCAAGATTAGCCTTGCTCAGCCTTAGGGTTGCACAGTATGCAAGCAAGTGGAAGCTATGGGAATTAAATCCCAGGCTGCTGAATGTACCAAGCTCTGTGGCTCTGTTGTCTGTGCTGTTCTGACACATGTGGTTCCTTAATTTAAACCTCACAGACTGACTGGAGAAAATGACGTTTGATTTAGGTAACAAGAATTTCTCTTTATTTGTAAATGTTTATTTGCAAAGAGGTTAAGTGATTTTCTCAGCTTCAGGATTATACTTGTATGCAAGCAAGTGGACATTATGGGAATTAAACCCTGGACTGCTAGATGTACTAAACTGAGATGACTCTGTCTGTGCTGCTCTGACAGGTGTAGTTCCATAATTTAAACCTCACAGACTGACTGCAGTTTCTGCAGGGAGCAAGCAGTACAACCCTTTATACAGTGGAGCACTGTAGGGCTAACTGGAGACAATGATGTGTGACTTATGTAATAAGATTATACTTTTTTTCATGCTAATTTGCAAAGGAGGTTAAGTGATTTGCTCAGCCTGAGGGTCACAGAATATGCAAGCAGGTGGAAGTTGTGGAAATTAAACCCAGGTCTGCTGGCTGTTCCAAGATCTGGTGGCTGTTGTCTGTGCTGCTCTGTGGTTCCTTAAAGCGGACAGGAAATTAAATTAATAATTGAAGCCCACATTGTGTGTCATGTTTTTATTTCTAATATAGGCTGTTGTTTGTGTTGTTATTAGCTATGAAATTTAGTGATTTCTTTATTTTACCAACACACTTTACATATAAACATGATTGATACTGGAGCTGCCCGTTTCTCATTTCCTGTCTTCCCACAGACATTGTGAGCGAGCCTTCTAAATGCTGACGTTGCCATTTGTGCATTCTATGGCAAAAGCATGTCCCACGCACTGTGTGACACTTTCTCGTGAAACTGGCAGAAACTGACATCATTCAGAAAGTAAAGTCCAGCAATATCATAGGTAGTGCTGTTTGGCTTAGTGGTTTTTTGTTTCACTGTTGAGATCGCTAATTCTTATAACACTGACAAGATTTCGGATATCCTCAAGGCACTCATGTTCATTGCGCAAATACATTGGGTATCAGAAAATTGTGGTTTACTTGCAGTGATTTGTACATCATGAATGCCAAACGTATTGTGCTGCTCATACTTCTTTTATCTTAAATATTGAGCACCACAGTACACACATGGGAGGTTGGATGTATTTTGTTGCATGGGTTTCAGGGTAGGGTTGGATAGATGAATGAGGGATTATGTTTGCTACTGTAGTTTTTAAGGTTTAAATGGATAAATGGGAAGGGTGGACAGAGTTTGCTACAGTATGGTGAGGATCAGGATGGGATCATAAAGATGGTAGAGGGGTGGCGTTTGCAGCTGTGGTGGTTGGGTGAGAACAGAAAGATGGGAGATTTGCTACTGTGATAGTCAGGTTGGAGGAGTGTGCATAATGTTCAGATTAATACCGTAATAAAAGAATTAGGCTTTTTTTATCAAGGCTGCCAAGGGTACATTAAAGGAATAATGCATGACAGGGTGTGTGTCATGTTGAGATAACACCACACCTGGGGGGGGTTGGACACAAGGCCGCAGGCCGAGTGCATCCAATGCCCCAGGCGTGGTGTTATCCCAGCACTACATACACCCTGGAGTGTATTATTCCTATTATACAATGGCTTGTTGTTATATATAAAATAAAAAAATAATTTTAAAGAATGTTTTTATTAGTGTGGAAAAATGTTTTTGTTTCTTAGGAGGAGATGCAAAAAAGAGTAACTAATGGTCATGGTGGGCAGCCAAATTGGTTCACATTGCTGAGACTAGACCTGTGGCATTGTGCTGGGATAATGCCATGGGTCCAGCTTCAAACTGACCAATCACAGTCCAAGATTCTTTCTTGCCATTGTATAATATGTATTATCCTACAATGTTAGTTGGCGCCACTCACCAGCTGTTCAGTGCTCATCACCTGCTGATTGTTAAAAAAAACAGGCATTTCTTGTGGCTGCCCCCCACCCCACCAACCCTGTAGTATGATGGAGTTTGGAGTATAAATCTTGACTGAGCTATCCACTGATTAACAGACATGCTCAAATGTCATGATCTGTCCCTCCGGCAGTCTCGATCACTTTGCATTCTCTGGATGTGATCATTTAGTAATATTTATTAAGCACCTTTCTGTAAGACATTGTGCTCTTCGTGGCTGAAATCATTCGGAAACTTGTGTAGGGTCTGTTCCAGTAGAGTGCTAAAATCAGCACCATGGATGTCTTACCATGTAACTAGTGGGATACAGTGAGTGTTTCGTTGTTGTATGCTAAATGCACGTTGCTTGCAAACCTTAATGTCCACACTGAACTGCACAAAAACCTGAATGCTCTCGCCAGGAGTCATGCCTCACCATCTACTCTGCTCACTGGTGCAATCATGTAGCTAGGATGAAAAGGCACAAAAAAAGGAAAGCACTCACAGCCAAATAAATGGATCACATAATGACACAGAAAAATCTACATTTGGAAGAGAGGAATCTGCAGTACATTACCCAGGAGTAGTGTGCTTCGGGTTCCTCTCTTCCACATGTAGATTTCCTGTGTAATTTTGTGATTCATTTATTTGTCTCTGAGTGCATCCCTTTTATGTGTCTTTTCAGTTTATTGCTGGGATAGCACCAGCTCATTCTGTGAGTGTAGATCCGCTTGTGCTTTTTGTTATGTTGGCGTGCTTGCGAAGCCAAAATCTTACAGTAGTGCAGATTTGGAGGCGCAGTCACTGTTGGGCGAATGCAGAGCACACATCAGTAGGTGTGTCCCTCATTCCCCAATCAGCCTGCATGCTAGTGCTACACAACCCGGGCGAGCACATCTAAAGAAAGGTTCACTGCAATGTGAGCAAAGCTTGTCACACGCAGCGGACCGCCTGACGTGCTTACCCGGAAACACAAATATGGTGGCACAATGCCCGCCAAACTGCCGACTTCATGGGTGCCCAATCCCCCTGTCAGCTTACCCTGCCCACAATGTATGTGCCGATGAGGGATCCCACTCCCCGTTGGCATAAAGAATCCCCCATTTGTTATATGCTGAGGGGAGGTGCCCAATCGCCCTCGGATCTTGTCCTCCCCGCTTTCCTTGTGTGCCGACGGGGGTGCCAAATCCCCATCGGTATAAAGTAACCCCTCCTGTTGTTGTGTGCTGACAGGGGTGCCCAATCCCCCATCAGCTACAGCTGCCCCCCAATAAAACCAAGGCTCTGTTGGCATGCTGAGAGCCCACCCCAGCGTGCCACATGCTCTTGTAAACAGAAAAATGGTCCCTCAATGTTTGGTATTCTTTTGTAGCTGTGGAAAAAGGAAACGGTCCCTCTGCAGTCTCCCTGCTCCCCTCCCACAACCCATGCCCACCCACTGCACACCCTACCTCCCCACACCCCCCCAACCCATACTTACCTGTGGAGTCCGGCACAATGATCTTTGGTGGACCAGGAACACGTCTGCACTCTTCAAAGCCGACCATGAACTGAGGAAATGCCGGTAAGTTGTACAATGGAATAAATAGGATTTTTGCAACTTTGATGCACGTCTCAGGCAATTTTTTGAATTTTGGCACCAAATTTTCAACATGGGGTTTTTGAGACCCCTACTCATGAATTCTGGCACTGTCATGGTGTTATTCGGTCTCGAAAGGTGATTTTGCAGTCACTGGCAGAATCACCTTTCAGGACCGAGTGATGAAACAACAGTGCCACTGTTTATGAGGGGAGATCTCAAAAAGCCTATGTGGCAAATTTGGTGACAAAACTCCTAAAAATGGCTGTTTTATGAGCATGTGTTGCACTGTTTCTACGCACGCTCATAACGTCATGAATTTGTAATATTTTCACTCCAGATTTTCAAACTTGACATTTTTCCACACCTCCTGATGAACGGTACAGCTGTCATTTTAGATATGCTGCCTGAAATGTATTTTCGCATGTCCAGCACAGAATAGCACGGTCGCTGTGCGAAATCACTTTTCGGAACAGTTTGAGGAAATGACGGTGACACTGTTCATTAGCAGAGGTCCTAAAATGCCTATGTTGAAAATTTAGTGCCGAAAGTCCATAAAATGACTGTGTTGCAAGCGTGTGTTGTGCAGTTTCCACGCACCCTTGTAACTTCGCAAATTTGCAATATTTCCATGTCAGATTTTCAACACTGGCATTTTTCACACCTCCTTATGAACAGTATAGCTGTCATCTTTCACATCCTGCCCAAAATGAGTTTCCACACATGTGGCACGCAATGGCGTGGTCGCTGTGGGAAATCAACTTTTGGGACAGATTAACAAAATTGCCGTGCCACTGTTCATAAGGGGAGGTCCCAAAATGCCTATGTTACAAATGTGGCTACCAAACTCCCAAAAATAATTGGGTTACGAATGTGTGTTGTGCAGTTTGTATGCATGCTCATTGCTTCAACAATATTTCATATTGTCACTCCAGATTTTCAACATTACAATTTTTTTATGCCTCCTCATGAACAATACAGTTGTCATTCTCCACATTCTGCCCAAAAATGTGTTTTCGTCCCTCTGTTTCCAAATGGCACAGCCACTGTGCAAAACCACCTTTTGGCTAACAAAGTGATTGTGCTGCTTTTCATGAGGTGGCCTGACAAGCAGCCCATGCGGAAAATGTGGAGTGACTCTACCACCACACGCCTACGGTGTTAGGGTTTCCAACTGTAGCACCCCACCCGGTACAGACTGACAGGCATCTGGAGTGTGACTTAGGATCATCGGATGTAATGCTCATTCCATTCTACCCCCCAACCCCACCCTGCAGCCACTGACAGGTATCGTGGTGTGTCTTGCACTGTTCGGCCACAAAGTTCACCCCATGCTCCTATACTGTACCCATGTTAGCGTATTTTCTTATGGAATGGGGTAAGTATAATGCCCAAAGACCCCAAAGCACACCCCGACACTTGTCAGTGTCTACAGGGTAGGGTGAGGCTACAATGGCATGAACGTTATGGCTGATGACCCAAAGGCACACTCCAATGTCTGTTGCTCTCTACAGGGTGGGGGTGGGGTTGGCATCACTTTAATACTTCACTGCCATTCCTATTATGCATCTCTAGCTCCTGCACTGCCAATGCCAATGCCAGCGTGACAACATTCGGCATTGACAAATGCTTGTTTATGTAGCTAGGGTTCTAGTTTCAGTTTACAGTGCATTGTAAATGTGTGCACAGTGCCGGAATGCTGCCTCCTGTCTTAATGACTGAAGGATGCAATTAAACATTTTTGACATTGCATCCTTATTTTGTACATTTTGGGAGAGGTATGCATCAGTTGTTGTCATCTACTCTAAACAGAAAATCTGCCTAGTGTAATCACACACGCCCTCACCTCGTATCTGCATCCCTCACACATTCACATGGCCATTCACTGATATTTGTCGGTTAGATGACTTCTCACAGTAAATGAATGTTGCAGATAAGTGATTGTGTGACACAAGTTACTTGTCAGTATATAGTTCTTACTGTATGAAATAATACCAGATCAGGGAGTGTAAAATGGCCTTGTATCAGTAAACACATAACCCTCGGTTTGAGTTACTCTATGGAGAGGGCAGTGTAACACGAGGTTGCCCCCCCCCCACTCCCCCTCCATTAAGATATGTTGCACTGGGCAACATGGAATTATGCAGTTATGCAGCATTTGTTGTTCTAGGCAAAATAGTGCTAGTCAGGATTGTAATTAATAAAATTAAGATTTTTGTAGATTTTAATATTTTCTGATAATCTATCATTTACATGTTATGATCAGTCATATTTACTTTAGCCTGAGTGCTTAATTTTAAGGATGAACAGGCAGCATTAGGGCTGATAAGTGGAGTGCTCAGAGTGGTGCTGTATTTAAGATTGTGATGATGGCATTAAACACATGTCTGCCATATGTGCCTTCGGGTTTGGTTGACATTGTAATGTGTACGAACCCTCCAAACACCTCCCCCATCCACACACCAAAAACAAAGTCATGGAGCATTGCTTATGTAGTTTGTTGATGTCCACGGGGACCACAGGTATCCTTGGAAAACTGATATATGAAACAGCATCTGCTTATTGCACACATCTGTAGTAGGGACAGTGGCAGAGGTACAGGAAGGGATCACGTCCACACTCCGGTCCCTTCCTCCCCCTTCCCCTGCATTGGCAGCTGTGGGTCAAAATGGTAGCATTTGGGGCATGCAGTTCATGCCACTGCCTGGTGCCCAATGGCCGCAGGGTGCACCGGCCTGCACCGGCTGTCTTGACTTGGATTACGTTGAATTGGACTGATTATCAGACTGTGCCACCAATTTGTGTTATGTTCCTGCACAAACCAGTGACACTTTTACTACCTGACCAGTGGTGTTTTCAACCCAAGGACCATAAAAAACTATGTTCTATCCATAGTTCTAATTTTGGATCATACACATTGCTGGATTTATGTATTGTTGAGCCTCACATATGCCGCAGTGGTGGTGTGTGGGCGTATGAGCCTGATTTCAAGAGACGTAAAGGCATTATCTGTAAACTTTATATTGGGAAGCTTAGATGCCAGCTACATTTGTAGCTGAAGCAAGTGACTGTTAGGACACTTTGGGTTATAATTACGGGAGCTGTAAGAAAAAACATTTTCTGTCGAAGGTCACTTGTTTCCGGTGAGCACTGTGAAACTGATACAGAAGAACCTGTCTTGAATGTTTATTCACTGAGGAGATAAGCTATGGTTGTTTTTGACTGGGTGGTAGTGTTTTTTTTTCTTTTAATTTATTTTATCTTATCAGTCTATATGCATCTCCTTCATTTTCCATCACAACCCCCCCCTTCATGGGCATAACGCCATTTCTTTTTTGTTTCATGATCTGAGATAGTTCTACTTCTAGTGAACTGTTTTCAGATCAACTTGTTTGTTTTATGTTGCTGTGTATTAATAACCAAATTCTCCTACTGGTCCTTCGAACTGCAATGACATCTTTAATGTCACCCTGCACACACCTTCCCACACCATCCCACAAACAGCAGTAGGAACATTGATTTCACATATCATCTGTCAGATGGCCCACCCTCACGGTACAGTATCCTAATAGTACTGCATTTGGGTGCCCACATTAATGGTATTAGCACAATTTTAATGTGGGACAAGAACCTATAATCTTCTGTCCCAGGCAAAGATATGCTACCGGCTGTGCCATGCTGACACACAATGGACATTCCTTTTTGAGAGGACACACACACACACACACACACACACACACACACACACACATATATATGACTCTGTTTGGGTTTTTGTTTTATTGCAAGCTCTATGGGCAGTTTATGAAGTGTCAGCTATTTGAGAGTCTAGCAAGGCGTGCGTTCCTAAGAGATCCACTGCATGCTGATCTGTCTCTGATGCAGTTCTCTCCAACAATTTATTTGGACACAAAAACACTATCTTGACATGCACTTCTGACTGTGTTCTCATCCACGTGTCACAGCACAGTGCATTATAACTCTGATTTTTAATTCTGCCCTCTGTCAGAGACATAAACACACTCAAACCTTTACAGAAGGGAGTGAACAGGATGTCAGGCAGTTCCAGACAAATCAGACTTGTGTGAATATCCAAGTAGGTTTCCAATGCTTCCATGCTGTCATGCTAGGAGGCTACTGTTGCAATGTGAGAGCATGAAAATAATGTTGCAGACCTAAATGGGCATGTACAGTCACCAGAGCTAAAACAGACAAGGTTCTATTCAGTGGCCATTATTGAAATAGTACCTCTTATCCACACCTATGAGTATCCATTCTATGCAGTATATTTGTTGCCATGAAGCATGACACCAGCGTGTTGTGCCGAACACCACTCTCTGGCACCCCCCTACACACAACCACACAAACTTCATCCACTACAGGCTACACACCACTGCTGTTCCAAAATCACCCTCTACCACCCATTATGTATCACCTCACCCCAGTTACATGCTCTGGGTAGTGTTTTATTACTGCAACCATTATGGTGGAACCTAACACCAGGTAAAGATTTTTTACTTGCCTGCAAATAACCATCCAATCACTCCACTTTATTTTATAAGAAAAATTTATGGGGAATTGAGGTTAGGTGTCTCACAAATCCACAAAATATGACTGTAGGAGTGGAGAAAGTTAGTTTCTTATAATGGCGCCCAAGCACACCATACAACAAACTGTCTACACTCATGAAACCACCTAATCTGAAACATGATGACCACTGAAATCATCCTCATTTATAAAAATGCAACAAATATTAGTAAGTTACCAAACACTACCCACCAACAACGCTAAGTTGAAAATTAGTTGCACAATTGCAGAAAACAAATAAGCATTGAAACACCTAGCTGGGAATGATTATTTTAGCTTGGCTACCCCAACACGTGATGGCTGTTGCTTATTTGTGTTCTGATATCACTCAATCAAAAATAATTCTGATTTTTTTATTTTCATGATTTTGCCATATCACTTTCAAACATAACCAACTGGCTATTGCGATTTCAGTTCGTGCACATCTCATTCATACACCGGACTAGCTGTTTAGATTTCAGTGTGGTTAGGTTTCACAATGAACTCATCCAGTGACTGTCTGTGGCACTAAAGTAAACAACAGACTGATATTGCTGTTTTCATGTTGGCTATCTCCCAATATCAAATTCCAGGTTTGAATACTTTGAGGAAGCCAAACTAAAACATACAACATCGTACACTTATCCTTCTTCATTACACATTTTTTGTTTTGTTTTTACAGTAAAAAAATGTTGTCAAACACATAGCATGTAAAAAAATACTGTGGAAATTAAGCTTTTTTTTTTTAAACTTGCAGCACCACACAGAAACACACACTGAGTAGCTCCCTTCCTGATTCCCGATACAAGAAAACAGAGAAAAAAGAAGCATAACTAATACTTTGCCAGTATGCTGACGCTCTAAGCTCGAAAGTTATTCAAACACCATGACACATATGGTATTACTAGCAAAACTGTACAACACAGAAGTCTGCACAGCTTTTAACTGAGCTTCAAATGAAACCGGCAACAGCACTGAATGCAGGACAGAGACATAACAACTCTGCTCATCCATTCAGACAATCTCGTACATGCACAAAACTGTAGTAATAGCATTCAAACTTATGCCAAAAATGCTAAAAATGTTAATAAAGGACACTGAACTGTAGAGAAAATATGTTTATTTACATGTTGCAAGAGTAAACCAACACAAAAACATGAGAATGACTAATTCCTGTCTCCTTTAAACCTCTCAGACTGTTTTTTAAGCAGCAAGCAACCCTGCCCCAGCATATACTGCCTGCCGACACCTCACACACAGCCACAGACAACTGCCAATGTTATTTCCTTTTTTAAGTCCTGCAATCCTGCTAAGTTTATTTTTAAGTTTTTTTTTTTTTTCCAGTTAGGGTGGACACTTCTGGACAGGGGGACACATACCTCTCAATTGCTATGAATTTCACATAGTGTTAAGATTTTTACACTCAAATTTACCCTTGTTCCACAAAGGTTTACAGATGTTCTTAATAATATTAGAGCTATTTCTGGACACACAAACTATTAAACCATTGAACTAACTTAATAGAAATATTCCTTAACACTAAATACAGTATAATGGGCCCACTATTTGTATCGACATACAAACATATGAAAATGCTAGCAGAAAAAGGCCCATAGGTCTATCAAGTCTGCCTGTGTGTAACTCGTAGTATACCTTTACTGCAATTGCCCCCTCCATTCCCTTTCCATCATCCCCATCCCCGGCTTTTCCCTCCCTAGATTCTTAACTGTACTAACCTTCCCTTTGATTCTATCCCACCCCCTTTTAGAACTATCCATTGTCTTCAATGCTATCAGTTCTTCTAGCAGTCCATTCCACCCAGGCACAACCCTTTCTGTAAAATAGTGCCTCCTCATCTCCCGCCTGAATCTTTCTCCATCCAACTTCAGACTGTGCCCCCTCATGACCCTCCCTCCATTTAAGCAGAATAATCCCACCCATTTTAACCCTGTTATTGCCTTTTATGTATTTGAAAGTCTCTATCATGTCCCCCTCT
Source organism: Neoceratodus forsteri (assembly GCA_016271365.2). Classification (NCBI taxonomy): domain Eukaryota; kingdom Metazoa; phylum Chordata; order Ceratodontiformes; family Ceratodontidae; genus Neoceratodus; species Neoceratodus forsteri. The sequence goes on from CM057453.1 coordinate 706,304,973, forward strand.
CCCTTCTATCCTCCAGGGAATAAATGTTGAGCTCCCTCAATCCTTCCTCATAGAGGTTATCCTCCAGACCTAGGGTTATCTTTGTCACTTTACACTGCACCCCATCCAGTAATCTTATGTCCTTTGTAGGTAAGGGCACCAAAACTGAACACAGTACTCCAAGTGTGACCTCACCAATGATCTGCACAATGGCACGATAACCTCTTCCCTTCTAGAGGTGATACCCCTGGCAATGCACCCTAGCATTTGATTGGCCCTTGCTACCACCTTCCTGCACTGTGCCAATACTCTCATGTCCCCTGTGATTATTACCCCTAGATCCTTCTCTTCTCTTCTTCAGAAATAGATACCTGCACTCCCTACAGCCAATAGCTGGTCCTGGGGTTTGTGGCTCAGGGGTGCGTGACCTTGCACTTGTTAGTGTTAAACACCAACTGCCATACATCCAACTGGTGCTCGAGTTTTGCTAGATCCTCACAGAGTTCTTCCCTTCCTTCTTCACTGTCCACTGTTACACACATCTTTGTGTCGTCAGTGAACAGGCTGATCTTACTCTTGATCACTTCTGCTATGTTCCCGTTAAAGATGTTGAATTAAACATGGCCTAGCACAGAACCCTGTGGTACCCCACTGGTCATGAGTCTTGGCTTGGAAGTCTCTCCCCTTACAATTGCCCTCTGTTGTCTGTTTGCAGCCAGCTCCTAACCCACCCCACTAGTTTTTCCTCAGCCCTCAGGTTCCCCAACTTGCTCACCAGCCTTCCATGAAGCACTGAGTCGAAGGCCTTACTAAATCCCAGATACAGGACATCCACAGCATGGCCCCCATCAACTGCCCTTCTGACCCAATTGAAGAAGTCAATTAGGTTAGACTGACAGGATCTTCCCGAGATGAACACATGCTGCGTTTCGTCCTGGTGACCATTACTATCCAGAAAGATTATCAATCTCTCTTTAGAATGGTCTTCATTAACTTCCCCACAATGAAAGTTTAGCTAACTGATCTATGGTTACCCAGTTCGTCCCTGGAAACACTATTGTAGAGGAGCACTAGCGTACCATCCTCCAGTCCATGGGCACATTCCCTGTCTCCAGTGAGGTGTTAAACAGGTTTGTCAGTGGGACTGCAAAGTCCTCTGCCAACTTCTTCTGGACTCTTGGATGCACTTCATTAGGTCCTTGGGCCTTGTCCACCCACAAGGCTTTAAGGTCTTTTAGAACCCTTTCCTCCTGGTCTGTTACCTCTGTCCCTCCCCTGCCTGTTCTTCTTTTCCCTTGCAGTGTCAGTCCATCCTTTTCTTTAGTGCACACTGAACAGAAGTACTCATTGAGTGCCTCCGCCTAGTCTTCCCCATTTTCTGCCCAACCCTCCTCCTTCTTGATCCAGACAATCTCATCCTTAAAGCTCCACTTCTCTCTTATGTACTTGAAGAAATTATTTTCCCCCTCTCCGATCCCTTGAGCCAGTCGTAGTCCCCATGCAGCTTTAGCCATCCTGACTGCCCTACTCATCTCCCTGGATTTCTTTAATTACTCCTTGTCCTCCCCATACCCAGTTTTCTTGTTCCTGTTGAAGGGTCACTCTCTTCTCTCTCACTTTCTCTGCCACTTCCCTGCTAAGCCAGCTTGGTTGTTTAGACCTGGATGGCTTAGTCTGTCAGACCCCTCTTTATGATGGACCATTTCAATTCTGCATCCATCTCTGGGCAGACTGCAGCAAGATGCCACCTCAGGATGCTGCCCGTCCAGGCAAAATCTGCCTTACTGAAGTCTATTACTCTCATCCTGGTCCTGGCTGCTTCCTTGCCTGTGTGAAGGAAGAACCACACTGTGTGGTGGTTGCTGGCCACTAAAGGGACCTGTATGACTACATCTTGGACTTGGTTTCATTTGCCAACACAAGATCTAGTATGTTACCCTCCCTAGTGGGCTCTGTCAACCCTCGCACTAGGTAGCTGTCCTGGATAGCCTCCAGCAGTACCTGTTCTCTGGTGTTCGAGGTAACCATGGTGCTCCAGTCAATCCCAGATGGATTGAAGTCACCCACTATGACAGTACTTCCCCTGCCACTGACCTTTCTGATTTGCTCCCCCAACTTCGTCAGTTTCCCTCATTCTGTGAGGGTGGTCTGTACACCATCCCCAATCTAACCTTGTAGACATATTATTCTTTAAAATAAGACAGTGTTACATATTCGGGTCATTTGATCTGAATTTTGAAAGTCAGTGCTATGAAACTTTAATGCTGAGAGGTTGAGAGATATGGGAGGGCAGTAGAACAGGATGACTCTTTTTTTGCAATTAAGTAAACTTTATTAGGTATATGCAAAAAATAACACAAACACATGTGCCACACAATGAAGGGTCCAGCTAAACCACAAAACACCCTCCTTACCCACCCCTCCTCTAAAATATCAAACATGATACCAATGTTAGTGAAATATGATCGAAAACAATAATTTAGGCTTCTCCCAAAAAACTGACATACCTCCCCAAAGTCCCCCATTACATTAACATCATTTAATTGATGCAGAAATGGAGAAGTGAAAGTAAAAAAAAAAATCCTTACAGGAACTCTAAAAATTAATAGTGAGCTGATAAAATCAGACTCCTGTGGGGGTGAGATTTAATGTTGATCCAGCTATAACTATTCACCTTCCAGCTAAAAATTGCTTCAGAGGCTCCTGCAAAGCATAGAACCTTAATAAATTGTGGTTTTGTACACCAATGGCTTTTTCTGCATTCAATGCAGTAAACATATCTTGGAGCCATTCTCTCTTTGTCAGGAGAGAATCCTCAATCCACTGCCTCATTAACAGTAACTTGGCCACTGCAGATTTGAGAGCCATATATGCCTTGTGCTGAACTGAGTGAATATCTGTAACACAGCATTCTAATGAAAAATAAGTAATATGACCAAAGAAAGGAGAAAGAGTTTGTCAAATAGACTGCCTAAAGGAGGATACCTTTGGACAGGCCCATACCATATGGATCAAAGAACCCTCCTCCTCGTGGCACTTACAACATCTAGAGTCAGCCTTTCTGCCCATACGATACAGCCTAAGTGGAGTGTAATATAGGTTATGAAGAATATTAAATTGAACAAGTCATAGACTGTCTTGTTTAATAAATTTATATATGTCAGACCGTATTTGCTTCCTCTTAGCGGCATCATAGGTCAGATCAACAGCCAACTGTCAATAGTATGCACTAGGTAAACAAGGTCTCCAAAGCTGGGTCCCCAGCTCTTTATATAATTTTTATACTGGCCTACTCTGAAAAACCAAGGATGCCAAGGAAGAAAACCAGCTAAAGGCCTCCACTGACTACGGAGGTGTCCCCAAATGGGAATTGAGACAGTGTTTAATTTGTACATAATCAAAAGCCGGAAAAGCAGGGATGTGAAAAGTGTCTCTAAATTGAGGAAGGATCAAAAAGATGTCTCCCCTAACAAAGTCTATCAAGGATGAGACATTAAGACCCCTCCATACCGCTGACTGGATCATTTTATTGCCAATCAGTACATTTGGATTGAGGAAAAATGTCTGTCCCGAATCTTGCTTATTATTTAGTTTAAAGAAATGGCACAGCAACAGACGTGCTCTGATGGACCAACCAATTAGTGATTGTTTCAACTAGGTGGGAAGTTTATTGAAAGGAATGTAGAGAAGTGAGGGTAAGGCAATACGGCAGGAAGATGCTCTATAATTTTCAATAGTCAACCACACTTGAGATGAGGACCCCCAATCTGGGTTCCTCAACCATTGAAAGTATTTGCTACCATGTAAGGCGAAATAATAAAGGAGCAAATGTGGCACTTGTAAACCTCCTAGCTCTCTGGGCCTACATAATTTGTCTAACGCTCTCCTAGGATGTTTCCCTAGCCACAAAAAGGTAGACCAAATGGAACTGATTTTATGAAACCATTGCCTCGAAAGCGGGAGATTTAACATTGAGAGTGGGTACATAAAACAGGGAAATATAACCATTTTCAAAAGATTGACCCTGCCCCATAGGGTAAGGGGTTAAAGTTTCCACCAGAAAAGGTCCTGCTCTATGTGCATAACCACGGGATCTATATTTAAAATTTTCAGAGATTGTAAACTAGGGGTAAGTTCTATCCCCAGAAAGGAGATAGAGTGGGATGCCTTCTTAAGACTCAGCTCCTCAACTACTGCCCTTGAGCAGGAGCTCGACTAAGCTAGAACCGTGGTTTTATGCCAGATCAATTTATAACCAGCCAACACACTAAAGTCATCTATTATGTCCAATACCTTAGGGAGGGATTCACCCCAATTGGAAAGGTGTAACAATACATAATACATCATCCACAAACATGGACAATTTACATTCATGGGGCCCCAGACTAATGACCTTACTCCCGAAGAACCATTAATCTTCCTTGCCAGAGGTTCAGTATATAAATTGAAGAGTATAGGTGAAACGGGGCATCCCTGACGTGTCCCCCGAGTTAAGGAAAACAGCTGAGAGTGCCCCATTACACAAAATTTTCGCTGATGGACAAGTATACAATATTTTGATCCATTGGATGAATTCTGCTGGAATGCCAAACTGAGGCAACAAGTCAAACAAAACATTTCATGCCACTCTATCGAAAGCTTTCTCTGCGTCGAGATGAGCACCCCATCCATGCTCCTCTCTCCAGATGTGGAGAGCAGATGAAGAATCTTCCAAAAATGGTCACTAGAAAGTCTCCCTGCCACAAATCCCACCTGGTCAGGATCTAGATCTGCCCACACCTTTTTCAGTCCCAAGGCCAAAATACTAGTTAAAAGCTTAATATCTATGTTCAAAAGGGAGATGGGCCTGAAATTATCATGAAGAGTTGGATCTCTCCCTGGCTTTGATAATACTACTATATGAGCTTCAGAAAGGGCAGTTTCTCGAATGGCATGGGGGAAAAGGTAGTTGAAAAGGTCCCTCAAAAAAGGTACCAACTTGGATTTGAAAGTTTGATAAAAAAGAGAGGGAAAGCTGTCAGGGCCAGGGGCTTTATCAATGGAGAGATGGCCAATAACATCTATAACCTCCTTTATTTATATCTGACCCTTTAAAGTCAGCTGCTGGAAGTCCGACAGCTGAGGTAAATCCACTTTTGCAGGAATTCTGCTAATAAGGTTGAGTAACTATTTGCTGGGGTGGGGTGGGTGGGCAATGTATAAGGACTGGTAGAACTCCTTAAAAATATTGACAATTTTAGAGGAGTCTGAAGTTAGCAATCCAGAATCAGGGTTCACCAGACCTGTAACCCAGTGGGCCACTTTCTGCTGTTTCAACTTACTGGCCAGTAGTTTCCCTTCCTTCTCCCCCTGTCTTATGCAAGTGGCTTTCATCTGGGATGTGGAACATGTAACCCTGTCTAAGAGATATGCCAAATATGTAGTTCTCAGGGATTGGAGTTCAGACCAGAGGTGGTCCTCAGATTTTTTAGACAATTGGGATTCCAAATCTTTGATTCGGGAGAGCCATTCCTCAATTTGCTCATGAAGCTTTTGTTTTCTCACTGAGGTGAGCCTGATGAACTCACCTCACCAAATTGCATTTACTGACCCCCAAAGAACATCCTTAGGAGATACAGAATGGTAATTTTTGGTCCATGAGAGTAAAATAAACTTTTTCATATGTTCTACAGTGTAGCCATCTACCAGCAGCTGTGTATTAAAGGACCAAGTGCCAGCCCTAGGAGATTGCAGTGATAGAAAAAGGGTAATCTAAATAGGAGAGTAGTCTGATAGGACTCGAGCATATATACCTAAATTTTCCACCTCTTTCATACTAAAATTACTAATGAGAAAATAATTTATGCAGGAGTAAACTTTTATGTGAAGCAGAGTAAAAGGTGTACTCTTATTCATCCTGGTGAAGCAATTTCCATGGATCAACCAATCCCAAATCAGACATGAATTCCCATAACTCACATTGGGCTAGAGAAAGCCCTACATGGCTACAGTGAGATCTAGCCACATCATTAGAAAAAACAAGGTTGCCGGCCCGGTGGCGCTGAGGGTTGAGGCGCTGGATGCCACACCTCGCACCACGCTGGTGACCCAGGTTCGGGAATGAGCTCGGGTCACCGGGGGTCGGCCGGGGCAGAGAAGGATAGAGCACCCGACGGCAGCTCTCCTTCTCCAGGGGGGTCTGCAGGCTCCCGCTGAAATGCTACCGCCTAGGGGAGCCCGGGTGGATAGCGCAGTAGGTGGAGCAGCTGCAAGTAGATTGGGTAGATGTCGGCAGAGGGATGGAGCAGGGAGGTACATCTCAGTGTGCCTCCTGGCTCATAGCCCCTCATTGCACGCCGACATCGGGGGAAAGAAACTGGGAAAAACCACCTTGGTTTCTCCTAGGTGAAGGCACCTCACCGGCAAGGTCTCCAGGCTCGTCGAACAGACTCTGCTGCACCGACCTCACTAATTAAGAGTGCTGGTTTGGGGAGATAAGGGGCATTCCTCCTCACCCCTACCCAGGGGGTATACCGGGGGTAAGATTGTGTGTGGTGTCGGGTGCTCTAGGAGCAGATCTCGATTGGGAGAGAGGCCTGCGGGTGGTAGGATGCCGGAGAGAGTGGAGAAGGGAGGCAAGCAGAAGTATAAATACCTAGTTAAAAAAAAAAGAAAAAACAAGGTTCCAATCCCCCCTTCCAAGATGCATGGCATGTCTCAGAAAGAGGTTAAAATGGTAGCCAAAGGGGGAAGAAAGAGGGCATGTCCATGTTCGGGCTTTATATGGAACCAATAACTGCCTCAATATTGGCTATCAGTCCAAATATAATAATATAATGGCCTTCCGCATCATGCCACTCCTTTTTCAGAGAAAACAGGACTGTCTTACTGATTAGTATCGCCACTCCTCCATGCCTGGCACTAGACCCTGCAGCAAAAATATAACCCACCCATAGTTTCTGTAATTTGCTCAGTTGGTCTGCTGGAATATGCATTTCCTGCAGCATTACAATATGAGGATGATAACGATTCAAATGTCTAAGAAGACAATATTTTTTTTGCTTTATCCATCCCCCATTTAACATTCCAGGATACAATATTCCAACTCCCTATTTGACCAAAAAGAAAGTGTTGCCCTGGAACACAAATCCTGCATCACCAAATCTTATGCACTACCCCCTCACCACCCATGCTCCCCTCAAACCAATACCCACTCCATCCCCCTGTTACTGGCATTAATGTCTTATCTCCCCTTCTCCCCAACCCCCCCAGCCAACTTACCATTTGGGCCATGTGCCCACTCCTGCACATCTAGTCCATGACACCTGAGGAGGAGCCAGCTCTACTGAAATCACTGGCCTCACAAAAACGGTACTTCTTTCCCACTACTGTCTTCCTAACTGTCTCCCTCCACTCCATCCCAAGAAAGAGCCCTGGGGGAGGGTAACATCACAATGAACAAATTCTAGAATCCTCATCTCAAGTTAAAGAGAACTGGCATGTGTGGCAGTATTATACCCCCAGTTCTATATAATAGGTACACAAAACAAAATAAGTATCCCTTTATTCACTGCCACCTGGCCTGTAAAAATGGAAATAAAAATAAACTGCAAACCTCCCTCAACAGCCAAAGACCAAGTTACATAAAAAATATGATATTGGTGGGATCCTTAGGAAAATCTAAAGGCATATCTATTGATCTCTGACCAAAAAGATCTGAATTGAACCCAAGGGTGCTGACGCTCTATAGGGCTCTTTCCATCCTCTATTGCACAAGCCCAATGAAGAAAAGGAACCCAGAAGGAATAGAACTACTGTAGAATTGCCGCTTCACTGCCCCATCCAAAAAACTCTGTCCTGGCACCCCATACCTAAACCTGCCTTCCATGCCCAGCTCTCTCTACAAAGATGAATAATTATAGTATCTCCTGCCATCCTCCTTAGGAAATAGTTTTTCTAGAAAGAAAAACTAACATAGTTCCCCCTTTCAATGAAATACTGTAAGTACCAGATAATGTTTATAACAGACCAGATATCAACTACCAACCAGAACAATGTTAGTAAATACAACTAAGCTACTGTATATAGCTAATAAGTCATAATGACTTCCAGAGCCAGTGTCCCCAACTCAAATGTACTGGGTCCCTGTAAAATAAAAACTTAAATTATAAAACATGAAGGTCACTATTGTGCAGTACATTAAGGCAGTCTGTCCACACTCAGCCTGGTATAGCATTCCAGGTTGGGAACGCTAGACCAAAAATCAGATCGACTTAAAGCAATAGTCCAAAAAAGAAAGCAACTGCATGTGGCTTAACTGTAGAGGAACTGAATTAAAATACAGCTTTTTTTAACTATTTAACTAAAATATCTCTTTGGTGGCAAACTATGCACATCTAAAACAAAACCCAGGCTTTAATGTCACTACTACTATGATCCATAAATTCGGGCCCCCGTCAAGGTCTTGGGACCCACATCCTCCAGCAGGCATCCGTTGTTTATCCAATGTAGTGTAATTAAGATCAATAAACTGTGAAAGAGTCCAACCATCAAAGAATGTGAAGTTAAAAACCAAGAACAGAAGTCCTGAAGGGAAAGCATTCTGAAGCATGCAGGATGAGAGCAGCATGAGGTCCACATATGGCAGAAGAATCTAGAAGGATCTCGACCGAACCACGCCGAGGATTTCTGCCTTTATAACCAAAACTCCACCACTTCAAGGGCATCGCAAATTAACTTATAAAGAGGCGGTGCCCAACTAAATTAAAGTATAATCATGAGTTCCAGGGTTCATCGGGACCTTTAGCCATCTCGACTTCCAACTATAGACTTTCTGTATGATCAACATCACCCAGTATTCAGCATTGCCAAAGATAAAAAAGTAATTTAGAAACCGCTCCAGTATTAACCAAAGATAACTCAATATAAATCCAGCCGGTGGCTCAAAAGTGTACAAACCATGAAAATAAGTAGCAAGGTATGTTGCTGACCTTGTAACTGATTCCTGTTCAAGCTATCCTTCACCTACCTTTCCCGAAGAGGTCTGGTAGCAGCTTATCCAGTTCTGCTGCCGCTTGAGAGGCCGAGTCGAACCGATGTGCCTTCTATGCTATAGTGACTTCCAGACGGGCAGGGTAAAGCATACAATGTTTTATTTTCACAGCCCACAGCTTGGACTGCAAGGGCCAGAATGTAGCTCACTCCTGCCTGACTTTTAAGGTGAGATCTGGGACCAAACAAATCCACTTCCCATCCCATTCCAGCTTTTCAGTGTTGTATGCCACCCTTAAAAGATGGTCCCTGTCCAAATAATGCAGGACTTTAAATATAATAGGACACGGTGGTTCTCCTGAGGCTGGCTTTGGGTGGATAGAATGATGTGCACTCTTAATAATACTGTATATGTAGTACCATGAGGGGAAGATTCAGCTATATGAGTACATAGTTTCTGTAGGAAGGGTATGGATGCTGGGCCCTCTTCACCATTGGGGAGCCCCAGGAGGACAATATTATTCCTCCTGGAGTATCCCTCTAATCATCTGTCTTCTCTTTGGGTCTATGTGATCACGGCAAATGCCTAAAGGCGATCGCCATTATCAATCAGTCAGAGTGTCGAACACATTTTCGGCACTCTGACAACCCTGGTGCACCAGCACAATGGCGCCAGGACATATTTTTACTACTTTCTGTGGGGGGGGCTGTGCCCACCCCCCCACTGCGAGGCTTCACCCCCACACACTCTACTTAAGGATTCTCAACTACAGGGGAGGCTCTATGTCGGGGTGAAAGTAGTAAAAATAAAAGGTTCGGGCAGGTGCAATAAAAATCGTACAGTGCCGAACCAGAACCTGAAGTACCTCAGCCAACCCAACCATTGCCCAATCCCTGATGCCACACTACAGCTCGACCGATGACCACAGCACCACCCCCACAGCCTCTCCACCCCCAGCCCATGCTCGCCGTGCTCGCTCCCACCCCCCCGTGCGTACATATAGCAACATCCTGTCGCTTAGTTCACCCACCCCCATCCAGTCACCCTACCCATCTGTCGCTGTGAGTGGATTGCATGAGGAAGATGTCACCATAACGAATGGCGCCCTTCATCATGAGCCCACTTCACAGGTTACCCTTCTCTTTGAGTTTCTTGATGGTGCCGTGAAGAGTTATCATCACTGGCTCAAGTTTGCAGAGCCTATCTTCAGTCAAAGAAATCTGTATCTCTAAGTCTGCAATTCTCTGGGCCAGCTCCAAAAAAGTAGGTTTCCAGTCTCTGAATTCAGCAATTAAAGTAAACAGTGCTGATTTGATGGTTTGTATTTTAGTATACATTTGCTCCAGGGTGATCAAGAAAGGCACAACTGAGGCCATGTCAGTTGAGGAGCTGCTTATGGGGGTCCGCTTTGCTTCTAGTTCTACTGTGGCCTCGTGTTCTCCATCTGAATCCTCAGGTAAAAATCCCATATCCTGGGGTTGCTCCACCATCTCTGTTGCCATAATGATTGTTGAGAAATTATATCAGTTATCATGGCCAGATTAATGGATGTGGGGGCCCTACTCCAAGTCATATTTTGTGGCCCAGGGGGCCCCTAAATGCCAACATTCCACTTTTCTGTAGTAACGACCAGGGTACTCAGGCAGGATGTGGTTTATAATGCTATGTGTTATGCCACATGACTTGACAGATCACATGCTCTTGATTATAAACAACACAATTCAGAAAGACCAATTACAGCACAAAGAAATATTTTATCAGAACAATACTAACATTTTGTAAATTTTCACTTTTTAGTTACCTTTAACATGTCTGTTTTTTCCCTTGCCACTACTGTACCTTGTAACTATTTTTGTTATTAATAATGATGGATTCTCTTTTCTTCCTCTTTTTTCCCTCCCCTGAGACACACCTGGACATTAGACTTCCATTAGTGTGCCCTGCCTTCCCAGATATCAAATTCAAATTCCACATAAATTAATAAAAATGGGGATTGTAGCTGCCATGATCTCCCTGCACATGCCTCTTTGAATACCTATTCTCTCTGCCAAAACAAAAAAACTAAAGCATGTATTGAAGCAGTTAGTGGGGCTCACAGCTCCCTCCCATTATTTCCTCACTCAAGACTCCTTCAAGCTCCAAACCTGAGACATGCTCAAGCTCCTTGCCTCTGCAATGCATCTGCCACAATCACCCTCTGTGCAGCTATCTTTGTCCTCAATTCTGTCTGTTCTCCCACTGTTTCCTCTCCTCCATCTCCATTGTCATTTATAGTTTTGTTGTCAACCTAAAAGTTGCTTTGCTGCCAATGCTGAGTTGCCACATCCTTGCCCCCACTTCAAGTCATTGATGCCAAAGCAGCTAAACAGAGCTATGCCAAAAAGACTGAGCCTTAAGAACCCTGCAGGACCTGCAGGTGTTGACTGCAGTCACTTCAGAAATTAAGTTTCCTAGAGCAACCTGCTGCAACTTCCCAGTAATGTATATGACTCAAATCAAACCAAGACAAAACTGTGCCAGCAAGAGCAAGTCCCACAAGTTAGTTCTCCTCAGGTGACTTATTAGCATCTCATGGTCCACTTAGTGCCAAACTCAAATCTTATTAAAGACTCAGTACACTACTCAGGTTACTGAACACTCACAGACAGACCATGACCAGAGGCAGCCACAGCTTAGTTTGTTTCTCCAGTGCAACAACGCTAGTTATTTCTGCAGCACAAATGACTTGGACACTGCAGCACACAGATAACTAGTCAGCACAACATACCTGGTGTGTCCTGACTGATGTGAATGTGACTTTGATGAGTCCAGTCAGTCCTCTTGATTGTTTTCTTAAGATCACACAGGCAGTGGTGACACGACTGAGCCTTGCAGCGTGGCCCAGCATGGGAGGACTACTCATAGTCACAGCAGGACCAAAGGCCAAAATAGCAGCAGCACTGACTGACCCTGGCTAGTGGCTACACTAAAAACACCAGTAGCATGTGACGCTGCACTGAAGCCAAATCTGACTCTGGGTGACCCCCCGTGGCCTGCTCAGACTCTCTCTCTCTCTACTTTTGTGTCTTTAGACAGAGACTCTTCTTCTTTGATAGACGAGACCAACCACTGGCACCGACGACTGACTGCCACAGCTCTCTCTCTCTTTCTCCTCCTCTACTCCTCATTACTGCCCAGCCACATGTCCTGATGCCATGCACATGCACACACTGATTCCCACTCCCCAGTAGCCACACCTCCAGAGGACATCTGATGGACATGATTGGTTGTGTGTAGTGGGGTCAGGGTGGATCAGAGGTGAAGCTGGAGCAGCCGTCAGAGAAACTGAGAGGCTCACTTGCTCAGAGTAGCTGTGGGGGGGGGGTCATCATTCACCAGGCTGACTCAGTGAGGTGGGGGGGCTGACTGACTCCAAGGAGGGGGCTGCTTTTTGGGCAATTAGGCCCGTCAGTGGTTGTCCAGTACAGCCAGAATTAAAGAAAGTAGCTGTAAATAAGTTAACAGTGGGGGCCCTCCTGAACCTTGGGGGCCCTGCGCCATGGCGTAATTAGCATACAGGTTAATCCAGCCATGTCAGTTATAAAGGTAACGTTATAGTTTAAAATGCACCCAAAGTTTAAAAACGGGAAGATTTTAAACATATTTTCAATGGAGCTCCTCCAGAGTGCAGCTTACTTCTCAGAAGGCATCGCATGACTCCAGAACAGGAGGACTCTAACAGCGTGTCAGTCAGCAAACACTGATAAGTTCAGACAGCAGCCCTTCCCCTTTCCCCACAGCACACAATCTCACACTGAGTCAACAGTCAAAAAAACTCTGACCAACTAAGCCTTTTTAGTTCCATCTCTATGCCTAAGTGACTTAAAATAAGTCTAACTAGATCTATTTTTGTTTTTCTTCTTTAAGATTTGATTTTGAATCAGATCACTGTCCACAGGCATATTCACTTTCGGAGGCTGACAGACTCGCTGTAGCACACATGAATGTTCACTCAAGTGTGATAGAGTGGAGTGAACGTTGATGCATCACTTGTAGTCAGGTAAGCAGTCTGCATCGCATGACTCATCCCTTCACACTTGTTCGATCATGTGGATGTGGGGCAGAGTCTGGAGGATCAGTGACATTCACCTTGGAAGGTTGGACTACGTTGAGACTAGTGGTGGGTGAAGTGGCCTCAATTCGCTCCGTGAAGTGATTCGTGGAGTGAAGGTGAATTTGGGAAGTGCTCCATGGCACGAAGCAGAGTACTTTATGTCATAATGGGTAATGTGAAGTCCATCGAAAACAATGACTTTGCATTACTCGGCCTTCCCCAAACCACTACTCCACAAATTTTAAGGCAAAGTACATTGCAAGCAATGTACTTCACCTCACTTAGTCTTATTTTAAGCTCCAAAGGCGAATTTTGCAGTGATTCATGGGATTTCAGGTCACATGGGCTCTAGATTGTTCTGCACAGCCTCAGTTCGGGGTAGTGTGTGTAGGAAGCTGTAGGAGACAGTCTGCATTGAGAGCTCTCTGCAATTCAAACCTTCTGAAAGCTGTTAAAAAAGCCTTTTTGACTAATTTATTTTTGCTGAAACTTTAGTTCATCGATTGTAGGAAACCCTCCTGTGCTCATATCGTAGAGCGTTTATTGTATGTGTGTGGATTTTAAATGTTAATGTACAACATTCAGTCTGCGTACTGAGAGACAGTGGAAGTGTGCTTTGGGGAGGGGTGTATCTGTGGTGTACATAGACTTAAGTTGTAGGAATAGGGAGTTCTTTGTTTTTTGGTTATATTTTTCTTGTATAACTGACTGTATTAAAATACACACAGTAATATTTTCAGTAATTGTTGACATCATTTTGCTGATTGTGTGTGTTAAGGACCTGGTGAAGCAGTGCATAATTTCAGGTTGTTTAAAATATGTGGTATATTACTGAAGTTTTCAATTTGCTACGCATTACTTGTAGGCAAATTGTGTGTGTTTGTGAGTGTGTGTGGTGCATGATATCAAATAATACACCTTTTATTGTGCCACAGTGTAATTGCAGGCACAGCAGTGTGAACCTGCTATCCACTGCACCTGCAGTTTTGACTGCCGTAATCTGCAGTCAGTGCTCCCCCCTCCCACTGGTAAAAGGTATTCTTTTCCAGATTGGATTGTTTGTGAATTGAGAGCACCAATGATTAGTTAAGGTGTTGTTGAACTTGTTGTGACTTTGCGTCTGTATCTCTTGTTGAAGCCACAGTTGTTTTTTTGGCTTCACATCCAGCGTCCCCCACCCCCCATCTCCCACCCAGAGTGAATGTTCCAAAATCTAAATTTGTTTAGAATATTCTTGTTGATCCTCCAAAATGCCCACAAAGAGATATGCAAGCAAAGCTGTTTCTCGCCATGGCACTGCTGCCAGTGGTAAGATTGCGAGCTTGGTAGTACGTAGTCGCAGAAGTACATTGCTGATGTGAGGAAAGGTATTTCTCCTTCAAGGCTTTTTACAGCACAGTCAGCAGCTTCACTTAAAGTTGGAGGAGATGATGTTGTCCCAGCTGGTGGTGATAGTGCAGTTCCTTTCGGTGGTATGAGTATTGCTGCCTCAAGTTCCACTTCTGACCAGTTTACCGTGTCCAAAAATATCATGAAGTAGGAAGCAGTGCCAGTGAGTGACAGTGTAGATGATGTCATACTCCCCAGTAACATCCCAGTAACTGAACATGAGGATTCTGATCATCATGTCAATGAAAGCACACAATGTCACATTTTTCCACCACAGTTCAGGTCACTCATTTGCCATGCAGTGATTCACAGTGTGGTGAAGAAATATCAGGTGATGATGGTGTTGATGATGAATCTGATGATGATGATGTTGCTGTGGTTACAACATGCAGTCCACATGCTAGCATCCAAGCAGAAGATGTGGATGATGTTGATGAATATGATGATGATGTCAGTGACCCCTGCTAGGAACTACAGAAAAAAGAAATTCAAGGTGGCTGTTTCTGAGTCTGTTGGCATTACTCCCCAGTAAAAAGTTGTGATTTACCAGTTTCAGTTGATAATGATGATGACCCAGTAATAATGATAAGTAGTCGTGGTGGTCAGTTGCAGTCCAAGTGTGTCCTGCCTGAAAAATAATGAAGCACACCCCCCACTTCATCGCTTAAAAAACTAGAGTCCAATAAGCAGCATCAGGGACATGTTAAAACTAGAGCATCACAATCCCTTGTTTGGGATTTTTTGTGCAAGATGCAAATGATGAGTCAGTTGCAATCTGCCAGGTGCGTGTGAGGGCGAGGTAAAATGAGGTGCCATCTGGGCACAGGTGACAGCATGCACATCTTAAGAATAGGCACATAGCACTGTGGACCTAACACAAGATGGCAGCTAATACCTATACCACAGTGGGGTGTCCACCCTTGTCATCAACCATAATGAGCATGTTATCCCTTCCATGACTGTAACATCAAATAGAAAATTAAATGTGTGCAGTAGTGATGAAATAACAGTAGATGATTACCACAGGCATGTTGAGGTGGAAGAGCATAATGATTTTAAAATGTACAGTGGTGGTGAGAGTAGCAGTTTTGGTGGTGGTGGTGGTGGTCAATGCAGTATGTCTAGTGCAAGTGGTGCATCAACCCCTGTTGGTAAATGTGGGAAAATAACTGCATTTCTGGGTTTGTCATCACCTGTGCAATTGTCTTCATCACACGTCCACACTCCACCCCCTGGGATGCGTAGAGCAGAACCATTTGTCATCACACCTCGTGTAAAATGTTTAAGTCAGCCCACGTTACAGAGTTTTTTTACACATAAGCTGAAGTACCCACCCATTCATAGAGTGTCACATGAACTTAATGCTGCTGTAGCTGAAATGCTGGCAATTGATCTTTTGCCCTTCTCCTCTGTGGAGAATTCTGGGTTCTGGCAGTTTGTGGCACATGCCTGTCCTAAATTAAAAGTCCCATCCAGGACATACTTTTCCACCCATGCTGTCCCCGAATTGTACCGTACTGTGTCCAATTCTGTAGGACATGCCCTTCAACATTTCTCCGCTCCATTCATCGATTCAAGTATGGATATGTGGACAAGTGGCAAAACAGTGGGGAGTTCATATTTGTGTATAACTGCACATTGGGTGCAGGTGCTGGGTGTTGTTTGTGCTGTTGGTAGTGTGAATAATCAGTGTAGTAAGGTGGAGTGTCGTGGTAGCAATCTTCCAGGAATTTGACAGGATGCAATGATTGCTATGCACAATGTGACCTGTTCACACACTGGTGAAAACATGTTGGACTTGGTTCTGACTGAAATTAACAAGTGGCTGAACCCCCTGTCTCTGAGAGCTGGGTTCATAGCAAGTAACAATGGGTCAAATGTGGTGAAATGCATCACGAATGGTGTGTTTTTTGGGTCCCATGCATAGCCCACTGTTTAAATCTTGTGGTGCAGGAGTTTCTGCAGCACCCTGATATAAAGGAAATGCTGATAGTTGCATGCTGTATCTGTTCTCAATGTTCACGCTTTGCAAAGGCCCGTGATCAGCTTCAGCAGTTGCAGATCTGAAACAGCCTCCTGCAGCACTGCCTGAAGCTGGAAGTTGTCACCCAGTGGAACTCCACTTTATACATGGCAGAGAGGTTGTATGAACAGTACAAAGCCATCTCAGAATATCTTGTCATGCACACTGGCCGTGACAGTTCCGGGGCCTCCATGTCTATGATGACTGAACAGTGGCGCCTCATGGACTCTATAATAACAATCTTGAGGCCTTTTGAACATGCCACACAGGCAGTGAGTGGCGAGTCTGCCTCCATTAGCCAATCAATTCCACTACTGTGGGTGCTGAGGCAGGCAATGGTGAATGTACAGCATAGTCTTGATGTTGCCGGACACAGTGCAAGCAGTGTGTTGCTGAAACACATGCTGACAGTATTCGACCAGAATTATCACATCCTGAGCATTCAGCGTAGTGACAGCTTTGCAACAGCAACAATGCTGGACCCACAAGACAAACGTGGAATTGCCTCAGTACTGGAGGGTGGACCTGAACAGGTAAAAACTATTAAAAACTATTAGTAGGCAACTGGTGCTCTTGGTTCATGGGGCACAGAAGTCACATGCCAAGGTCAGCAAACCTCAGCAGCATAATCAGGTAGAAGGTGAATCTGGAGGAGTAGTATCAAGAATATCCTGTAAGGGGAAGGGGACTGCAGTTCCATGTGATCTGTCATCAAAAGCGGTTAGCATTAACCCACTTTGGGAGGCTGTCACAAGTGGAGATTTGTGACATAAATGATTCTGGAGAAGTGGATGAAGCATCAACCACTGGACTTGGTGCAGCACAGCGAATGGTTGAGTCACATTTGTCTGAAAACAGGCATCTGTCAATCACTGATTATCTCCTTTTCCACTCCAGTATAAAAGGAGATCACTGATGATCTCCTTTTATACTGGAGTGGAAAGGTCAGTGAATGGCCAGAGCTGACCGCTGTGGCACTGAAGTACCTGACATGCCTACCTTCCAGTGTGAGTGTCGAGACGGTATTCAGCTCAGCAGGTGCAATAGCTTGGGATCATCATACAAACCTGTGTCCTGCAAATGTCAGTTTGCTGACATTCATAAAAATGAATGGGAGGCACATACCAGCTCAGACTGCAACCTCGGTATTCATACCCCATAGAAAGGGGCCATCCTGGTGGCACTGGCAGCATGGAATGGCCTACTATTGATGTAGATGATAACATAATGGAGAAAGAATTTCCCAGTGGTCAGAATTCAGACATAGAAGACTGCGAGGGTGGTGATGAATGATGATGAGGTTAATGTTGACAAGTTTTAGCTTAAGTGGTTAAAAGGCTGTCACATTTCTTGTATGATACATGTTTTCTTTTTCATAAAGTTAAATCAGTGTCCCACTCATAGTGACTCAAATTCCATATGTCACATCACATTTATAACACAGAGCACAGTATATCCTGGATCCTGGACTACCACCACCATAAGACCGCTGTCACCTGTTCACCACTGCCACCATAGGGAATGTGACCGTGTGTCCCCCTGGACTACCACCACCATAAGACTGCTGCTTGCCACTGCCACCGTAGGGAACGTGACCATCTGCCCCCTGGACTACCACCACCATAAGACCGCTGTTTGCCACTGCCACCATAAGGAATGTGACCGTGTGTCCCCATGGACTACCACCACCATAAGACCACTGTTTGCCACTGCCATCATAGGGAATGTGACCGTGTGTCCCCCTGGACTACCAACACCACCATAAAACCGCTGTTCACCACTGCTACCATAGGGAATGTGATTGTGTGTCCCCCTGGACTACCTTTATCATAAGACCACTGTTAGCCATTGCCACCATGACCAGATGCAGGAAGATGTGAGAGGAAATGTCATCATGTGCCACAGCTATGACCACCACCACCCACCACCACCATTGTGACAATGTTTTCCAATACATGTCTTGACCATGCCAAGGCAAAGGAAGTCAAACAGGAGACCACATCCATCAGCCACAGGCACAAGGCTTCTTACTATTAAAACTATAAAGTGAGTATGTGTACTAATGTTTTTCATGCTATTCAACTTCCTTTAGCTGTGTGTTTTGTTTTCCGTTGCTTTTCTGAGCTGCAATGCTCAAATACATATGGTCAGCTTATTTTGTTTTTTTACATGTTAACAACAAATGACTCTCCGCTGAAGGTCTGTATCAATGGTACAGCAGCAGTACTGTCTACAGGAACCTATGGGATATCCATTTCCAATCCATAGTGGCAAATATATCAATTTTATTTCATCTGTTCCTTTTTTTTTCATAAGAATGAAAACAATCCCACTGATGATTCATAAACTAGGTGACATGTAGGTCACAAATAATATTCCAGCAACATATAGTATCATGCACCATATTCCAGATTTGCAGCTGTGCAGCCATGGCAGTGTTGAAAAAGTTGGACCCAGGTTGTGTTACTTGACAAGATGTGGTTTTAAAATGAAACTTGAGTTGAGACACAGGGACACTGACATTTGTTACAGCCTGGTACTAAATTAAACTGTGATCTGATGACTGCAGTGGGACAGCTTGCTATCTGTGTTAATCCAGATACCTGTGTTGGAACAGCCATGGCTTAAACATGATGTCTTACTGCTGCAATCAAGTTGTAATAAGTTCTTCATTTCTTTTTTTAGGAAACTTCCAGATGGACACAAGACAGTTGCATTTTGGAGATGAAGAAAAATTCTGGGGACTCTGTGTGAACACTGTGCACATGCGTGACTATGCAATACATTCTGGGGGACTTTGCATGTGGTACAGCACTCCCATTTCACTTCGTCAGCACTTGGGAATTTTCTGCACACTAGACAGTTGCATTTTGGGGATGCAGAAAAATTCTGGGGACTCTGCATGAACACTGTGCGCGTGAGTGACTGCACAATACATTCTGGGGGACATGGACATTTTCTGGACACGAGACAGTTGCATTTTGTGTGTTTTGAGCACATAATGTCATAATTAAATTATAAATTAAAGCAGCAGTGCAACAATCTGGTAAAAATTTTTACCTATACTTTTTTATGCTATTTTAGATTGCCAGCCACTTACCTCCTGACTTGTATGATACCCTTCTTTTCACAATTTGTGTCTGCTTTATTACTTTTTGCCATGTCTGGAAAAATTAAATGAGCACTCCTTTTAATATGGCTCAGACCAAGTTTTCACCAGTATTTGCAGCTGTGTTTGAAAAAATATTGTTCTGTGAAGTCAGAAAACACTGCCTGCTGCATAATTGTTAATTTTAGTCACAACAGAAGTGAAATATAAACAACTGATGGACAAAAACAACAGAAAATACTGTTGAAGACCTGATCCACACCATATTAAAAGGAGAGCTCCTTTTATTATTTCAGACATGAAAAAAGTACTAAAGCAGACTCAAATACTAGAAAGAATGGCACCATACAAGTCAGGAGGTAAGTAAAGTGGCAAAGTAAAATAGCACAAAAAAGTAGAGGTCAAAATTGTCACCAGATTGTTGCACTGCTGCTTTAATATCTATTTCAAAAAATTAATTTTTCTGGAGCCTCAGTAATGTTTACTTTGTGTTGGGACTCGTGAAGTGTTTGTCCAAAAGCAGGACTGAGAAGTGCAAGCATGCTGTGCTAAACTGCATGTGTGCCATCAGTGTTCTTTCCAGTGTGTGCAGACATTGTCCAGCTTCGTGCAAACATATATATGGTGTGACTTGTTGCAGTATCTAAAGAATAAAGATAAGAAAGAATATATGACGTATATTTTATTTGTACCATCAGCACTGGCTGAGTAAGTCATATGATATTTTTTCAGTGGTCTTGGGCCACTGTGCACCTCAGTCACTCACAGTACACACATGACTTTGTGGAGATAATAGCACAAAAAACACAGGCTCTTCTAAAAGTCATGTGTGCAGTATGTGACTAAAGTGCACTCTGGCTAGACACCTCTGAAAAAATATCATATCACTTAGTCCACTGCTGATGATGGTGACAATGAAATATACATTATGGGCCAGATATTCAAAAGGGTTGCACCATGCGCAATAGGGTTGCACCTGCGCAAGTCCAAACTTGCTCCATTCTGCGATATTCAGCAGGAGGCAGTTGCACCACAGAAAACATGCTGAGCAACAGCGCAATGCAAATGAATGCATGCTGAACTGGAGGGGTAGGAACCATGCATAAACTGCACAGCCCGATATTCAGCCGGGCTGTGCAGAGTTGTGCAGGCGCAACCCCCAACCTGTGCCTGCAGGATTTTGAGCCAAAAAAAAAGGCTTAAGTCGAGGGCCACCCACAGGTGAGCTGCTGTATTGCAGGGTGCAACACAGCAGCTGCCACCTGTGGCTTGCCCCCAACCCAGTCCCTGTGCCCCCCCGCAGCCTGATTGCGGGCATAGTGTACTCCCCCACCAGCCCGATCACGGGCATCAATGTGGCTCCCCTCCTCCTCCCGTTCATATCCCTGGTGGTCCAGTGGACTGAAATGCCCGATCGTGGGTGGTATGTATAATAATTCCCACCCCCCTCCTGTTCACATCCCGGGTGGTCCAGTGGACCGAAATGCTCGATCGCGGGTGGTATGTGTGATAAAAACCACCCCCCTGAACATAGCCCTGGTGGTTAGTGTCCCCACCCTACCCACCCACTAGCCCCACCACCCGCTCCCCGGCGGCTGGCAGGTGGCAGCATCCACCGCCTGCCACCCGCCCCCACCGACTGACTGCCCAGTAGGGCTGCACGCCCATTGGTGCAGAGCAAGAGCCAATGGGCGTGCAGCCCATACCCTACATGACAGTCCAGATTTGTGAATGACACAATCTGGACTGTCATTCTGCTTAACCTGAGGCTATGTTCGGGTGGTTTTATCACACATACTGCCCACGATCGAGCATTTCGTTCCACTGGACCACCAGGGATGTGAACGGGAGGGGGATGGGAATTATTATACATACCGCCCGCGATCGGGCATTTCGGTCCACTGGACCACCAGGGATGTGAACGGGAGGGGGGTGGAAATTATTATACATACCACCTGCGATCAGGCATTTTGGTCCAGTGGACCACCAGGGATATGTACGGGAGGAGGGTGGGGAGCCACATTGATGCCCACGATTGGGCTGGTGGGGAGTACACTATGCCCATGATTGGGCTGCAGGGGGACGTCGGTCCCCGACGGCTGCTGCCTGGCAGGGTGCCAGGTGCAAGTCCTCGGGGATCGGTGCACCTACATGCTAATGGCATGTAAATGGGGACATAATCACATGCAAATGGCCCCCCCATGCCTTGCATGAATTATAGCCCCATTTGTATGTCACCTTTTGAATATCGTGATTTTGCGCATGGCGCAATGGTACTTGCGCCACCGCAAGTTGAATGCTCCACTCTGTCAACTTGCGGTGGAGCAAGTTCCACTGAGCCATGCACAGTGGCTGTGGCTGGGGGGTGATATTCAAAGGAGTTGCTCAATAGCACAACTCCTTTGAATATCGCCCAGGACACACCCCTGCACAACTATTTTGCGCAGCTCAAGGGCTTGCGCCTATGAATGGCGCAGTTTGAATATCCAGCCCTATATATTCTTATCTCTATTCTTTATACCATAAACACTGCAACAAGTCAGCATATATATGTTTGCAAGAAGCTGGACAATGTTTGAAGTCACACACACACAGGAAACAACACTGATAGCACACATGCAATTTAGCACATTATACTTGCACTGCTCAGTCCTGCTTTTCCCCAACCACTCCATAACAGAAAGTAAACATTACTGCGGCACTGGATTATAATAACAGGGCAATAAGGAGCACATATGTATGTATGTGTATGTATATATTTAAACTACTACTGTGACCTTCCCTCTCTCTGTTATTAAACAAAAGACAAAACAGTACAGTGGTGTGGAGGGGGAGGTGTGCTGCAAAAAATAAGCTAATGGGGGACCCCTGCTGATCCAGAAGCAGATGGAGCATTGACATAATCTGTAACTGGTGTCACTCTATCTGCTCCAACTGCTGCTGGACAGCACCCACCCTCTCATTATTTCTTCCACTGTGGCCCACAATAGCGCAATGTCTGCCTGAGTTGTAGGCATTGTGGGGTCCACTGGTGGTGGTACACCAGGTAGAGGTGGTGGTGAGGGTGGTGCTGGTGGCAGTGGTGGAGCAGCTGTTGCTGCTGTGGCCCTCCTCCTGCTGCGGCAATGCACAACAACAGCACCCTCTGCCACTGCCACAGAAGGAGGCCTGGCCTGTTTTGTGGCAGCCTGACACTCTACCGTGTGGTGGTTCAATATATGGGTGCGCTGGCCCCCAGTCCCCAGATGTGTCCCCCAGGGGCAATGGTGCATCTGCACCCCACAATATCTGCATACAACAAGGCTGCTGTCCCCCCCGATGCAGTTGAAAAACTGCCAAACTGGGGAGCTGCAGGTGGGGACCAGGTATGGGAGGGTCAGATGCAGTGCTGGCAGCATGGTCACAGTGGAGCTCGATGTGCTGATCTGGAGGTGGTGCTGCTGGTGCTCCTGCAGCTGCCACTGGTGGTGATGGTGGACTTGGTGGTCGTGGTGGTGCTGCTGCTTCCGGGGGGGGGGACCAAAAACTTTTGAGCAGTCCATCACCCGGCCACACTCCCCACATGTGCACACTCCTCCCCGACTGCCAGCAATGCTGCCACGTGGCTCCACTGCCCCTGTCACAGTCCCACGCATTCCCTCCGAGTCCTGACTTGGACGGTCCAGATCCTGTCCCTGCTCTATTTCAAAAGAATCCCTCCTTCTCCCTCTGCTTAGCAACGTCGTCACCAATGACTTCACACACACTACACATCACAGAACACACATTCACACAACACAGGCACACACACACACACACACACAACACAACTTCTAAAACAAAGAAATCAGTCATCTCACCACAAGAAAAAATGAACTGCCAAAACAGTACAACAACAAAAAAAAAACTAAACAATGACCTTTTAAAAAAGCTTTTGGGTTTGATCACGTTTAACAACAACAATACTCTCTACTCTCCCCTTACAAAATGCCTCCTCTCTGTTATTCAGCACATGAGAAAGTGAAAGTATCTGCTTGTATGACTCACTTCCTTCCTGCCTGGCTAAAGCATGTGACTTACAATACTGTAAGCCATGTGATGTGTGGGGGACTGTCTATAGTGTTGTCACTTTGCCTTACTTCACGTTAAGGTGGAATGACAATGCAAAGTCACAATAACATGGCAAAGTGAGCACTTTACAATGGTCACTTCACATAGCATTATGACAACTTGAAGCGGCCACTTTGCATACATTTCACCAGCAGATTTTAATTTTGCTACATGTCTAGTTGAGACTGGTTTGACTACATTGAGACTTGAATTGGGTAGTATGAGAGGGCTAAATGATGCAGGTGACTGGAGGCAAGCTGACATTGTAGTGAAGATGTGGCAGAGCTTCAGGGTCTGACAGTTGGGTAGAGGCAGCTATGAGAAGTGGAGACAGAGGCTAAAAGTACTGTGAGTGACAAATGGCTGTATTTTAAAGGGAATTAGGAGAATAAGATGGTCTGATGTTTGCGGGTGCCCAACTGATCTTTGTGGGTGCTGAAGCACCAGAACACTTCTGCTGTCAGTGTCCCTGGTGTTCTGGATCACTGTTTGTGAACTGGGACAATGTCATCCCTCTTCCATAAGGTAGGCATTGTGCCAGTGCAGAGGGATAAATTAATAATTTTGTCAGAGGGACGGCAATTTCTTCTATAATCTGTTTTACTGTGCCCATGTCTATACTGTCTGGTCCAATTGTAGTCCTGCTGTTTATCTTTTGGAGATATTTCAACTGGGAATTTTAAAGAGATATTTTTAAAATAAAAACTTGAGGGCTGTTTTGGTTGAGTTCTTTGATTCATCAGGTGATACAGATTCAAATCAGGTAACTCCATTAGTAAATGCTTATAATCACTGAAATAGCTATTAAAGCATTCAGCATTATAAATGTCCTCAGTCAATATTTCAACATTTTTACTAAGGTTTTAGTAATAAATTTATTATCCACATTTGCTAAATTTCTTACTGATTTCCAGAAATCTGCAGACTCCCTCTTTATTGAGCTCTGCTTCTTCTTAAAATGCTCTGTTTTAGACATTTTTATCATAAATTTACATCTGTTTATTTTAGTCTTATAACTTATTAATAGTCTAGCATCCCCTGTGACCTTCCAGTACAGATGAGCAAAATTAGCAAATTCTGAATTTGTGGAATTTTCATGAAATTCTGTAAAATGTGTCATTTTTTGGATTTTTCCAAAATTCCTAAATTGGCTATGACTCAGTCATTGTTGCAGCTAGACAGTTTTGGTCTGTATATTGTCTGGTATGGGCCTTAAAAGTGTGTTAAGTCTCATAACATTTGAATGAAGGGTGGAGAAGGTATAGGGGCTCAACATCTGACAATTTAATATTCATGTGAACATTTCAGAAAATATGTCTATGCCTACAACTTAGCCACATTTGGAGCAAGAATTGATAACTTAGATGCACACTTTCTTGGAAGAGTCATAGAAACTGCTAAATAGAGTAGTGTCTATGTAAATTGTAAGTTTTATCCATGACCTGCCTCCCGACATGACTTCCCGGACAAGCTTCCGAACCTGAGTCGTCAGCATGGCAGCATGATGCTCTGATGCTGGGCCATGGGGGTTGCCATAAAGACTAACATTTAGGGTCAATGAACCTTACAACCAGGGCCAGATTATTCATACGGCAGAAGGAGCAGTTTGCCCTGGGCCCCCTAGTTTGAGGGGCCACTGAGTTTCTTTTTCTTTTTTTATTCTTCCCTGACCCCTGTAATTTCTCACTTACACTGTGACTAAACCTCAGCGGGGTGGTGGGTTGATTGCCCATGGCACACCATTTGCCCTGTCGGCACCATCCTGAAACAACTTGCCATTTGCTGCATCTTTGTTTGCATTGTATTTTTCTGTTTTAATGTATTTTTGTAATTTGTACAGCGCTTTGATATTTTTGAATCGCACTGTTAAGATAAAGATTATTATTATTATTGTTTCCCTACAGATGTTCTCTGTGACTGAAGCACAACATTCGCCCTTCTAGCCAATTGCAGGGCTCCAATGTGGTCCAATGTTGATGTTTACACCTCCACTCATGCGGACCTGAACTTTTTTGTCCCTCTGTCCCTCATGTCCATGCGTGGTCCCATCACATCATGTGATGTAATAGTACTGGATGTTAGAACATTGTCGCCACACCACCAGATTCATTCCCTCTCAAGCGAGCCACTGAATCCTGTTGTCATCATTGATAGACTGTCCGCATCACTTGCTGCGCCTGCCAGGCAGACCCACTGTCTGGCCATTGACTCTGTCTCCAAAATCTGTAATTTACAAAATAGAAAAAAAAGCAGCTTCAATCAGCTAAGCTCAAGGCAGTGCAGAATGTGGGAGGTCTGCCTCTGGACTCAGTCTGAGTAGAAGAGACTGAGAGGGTCCTCATTGACTGTTGATGAGTCGTCAAGGACAGTTTTACACAGTCAGTCATTGGAGCAGGAGGTGGCAAGGTGCGTGAGCAATCTAGCAAAATAGAGCAGACCCAATCCAGCCAGCCCAGACCACCAGTGCCTAGTTACTTTCTTAATCTTGACTTTAGCAGGTAAAAAAAATAATTATGCAGCTGATGAACTACTGAATGTTTTTATGTTTGTTGTTTTAAAAAATTTTTAATGATGTGACTAAGGATCATAGTCAAGTCCACTGTGTACAAGTGTATTTTATACTACTGTATATACATAGTATAAACTCAACAGTAATATGCTGTTTAGAGATTGTAGCAGCAGTGATGGTTTCAAATCCCAGAGAGTTGGGCCAAATTAATTCTAAAGATGGGAAATAGATCATTTTAGAGGGCGAGAGCCTTAATAGTATGTTTGACCATGGATCCTATCACATGAAGGAGTAATAATAGTGAAAAAATATATATTGCAAGGGGGAGATATGTGATCATGAATTGTGGGTTAATGTTTTATATCACCACTCTCTGGGTCCTGCACCTTAGCCACTTTTCCACCCATCCTGTCTTCTCTCAAACCCTGAGATCCATCAGCTTACTGATTAAACTCTTGTAGGGCACAGAGTCAAAGGCTTTGCTGATGTCCAGGTAAATGATGTCCACCACATCTCCCTCATACACTGTTTTAGTGACTCAGAAAAGAAGTAAATCAGAGTAGTTTGATGCAGCCTCCTCCCATGAACCACTGCTGCCTCACATGATGTAGACCATGCACATCTAGATACACTACCAATCTTTCCTTTAGTATGGTCTCCATGAGTTTGCACATGACTAAGGACAGACTTACTGATCTGTAATTCCCTGGGTCATCATTGGGACCACTCTTATGGAGGGGCACTACATGTGCTATTCTGAAGTCCTGTGGTACCACACCTGACTCCAGTGACTATTGAAGAGGCCATTCAATAGCTCTGCGAGGTCCTCCACCTGTTCCCTCAGCATCCTTTGGTGTATGCCAATTGAACCTGGGTATTTATAGAAATATAGAAACATAGAAGCCGTCAGCAGAAAAGGATCTCCTGGCTAACCAAATCTGCCCTATGGTCACTGCTGACTGTGCTAGTGTAGACCCTAATTGATTTCAGACCTTAACCCCCCCCACCAGCCCAGTTATCAAGGTCCTATTGTGTTTAGTCCATGCAAGTTTGAAACCTCTTACCCACTAGCAATGCTAGCAGCACTGTCCTCACCTTGTTCACCTCTAGCACTACATCTGTGCTCAAGAACTGGGATCCAAAGGTACATGCTAATCTACTAAACTGTTTATGTTGATGTGCCCCCCCACCCCAGGTTGGAGACTTTGGGGGCCAGGATTGTCCACCACACACTCACAGGGAAGGCAATTTGGGCAGTGAGATATTGATGTGGAGGGGGTCAGTAAAGCATGGCTGTGCTTGAGTGCTGACATTTAGTGTGAATGTACTCCAGCCATCCAACTTCAAACAATAACCTTCTATTTCCACTCCAAGAATGGCATTCTGTGTAACTAGAAACCCCTTCAAATGCATTTTAAGGCATCAAAAATCATTCAGCTTTTGGGGACCTAGGTGGCCTCTGAACCCCCAGCCTATTGGTTAAATCACAGGAGACCCCACGTTCAAAATTGCCCAGGGCAGCACAACTTGTTAATCTGGTCCTGCTTACAACATTGATGATATTCCATTCTCTAGCTTTAAATTTATAGGGGCTTAAAGTGCAGTAGTTTATGTAATTGTGAAATGTAATTTTAAAATCTCCAAAGGTTTGGAGGCTTATAAGCTAGAGATCTGAAATGTGGTACATATTTCTCCGGGGCATTGGAAAAGTCACCATACTAACGTTGGTGCAACGTGGAGAAATACTTTAAATTAGATAGATAGAAATAACTGAAATCACAATTTTGGCAAAATTTCACAAACCTTTCACAGAAAATTCATGCTATTTCATGGAAACAAAATCAGCATTTCATCAGCATTCCACTGGCAAAAGATAAATTTCACCTACTGTAGCTCTACCCTCCAGGCTTTCCAATCCTGGTTCCTGTCTTTCATTATACTGAGAAGCTGTGCAACTGTGGTGGTGGAGTTATAGCTTCTGTTCTTCCAGGCAGCATCCAGGGAGGTGATGAAGGGGCAGGCAGTAGCAGTAATTGCTAAAATAGGAGGAGGAGGAGGAGGACTGTAAAGGTATGTGTATCAGTGGTGGAGTTGACAGTAGTAGCAGATGATTTGGCAAGTTATTTTCCAAAATTTCTGGTGATCTCTATTTGTGAGATTTTCTGCAGCACAGGAAGTCCAAGAGATATTTTTTTCTCTAGAAATCTATAGAAAATCTCAAGTCATAACTTGCAGAATCAACTGCTGCCACTGTATTCTTTGTTCACCTCGGCAGCAGTACCCACAGAGGTGATGGTAGAAGCAATAGAAAAGAATGAGGAGGATTCTATACAACTGTGGAGCCCATCAGGATGCAACACAATACTGGAAATTTCTGCAGTAGAGATACTGCAAGCTAAGCATTTTCAATGGCAGTTAATTCCTTTTGTTATTTAAGAAGGGGTGACTCTGCATTGCATCCTGGCAGGCTCCACTGTATGTGAATGCAGTAGAGGATATGTATCTTCTGTTCTTCTGAGAAGCACACAAGGAGAAGGTGAAGGATGATGCATCAGCAGCGACAATAGAGGAGAATGATTAAATACTTTGTGAATGTAGAGGCAGAGTTGTATCTTTTGGTTTTCTGAGTAGTATCACCCAAGGAAGAGGTGGAGGATGATGCAGCAGCAGCAGCATATATGAACATACGAACATACGAAGAAGCCAGTAGAAGAAGGCCATTTGGTCTATCAAGTCTGCTCATATTACAGGGTCTACAGTTTGAGCTATGTCCCTGCCCTCCCTTCCCACGCCTCTCATCCTCCCTACCCATGAACCTTACTTTCCCCCCTATGCCTATCCCAGCCTCTCTTAAAGCTGCCCACTGTCTTCAATGAGATAACCTCTTCTGGCAATGCATTCCAAGTGTCCACCACCCTCTCTGTGAAGAAGTGCTTCCTGACCTCCCTTCTAATCCTCCCCCACAACTTAAGACTTTGCCCCCTGGTGTTATGGTTGCCACTCAGCTTAAACAGACTCTCCTTATCAGCCTTATTTATCCCTTTCAAGAACTTGAAGGTCCCAATCATGTCCCCTCTCTTCTGTCTTCCAAGGAGTACATGTTCAGTGTCCTCAACCTCTCCTCATATGCCTTACCCTGCTGACCCACTGTCATCTTTGTAGCCCTCCTCTGAACCTTCTCCAGCAGCATGCAATAAAGCTATAAGCAGCAATAAAGAAGCACGATTAAATACTAAGTGAATGCAGAGGCAGAGCTGTATCTTTTGGTTTTCTTTGCAGTATCACCCAAGGAGGAGATGGAGGCGGTTGCAGAAGCAGCAGCAAAGGACCGATGATGGGTGACTGGAGACTTGTGAAGAGAAATGAAGGAATGATTAAGAAATACATACCTAATGATCCTTGTTTTGTTCTGCCTGAGTGAAGTCCATCCACCTGTGATAAGACAAAAGTACATTCAAATATGATATTTACAGTCTCTGTACTGATGGCCATGCTTTGACTACAGAATGATATAGTACATGTGCCTTAGGGGACAAGGGCCCCATACGGGGGCACCCAGGAGGAGGTGGCAACAGATGAGATGTGATGGGAAACTGGTGACCTCTGAAGAGAAGTGCAGAACAGATTAAGACAAACATTACTTACTACTCTCATTTTGTTCTGTCAGGTTCTAGTACAGTCACCTGCAAACAGAAATAAGAATTGGCAACAGCTAACAATGGCTACTTTTCAGTAGTCTTGTTTTCATTTAGGCCCTGCTTTTACTCATTTTTAAAAGTGCATTCATGCATAATTGACAAGCTCAGATGCAACATCTCATTTTCAGTGGGGGCCTGATTTCACCCATTTTCGTAGTGCATTTGCATTGGGTCCAGTAGACATACTATGTTATTTTCACTCCTGTTGCTTTTAACATTTGTTATGTTGTATTTACTCAGGATATCTCAGCCAAGATGCAGTACCTTATTCTTAGTGTGGTCCACCTTTCATCCGTTTGCACCCTGTATTTGTGCTGGTTAACCCAGCAGAGATGCAATACCTGTGGTCCTACTCTTAACATTTCCATACTGTATTTACTCATTATAGTCCACCCCACATAAGACGCATCATCTCATTTTTGTGCGGTCCTGTATTTACCATGGATAGCCCGCTCATCTAAGATTTCAGTACAACTCATTTTCAGAAGGATTGTGATGTTACCCAATTTTAAAATGTATTTATCCAGGATAGCTTAGATGGGATGCAACATCTCATATCTTGTTTTTATTGAAGTGTGTTTAGATCACTATTTCTCCTCACCAGCTTCCAGGTCCTCCTTCCATCTTCCCAAGCCCTTCTGCCTGCTATAGTAGTTCATTGAGGGTCCATCCCAACACCAACTTCTGCTCAACAACCTCTCAAGACTCCCATACAAAAACCCACATTTGTCTCCTGCTGAGTGGACCCCATAAGGCCCCAAGTCTGGAAGAGAATTCACATTATATGGTCAAGGTCCAGGAGGAGGAGCTGGTGATGCATCTGATGATGTAACAGTGACCTACTTTTTTGTTCGGGGTTAGGTAGCTTTATCTGCCTGGGGCTGCTGGTTATTTTATTCCACTTAAGTCCTCCATTATTCCCTCCCATGTTCATAAGGAA
The DNA here is from genome assembly GCA_016271365.2 of Neoceratodus forsteri. NCBI lineage: Eukaryota > Metazoa > Chordata > Ceratodontiformes > Ceratodontidae > Neoceratodus > Neoceratodus forsteri. The sequence continues at coordinate 706,335,773 of CM057453.1, forward strand.
CAACACACCTGAGTGCCTATTAGAGACATCAAAATGGGAGTGAGTTTCAGCCTACCTTTGGAACGTCTATGCTGGAACTGCTTTGGGTGTATGACACCTCCATGTTACTCACCAGGCAAGCAGGTATGTGCCAGTATAAGTGTTCTGCAGAAGGGCCATGTATTCCTTCCCACAAGACAGGTCCTCCCCCTGGGCCACCAGGAGCCAGCTCTGCTTCAGAAGCAAGACAAATGCCAGAACCCTATCTTGCTGGTCAGCACCAGACATCTCAGGCCAGAGCACAAACCTGGGCTATCTGGATGGCAAGCAGTATCACTACTGCTGCACAACTTAGTGGCCACCTTTCACCAATTTCTATATTGTATTTACCTATGGGTGCCATGCCCAGGTGAGATGCAATATCTCTTTCTTAGTGGGTTGCTGCTTCTATTCATTTTTGCACTGTAGTTTTTCCAGGTTAGTTTATCAGAGATGCAATATATCTTTTTGCTTTGGGATCTGAATTTTATTAACTTTTACCAAAGATAGGCCATATGAGATGCAACATTCTTTTTTCAGTGTAGTCATGCTGTCATCCATTTTTTTCATTATTTACCAGGGACAGCCCAGCAGAAATGAAACGTCTTATTTATAGTAGAGTCCTGCTTTTACCCTTTTTTTATTTATGTTTATTCAGTTTTTGCTGACTGTTACTCCAGCTTATCCTTGTATTAAGCTGCAAACATTCAAAAATAATGATTGCTATAACAGGTGGGCTTTTCACAAAACATGTAGTTGATTCAAGAATGGCAAGCTTTCCTTTGTACCTAAATGATCCATAATGCATACACATTAAGCCTTATACCTTCAATGCAAGGGGTCAAGTGCACCATTGCAACTACAGCATTCTGTGACTGACTTTATTTAAATGAACCCCCTATTGAAAAACGTCTCAGATTGTCCTGCTATCAAAGCTTCCGCAAGGAAACAAATACAGTCGTCCCTCGATATAATGAATGATTTGGGAGCCATTCTGAGCATTCATTATAGTAACTGAGTTTCTTACATTGAGGGATGCCAGAATGCAATTGTAATGATCACAAAACTCGTACATTAGTAAAAGTACAGTACTTCAGTTGCTCAGAAAAGTAGTTGATTTAATCATTTATTTAAACATTTGTGCATTAAAAAACATCTGCTTAATGTAGAATCAGAACTTTATAATCAATGTACAATCAGTACTTTAATTAAATAGAAAAGAATCCTGTGGAGGACTTAAAGCAATTCTCATTGCTGTGAATATCACGGGCAAATTGACTCACTTTCTCCTGGAGAATAGAACCGGAGATAGGAACTCCACTTGCGTGCTGCTGTGTAAACCACAGTTGGGTAGCACGATCAATTTTGGGCTCGTCAGCCTTACGAAGCTTCTTATGCTGCAGCCCCTCAATATTCGTGCACGCAACAACAAAGTCATGGAGAGATGCTTCTTGTTTGCGCCAAGTGCATATTGTAGATTTAGAAAAGCCTACCTCCTGTGACAGTTTAGCTAGACTCTCCCCAGCCTTGAGCCTGCTCAAGATCTTCAGTTTAGTCTCCACAGAATATCCTGAGTGTTTCATTCCAGTGGTCCAGGAGCATGACGTTAAAGGTAAACAGGTACACAGGGGACTACTGTAACTGTCTTCAGGTGTCTACAGGTGAGGGGCCTTTATACTGCTCGCTGTACCGCAAACTGATAAAACTGTTGAATAACATTACAGTACTAAACTCGGAGCACCTGATTACAATTACATAACAAACTCAAGATGGTGTCATGATGGGATCCAACACCTGAGTTCGTTATAAGTGATAATTCATAATAATGGGGGTCGTTATAACGGGGGACAACTGTATGCTTACTGCAGACATATTATTGATAGGTAGTGTCAAGCCTAAGGGCCTAAAAATAGTCAAATATCAGCTAGTGATTACCATACTTTGTTTTTTGGGGGTTTTCTTTTCTTTAATAGAGGTAGGCAAGGGAGCAAAACATTTTCATTTTCACATGCAACCAGTCAGAAAAAAGGAAACATACAAATACATATATTACAATAATATCGGAAACATTAAAAAAATTGCAGGGGTAGCATAAATATCTTTATCAAATGGGCAAGACAAATCCAGTGATCTGATTGGACAATAGCTGTCCAGACCTGTGTGGTAATTGATCAATAACTGCATGGGTCTGGAAAGTGCCTTGCAAGTCATGGAACTAAACTGCTTTGGAATTCTCAGTAACTGTGACATTTGGGGACAAACAAAAAAAAAAGTCTCAACAAATAACATGAGTTACTTGCGTGCCAGCCAGTTTGACCACTCTGATGGGCAAACCCAGGTCTTTGGTGTGAGAACTGATCTGGCAGTGATGAAGATTTATGTATGCTTAATTTAAAGATTTATTTAATCTTGTTATTTTTTTATAATTTTGGTGTCATTTTATAAATGCAGTACCACTTTTCAGGGCTTACAGTTATTTTGTAATTACTGCACTCCCCCCCTCCCACTGTGGTTGAAGGGCACTCGGCTAATGTCTTATGCCTCCAACCCATGAAGTAGGCAGATGTGGTAATTATCCAATAACTGCATATCTTGTCATGTGTTATTACTTACTTCGAAAATGGGTAGGAAATTTGCTGCATCCTGATTAGCTGTGAGGGTTTGGAACCCAGTGCCTTATGGAGTGACAACCTTAGGGTCAGGAACCCTTCAGAAAACCAGGACACAGCACACCTACAGTAGATATCCTTGTCTCCCAAAAATGTTTTGAAAAAATTATTTCTGGAAGCCATGTTTGCAAGGTAGTGCACCTCAACACCCCTGCTATGCTGTTAATCATAGATCTACATTTTTACCACATCTAAAAAAATCTCCCATCCATCAACAAACTAATATAACCAAATAAATAAATAAAACATTTAAACCATATGGTTACATGTTTGTGTCTCTTCTTTCTCTCTTTTTGTTTTACAGGCCTCCAATCCTCACTGTAGATTTGACTTCATTTGATATCATATTACAGGCCAGACAGTCTATTCCAACTCCTCTCCCCTCACTCTGTGAATCTGTATCTGTCTGCTCCCTCCCTCATTGTCTTGCCCACTCATTCAATGGCCTACCTTCTCCACTGCTTTGAATGTTTTTAAAACATTTATAATTTGTGCCCCAAACTTATGGGCACTGAAACAATTGCTGTCATCGGTATCCAAGACAGCCCCACACTGACTCATATTTTCCAGTGGCCAGTCGCACAGCACTCTTTCTCTCTCAAACACTGTGCAGGTTGCCGACCACAGTCACTCAAAATTGTATCTGTGCTGCACTCCTTTCCTCAGAGCCAGAAGTGTAAGTGATTACTTTAATGTCTCTCCCCAATCCGGCAATACCTGTCTCTCCCCAATCCAGTGATGCCAAACATAGTCAGGCAGCAGAGGGTGAAAATGACTTGGGAACCCCAGCATTTCTCTTCTTCTCAGGCTGAACAAGGGCTGAAAGAAATGAATTTTATCTTTATCCTCACTCCACAGAAACTGACACAGGTGGTGGCGGGTGAGAGTGCCCAAAAAGTATTCCCCTCTTGGCTATGCATATCTTTGCTCCTTAGAGCTGCAACTAAAGAAAAAAGTAGATAGCCAAAGCTGAAATAACATTTTAATAAAAAATTATATCAATCTCTATTCTCTAACCTTTAGATGAAATACAGAGTGCAGCTCATTCTTTTCCTAGACTACCTCGTAATCACAACAGCGACACATAGTGGCATAAAACTGCAGGGACTTTCTTCATTTTTTAATGTAAAATGAAGATGTTAAAATTGTTTTTTTCTCTTGTTTATTCCTTATTCTTTCTCTTTTTTATGGAGACCCATTTTACATGTGCAATAATACACTCTGGGTGGGAGTTTTCATGGGTTAATGCACTTCCAGGTGCTGAAGACACTCTGCGCAAGTGCCAAGTGTCTCACTTTGCACCTGGGCATGCATTAACCCAGGGCTATCACCACCTTGTTGTGTCCAATTGCTTATGTAGTAAGCATAAATATAAATAGAAAAGAATAGACATCCTTGATGAGTGCAAACAAAACAATTATGTACTGTAAGATGAACTTAGGCTTGTTCTTAAAAGTAGAAGGCCCGCTGCAGGCTGAGACATCAAAGGGTAAATTATTGTTCAGTTTTGTTGCTCTGGATAAAAGTGAGTTTTGCCCCAGAGCAGTGTAAAAATGGAGTTTTAAAAGTTAATATACTGTCTTGAAAATAACACAGTTTTATAAAAACTGACTGGAGAAGATAATTGAAGTGCCAGTGATGACACTCTCAATCACTGGAACCTCTTTCACACTGTGGCCTATCAAAATTTTAGCCTTACAATATTTTAACCCCATATCCATTGACAAGAGCTTTTCAGAAGAGGGTAATGGATGCTCTTTACCTTCCAACCCCTTTAGTATTTTTATCAGTTTTATATTGTTATGTCTAGACCAATCTTTGTGGTCTGTAAATTTTCTCATTAAGTATTGCAAATGGGCCATGTGATTTGAGACTGTCTGTAAGAAAGATGTAGCCACATCTTCCAGTGAGCTTACCCTCTCCTCAATTTCCCCAGTCTGAATACTCAGGGCTTTCATTTTTCACTAAGAACTGAGACTGAGTTGGCAGGATACATCAGAGTGACATTTTGAGAACCAAATCCCTTTTGTATATCCACTCTTATTTTGTCCTTGACTTTAGCTAGGAGAGCAAGTTTATTTCTGTCATGTTTGGTGGTGCTGCACCCTTTGAAGTTGCTGGTCTGTCTGACAGTTGCTTGAAAGTGTCAGTAGCAGCTGAGGGAATACAAGGTTATACAAATGGGGGGCACACACACACACACACACACACACACACACACACACACACACACACACAATTCAGCAAATTAACAATGCTTTAATTCGAGACCAAAGGCCTGGTAGCTAGAAGGCAAGAAGTGGTTAGACTGTTGTAGGTCACTTTGAGCACTCCCACCCTATAGCAATGCACCCTGAGAGCCACTGTACTATAGGTCAGTACCCAACCTCTCAGAATATGCACAGTCTATTAACCTCCCGCTCAATCAAGGGACACAAAAACATGAACTATACTACACAGGGTGTAGTAAACTCTTCAATAGGTATTCATAGTAAACAAACAATTTCAAGTATGTAACAAGAACCAATGACTCTGGGTGCCCAGGAATTTCACCAGAGTCCTGGTGCAGGCCTAGTAGCTATGCTGCCCAGGTTCTTTTGGTGGTGCATGTGCTGAAAATTACCAAGCTTGCAAAATAATCCCTGAACAGTTCATATTGTGCTAGCACTATTTAAAGAACTTGAAATCCCACAGGAAAATGTTTGAAACATAACTGTAATCCAAATGAAGTAACAGTAATCCAAAATTTTATAACTACAAAGATCCCAGCCACCTATACCAACACTCATGTGACTTACAGATACATCAGTTCAATTGAGACAGGGGACAGCACACAGCAACAGGGTGAGATGCAGTCAGGAACAGGGTCCAGTGGCCGGGGGATGAAGCACTTCTGATCCCCTCAGACATTCTGCAATAGTACAGCCACTTTGGCTCCCAGCTCTCAGGATACAGCCTTTCTAGCTCAACTCTCATGATACAGGAGCACTATGCAGTGGCTTCTTGGTTCCCAAGGAGCCCAGACCCCAGGAGGGACCCCCTTGGTCTGACTCCTTTCCAGATCAAGAGTACCATGTACTCAGAGCATATGCCCCTTGGATCCCTATTTCCTTGACACCCCCCCACTATATAAGGGCTATCAGGCCCATTACCTGGCTCTGGAGCAACCTGGGTAGGATGCATGTCTCATTTCTGATTGGTACAGCTCAGCAGCTTCTGTAGGCAGCAATGGCCCACACTCTCATTAATTTCTTCCCACAGTGGCTCATCTGGCACAGTCTCTGAATGATTTAAGCATGGTATAAGGCCCACAGTGAATTTACTGCAAGAACCCTGGTGAGGGCTTGCATGACTGTTGGCCTGGCTTGGCCTCTCACTTGGTTTCACCAGCAGCAGGTTTGAACACCTCAGTATCCATCTCAGACTCCCATGAGCTCTTCCAAATCACAGAAAAGTGTTTCCCTCTATTAAGTGTCTCATTGGACAGACAGGGATGTCCATCAGTTTTTCTGCTCTTTCCTGTCCTCTGATTGGCCCTCATAGCCCACCAGTCCATTAGGGAGGGTCTGATTGCATCATCCTCCCCACAGTTCCCTGCTTCCGTCTTTAGGCTTCCTAGCCCTCTGATTGTCTGACTGGTGGGGTCATGGAGCAAAAAAATGGCTGCTCACATGCTCTGATAGAGTCTTGTGCTCCAAACTCCATTATATCTATCTATTTATCTATATATATAGTGTGTTGGCCCCCCCTTGAGTGTGCAGCAGCCCTCATTTGCTGCTATCTGGTCAGACCACTGAGAGAGAGTGTGTGTGTGTGTGTGTGTGTGTGTGTGTGTGGTCTGTGGTTGCTGGCCACAATCTGTAAGCATGGAGCAATGGGGAGGAGCCCCTTGTAACACATGCTCCCACTCCTCGTGATAGTGGCAGAATGTCCCTTTGGAGCATTGTGGTGCTGAAAAATGGGTGGCATCCTGGTTTGGTTTCTTGGTTCTCACTGCCAGGTTCAGGGGACTCAGATCTGTACAGTGGCCACAGTCACAAGGACAGAGGAAGCAGGAGACACAGTGGATCAAAGGCAGCAAGACTTTTATTGACACACACATGGTTGAGCAGATAGCTGTCAGAAAGTTCCACAGCAGCAGTTATATGCAGTTTTTGGAGGTGGCAAGTGCAGTTCAAGTAAGCCCTCCTCCAGCATGGGGGTTACACTCTCCCCTGGGTCATGAACTGCCATCCTGGCAGTTCTTTAAGTTCCATTCAGTGCACATCTGAAAGACAGAAAAGAGGCAACAACAAAAACCAACAGTTCTACCTAGGCAAAAGTTTACCAGCTAGGCTATTCTCAGGGTCCAAAGACACATAACAATAACAACAGGTTCAGAATTCACAACAGTTTCACAGACATTCCTGTGCAGACAATTGGTTTCTATATGACCAATATTATTAGTACTGTGCATCCCCACATTATAAATTTGGACTACTGAACACAGTACAAGGTATGGGTTGGGGTGTGATATAGATTTCATGATGAACCACATAAAGGGGCAGATCAGTGTGAGCACCAGGAATGTCATAACTGAGCTTCAAAATGGGTTTTACATTTTTTTGAACATCGCTGTGGGACTTCTTCCAAGTCCTGGGCAACTGAGGGTGTGCATCCCTCCTTCCCAGACAGTGAATGAGATTCCTCAAATTAGCTGATTTGACTGCAGTATCTGGCTCTTGGTTAGATTCTGCATGATCTTCCACATACTCTAGTTCAAGGGTAGCAGGCCTAACTGGTGGTTTAAAAGGCTCTGCATCTGGGTTTAAATGTATGGGTGGAATAGTTGGTGTCCACCAATCAAGTATGCATATACGAGATGGGAAATGTCCACAGTGGACTAATACTGAAAAAGGTTATCCTCTTCATCAAGTAAATCTTTTGCATTTTGTGCTGGTTCTGGTGAAAACCTTTCTGGAGGCCTGAGTGAACAATTCTCTAGGCTGTTTGCAGAATGACTAGGTTTTTGTCTCTGTTTAATAGAACCTCTAGCTGGAGACTGGCCTACCTTTTCACAAGCAGAAATAATAGAAGTTATCAAAAATATCAAAACCACAAGCTCAGCAGGACCTGATGGTATCATGCCAACATTTTTGAAGAAACTAACAACACAATGGGCAAGATCTATTACATTGCTTTTTAATAAAAACATAGAATTTGATGGCAGATAAGGACTGCTTGACCCACCCAGTCTGCCCATTTCCCTACGTAATGGATAAGCTGCAGATCCTAGTTAACTAACAGCCTACTTCTTCCACCCTCCACCCCTGAGAATTGCCTTATGTCTGTCCCATGCATTCTTGAATTCCAACACTATTTTTGACTCCACAACCTCCTCAGGAAGGCTGTTCCATGCATCCACAACCCTCTCCATGAAAAAATACTTCCTCACATTACCTCTGAGCCATCTCCCCTCTAGCTTCAGATTATGCCCCCTTGTTCTTGCACACCTCTTTTTCTGAAAGATGCTACCCTCATGGACTTTGTTGATTCCCTTGAGGTACTTGAAAGTTTCAATCATGTCCCCCCTCTCCCTCCTCTCCTTGAGGCTATACATATTAAGATCTTTAAGTCGCTCTTGATTTGTCTTCTGGTGCTGACCCTACACCATTTTAGTTGCCCTCCTCTGGACTGCCTCCATCCTGTCTATTGAATGAGGGAAAAACAATAAGTGAATGGAATAAGGCCCTAGTCACCCCTATTTTTAAGAGTGGAGATAGACAAGCCATTAAAAACTATAGGCTCATTAGTCTAACATCTGTCTTAGGAAAAATACTAGAAAGGCTATTACAGAAATGCGTTTCTGAACATCTACAATGGATTGGACACATGACCCAACATAGAATGGCTTTTTTCAGGGAAGATCTTGCTTGACTAATTTGATAAATTTCTTTGAGCCAGTGAGTGCTGTGCTATATAAAGGAATATCTGTGGATGTGGTATTTTTAGGTTTTTCAAAGGCCTTCAACAAAGTTTCCCACAAAGTATTAATTGAAGAATTGATCAAACTTCAACTACACCCCAATATTAATAGTTGGATAAAATCATGGTTGAATGACAGAAAGCAAAAAAGTTGCAATAAGAGGGCACACGTCAGACTAGGAACCGGTAACCAGTGGCATACCACAGGGTTCTGTTCTCGGCCCCATGTTATTTAACATATTAGGATCAACAATGCAAACAGCAACTGGCACATGGATGAGTAAATACTCTGACGACTGTGAAGTCAGGGGCATAGTTACAGATCTAGATTCTGCTAAACTATTCCAACAAAATCTGGATTAGCTTGCAAAATTGGGCCTATGATCAGAAACTCATTTTTAACGAGGCTAAATGTATAGTGATGCATCTAGGTAGAAATAACCCCTACTATAATTACACATTAAATGGTACACAGTTACACGAAACCAAGGATGAGAAAGACCTTAGTGTACACATAATACATAATCTCAAGTTTCACAAACATATAAGTATAATCACCAAAAAATGCTATGGTATCCTTCACTGTATTCTCAGAAACCTAAAAAGCAGAGATCCTGATGTAATCATTCTGTCATACACTTCTTTGACTAGACAACACCTGCAGTATAGTTCTCCATTTTGTGCTGCACCCACAATTGAAGGCAAAAGTAACATCGAAAAATTCCAAGAAGATTAACAAAAAAAGTTAAAAACTTGAATAATAAACCTTTTGGCATAAGATTAAAGGAACTAGACCTGTATTCTATGGAATATTGGAAAATGAGGGGAGATCTGTGTCTTGCCTTTAAAGCAGATCATAATGATGCTGCTTTAGAAACACTAAGATTAGAAAAACATAGTTCTAACATCAAAAATACTAGGTCACTTACATGTAAACTTAAAGGAGACACGGATAAGACTCATAAAAGGAATCAATGGTATAATCAAAGAATTATCACATTATGGAATACACTTCCTAGAAGCATAGTTGTATGTGAAACTATGGAAACTTTTAAGAAAAGACTAGGCACACATATGAAAGAAAGAATGTTTATTTACCACCATTAAAACATAATGGTGGCAAGTTCATTAAAGGACTAGAGTCTAAAGAACTTGTAACTCATATGAATCTTTGAATCTAGCTTCCACTCTCTGGGGGAGTACTGGGCTGTTGTCCAAAACTAGCACATCCAACTGTCCAATGGAGAGCAAATGGCTGTAGTGTGAAGTTTTACTTCTACAGTGATCCCCCTTTGGGCAAACTCTGTACACTGCAAGTCCACAAGCTTTTTTTGTGACCACATAGGAAAGCTTGGCCCACTGATCTGCAATTTGTTTGCTATCTGGGTTACACCAAGTTCTGAAGCAAGACTCTGTCTCCAGGGAGAAACTCATTAGCTGTGACATGTTTGTGGTATAGAGTTTTATTGCCAAGTTTCTCTTTGTAGACAATTCTGGAGCCAGCCTGTAGGCATCGTCCAATTGCTGTTCTAAGTCTCTGTCTACATCAGATGACTGACACCCCAAATGCAAGGCCCACTGGGAGCCTAGCCTTCCTTTTGAACATGAGCAGATATGGGGATTGCTCTGTGGTGTCATTGTGAGTGCAACTGCATGCATGGATGAGCTTGCCCACTTGCTGACTCCAATCTGATTTTTAACCATGTTTCAATGGGTCCAGCATATTCAATATGAATCTATTAAATCTTTCTACTTGTGAATCACCTTGAGGGTGGAAGGGAGCGGTTTGTGACTTCCTAGTTCCTCAGAGAGACAGCAACTCCTTGATCAGCCAACTTTCAAAATCCTGGCCCTGGTTGGAATCAATTCTCTTTGGCAGTCCATAAAGAAAAAAGTACTTTTCAGTCAACATCTTTGCTACAGTTGTGACCATTTAGTCCTTTGTGGGAAATGCTTGGGCATACCTAAAGTAATGATCTGTCACCACAAGAATGTTGGCAATGTTCTTTTCATCTGGTTCCAGTCTCAAAAAGTCAATGCAAACCAAGTCCATGGGAGGACTTGTGGTAATATTCTCCAAAGAGGCTGCTCAGGTGGGCAGTATTTTCCATTGTCTTCATCTCATACACCATTTACAATAGTGCTCCACTGCCAATAGAACTTCCTTCAAACTTGGTCTAATATTTAGTAGCAGTAGTAATAAACTTTATTTATATAGCACCCAATCTCAGGGTCTGAGTACTTATCAAGACATTAACAAACATTACAATAACAATAAAATATTCCTATAAACAATCACAATTAAAATAATCACTTAAATGCTAATAAATAATAACATATTTAAATATAATAGTGCAAAGCTAGTCATAGGTACATTTCTAGCAGAGTATTGCACCATGCCATAAGCCTCCTGAAAGATAAAGGATTTCATGCTTATTTTAAAGGCATCCTAAGGGTGCCTCTCAAGTCCTCCTCAGAATAATCTGGAGAAATGTAAAAAGTAGCTAATGGTAGGTGCTTGTTATCCCCCAAACATAGCATGACAGAAAGAAATTAACAGTTTAAGTAAGTATTAGTGAAATCATCAGCCACCACAGAAAAACAAAATCTGGTCAGAGTCAATGTGGCTGCATAATTATAGTGATGATGGTGTATTGAGTAATGGAAGTATTGAGTAGTTATGGAGAAGTAACACAATGAATTGGAAGTAGTAATCTAAGTTTATTAGTGAATATAGGGGAAAAGTGTTAGAAAAAAGCATGTTACAAATTGTGCAGTGCAAATGATATTGAGGTGATCAATACATATAGTAGAGGCAGATTTGGTTTGTGTGGAAGCAGAGTGAATGATCATCTTATATCCAGTCTTTTGATTTTGTAAAAAGTTGAATAGTAAAAATTTTTGGTTTGTTCATGAGGTGCTGCCTGGGTTATGTAGTAATACAAAATGTGTTAATAGTAGCATAGTTAGTGTCAAAGTTGTTGATAGAATGTTTAGTTGGACATCATTGTAGTTTTCTCCTCTTGCTATTTTTGGGTAAGTGTTTTAGAAGTTGGTGGTTGTGGTGTATTTTGTTCAGGCTCAGAGAAGTAATCACTGTGAATTTTGGTTATGTCCTCATATGCAGTATGACTGATTTTAATAACGTAAGAATGTTGTACAGTCACTGCATGTTATTGTGAGGCTGTTGAGAATTAATTTTCTAATTCTCTTTTGGAAAAAGGACATTCTGAAATGATTTTTGTTAATTGCCATGGAGTTTATTTTGTAGTCAGTGATGCATGATTTACCAATATACAGTTACAACATGTACCCTAAACTGAGCTGGCATCACTGAGACAGCAAAATGCATCTGCTCATGACCCTGACAGCAGAGGGCATGGAGAAGCTTAAAGAGGGGGGAACAGTATGGCAAAGTGGGAACAATGCAGTCTTGAGGACCAGAAAACCCAGATTCAAATTCCATAGCAGTCACTTGCTCATACTGTAACCCTTAGAAACTAAATCAACCTTCCCATGCTTACACCTCCCAGCTGCATAACTTCAGTGTAAATGAGATAATGCAGTTCAGTCATTGAATTCTTTTGGGTACATAAATTTTGTTAAAAAAATTGACCTTTAGAATTGGAAATCTGGGGAGGCATTATGGCAAAATGGGAACAGCACAGTCTTGATGCCAAATTCTATAAGAGCCACTTGCTCACATTGTGACCCTGAGCAAGCAAAGTGACCTCCAAGTGCTTTGACCCTCCACGCTACATGACTTCACTAAAAATCAGATGCTGCTGCTCAATTTAGTTGTATTGTGTAAATAAATGGGGAAAAAATTAGCCTTGGATTCAAATCTACTTCCTTGTCTTCATGTTTAACAGAAAGTGAGGTTCATGTTAGGGAAAAAAATGAAGTGGCAACAGCACATTCTTGAGGATCTGGAGAGCCAGATTCAAATTCCAAAACACCCAATTGCTCACAGTGTGACCCTGAGCAAGTAAATTGACCTCCAAGTTTTTCACAATTCTCAGCTGCATGACTTCACTAAAAATGAGATCTGCTGCTCAGCTAAGTTATCCTTGGTAAATACACTTAGAAAAATAAAAACAAAACTTGGGACTTGGAAATAGGGTGAGGCAATATGTCAAAGTGGGAACAGCACATTCCTGAGGACTGGGAGACCTATGTTCAACTTTTATAAGAGCCACTTTCTCACAGTGTGACCCTGGATAAGTAAATCAGCCTTGCAGTGCTTCAAACCTCCCAACTGCATGACTTCAATAAAACTGAGATGCTGTAGCTCAGCTGAGTTCTCCTGGGTAAATAAATCTGGGGGGGGGGAAGGGGCATTGGAAATGGACTCCACTACCTTCTCTTTATGTTTACCAGAATATGAGGTTCACTTTTGGAAAGAAAATTACTTTTCTTTCATATGGCCCTTTTCAAACATACCCTGTTCCAAAACCCTGTCCAAGATGTCCTCAGTTGCATTAACCATAATGCATACACAGAACGATTAAGAAATCACAAAGATAACACCAAACAATGAATGGGGAGGGGGGAATGGCTGAGCACAAGGAGTTCAACTGACTTCATCAAGGTTACACCGCATAAAAATGGTAGTAGTGGGATTCAGATATATGCTTTCAAGATGACACTACTGTATCCATTGTTGCCTGATTTTTCTTGGTGCGTGCACATACACAATAACTTTACTAGGATACTAGTGCTGACAACCTGCATATAGTGTATGGTGGAATGCTGTTGAGCATGGAAATCCATGCTCAGAACAGTGTTGTTGTGCTTCACTCAGTGTGGCACGATCTTGTGCTGCACTGAGTATGTCACCAGTGCAGCACAACAAGATCAAATGCATTCACGCATGTGCAATGGTGGGCCACGACAACAGACAAGGAACGGAGGAAACAAGTGGTGCTTGAATAAACTGTGCTAAGAGGGTACTTCCCATACATACTGCTAAAAATTTGTATACATTCACCATACACTATAAAAGATTGTCTATTGTGAGTCATATACAGACAAGAATATTCTCTGATCTTGAGGTCTTCATGGCAGTGGACGACCTCGCGAGCTTCACTCTTGAGATCTAGCGTTGCCAAGGAGACCTCTTTATTGAGAATATCCTTGTTGTGACTGACTCCCCATAGAGAATATTCTATATGCTACAATGCAAATGAACAATTTCTACTTCTTCCACATAAATAATAGCTTCATATATCATTTGTGGCAGCTGGAGGAAAAAAAATCATCTGCACTACCTCACCTTAAAGAAAACTGCTCTGTATACATCCATTTATTACCATTTATGTAGTTTATTTTTAACCTTTCAAAAACAATGTCATGTATGTCTCTTTCCCTTTCCGTAGTACACAAGCAATGCATTAAATTTATATACAGCAAAATCAGAGGTTCATTTCAGCAGTTGTGGTTGATGCCTTCCCATTGCTACACAGTAAATGAACAATTCTTCCTTCTTCACCTGACATATTGGATCTGTCATTTATGGAAAATGCAGGAAAAAAATACAAGATGCATGGCACCTCGTTACAGAAGACTGCTGTGTTTACTTCATTTTATAATTTTTATACTGTTTTTTTTTTTTTGTAAAACATTTTTAGGTGTGTATCTCTTACTTTTTATAGTCAACTATCAGTACTGTCAATGAATTTGACAAGATCATAGGCTTGTTTCAGAGTCCTTGCCAAATTAGGATGGAAATGAGTGCGTATGCCCATGATTGTGATATTTCAAGGGCAGTAACATTCATATTATTTCAGGCACATCTGCGTTACAGGCTTACACATTTTGACCAGCTTACGTGGTTGCTGACTGGCATGCAGAGACTTGAAAACATGAGCCCAACAGAAATAGGACTGGTTTCAAACCAGATTGCTTCACTACCATATATTTTTAAAATTCAACACAATACTTTTTTAGGTAGCCAGATAAGTGGTGCTGCTTTGGTTGGCATACATGCAGTTATTACTTGGGGGAGGGGGAAGGAACACTGCTTATTAACTGTAAGAGACATAATGGGTCATATTGTGTGGTGGTATGCTTACACTATCTGGAAGCTTACAATACTGACATGCAGTACCCTGGTCAGCTTTACCCGATGCAGGAGATAACCCAGCATTACTACACCTGACGCTATTGCTCCCGATGGGGTAAGGTAGTGGATGTGATGGAATGCTACCTTACCCCATGTGATCCACAGGAAAGGACGGCTGGATGGGGTTGCTGGCTGAGCTCCCCAAGTGGTGAGGAGGGGAATACCACTGGTAGCTCTGCTGGCATACTGTGCATGACTTGGGTTCTGTTCCAGGTCACGTCCTTTTACACACTGCATCCCCCGTAACTGTTAACATTTTACTCCGGAGTCTGCTCCCCATCAGTGTTGGATATTTTAGTTACAGAGGGTGTGGGGGGCCAAGACCTCCCACATTGTACACTTTATTTTACTGAAATGCCCAAAATTCATATGCCAGGCATATCAGTGATTCAGGGCTGTGTATTTAAGGCAGTTTTACTTGGTATGCTGAGCGTCGGCATACACAGTATAGGGATATCATAGTATATCCTGTGTGGCACCCTCTTTAGGCACTTTTGGATCAGTTTAGACCATAACCACTTTCTTTCACTCTTATTGATACGAAACTGTGTTGCTGTACAATACTGGTTGGGGGGGTGTGATGTTACTTTAGCGGACCACATGTAACTGTCATCTACATCACTCAGAAAGTAAGTCAATTACAGTATATCTACATCTATAACTGTTATAAAAATGGTGGTGAATTCCATGAGTTGGCAGGTGTCAACAGGAACACAAACAACTACAGTTACATTTTATTCATGTTGGACATTGTAAAAGTAGATGTAAAAAATAACCGTTTTATACAATATAAATTAAAAAAATTACCCTTACGTGAGCTAGCTGCACTAAAACAGCTAAGTGCATCTGCCCATGACCCTGAAACCAGAAGGCTTGGACATGACCTGCAGCTCAGTTGAGTTCTCCTGGGTTCAGAAATTTAGCAAAAATAAACTCCCCCAAAAACACACACAAAAAAAACAAAGGCTGCATGGACAACTACACACCTTCCTTTTATTTATGTTTACTGCAAGTTGCGGTTCATTTTAGAAAATATATATATTTTTTTATATAACCCTTTTTCATACATGCCCTATTGAAACCTAAACATAAGACCAAACAATGATTGCAGGTTGGGGGAGGGTGGGGATTTGGGCACAACACAGTCAATTGACTTGCTCACTGCTACACAGCACAAAAATTGTAGTGGTGGGATTCAAACCTGGGCTCCCACGCCACACTAGTGTATCTATTCTAGCGAGCCTTTTCTTGCTGCTTGCACAAACACAGGATCTATGATAGGAGAATGGTCTTGAGTACCTCCGATTGCTACACTGTACATTGGCAAGTCCTCCTTCTTCCCCATACATAATGGCTCCATAATTCATTTCTGACAGACACGGACAAAGAAATAAGTTCCACAGGACCACTGTAACAAAGACTGCTGTGTCTGCTTCCTTGTATACCTTTTATACAGGTTTTTAAAACCTGTCTGAAACAATTTGATAAGTGTTTTACATGCACACCCAGTTCCAACACATTGTCTGATAATCATTTGCATCAGTCATGCTACATTCACAGAGCAATTACTGACAGCTACAGGTAAAACCAAACAATGAAAGATGGGGGTAGGAAGGGTTGGACAAAAGGAGGTCAATTGGCTTATTCAAGTTTACACAGGGTAAAACTGTCATTGGTGGGACTCAAACCTGTGTTCCAAAGGTCACAATTTTGTATCCATTCCAGAAAATCCTATGAGTTGTCAGGTGTCAATAGGAGCACAAACACTTACAGTTGCATGCCATTTTATTCTTATTGGACATTGTTACAGCAAAAATAAAATAAAACCAATGACCTTAGTTTACAATAAAAGTTTTAAAAAGTACCCTTCAGTGAGCTGGCCTTACTGAGACAGCAAAGTGCTTCTGGCCTTGGCACTGAAAGCATAGGGCCTCGAGATGTGGAAAGAAATGTAACACAGAATGGCACAGTGGACACAGCACAGTCTTGAGGACTGGGAGACACAGGTTCAAATTCCATGAGATCCACTTGCTCACAGTGTGACCTTGAGCAAGTAAATCAATCTCCCCATGCTTCAAACCTCCCAACTGTATGACATCACTGAAAATAAGATGCTGCTGCTCAGTAGAATTCTCTTGGGTAAATAAATTTCTCAGAAAAAAAAACAAAGGGTGTTTGAAAATCGAGTCGACTTCCTTTGATTTATGTTTACCGACAGTTGAGGTTCACTTCAGAAAAGAAATTTAATTTGGTTTTATATAGCTATTTTCATAATACCCTGTCAAACAATTAACATCTCACCAAACCATAACTGGGGGTTAGGGATGGCTTTGGGCACAAGGATGCCAACTGACTTGCTCAAGGTTAAACAGTACAAAACACT
Organism: Neoceratodus forsteri; assembly: GCA_016271365.2. Taxonomy (NCBI): domain Eukaryota; kingdom Metazoa; phylum Chordata; order Ceratodontiformes; family Ceratodontidae; genus Neoceratodus; species Neoceratodus forsteri. The sequence continues at coordinate 706,352,931 of CM057453.1, forward strand.
GTAGTGGTGGGATTTAAACCTGTGTTCCCAAGATCACAGTACTGTACCCATTCCACCAAACCTTTTCTTGGAACTGGCACATTCACAGGATTTGTGCTAGGAGACTGATGTTGAGGACCTCTGTATGCTACACTGTAAATTAACAATTCCTCCTTCTTCCCCAGGAATAATGGATCTGTAATTCATTTCTGACAGACACAGGAAAAAAGGAAAAAATGTATGGCACCCCCTTAAAACGACAGCTGTGAAGTCTTCCTTGTATACCTTTTACATGCCTTTTTAAACCTTTCAGAACCAGTTTGATGTGTGTTTTCCACACACACCCTGTCCAAAATCATTTTCCAGGAATCATTTGCAGCAGTCATACTGCATACACAGATCAATTAGTGACAGCTACAGGTAAGATCAAACAATGCTGGGGATGGATGGGGGGGGGGATTAGACAGAAGGCGGTCAGTTGACTTGTTCAAGTTTACACAGGGCATTGGTAGGACTCAAAATTTGTGCTCCACAGGTCACATTCTAGGAAATTCCATGAGTTGTCACATGTCAGCAGGAACACAAACAATAACAGTTACATACCATGTTAATCTTATTGGGCATTGTAACATTGAAAATAAAATAATGTAAAAACTGACCTTAGCTTACAATAACATTGTAAACGACATCCTCTTACTTGAGCTGCACTCATCGAGACAAGGTGAATCTGCCCTTGACTTTGAAATCAGAGGCCCTCTATATGTGGACAGAACGGTAGACAGTATGGCAAAGTGGTAACAGCACAGTCTTGAGGACCGGGACCCAGGTTCAAATCCCATAACAGCCACTTTCTCACACAGTAACCCTGAGAAACTGCATTGACCTCCCTGTGCTTCAAACCTCCCAGCTGCATGATTTCACTGAATATGAGATGCTGCAGCTCAGCTGAGTTCTTGTGGGTTCATAAATGTAGAGAAAAAGAAAGGAAATTTGGTAATCAAATCAACTTCCTTTACTTCATGTTTTAGGGAAGATGATGTTCCCTATAGGACAGCAAATTAATTTGGTTTTATATACCCCTTTTCATACATACCCTGTCCCAAAACATTTTCCACTACTTAATCAGTTGCAGCAGTCATTCTTATTTTTTATACTTATGACTCCCATTTGTACAAAAGTTGTGAATGTACACACTGAAAGTTACATTCATTTATTTACTCACATTTTTATATACTTTTTTATTCAGGATACTAAATTTCAGTATCAGGTACACTAACATTTGCCAGGTGTGCATTACCAATTCCATCCATATCTGTATAGCTATATAGTGTATAGTGGAACGTCGTAGTTCACTGAAATCTAGCTCTCTCAAAATGTTGTTCTGCTGCACTAGTGACATCTGCAGTGCAGCAGAACCAAAAAGTGATGTCCGCATGAAACCGTTCTGCTGCAGTGCAGACATCACACATGGTGTCCTCAAGCAGCAATCTGACAGTCTTATTTTAAAAAGAAAGATGTAGTAATAATTTTTTTTTGAAGCAACGATGTTCCACTGTACACTATACAGAGCAGTGCATGCGTACCATTTAATGGTAGGGCTGTTCTTTCTCCTGGTTGATACTATGATGACTGATTACCTCTCAAGCTGCGGTCTCGAGGTAATCTGTCATCATAGTACCAACTCTGTGTAAGAATAGCCCTGTTGTTAACTGGTACTCATGCAGTATCCTATATATTTTCAGAGCATGTGAATAGTAGCTCAAGCTGTCTGCAGTGACCAAAATTCAATGTTATGTTGAGATAACAGGTAACCTCCATCTTCATCACTCACAAAAAAAGATACTGTAAACTGCATTTATACCTGCCTTGAAACTGAGTGTATATTCCATGAGTTGGCAGGTGGCAAAATGAACACAACAAAGTACAATTACTTGATGTGCTCAGTTGCAGCAGCCATTAGGCTGCAGGTTTGTAGATTTTAAAGTATTACAGCTCTCTTTGTTTTAAGGTCCAGTGGTAATCTACCCTGTATTAGAAACTAAGTTTAAAGTGATACAGTTTTTCTGTTTAGACCAGATTTAATTTGGGTCACAGTTGTAAGCTTTGCCCTACGAATAATCCAATTTCTGTTTCTCTTTCTCTTCTTGTGCATCCTTTCTGCTTGAATTTTTGTGCCCACCCCCATCCCCCATCTCCAGCCTTTATTAAATACTCTCCCTCCCCCCTCGGCACCGCCCCTAGGCAATCTTCATACTCCCCTCTCACTAATATTGCAACTCCACTGAAAGATACAGAGTGCAGCTATTGGACCTAACACTTGTCCTGTCCTCCCTTTAAAGACATCTTCCTAGTTTCGCCATCTGCTTGTCTATCAGCTTTGTTTACCGTCTGCTCTGCTATCTACTTTATAGCTCCATACCTGAGCTTCCTCCCTTGCTACCTTCAACATAGCCCCAAAAATCTTCAAGTTGCCTTGGTACCCCCTGCACTAGCTAAAACGCCTTATTTTCACCTACATTTTATATCTTAAACTAGACCCACTGCCCCTGATCGGATCCCAGAGAGCAGCCACAGCTAATCTTGTCAGCTGCCTGCACCTCCATCCTCCAGACGACCAGGAAACCTTCAAAGCCAATTAAGAGTTCCAACTGCTCCGGGGGAGCACTGTGCAGCTCTGATAGGCTGCTGCCTGCTGCCACCCTCCTCTAATTGGACTGCTGCTGTCTGCTTGGCCACTGATTGGCCCTGCCTTTCTCCACTGGATTTTCAGTCTCTGGGCTTCGGTGCCCACTGCTTTGCATTAACTTTTAGCAAACATCTGCACCTGTCCCCATGCCCACACCTCCTACCTTTATTAAATAGGCTTTGGCTCCACCCACTTGACCTTGGTATCCACCCTGCCTGAAACTCATTGGGCTCACTTGCTTGGGACCCCCTCCCCCGGCTGCTTCCTCTCCCTCTCCTTGCTTCACCTCCATGGGCTGGCTCTTTCTCTACAGACCCTCTTGGTTATTCTCTACACATCCTCTAAGCACTATGGCTCTGCCCCTTCTGCCTCTTCATCTCATTCTCTCTTGCTCCCTGCAACCACTGTTTTTCCTACCTGGAGCTAGATACCCCTTTCTTCCTCTAGGCTACAGGATAGACCTTATCTATACCCACTCTGGTACCCTTCCAACTGAGTTTCTCTATACTCCCTCATTCTCCTCTGGGAATGGCTGGCAATACCCAAAGAACCATGATAGGGTGGTGTATGTTCACCTGTTCCGTTCTCAACACTTGCACATATTACTTCACTTTGAGACACAAGACAGAATCACTACAATAGACTGTGCATGAAATGGGTAAACAAGTCTGCCTTAAAACAATTAAGATGGTGCATTATGAAGCTTCTGCTACTCCTGCTGCTGCCATCTGGGAATGTTCACCCAAATTCTGGGCCTAAAATTCCCTACCCCGGCCATCAGTCGAGGCACCCAGGGACTCTCACCCTTGCATCTCTCAACATCTGCAGCCTCCTGCCTAAACTTGATGCCCTGCAAATATTCACTAACCAACACAACCCTGATATCCTTGCAGTCATTGAAACCTGGCTATCACCCAAAATTCCAGACACAGCTATTGTCCTGCCAGGGTACAATGTCTTCAGACATGACAGGAGTACAAAAAGAGTAGGAGACTGTGCCTTATCACTCAAAGACACCCTCCTGGGTCACCGCTTACCTCCCTTCCCTTGGATTCTTCTATTCAGATCCTACCTATTAAAATTCTGCTAGGGGCTCACAATAAAGCACTGACTGTTGCTGCTGTTTACATTCCTCCAAAAGAACAAGGTAAAGGCCTCAACTCAGTCTTAGACCTCATCCATGCCCAGCCCCCCCGACTCAGAGTCAATCCTAATGAGTGATTTTAACATCAATTGGCTAGCCGCTGACACAAGGGGCCTCAAGGATGCCATCTCAGTATCCAGCCTGGCACAGCTGGTAGTCTCCACCACCAGACATAATTATAAAATTGGCACAAGCACTCTTGTGGACTGGATACTGACCAGCCATCCCTCCCATATCTCAGATGTTTCCATCCTTCCAGATACACTCCCTCCTTTCCTCGAGGCTATACATCTTTAGTTCCTTTAGTCTTTCTTCATATGTCTTCTGATGCAGACCCTGCATCATTTTGGTTGCCCTCCTCTGGACAGCATCCACCCTGTCTATGTCTTTGCGGAGATGGGGTCTCCAGAACTGTACACAGTACTCCAGATGTGGTCTTACCAACTGTCTGTACAGAGGGCCAACAACTTCCTGTTTTCTACTGCTGATGCCTCCCTATGCATCCAAGTATCCCCCAGCCCTTCTTACTGCCTTCTCACATTGCTGGCCCACCTTTAGGTCATCTGATATGACTATCCCAGGTCCCTTTCCATTTTTGTTGTTGTCAGTACCTCACCCCCCATTGTGTACTCTTCCCCTGGGTTTGTTTTCCCAGGTGCATTACTTTGCACTTCTTTGCATTGAATCTAAGCTGCCATACATTTGACCATTCCTCCAACCTTGCCAAGTCCCTTTTCATCCTTTCCACCCCACCTTGTGTATCAATCCTGTTGCAGATCTTTGTGTCATCTGCAAAGAGACATATTTTCCCTTCCAGTCCCTCTGCAATGTCACTTATAAAGACATTAAAAGGACCGGCCCCAGTACTGAACCCTGTTGTACCCCACTAGAAACCCTCCTTTCTTTGCTGTGGACTCCATTTACTATTACCTGCTGTGTCCTGTTGTCCAACCAGTGTTTTACCCAGGCTACCACCCAATGGACCCACTCCCAAGCTGGCTAATTTGTTTATTAATCTTTTGTGTGGGACTGTGTTAAATGCTTTGCTAAAGTCTAGGTAGGCCATGTCCATGGCCCCTCTCTGGTTTACTTCTTTGGTCACTCAGTCAAAGAAATCAATTAGATTTGTCTGACATGACCTTCCCACTGTGAATCCATGCTGCCTTGGGTCCTGTGCCCCACTGGCCTCTAGGTACTCAACAATTCTTTCCTTCCGAAGTAATTCCATAATTTTCCCTACCACTGAGGTCAAACTGACAGGTCTGTAGTTTCCTGCCTCTGTCTTGCTCCCACTTTTGTGAAGAAGAATCACATCTGCCCTCCTCCAGTCCTCAGGTACCACCCCATCCTCCCATGATTTATTAAAAAGGGTAGTCAGTGGTGTTGCTAATTCTTCCATTAGTTCTATTAAAATTCTGGGGTGAATCCCATCAGGCCCCATTGCTTTATCCACCTTCAGTTTTAAGAGTCCTTTCAGAACCCTTTTTTCTGTGAAAGGACTAATATCAACCCCCCTATCCAGAGTGCTTTTATTGACTGGATTAGGTATTTCCCCCTGCTTTTCCATTGTGAAAACTGAGCAGAAGTATTTGTTCAGTATCCCTGCTTTTTCACTGTTGCTCTCTGCCCAGCCACCTTCCTCTTTGTTCAGTCTCAGTATCCCTGTCTTTCTTTGTTCCCTAATCTACCTATAAAAGGTGTTATCACCTTTCTTAACTGAGTTGGCTATCTTTTCCTCGGTTTGGGCCTTTGCTATTCTGACTGCCTTACCCGCTTCCTTCTGCTTTAGCTGGTACAGATCTCTGTCCTGCTCCTTCTGTGTTTCCTTATACTTCCTGAATGCTATCTTTTTTCCCCTTACCTTCCCCGCCACTACTTTTGAGAACCATAGTGTTTTTTTCTTTTGTTTTAATTTGTTTATTTGCTTCACACAAAGACTTGTTGCTTCTGTGATGGCGGTTTTGATGTTTCCCCTTTGTTGCTCCACCCCACCTTCTTGCCTGTTTGCTAGTGCTTTTCTGAGGCACTCTCCCATTTTGACAAAATCAGCCCTCCTGAAGTCCAGTACCTTCACTTTTGTGAGGCTTGAGTCTACAGCTAAGTTTATCATGAACCACATTGTTTGATGGTCACTTGTTCCCAGATGGCTACCCACTTCAAGATCAGAGATCCTCTCTCCATTCCCATTTGAGAGTACCAGGTCTAAGATTGCTCTCTCCTGAGTGGGTTCCAAAACTATCTGTCTGAGGCATGCCCCCTGTAGGGCATTGAGAATGGCCCTGCTCTTTGATGTGGCTGCAGCAAAGGTGCTCCAGTCAACATCTGGCATAGTCAGGTCCCCCATCAGCAATATCTCCCCTTTCTTTGCCATCCCAAGGATGCCTTCTATCATTTCCTTGTCCATTTCCTCCCCCTTAGATGGGGGTCTGTATTCAACCCCTGTGCGGATTGTGGAGCCATTTCCAGTCTCCAGGGTGACCTATAGTGGCTCCTCTCCTCCCTGTTTACCCTTTAGTTCTGTTGCTTTTATCCCTTCCCTTACATAGAGAGCTACTCCTCCTCCTCCTCTTCTTCCCTCCCTGTCCCTCCTGTAGATTGTGTGCCATGGTATGTTGACATCCCAGTCATGGTTCTCTGTGTACCATGTTTCTGTGACTGCCACAATATCCAGGCATCCCTCTTCCAACAAGGCCACCATTTCAGGGAGCTTTTTATCTAGACTATGGGCATTGGTACTCATTACCCTCCATTTTTTTATGGCTTTATTTCTTTTTGCCCCATCCCTGTCCCTACCGCCTTTGTCTTTTTCTCCATTTACCCCTGCCCTTCTCCCTATTGACTGCTCTATTTTGGTGTTTACCTCACTAAATACCCTGATTTTTTGGGGGGGCTAGGATTTCCCTTCTCCTCTTCAGTGCCTCCCCCCTTGGCTAGTTTAAATGCTTGCCACTGAAGCATTTAAACCTATCACCTAGGATACTGGTTCCCCTCCATGATAGATGCAAACCATCATGCCTGTATAGGTCTGCATCTCTCCAGGTGGAGCCCCAGTCCCCAATGAAGCCAAATCCCTGAGCTCTGCACCAGTTATTCAACCAGTCATTGAATCCCGTGGTGCAGAGTGCCCTAGCCTCCTCCATGCCATAGACAAGGAGCACTTCCGAGAAAGTTACCGTGTGTGCTACTTGTCTAAGGCCCCTCCCCAACTCCACAAACTCCTGTTACATTGCTCTGATCCCATTCTCAGCCAGGTAATTCGTCCCTCGGTGGGAAATGACATCCAACTCCCTTCCCCTTGCCACTGCTCCCACGATCGTGAGGATTCATTTCCTGTCCCTCCAAGCCTTGGTGCTGGGCAGGCACCTTACCTCCCTTTCCCCTCCCTCCCTCAGGCATAACTCTTGACCCTACTACAATTGCAAATACTTTCAATACTGTGTTCTCTGACCTCAGTAGTGTTCTCCCTTCGGACTTCTTCAATGATGACCGCCCTCCTTTTCCTATCCCCAGCCCACAACCCCATCCCTCCAACCACCCACCATTCTACTTTAGGGAAGTCAGGGTGCCTAAGGTCTGTAAATACATCTCTAAAGCAATCGCCAAATCTAGAACTAGTGGAGACTCACTCAACCTCAAGCTGGTGTCCCTCACCCTTGATGAAGTGCTACTTCCAATAAAAACAATTTTCAGCCTCTCCCTCACCCTCAGCCAATTCCCTGTCAGATGGAAATCAGCCACAGTAACCCTGGTCCACAAATGTGGGGACAAGGATCAACATGTGAACTACTGGCCTATCTCCATACCCCCCAAGGCCATTGAATGTAAGGTATCTGACCAGCTAATGGAATACCTGGACAAACGCAACATCCTCTGCCCCCAACAACATGGTTTCCATACAGGTCACAGTACTACATCAGCCATCCTTGAATTCACCAGTGCTATCCACAGCTTGTTGGACAACAGCCTCCTAACCGGGTAGGTCTTCATTGACCTGACCAAGGCTTTTGACACTGTACATCATAATCTATTAATCACACAGCTACCTTCTGCTGGGTTATCACCTGAGTGCATTACCTGGTTCAAGAGCTACTTGGAGAACAGCTCCCAAAGAGTGAAAATAACTGATGTTTTCTCAGATGCACGTCCTGTCCACTCAGGAGTTCCTCAAGGCTCCATTCTTGGGCCACATCTTTTCAACCTCTTTCTGAATGATCTTCCACAATCGTGTCCAGCACAAATCCTCCTGTATGCTGATGATGCCGTCACCCTCTCCACTCACAAGGCCACCTTCTAATGAATCTACAGCTTGTCTTCACCTCAATTGAAACTTGGTTTAGTACACATAAATTGGTTCTCAACTACAGAAAAACCAAGTCCATGCTGTTCTGCAGTCAGCACAACAAACACAGACTCAGTCCCATCATGATCAAAAACTGCCTTGGTGCAACCCTCGAACAGGTTCAATCCTTTAAATATCTAGGTATTACCATTGATTATAACCTATCATATGCTACGCACATTGACAACATTGCCAAGGCTGCCAACACTCACATTGGCCTATTTTTCAGGCACAGGCAATGCCTTACCTCAGATGCCTTAAGGATTGCAATACAGAGCTCAGTAATCTCAATAATCGACTATGGCCTGATCATCTACAACTCTGCCTCTGCCACCACCCTCAGGCACATATCCATTGCACTAAACAAAGCTTGCCGTCTCATAACCGGAACCCATCACCTCACCCACATGTGTGATCTCTACACATAGACTGGGTGGCTTCAACTTTCAAACCAGATCAAGTACTGAACCTGTCTTTTGACAAAGAAAATAACACTAAGCCTTGCTCCCCCAGGTGTCCAGGCTGTCCTCTGCCCAGTGCGGACTACTTGTATCACCAGGGGCTCTGAATCCCAGCTTCTGTATATCCTGTGTTTCTGCAGCACACAAAGGCAGAGATTGTTTGTGCACATGCATCTAGTTCCTGTGACTGTCCTTCCTAATTGTTCTCACCTCCCCCTCTCCTCTTTGCTCTTTCCACCTAGCACTTAACCCTCTCCCCCTCAACTCCCTCACCCATACACCTATTCATCCTGCTCCTCTTCCCTCCTCAGACCCTCCTTCCCTAACCCCCTGTAGCACTTTAATTGATATTTGACAAGTGCCTATGGCCACACCCCACTAGTGTGTCTTTCCTCTATACGGTGTCAACCCTGTTACCAGACCTCCTTCTGGAATTTTTGCCACTGTATTGAATGTACAAAACTGTATGTAACTGCTTACAACCCACTGTTATACTGTTATTCAATGTCTTGTTTAATTGTACCTCAACTGATGTGGAACCTTTGTAAAAGAGCCTTGGGCTCAAATGTACTTGTAATCCTAGATTCAAATAAATAAATAAAATAAAATTCAAGTCTTTTCTTGCTGCTTGCACATACATAGGATCTGTGATGGGACACTGGTCTTGAGTACCTCCGGTTGCTGCACTGTACATTACCAATTCCTCTTTCTTCTCCATAGATATGGCTCCAAAATTCATTTCTGACAGACACAGAAAAAAAAATAAGTCGCACAGCACCACCTTAACAAATACTGCTCCAATAAAATTATTTTATATTTGTTCACCCATAAGCTCATTGTTCTGCACTTCAGTTAATTTGCAGAGAATATTTTAAAAAGGAACTCCCCAAACAAATTAATGATCTACTGCCTCTGAGATCTCTCTCCAAGCACTGTAGTTGCTTTCAGATGGTGTTCCCAGGCCTGCATACAATTTTGTACATTGACTTGTTTTCCAGTACTTTACTTTTTGAATGGCTTCCCCTCGCCAGACCAAACAGTCCAGCAGTACATTTTCAATGCAGCAGCATGCTGTCTGTGACTGTGTTGCTACCTCCCCCGCCAATCCTCCAACAAGTCAGTCCTGCATGCAGCCAGTTTCTTCTGGGGAACAAATCTTTTTTTTTTTCAACTCCCTTAGTTTGCCACTAGTTTCATGGCAGAAGCAGCACATCAGTTTACCAGTTCACAAGTGAACTCTCTTCCCCTACCCAGTCCACTGATACAGTTTTCCTGCAACCCCTTTTGGGCCTTCAACAACATTTTCCCTCTCATCCAGTCACTTAATTGAGGAATCCACATTTTTGTTTTTATTGTATCCCTTCAACTTTGCCACCACTTAGAAACTTTCTTCTGGGGCTCTATCTTTTTTTCAGTCAGTCAGAAACCCCACAGGACCCCAAGTTCACTCGTGTTCCCTCCCCAGTCCAACATTTACACTGCACCTGCCTGTGGCTCTTTTACCTCCTCTCCAAGCCTCCAACAGTCAGCCCAGAAATGCAGGCAGTCTTGAGATCAGAGCGACTGGCAGATCACAATCTTTAAGTTTTGCTACCAGAGGAACCCCTGATGTCCGCTGTGCCACCAATGAGAGTAGCCACGAATCCAGATGAAGATGGCACCACAATATGTTAGCGTCTGTGAGAAGGGCCTTTCTTCAAGGATCTGGAGTGTCACATCACTCGTGTATGTACATTTCAGTGCTCTGCCCTTCACAAAATGGCATATTTAAAGGGACACAGTGCTACTGCTCATGCGTGAAAGGGAAAACCGGCAAAATGTCAAACATCATGGAGGCACTAGAAAATCACAGTTCATGTGACCTCTGTGATGAACTTACACCCTTAGTAATGGCCCCTTGCTACCAGTAGGGATGTGCCACAAACCTTCATGGATGTCTGTGGGAGTGTTGCATTTTATGTTACATTCTGCTGTTTCCATTTGGCTTCACTGGCTGTGTCCAATAAAGCTTTCCCATGCCATCCATGTGTGTTTTTCTTGTCTACTGGGTGTGGGGGGCAGGCACAGGTGTGCAGTCAAGGGGGCAGGCATGGGTGTGCTGGCATGGGGCAGGCATGGGTGTGCCATCATGGGGAGCAGGTACAGGTGTGCCCTCACAGGGGCAGGCACAGGTGTGCCATCAAGGGGGAAGGCATGGGTATGCCATCATGGGGTGCAGGCATGGGTGTGCCATCATGAGGTGCAGGCATGGGTGTGCCATCATGGGGAGGCCTCACCTCTGTGTGCCCATCCATAACCACATATGGCACCATGGCAGGGTCCTTTATGGCCCATATGGCAGTCCCTACCTTCTGGCTTAGGGGGGCACTGGGTGTGCGCACGGTGGCCTGCATGCTGTGCGGTGGTGCATAAACAGAATCCTTGCACATGGCCGGGGCTCATGTACTGCACCACACACCTCCATAATGGTACTCTGTGGTCCAGGTAGACCCGTTGTAACCATCATCTGTGCTGTGGGCACCCTCCCACCATGGTAGGCACCAGTGCACCATGGCATGGCTCCTTTGTTCATTATGGCAGATTGAGCTCAGCAACTGCTGTGTGCACTGCTGCTGTGTCCTTGGCTGTGCTGTGGTATGATCTCTGGCATGTGGCGGTCACTCTACAGCCAGAAGCCTCCCCATGCCTTGTTGTATGTGATTCAGCTGCTGGCAGATATACTTATGGCAGCCCTCTGGCTTGCACAGGTGGCTGTGCCTTGTACAGAATGCATAGCCATCATACACAGCTGTGTGCATGTGTGCTGTGGTGGTATATGAATGCCACTATGTGGCATACCCCTGCGTACATGTCATGTTGTGGGTCTGCATGGCTGCAAGTTACTGCCCTATGTGGTGTCCTGTGAACACATTGTATATGCTGCTAAGAGGTGTTTGGTGTGCAAATGCCGCATACCCATCCATGCTGTCTCTGCATGCCCTTTGCACAGCACACACCCATTGTGCATAGGCCCCCAGTGTTATGTATACTCTTTGTGGTTGTTGGTTTTGCTTCTACAGAACCACTTGCTAAATAGCAAGTTTTTCAAATTTTCAGCAAACACATTGGCTAGTGTACCCCCCATTTAGCCTACCTGTGAATTTTCATCCAGTTTTGTCCACTCTGCTGTTTTAAATTTATATTTTTATTTTGTTACTTTTGTGCACTTGACTTCCTTGTTTCAGTGCATGCGGTCCTCTCCAGAGACATTACTCACAGGAATCCCTGCCCAAAACTGTCGTCAAACTGGCCTTTCACTCTGGAGACAGACTTCTGACTGAAATCCTGTACCTGATGCTGTTGTTATTTGTTGTTATTTACTTGATTGTGGCAGGCAAAGCTTATGAGTTCACAACAATCACATTGTCATATCCTTTGCACTTTCTTGTGCCAGAAAATAAACTGTTTTCTTTAGAGAAATCTGCCCAATTGCAAGCTGTCACATAAAAATAAATAAAAATAAGTAAAGCAGTCCAAAGGTGTCTTTCACATCACTGTGGTCACATAATGCCAACATATTACCTGGGCAAGAATGCATATTATTTTCTTTAGCTGTCATTATTATCACTTTCTTTGCATAAATAGTGTCCCTCACTGGTGGCCACTGTGAGAGCCCTAGGCTGCTATGAGTTTATAAAAGCAATGTTGTAAAATGTAACGTTTTACTATTGAATCTTGAGAGGATTCAAAGCCTCTGACTAACTGTGTATGCCTGAGCTAGTGAACCAAATGCTGTCACTTATTGGCAGTCCCTCACAAGTCCCAGCACTAAGTTTATGCCTTCACATATGTCCTTTGGGCTTTCTTATGCCTGAAACTATAATAATGTCTTAATGATTAGTGGTGCAATTGCATGCTGTCACTCGCTGTCAGCTTCACATTTCTAACATGAAAACAAGCAGAGCATTACAAAAGTGTCTTTTCCACAGTTATAGTGAAAGAATGCCAACATATTACAGGTGCAAGAACACAAAAGTCAAGAGCAGTCCAAAGGTGTTTTTCAAACCATTATAGTGACAGAATGCTAACATATTACAGGTGCAGCAATATATCTTATTTACATTATCCATCATTACTATGCTGTCATTGAATAAATACTGTCTCTTGCTGGCCAACGGTGGACTGAGACTGCCATGAGTTTAAAAAATGCAATGTTAGCAGAATAGTTGGCATGACAGACAACCAGCACTAATACATATTATTTATATCTGCTATCATTTGTCAGCCCTTCATCACATAACATGTATCGTTCTGCCAAGCCATTCCTAGTGTAGGTGATTGCCATCACATGACACTGGCATTCTTTGTGCAATAATAAAAAAAATGTTATGTGTACTGTCTGAGGTCATTTTACTTTCCGGTGGCCCCTCCAGCTCAACACCCCAACAGCTACACTGGAAAAATGACCAACACAGTGAAAGTCGCTGTAATGGTTCATTTTCAAGTGTAACCATCACCCAGTGTTCTTCCCCCTTCCCGGACCAACTCTGACCTAGAGATGATAATCTTAAAGTCCAGGGGGTGTGGGGGCACAGCCCCCCACAGAAAACACTCATCTTTCATGTGGCACAATACCTGCATCGGCATTGTGCCATCACTGTGCGGGAGGTCAACATTTTCACTGTCAACCTCCCTTGGTGCTTCTGTTACTTTCTGTGCATTGCCATATCTGTGTGGTACACTTTATGGAATAAAAGGTGTGAATTAATATTCTAATTTAATCTGCAGAGAAGCAGAAAGAACATGTACTCTGACTAACATTGCCTCAAAGTGAATACACGTCATACAGTTCCATACAACATAATGTGTCACTATTGAATCGTGAGAGGATCCAAAACCTTGGACTAACTGTGTATGCTGGAGCTAGTGTGCCCAATGCTGTCACTTGTTATCAGTCCCTTGCCAGAGCCAGCACTGTTTATGCCTTTACAGATGTCCTTTGCACTTTCTTATGCCTGAAACTATAATAATTTCTTTATGATTAGGGGCACAATTGCCAATGATCACTCGCTATCAGCTGCAGAATAGTGGCAGTAGGGATACAGTGAATTTAAATTTTGCTGGCGAAGTGCCAGTGAAGTGGCCAAATTTGCTTGGTGGAGCAATTTGCAAACTTTTTCTGCATAAGGCGGAATTTCACCTAGGAGAAATTTCACCTTCAGCGGTGATATTTTGTCTTCCGTGGGTGAAATTTCACCATGGAAGGTGGAATTTTACCATGGAAAGTGGAATTTCACCATGGAAGGCAAAATTTCACCGCAGAAGGTGAAATTTCGCCTCTCCACTGGACAAAATTTTGCCATTCTGCCAGGCGAAATTATGCATTTTGCTCCACGAAATTGGCGGAATTTGACAGGTTACTCCACAAAGCAAATTTCAGTCACTTCGACCACCACTAAGTGGCAGCTACACATTTCCAACATGAAAACAAGCAAACCATTCCAAAGGTGTCTTTTTCACTGTTATAGTGACAGAATGCCAACATGTTACAGGTGCAAGAATATAGCAGTCAAGAGCAGTCCAAAGGTGTCCAAAACCTTATCTGTAAGGTACACTTTATGGAATACAATGTGGGAATTAATTTTCTAATTGAATCTGTGGAAAAATGGAAACAGTATATACTGTGACTAACAATGCCTCAAAGTGAATGTACACTTGACACTTACAATGGCAGTGTGAATTCATTCTGATGCTGTGCGTGTTGTTGTGATTTTCACTTGTTCAGGGGAAAGCAGGCAGTGCCAAATACTGGAATGATTATAGATTCATTAGGCAAATGGAATTTTACACTAATGAATCATGAACAGTTCAAAAACCTCTGTCAAACTGCCCACACCTGTGAAAGTGTGTCTCCACATGATGTAATGTAACAAACACTTAGCTGTGTGTATTGCAGAACATGCAAAAAGGGAGTAAAAAAATTTCCATTGGACATACCGGCTGCAAGAATAATCCACAGTCAATTAGATGTTTTTTTCCTCATCTCCATATAAGAAATCCAATAGCAGTTGTCTGTCAGTTGTACTCACAATAACAAGTATTACTGGTGCACGATGCAGACAAATGGAAAACAAAACAATTGAAAAAAACTTAGTTATAACACAAAAATATGTGTTCTTATCTATGTTGCTGGCTGTATGTGTGTTTGTCGGGGGGCTTGCTGTGATATGTGTGTGTGTGTGTGTGTGTGTGTATGTGGTGGCTAGGTTTGTGTTGGCCATATGTGTGTGTGTGTGTGTGTGTGTGAGTGTGGTGTGTGTGTGTGTGTGTGTGTGTGGGGTGGCTAGGTTTATGTTGGCTGGCTATGTGTGTGGGGGAGCAGGGTTGTAATGAGTGGCTGGCCCTGTGTTTATGTTTGTGTGTGTGTGTGTGTGTGTGTGTGTGTTGGTTGGTTGTGTGTGTGTGTGTGTGAGTGTTGGGGGTGAGCAGCTGGCACTGTTTGTGTGTGTGTGTGTGTGTATTTGTTTGTGTGTGTGTGGGTGGTGGCTGGGTGTGTATGGGTTGGGCTGGTTGGTGTTCTCACAGGCAGTACTGGCCCAATAAGATTATATGGATGAATGCTAGTGTGATTGGACCTCTTTCAGGCTGGCTACCTTAATGTATGTTTGGGTGCAGGGAGGATGGCTCAGTGTGTATGGGTGGGGGGAGGGTGAAATTCACAGACCAGAGTGACCCCATCAGTCTGCATGCATGAGTGCTGGTGTCATCTCCTTATGGGGGTGAGGGGGGCCACCAGGCACACATTCTCTTCCAACCCTTCTGCAATGTCACCACTGGAGACATTAAAAGGGACTGGCAACAGAACTGATTGGAGCTATCATTGTCAGCATCTGAATCAGAGGCAGCTTAAGAACCCTTACTAGGAATATCACTAGATATTAGAGGCTCAAACTGGTATGGTCAGATACCAATAACAAAGTTTAGATCAATGTCCTCCATATCTTCGAATTCTTCAACTTTGAACATTATCGATATTGATCACAGGCACACTGAAAGCTTTGTAAACCAAGCTTTTTGTAATACAGCCATGCACAGCATGAGCCAATGATTCAGGCCAGTGTGACATTACAGAAGATCCCTGGGGGTGGGGCTGAGCTCAGTTTTCCCAAATAACAAAGGGAATATCAACAGATAAACAGACTCTTTTTTTTGTACTGTGGAAGCTGAATTCAAACATAAAAGTAAGTTATTTTGGTTATAAAAGTCTATAAACTATCAAAATCTATGCTCAATTCAGGCAAAATAGAATTTTTAAATGAGCTGTGTTTAAGTGTCCTTGTGTCATTAACTTGGAGAGCAGTAAATAGAGAAGTGTGAATCTAGAGAGACAGACTGGCATATTATTGGAGATGGTGATAAACTTTTGAGCTGTGCTTGTTTGGACGAGCTGTTTGGGCTGACATTTAGACTAGGGAGAGATTTTTTTTTCTCCTGTCAACAGGAACATTGTTGTGAGACAGTAGAACTGCACTTGCATAAGACAAAATCATTGCCAGAGCCACTTGCTGTAAAAAGAAACACCATTCAGTTTTGTTCTTGCATTTTATGAATGTGGTATACTTGATAGCACTGTAAAGGACATGGTCAGTTCTAACACTGTTGGCAATCCTGGGTGTGGGGCTGAGCTCAGTTTTCATGAATAACAAAGGAATATCAACAGACAAATAATCTATTTGTTGTACTTTAGAAGCTGAATTCAAATACAGAAAAGGTTTTTTGGTTACACATGTCTATAAACTATTAAAATGTACCCTCAATTCAGGCAAAATATAACTTTTAAATGAGCTGTGTTTAAGTGTCCTTGGATCATTAACTTGGAGAGCAGTAAATAGAGTGTGAATCTAGAGATACAGAGTGGCATGTTATTGGAGATGGTGATACGCTTTTGAGCTGTGCTTGTTTGGAGGATCTGTTTGGGCTGCCATTTAGACCAGGGAGATATGTGTTTCTCCAATCAGCAGAATCATTGTTGTGAGACAGTAGAACTGTACTTACTGTACATATGTAATAAATCATTGCCAGAGCTCCTTGCTGTGAAAAGGAAACCCTTTTTTTTGTTTTGCATTTTATGAATGTGGTATACTTAACAGCACTGTAAAGGAGAAGGTCAGCTCTAACATTGTTGGCAATGCAAGCTTCACTTTCTCTCCCCATAGGAGGAATGCTACCTCTCATGCACACAGTTCCACTTCTTTCCCCTCCCACAACCCTTACATTGCTGGTACTGCTCATAGAAACATATAGAAACATAGACTTTGACGGCAGATAAGGACCCTTTGGCCCACCTAGTCTGCCAATTTCCCTACCTACAGGATAAGCTGCAGATCCTATTTAACCAACAGCCTATTTTTTCCTACCCCCCACAAAAATTGCCTTATGTCTGTCTCTTGCATTCTTGAATTCTACCACAGTTTTAGACCCCACAGCCTCCTCAGGAAGGCTGTTCCATGCGTCCACCACCCTCTCTGTGAAAAAAATACTTCCTCACATTGCCCCTTGTCCACCCCCCTCTATCTTCAGATTGTGTCCCCTTGTCCTTGCACATCTCTTTTTCTGAAAGATGCTACCCTCTTGGACTTTGTGACTCTACTGAGTACTTAAAAGTTTTTATCATGCCCCCCCTCCTTTCCTCAAGGATATACATATTAAGCTCCTTTAGTCTCTCCTCATATGGCTTCTCTTGCAGACCCTGCACCATTTTAGTTGCCCTCATCTGGACTGCCTCTATCCTGTCTATGTCCTTGTTGAGACAGGGTTCTCCCGAACTGGACGTAGTACTCCAGATGGGGTCTCACCAACTTTCGGTACAGAGGGTGACAACTTCCCTCCCACATAAAAAGTCACAACTATCTTCCCTCCCATGGACCTAACAAAATAAGCTTGTGTCAACATTGAAATCCATGTTAAACACAGGCTCACAGTGATTTCAAGGTGGGATCACAATAATGGTGGACTCAACTATTGCGTTCCACAGAAGGTAATTTATGCAGGGAGTCCTTTGCTCAACAAAACGTATGTAGGCTATGCCTACTGCAGCCATAACAAGACTTGTAATACATTAGGACCCCCTTCCTTTTTCATAGCCTGTCTCATCTTAATAAACAATGGTTTGCAATCCAAATTTCTGAATTGGATATTCTGGTTGATTAATCATATCTTAGACTTTGTGACTAGACTGAAATCTTTCACCACCACCCATGTTCTGAGTTATCTAATTTCAGTAATAAACTTCTAAAGTTTACATGAACAATTGATAAAGCATGTTGGGGGGGTGGCACAGTGTCTGCATCATGCTCTCCTGAGAAAGGACTAGGGTTGGGTTGAATGTTTCCAGATAGAAGCAAGAGTAGCGAAACAAGGGTCCGTTTTCTAACAACTAAATTAGAGTGAATTGGTTAATTTTTAGATATTTGGTACTGCAGCAAAATGTAAAACTTGTAACAGAGTGTCTATATCTGGCTTCAACAAATAATATACCCAACTGTAATTCAGTTAAGCTGTGTGGTCCTATGTCAGACATCAGTACAAACAGAAAAGGTTGAAATTGCACTGGTAGGCAATACAAGCTAAAAATTGTATTACTGATGATAAAGCAAGAAACAAAAGTGACTTAAAATAATTCATTTTAACAGACAGTTGGAGAGAACCAGATACCAGTACTAATCAGAGAACAAGGGATACCCTAGATAGGGAGTAGACCAGGCCCCTAATAATTGTAGAACATAGGACTGCTGATCATTTAAATTTGGCAAGGGGGCAGACCCCAGATAGGTAGATCAGACAGGTTCCTCATATAAGCTAGACAAATTTCCATCTTAGTTTAAAAGAGCATGCATATTGTTATTTTTATTTTATTTAAACTTTTGCTAACCAGGTAAATGTAATGAACCAAGGCCCATTTTCATACATGATAGCCAAAAGATGTTACAAATTAAATCCAAGTAATACACAGAGTCGACATATCATAATTACAATTATACAAAACATGTACAAATAAGTAGTGCACAGTAATATTTCCTGAGATGCAGTTTAAAAGTAGCATGACTAACACCTTCATACAGATGAATGGGTAAAGAATTTCAATTTCTAGCAGCACACACAGTAAAAGCTTGCTTACCCCCACTGCTTGAAACTCTAAGGACAACTAAAGAAGTACTACTGTTGGACCTTAAAGTTCTAACCTCTTTCTTTAGTTCAAATAAGGTATAAAAAGGAGAGTATGTTTTTAGACTAAGTAGTTTATCAGTTAAGCAATTTAAGTTAATGTAGATTCGAAACTAAGTTTAGGTGGTAACCACCCCAATTATTCATATAAAGTGCAGTGATGAGTTCTGTATGGGGACATTAACACAAACCTGCATATTGCTTTAAAAGTGGTGTTTAAAGAGATAGATCAGCGTTTGTTTTTTTTCATGACTAGAAAGGAATTGTAATTTAATGCTGACAGTATTCTTCGCTTTTGGTCAGGTACTTGTTAGTAGAGGCTTCTGCTGCACTAGTCTTGTGTTGTTTATGAAGTTCCTAGAGATGATATGTGACTTATTTTGAGTTGTTATTCAAGGAGCTAGTTGCCCTCCCCAGACGTGCCAGATAACTGGGGGGCACCAGCTGGATTTTTTTTACCTCTGCTGATTGTCATGGGGAGGGCCCAATCCTATCCACCTGACTTATACTCCTGATTCTTTATGTCTACCAAGAGTCCCACTACAGTTTACTCGCAGAATGGGAATGGGTTGCACAATCCCATTAAGAGGTGTACACTTATAACCCACCCAGTCTTCATATATTACAGGAAACCCACCTCTCTCCAGTGATGAACATAAAAGCTACAGGATTTCAGGTATGTGACAGTAGTAGCTTCCAGCTACAAAAGAGGCAACTGGAGGGGAGTGGTGATTTTCTTGCCCAGGGCGACCCATTTGAGCTGGAAAACTCCTATGTGGATATACAAGGAAGGCTAGCTATAGTTGTGGGGTGCTGTTTAGGGAGGACGATCACCCTGGCAAGCCTATACCTCTCACATGGAACAGATACCCTGGTGGTGAACTCTTTAATGGGGAAAATATTGCAATATTTTAAAGTGGGCTGTTAGTCATGGAGGGGGTCATAATATGATATATGATCATACAGATACTACTAATACTCGTATACCCCCAGACTTACAGATTGGTGACTTACTGTACAAGCAGAGTAAAATGTTGTTTACAAATTATGATTGGTTAGACACCTGGCAGTTTTTACATCTGGCTGCCAAGGCATACACTCATTACTTGGCCCCTCATCTGACTTATGCCCACACACAGAATGAGATTAGAGGGAGTCCAATTAAGGGGTAATGTGAGGAAGTTCTTTTTCACAGAAAGGGTGGTGGATGCATAGAACGGCCTTAATCAGGAAGTGGTGGATATGAATACAGTGCAGGGCTTCAAACAGGCATGGGATAGGCATAAGGGAGCAATACAGATGAGTATGAATAGACAGGACATTGACAGAGCAAAGGCCTATGGCACGTTCATAAGGTAGAAAAAGAAATGGGCAGACTAGATGGGCCTTGCGGTCCTTATCTGCCATCAGCTTCTATGTTAAACTATATACATATATTGAGGGAACATCTACATGTGCTTCTTTCGAAATGTAATATTTTACCTATTTACCTTTTCAACTGTGTCAAGATAGTGCTTACTCTGCAATGGGCCATAAAAATACCTACTATCTGCTGGCATTTTAATAACTACCTCTTAAATTCAGGGGACATCCGGACCTTGATTAAAGAAAATATAGAGTGAATAATTTTGGAAAACTCTACTCTGGATACTTCCCCAAGTTTGTTATGGGATACTCTTAAGGTAGTATTCAGGGGGGAACTGAGTAGTTATACCTACAGACTGAAAAAACAAAGAAAGGAGAAATTACCAAACTTACAAAATTCATTGAAGAAGGCACAGAGCGGGTGCATGCAAGGGGATTGAGGGTCCTTTCAGATATAGTTAACTTGCTCCAAAAGATACAAGCAATCATTAACCTTAACATTGAAATGGTGTTATATTATCTATGCCGGAAATGTTATGAAGGTGGGACCAGAGCAACCAGGATATTAGCGTATGATCTACAATACATACTTCAGAGCCGGCAGTTGGTTCTATGTGATAATGGTGAACGCCAAACAGCAACCCGAATTATTGCAACGTCAGGGCGGTGAAAACAATTTTGCCACCCTGACAACCTCGGTGCACAGAGGAACGGCACTGGGACTCGGTCCTTTGTTTTCTGTGGGGAGCTCACCTCCACACCCCTACAGGATTCTCAACCCAGGGGTGCATGTCGGGGAAGCAAAGAATACATTTTGGGCCGGGCAACAAAACTTCAGCAGCGCCCTGACCCAGACCTGAACCCGAACCCCACACACTGCAAGCAGAGGGAACCCCGACGCCATGGTAGCCTGCAGCTGACCACAGCGCCACCCCTACATTCCCTCCACCCTCCCAGGCCATGCTCACCATGCACGCTCCACCCCCCATGCGCATGTACATATAGCGACATCCTGATGCTGCAGTCACCCACCCCACCACATCCGTCACCCTACCTCTATCAAGCTATTCGGGCTGCCTCTCATCGTGGTCACCATTTCGGATGGCACCTTAATTCAGGCACCCACCTCACATGCTACCTGGGTGGTTACATTGATCAGAGACCCCCAAACACAGTTACTACATTTTGACCAAGACGGAATCTTGGAAACCTTTTAAAATTATTACTCTTCATTGTGCACCCCTGAACAGCCCATGGACATGCAGTGGATACAGTCTTTCCTCACTATGGTCCACCTTCCTGAGCTTACACAGACACAGGCAGAACACCTTAGTGTGCCATTACAATGGAAAAATTAGGAGAGGCTATTAGGAATTGAAAAACCAACAAAAGCCCAGGCCCATAATGGTTACACAGGAGAATTTTATAAAGCCTTTTATGAAACCCTGATGCCCTCTGTTATGTCTACCCTTAACTGGGTGGCAGAAGGTAACCCAGCTACCCCAACATGGAGTCTAGTGACCATATTGGGCATCTTAAAGCCTAATAAAAATAATATCCTATGTGCTTCATACTGACCAATTATGGTACTTTATATAGATTACAAGATTTTCTCTTCTATCTTAGTAAAACGTTTGTATCTTATCCTGCCCTCTCTTATCAGGAATGACCGGATGGATTTTGACAGGATGCGACATACCCAGGATAATATTAAGTACACCTTACATATTCTACACCATGCCACTCAGCCAAAGGACCCCTTTTTGTTACTTAGTTTAGATGCTGAGAAGGCATTTGACTGGGTGGCATGGGATTTTCTGTTCGCCACTCTACAGAAAATGGCATTCTCTCTCCCCTTTATCAATAGTTCTCCAAACTTTTTATCACTCTCCCCAAGTGCACATAAAAATCAATGGCACATTTCTACTCCCTTCCCCCTTTTAAAGGGTACCCAGCAGAGGTGCCACCAATCCCCCATACTTTTTGCATTATACCTCAAACCTTTTGCACAAGCTTTGTGCAGCCACCTAGCTATATTGGATTTCAGGTTAGGTGGAAGATCCCACACCTCGGATCCTGACACCTCCTTACCACTGTTTTGGACCCTCCTAAGGATGTATGGTAAGTGTGCAGGGTATAGACTCAATGATACTAAGATGGAAGTGTTATATTTTCTTTACAGCCCAGACCCACAAATTAAGCAGCTTTTCCAGTTCCAATGGGGCCTGATATCCCTAAAATACCTTGGAGTTTACCTGCTTGTAGACTTTAAGCAACTATCTTCTTTAATTTACTCCCCTTTCACCAAGGCTATCAAGGAAGACCTGAGCAGATGATAGGAAATAAGCTTGCTGCTTATACAAAAGGTGGTCTGTATCCACGTGACTATACTGCTTTGCCTCCTGTGCATAGTTCAAACCCTCCTGGTGACACCCTCTAAACAACAATTTAGACATTGGGACCAACTTATTTCCCAATTCCTCTGTGGGGGAGCTAAACCCTGTACCTGTTATGCAACTCTCCAGCTCCCCAAAACAAAGGGTGCTGTGGATCTTCCTCATTTAGAGTGGTAACATCAAGTGGCTCAAATTCAGACCAACATGTATTGGCTGTCTCTGACTTATACTGCTTTGTGGAAGTTGCTTGAAATGAGGGAAGAGGATCTCCTTCTGGTCACCAAAATGGTCCTGCAGCCCAATACTATGGCCCTCTCCCAGGATCAGGACAATGAATTCTCCTGTACCACTTTACTGCATTGGAACAAAGTTCTTGACAACCCCTCTCTACAACCATACAGATATCTAATTACAGAAAGTCACAATACCTGCCTTCCTGAAGCAAACCAAGCCCCAAACTCCTTTTTCAAGTTTTAGAGCTTTAATGCCAAAATAACAATAAGAAAGTGTGCACAGACATTATCCATCACACAATGCCCCAGTTCTCTGGGTCAGAAACCCTTCATCAGGGGCATGGTTTGTAGAAGAGAAGTGATATCAATTTATATGGTCATCTCATGAAAAAACATGACATTAATTAGTGAACCTATTTACATATATACATATAATCAATCAATCAATCAAAATCTTTATTTATCTAGGCAAATATCATTGAGCAAGGCTCATTTGCAAGATGGACCTGGGTAGAACTAGGTCAAGGTACAAATAGAAAAAAAACATACATATGTATATACACAATAGGACAAATGAGTATAAAAAAGTCATGATACGAGGTGTAAAACACCATAACACAGGTGAACATATCTCAGAAGAACCATTTACAAGTTGCAGGTACACATGTAGAAACACAGCACAAGTGAGTATATGTTGGAAGAGCCATTTACAGGATGCAGCAATGCAAGTGCATAGCAAAATTGCGGGGAGAGATAATGAATACAGTTTAAGTAACTAGAGTTAGATTCCTCAACAGCACTTAATGGTAACCAGGATCAATTCAGCTAATGGAAGGTAGGAGTGCCAGGCAGATAACAGAAGTAAGGGGGAAAGGGGAAGGCCTACGGAGGGAGGGGGGTAACAACAGGGATTTGGGAGGTGAGAGCAAGGATTAGATGATGACATAGGAAGAGTTAAGAGAAAAGAGCAAGTGATCTCGACTAGCAGATAAGGGGAACGTCCACCATATAAGGGGAACTAGAGGAGGAATATGCTTGATGGATATCAGTACTGAATAGTGCTGCTAGGGAACAGAACATAATTCACATGAAGGCTGAATTTACAGATAATAGGCAGTGGGAAGAGAGTAAGATAAATAAAGTGATCTAGTCATCACGCTATAGGTCAGGCGAAAGGTGATACAGTGAACGTAGATGCAGACTAAGGTCATGGAAAATAATTGCATTGTTCTTTTATGAGACGAGAGTATAGGGTCTTGAGGGTAATAAGGCTGACAGGTGTGCTCATATAAGAACAAATATACCAAAAACTCAAATAATCAGCTACTTCATCACAATAAATACATCCTATAGTTACTAAAAAAATATTTCTGATATTCAAAATATCACCAATAATACTCCTTGCATATTTCAACAATGTAAGTATAAATATACTAAATGAAAGTACTGGCTCGGATAGAAAAGAGGGACAAAGGCTGTTATGATCTGGCAAGTCAAATGCAATAAACAAGTACCGATTTCTACCCTGGGTTAGACTAGACAGAGTCTGAGTGCCTGCAGGAGAACAGAAAAGAGAGAATTAGATTGAAAATGTATGCAATATACCATTCAATAAATTCAGAAAAACAAAAGAAAAATGTAGATAATGACCAAAATATGTGACCATCAAAATACCATTATATACTATGGTGGCAGTGTAGCCTGTTTCTTCACAGGAAAATACACAACTTCTATATATTTCCATAAATTGATGTATGATTCCTATCCCTGTGGCAATAAGCCTGTTGCAAGTCAGAGCAAAATATGAGGACATCAACTTATCATAGGGGCAACCTTCACAAATATTATTAACATCACAGAGCAGAAACCCAAGTCTTTTTCTCTGTGTCAGTCCAAAAGATTAGGTCTGATATCCCATTGGTCATTTAGACAAAATGGTTTCACACTCTTAAGTGTGAATATCCAGTAGCTTTCCTTTTTTAAATATACATTTGTCTTATTACCCGCTTTTTTAAATGCAGGGACATGTTCTATGCCCATGAACTTTAAATGTTCTGCACTGGAATTACGACATGCAAAAAAAATGTACTCTCACCGGGGTATCCTGTTTGCCACTTTCAATAGATCTGGGGCCTGATATTCAAAACTTAGTGCCAAGCATAAACAAGTAGTGCAGGAACAGTGCTGCAATAGCACCAAAATGCTACATTCAATGGTGGAGATAGTGCCGGCACAATGTGATAGCACTGGCGTAAAGGTATAATGTATGCAATGGGCAAAGTCAGGTGTGGGGACATGCTTATTAGTGCAATGGGATATTCAGAGGAATAGCACTGCACTAGCTGACCTAGCACCACACATAGCGCTCTGCTAATTACCGCCTATAAAAGGAAGGCCTTAACACAGGGCAAACAACACAGGGGGCGTGGACATAGGAAACCAAGATGGCACTTGTCAACAATGCAA
Source organism: Neoceratodus forsteri (assembly GCA_016271365.2). Taxonomy (NCBI): domain Eukaryota; kingdom Metazoa; phylum Chordata; order Ceratodontiformes; family Ceratodontidae; genus Neoceratodus; species Neoceratodus forsteri. The sequence continues at coordinate 706,378,203 of CM057453.1, forward strand.
TGCTTTACTACCTAATGGAGGCAGTTGTGAAGGAAGAGGAGTGGGACCAGGTCCACCATGGCCCACAACACAAGCCTTGGAGAAGATACGCTGCACACAGGATGTACCGGCCCATAGTCTCCTTTGAGACACTGCCAGATGAACACATCACAGGCCAGTACAGACTGAACAGGGCCATGTTGAGGCAGCTATGCAAACTCCTGCATGAGCAGGTGCAGCCAAACACCAGATGCAGCCATGTCATGACAATTGAGGAAAAGGTGATCGCAGCGATATGTGTACTAGCCACTGAGTCATTTCAAACATCCACTGGAGACACCATAGGTGTATCGCAGTCAGTCACCTAGCACCTCCTGACCCAGTTCCTGGAGGCTTTCCTGCCACATGCTGGCAAATTCATAGCATTCCCCAGCACAGCAGAAGAGCAACCATGCAGCAATTTTATTGGGTTGCGCACCTAGCAGGTGTACTTGGTGCCATTGACTGCACCCACATAGCCATCAGTGCACCACCTGGTGATGGCTCCAATGTGTCCATAAATCAGAAGGGCATACACATCATCAATTGCCAGGTGGTGTGTGATGCTACGGGGTGCATCAGCAATGTCCTTGCACAGTATCCCCATAGACAGTGCCCACGATGCCTACATATGGCACCAGTCACTCCTGTACCAGGCCTTTGAGGATGGTGGGATACCCAGTGGGCATGTAGTCAGTGAGTAGAGGCATAGGGAACAGCACAATACACAGGATTGTTGCAATACCACCAGGGAACAGTAAAGGAGGGGGGTGGTACTGGGGGTCAGCATGCCAACATGTGAGAGGCAGAACACTGCCAATGAGGGACAACAGGGTACATCAGCTAACATGTCTACATGTGTCCACATGGCACAGTGCCTATCCCTTGAGACCCTGGCTTCTAATCCCTGTCCAACGTCTGGCAACGGTGGCCGAGGAGGGGTATAATGAGGTACATGCCGTGACAACAAACATCATAGAGTGTGTCTTTGGCATGTTGAAGATGCGTTTCCACTGCCAAGACCAATCTGGTGGTGCCCTACAATATAGCCCTCAGAAGGTATGCTGAATATTATTAGCGTGTTGTGTGTGTTGCACAACAAGATGCTAAACCATGGTATATGCGCACATGAACCTGAGGTACATGCAGACAGTGATCTAGAGCCAGAGGTTCAGGAGATAGTGGAGCAACTCAAGAGGAGAGATCCTCGAGTGGCCCAGAGGTCCCTGAAACATAGGAATGGTGTAATTGCGACCCTGGTACGTATGGGAAGGTGAGTCACAATGAATGTACAAATGACATGTGAACAAACATGACTTTATTAAGTGCAACAAACAGTGAAGACAACAGCACAGTGACAAATAGGTGTAGATGTGCAGCAGATAGACAGTGATATGTGTACATGTTTGAGAAGTGTATCTCAGAATTGTGCAGTGTGCGACTGTGCAGAGTGGTGTGGTCAAGTGTGAGCAGTGTGATAATGTCATGGTTGTGTGTGTATGTGGAATGTGATGGTGGGATGTGCAGCTGGCAGTGCCAGATAGGCGCTAAGGTGACAGATCCCATGGACGGTTCATGGAACATCAAGTCACCCACCACAGGTTCTATGAGTACCCGTTAAATGGCAGTCTGATGTAGGAGTGTTGTGAGCAGAAGAGGAGTTGGGCGATGACAGTAGCAAAGATAAGCCCAAAGCCCATCTGCGGCCATGGCATGGTGTCGCAATTGGGCTGTTGCGACGTTGTGAATGGCGGCATACCACACCAGTCGAGGACCATGATGCCACACTCAAGGATCCAGACACACTGCCCTGTGGGCATCTTGCATGAGGGCGGAAAGGGGTGGAGTCCCTGTGTTGCATGGTACTTGTGCCATGCCACCCCTGGTGGATGCACTGATAGCCGCCGTCTGCTCACGCATGACCACAGTAAGGTCAGCAAACCCACTCTGCACTGTGTGACTACATGGGTCTTGTGCTCAACACGCTGCTCCACGTGCTGCATGGCAGCATGCAGCTCCTGATGCACCTCACACCAGAAGGCATGCAGGTCTTGCTGGGTGGTGTTCTGTGACTCAATGGTGGCACGTAGCATGGGTCATGAATGATGCTTCTCCTGCCCCTGGGCAGGCATGCCTGCCTGTTCATCAGAGGTGGTTGCACCCTGTCAGTCTGGCAGGCACGGGTACAGCTGGGGAAGTTGCCTGGTGACACATAGCCGCACCCTGTGCAACATGCACGTCCAGTGGTTCTGCATGGATGTTCGGCTGCACAACCAGTGGTGCATGCACTATGGCAGGCTTGTTCACGAGTACCCCTGACTGGCATACCCCTGCAGGAATAGTGCCATTTGTTCACCCCAGCAATATGTCCTCAACCGTGCCCCATGTAGTGGTGTCTGCACTATGTCCCTGTTGCCTGTCCACAGCCATGTCCAATGGAACCTGTTCAGCACTGGATGCTGACCCCTCCCCAATGATGGACAAGTCCAGTTGGTACACCATATCTGGGTATTGTGTAATGTCTTCCATCTGTTTATCTTCCAGGTCAACATCTGTATCAGAATCCACTGGCAACAGGGGTCATCTGTGTCCACATGTGATGCGTCACAGGCTGCTGGAAAGCCCTGCTTCATCTTTGGGAACCTGTGATGTACCCTCCAGAGCATCTTTGTCCTGGGGTGCTGGCCGGCCAACCCTTGGTTGACCACCACTCTGTTCTGTGGAGAGACAGAAACTGTGTAAGTGACCGGTACTATGTCCATGGTGCCACAACCACCTGTACGAACACCATGATAAGCCCATGGCCCCCAGTCACAAAGAGTACGTCCCACCCCTGTGGAAACAGCACGTAGAATGGCAGTACCAGTGTGCACACACAATACAGTGGCAGGCATCATACAGTGTGGCCAACCCACATGCAATGCCATGCAGCACCCACACACACGTGCACACAGACACACCTGTCACTGGCCATTGGACATGTTGCCGACATGTATGGTCCACAGCATGACATACATATGCCATATGCCATATGCAACTCTTATGCATGTGTGCTGTTGACACACACACACACCGGATGGCCACATATGAACATACGAAGAAGCCAACAGAAGAAGGCCATTTGGTCTATCAAATCTGCACATGTTGCAGGGTCCACAGCTTGAGCAACTGTCCCTGCCCCCTCACCTCACTCCTCCCATCCTCCCTACCCATGACCCTTACCCTCCCCCATACCTGTCCCAGCCTCTCTTAAAGCTGCCCACTGCCTTCAACCAGATTACCTCTTCTGGCAATGCATTTCAAGTGTCCACCACCATCTCTGTGAAGAAGTGCTTCCTGACATCCCTCCTAAACCTCCCACCCTCCAACTTAAGACTGTGCCCCCTCGTGTTATGGTTGCCACTCAGCTTAAAGAGACTCTCCTTATCAACCTTATTTATCCATTTCAAGCACTTGAAGGTCCCAATCATGTCCCCTTTCTCTCTCTCTCTCCTGTCTTCCAGGGAGTACATGTTCCATGCCATCAACCTCTCCTCGCGTGCCTTACTCTGCTGACCAGCTATCATCTTTGTAGCCCTCCTCTGTACCTTCTCCAGCAGGACAGCACAGTCAGAGGTGCACACACATCCCAGCAGCATTGCGCAAGTCCACAAAGCAACGGGCTCGCAACACAACAGTTACCTGTGCAACACCTCTGTGAGAGTTCCAGACACAGTGTGTGTGACATGCATTGCATAGTGGTGCTGTTACTGTTACCTACCTTGCACTGTGGGTTCCACCTGTGTCTCACAGCCACCACTCTCGACCCCCTTCAGAGACACTGGTCTGAATGTTAATGCCAGCACAGTCATGATGGGGTCTGCCACATGAAGGCCTTCAGGCATGGGACCACCACCTGTATGCACGAGGCTCTGAAGTCTTTGGGCTTCCTCCTTCTTTGCCCTGCACAGCAGGTCACACCACCTCTTGTGCATGGCCTCCACCGTCCTGCCACATCCACCAACAGCATTCATCTCCACTGTTATTTCAACCCACATCTGTTGGATGGTGGCATTTGTGTTCTTATGGTGCCTCATGCGTTTCTCATGCTGCTTGTAGCCATAGACCAGTACCTTTAGTTCCTCATCAAAGAACTTATTTGCTCTCTGCCATGCCTGTCCATCAGCTTCACCTGTAAGACACAGAATGTAGTGTAGTGTTGAGAGGCATGCAGAACCACTGTGCATGTGTATGTGTGTCTCACTGACCCACTGACATGGCACAAAGAGGCATCGACATTACAATCCATGTGCTATGTACCCCCAGCATATTGCTGTGTGCATGTACGCTGGCAGGGATGTAATCACCACATGTGGTTCCATACTGTGTGGTGGCTGTGGAAACAGTCTTAGGGATACATAACATGGCCATGTACAGTCTATGGTGATCAACACTGTCATTCCCTGTGGAATGTGTTAATTACATGAATCATGGACATGCAGGGCTCCCATGGCGGTCACAGGGCACATGCCACAGGCGACCACTGCACCATACACTGCTGGTCACAGAACAGCACTGACCATCACACAGTGGGTGGCCAACAGATATGCCTGAGACACTGTGTACTTCAGTGCCACACACATACCTGTACTGTGTGTGGCTCCACAACTGGCCAGGGGGTGTCACAACTGTATGCAGTGTATGGAGCACACAGACAAAGTGAAGCTGGCACATTGCGTTGGTCCATGTATGGTTTTTCACACACGTGTATGTTCCCCTTCTGGTGTGGGACATGGTGGGCTGTGAGCACTACACACCCATCAGTGATAACTACACACCAAGGCTCTGTGGAATTGTCACCATGGAATGCACACATGGCACTATGCAGCCCAGTACCAGTACCACATATGTATTGTACAATGTGTGGGTGATGTGACCCCATGATGGTGCCTGCCCCCTGTCACTGTCCATACCACAACTGCAGGCCAGTGGCTGCTGTTCCTGCTGATCTGTGTGTCCAATGGCACACGGCAACCCCTACAGTCACAACAGTGACAGTTCCCTGCACATAGACATGTCCGATAGGTGTGCACCCAGCTGAGTGCCTGCAACTCACCTGCATTAGCAGTGTTATGCTCCTGAGACATTGTGCCTGTATGTCTCTGCACGATTTCCACAATGACACTGCAGTACCTTTTTGGGGAAGAGGTGGAGCATAATCTGCCCTTAAATAGCCCGGCCGGGCAACCCCAGTACTCGTCTATGCAAATGAGGCATTAATGAGCTTGTGATGGGTCATTTTGCTCTGCCACTATACAAGTAGGCTCATTTACATACCATGGCTGAATATTCCAGATGTTAGCACCATGCTCAATGAATAGCCCCGGGGAAACTATATGCGCTGGCGCCATTGAGATGCACCACGTTATTGCAATTTAGCCACAATTACAGATTAGCGCTGGCACTACTTGCGCAATGTGCCACTCCCAATGTGCATGTTCGGCCTGCGGGGGGGTCATGGGGTCACATCCAGGTCATGCATGTGCATTAGCAATGCTTCTGGGTTGTGACGCGCTAGCGTGTTTAGTGCCGCACTACATGACATGGCTGACAGGCAGTGGCTTTGGAGACAGGAGTGTGAGGGTGTAGCCCAGTATGCCACACAGCAGTGCACCAGTTAGTCTAGAGGCCAGCATTGTGCACTATGGCAGCAAAGAGGGTTAGGGCTGTGGTCCAGAGGGACAACAGGTGGAGTCAGGTGGAGACAATCCATCTGGTTGCCCTTGCCATGGAGAGGGAGAGGCAGCTGTTTGGTGAGGTTCAGGAGGGGAACAGGGCACACAGACAGGTGTGGGTGTCCTCAGGCAGGCAGCTGTCAGAACACACCGGCATCACCAGGTCCCGGGAGCAGTGTCGCCAGCAGTACATTGACGTGCAATGGTACCAGGCTCATAGACTGGAAGTATACCAGCACATGGTGCAAGAGGGGAATGTGCCAGAGCCAGGTTGGTGTACTGTGATGAGGGCATTTTGCTTGTGTGGTGCTGTGTGTGGGTGTGTGTCCCTTTCAGGGTGTGTGTGTCTGTGTGTGGCCATGTGTAGGGACACATACATGCACAGCACTGAGATGTGTGTGTGTGTGTGTGTGTGTGTGTGTGTGTGTGTGCATCCCACATGTGCCCTGTAGATTGCCCACACTGTGGTGTGGCACTGCCATGCGGACCTGTTAGTTGCTACTGGTGTGTCCACAGCCAGGCATGTGTGGCTTGATGAACCACTGTCCATGTTGTGGCATGCATCCCATGCCACCATGATGCATTACACAGCCCCCAGGGGGGCACTCATGTACACTGGCATGCAGTGTGGCTGGCGGCATGTGGCACTGGTTGTTGGGTGGGGGTGGTACTGGTGGAGTATCCCACCACCGTGTTACACGCCCAATAGTGGGCCTTCCTGTTGCCATCACTTGGTTACTGACAATGTTATTCTTACTCTTCCATGCAGACTGCAGCAACAGAGGCCAGCAGGACCAAAGGAGGGTGCTGCACCTTGCATAGCGTCCGGAGGAGAGTAGTGGTGGAGAGCACAGCATGTTACGTGTGTATCACTCTTGTCTTCCATACAATTGGGCATGTTCTGCTGTGCGCTGTTCCTCTGTGTGCCATTGTGGGCTTGATATGCACACAGACATCACATCTGTACACCTGTATCTGTGGCCCGCCCTTAACGGTTATCTCTGTTTCAGGCGTCTGCAGGCAGTGCACTTTCCTGCCTGGGGTTGGGCATCACTGTGTGCTGTACTGCCTGGGGGGCTGGGGCATCACTGTCTGCTGTACTGCCGGGGGTTGGGCATCACTGTGTACTGTGCTGCCAGGGGTTGGACATCACTGTGTGCTGTGCTCACCTTGTCTGTGGGTATAGTTCCACTGCCCTGCCGGGGGAGCCGCGGCTGTGGACTTGGCCAGGCCACAGTGCTGTGTCCCTGATGTTTGTGTACAGCATTATGCCGTCCATCTGGTGGTGGTTGGTGAGGTCAGGGCTTTGGGACTCCAGTGCATGGGTGTGCTCTGTGCACTGCACATACACACAGCATGTTGCTGCCATGTGTAGCTTTCCAGGGGCATGGCATGCAGCTTTGTGGTACTGGTCCCTGTCCCTGAACTGTGACATGGCTGGGGACATTCCCCATGCAGTTGTGCTATAATGTCATTGCATTGTTCATGTGGGCAGCACGTCCCATTCTGCATGCCCATGAGCAGCTGTACTGTGCCTGGGGATGCCAACACTGTCCTATGGGGGTTTGCATTTCTGGTACCATTGTGACACTGCTCTTCCACATATTTCAGTCTCTGGGATTGGCCCTTGCATGCATTGCCAACCTGTGTACTGTGGTAGGTGGTCTTTTGCCTGTCGCGTCCTGCTGCAGCTTGTGTGTGGGTGCATGGTTCTGCGTGCGGTTACACTTTGCCTTGCCACATGATCATGGTACTTGGGTCATGCTGTCCACCCCTGGGAACTTGGCTTAGGGATTTCCTTGTGCTGTTTGACTGTTCCCCATCCTGACATGCTTCTCCCCCTCTTTAGGTCCACATAGAAGGTCACTGTGTGCCACATGGCCAGAGGATGGTGAGGGCAGGAATGACCTGCTGCAGAGGAGTGTCCGCCAACAGCGTACTATGGTGGAACAGCAGACGGTGATGATCTCGGAGTTTCAGAGGCTGGCTGCACTGCTTTAGACCAGGGAGAGGGTTGTCTTGGACCAGCATGAGTGATATTGTTCCCTGAAGTTTGTATCTCTGCCCCCTTCATCACTACAGCTAATGGACATTAGTTTCCCTTCATGCCATCCCTGTTTCCTGTATCCTTTGTCCCTTTTGGCATTGCCATTTATATTTTGTTGTGGCTGTAATGCTTTGTTTTTGGGTTTCTGGTTATATTTTGTGTGGTGTACATAGTTCTGGCTTGGCTTTTGTTTCCTTTGTTTATTTCTTCTGTTCTACATATTTCATCCTGTTCTTGTGGTGTTGTTTTTCACATTAATACATTCCACTTTTGTTACATTCCTGTGTCTGTTGTGTTTCTTGGGCACTTGGGGTTGTCAGGGGCATGTACTTCTGCTGGGTCATGGGGGGTTCGCTGTGAGCACCAGCACTGCTGGGTGTCTCTCTTTTGTGTTCTGGCTGCTGTATGGCTGTCTGTTCATGGGTCATGTTCCATAATCTACTCCTTCGCATGTCCCACAGTTCATGGCTGGCTCACTTGTGCACTGTGTTTCTGTGGGTGTTTGCACTACCTGTGCTTGTTATATTCAGTGCTGTCTTATTTGTTATATTTTGTGCTGTCTTACTTACCGGGCTATTTTAGCACTGCACTCCCAGCCCAGTTTGTCTGGCTTCATGTGCATGCTGTATTCAGCAGGTTTAGCACCAGGGCTATTCCTTTCGGCTAAATGGCAGGCTATTTGTTCTTGGCTAATTTAGCATGCCAGGCAGTGCTGTTTTAGACCCAGGGCAAAGTTTTGAATATCAGGCCCCAGATGTGGTCCTGCACTCTTTGTTTCAATGGTCTAGTGGTCCATCCTACATAACCTAGGCTGCAGAAACACCACAAAGTGTACATTGTAAATGGTGTGTTCCAAGTTATTCACTCCCTCATGCCAACTTTAGTGGTAGCATCAGAAGAATGCAGGAACTGTTTTCCAAGGTGAGCATACCTACAGATATTGCAGCGGTGGCATTTGTAGAAGCCCCAGCCCATTTTGGAAGCCATGATTCTTTGTCCATGGTTGGTTCTGTATGTAATCTGCAGTGCATCACCTTATCTTTGATACTTGGTGTCCTACTAAATGATATTCTAGGTTTTATCCCTACAGCTCTGTTCACAGATATATTACTAGTTAGAATGGGCCAATTCCTGTGCACAATGTTCCCCAGTCTTCCTGCTAAACCATTGAGCTCAGTGACAAAAGTTAGAGATATAGTCTCAGTTTGGGAATCTTTTCTGTTCCCTTTCTCCTCCAACAATTCGCTTCTTTTTCATTCAAAAACTTTCAGTTAAGTTTTCTCTAATAGAGTCTTATTGTCCCCCCTCCCTGCGACGAGGTACCTTTGTAAATGAGTCTCTGACTCAAAGGTTTGTAAATCCAATTTATGAAATAAATAAATAAATATCCTCTGGCCAAAAATCATGTCTCCAACTTTGCTTTTTGCTGCACAAAATATTAATCATTACTACAATTTCTATGCATTCACAGCATTTGACCATATGGGACAGACTCCTTGAGTTTAGGGGGGTGGGCACTGTCTTCCCATAGTAACTAATTTGAGGCTGTATGTTTCCTAAACCCATTGGTAGTGATTACATTACCTGGTGTACTTGCAAATTCCAGATCAAGGAATTCCAGTCTCTCTCTTTGTGTGCAGTGAATGTAAACCTCAAATTAAAATCATGCTTAGTGAGCCATTGAATGAATTTTAGGATTTTTGTTTCATCACCCTCCCATATACGTAGACAATCATCTATGTAGTGATGTCAGCATTTAATATATTTGTGGAAAGGGTTAACATGACTGTTGTTAATCTGAAGCATCTCCCACCACCTTAAAAATGATTTGCGTAACTGGGTGCCATACTGGCATTCATTGTATTACCGCATACTTGTAAATAATGACAGCCTCATATTCAAAAGCATTGTGATGCAGAACGAAGTCTAATGTCTCAATAATTAAATAAATAGGTATATTTCCAATTTCCTTGTCATTTTCCAAAAAGAATTTGCCATCCTGTATGCCTTGATTGTGTTTGACAGACATGTACAATGACTCTATGTCTATCTCTAGCCAGGTGTAATTTTCATGCCAGATAAAAGACTCAAACATCCTCAGTGTGTCAGAAGTGTCTCTTAGATATGATGGCAAACCAGTCACATATTTTAGCAACACAAAATATATTAAATGACCTAGATTCTCAATAACAGAGCAGTTGCCAGAAACTAATTTTTTTGTGCACCTTCAACAAAACATAAAACCCTGGTGTCACTGGATACACATTCCAAATATATCCAAACTCCTCTTCAGTAATACTTTTATTGGCAAGGGCTCTAGTGACACTCTCAAACAATTCTTTGTTAAAAACCTGCATAGGACTGTTTTTCAATCTTTTGTAATTCTCAATATTACTCAACATAGAATTAAAGTGACAACATACGGTCCCCTGTTCATAACAATATTTGTCACTTTGTCTGCAGGTTTAATTACCAAATCTTTATTCTTATTCAGTTATTTTAGTGCAGACATCTCATTCTTTGGTATAATAAACAGTTTGGGGGTGTAGCATTTACCAGCAGTTCCTGAACCTGATTAGTTGCAGTTATTTCATATGAAATAATTACAGGATTTGTGATGAAAGGACAAAATGTAGACTTGCTTTTAAACTTAGATTTTCTTTGATGCTTTAAGTTTTTACCTTGTCTATGTCTGCCTCCGATGTTCACAGAGTCCTGAATCTCTACATCAATGTGGAGTTCATCATCAATAATTTCCAAGAACTCCCTCAGAGAAACTTCACGTATTACATCCAGATCAATGTTACTTGATTCAGTGCCCACCCCATTAGTACCTTCAATAGCTTCAGTCAATAAATAAGTGTCCTCAGCTATCTAATCTCACTACCTCAGTGCAGCCCATCTTCTTACCTGCTATTGCTGTCCTTTTTGCCAGCAAAATACAGTTTCAATCGAATCTTTCTGAAAAATTTCCTCTGATCTAAGATCACTTGAAATGGTGTACTTTAGGTGTTGGGATAAATGAGAGATCTCTGCTAAGTACAGCTTTCTGCGACTGAGTTAAGCAGAAATTGTCATCACTTTTATCTTGTCTTCTTGCCTAACCTCAAGGGTCATTCTAGATCTCTTTGAGACTCCTCTTTTTCCCCCTTTTTGTTCTTTTATTCTTTTTTCTAGCTCGCTCTGTTTCTCAAAAAAAAAAAAACCTTCTCAGATACATTGCCAGGTTCTGGTTGCTCATTATTTTGTGGAGTTTCTTTTGGGCTCCCGTTGCATCTCTCATTATATTTTTTATTGGAAGCCAAACGCAACCTGCTTTTGCTCCTTCCCCTGCTTTTAGATTGTTGTCTGCTCCCCTTCAAAATATCACCCTTGCTGTATTCTTCCTCATCTCTCTTAAGTTTGCACTGCTTTCTTTCGATTATCTCTTTTTCATACTTCAACAGGCTCTTTTGTAATTTGGAATCACTGTCTCTATATTATGCTCTTTCTCTGAAGGATAATGCAAGAGATATTGCTTCCTTTAATTCATCACCCAGTGCCTCCAGTTTTGTAGTTTCAGATCTAATTATTAGTTCAGTAAAGGTCTTTGAATACAGATTCACTGTCTCCAACCATTCAGTTCTGAACTCAAAGTCTTCTAAATTGCTGGAAGGTATTACAGTTATTCTGAAGTGTCTGGGTGCCTGGTTTTTATCCAGATATTCTTCAAGGGTTATTATATTGTAAGTTAAGTCTATGTCCTTCTGCAACAGTTTCTCTAACTTGATAAAACATGACTTTATATCACCTGATGATTGTTGTCCTTTGGTTCCATTCCCAGTTAACAAGTTCCTTGCCCTTTGTCTCCTATCTGAAAGGTTCTCTAATCTCTCCCACCTGAAGCTCTCCTCAGTCTCAAACATGACAGCTCCATCCTGTTGTTACATGCCTCCAAATTTCAGAATCTGATGAATGATAAAGTTGTTGTCAGGACCGCAATGGTAGTGCAAGGTGAGCTTTCAATTTCACCAGTAGACATTCATCTGTCCATGCTCATACCCCAATTGTCTCACTAGATGCCCCAGTTTCAGCATTTCTAAAGAGCAAATCATACCAGCCCAGATAGGCCATACATATAATTTACTAATTTATTGTATACCACATTGCTTGAAACATACCTGTTGAACTAATTTGTTGTAAACCACATTGTTGTAACATTCTGGTTGTACTGTGTTTGTCATTTTTTGTGATGAGGTACTTTTGTAAATGAGCCCATGGCTCTAAGGTTTGTAAACTGATGTACAAATAAATAAATAAATATAAAAAATGGGAGCAGAAGTGCCTCGACGTACCATGTTTACTGTTATCAGGTAAAGGAGTTTATGGATTTCCATGCTATGGCTGAAAAATTTGGCTTGCAGCCAACAGACCATTATGGTCGGGTAGTGTAGGGTAGTGGATGCATGGAACAGCCTTCCTGAGGAGGTTGTGGGGTCTAGAACTGTGGGAGAATTCAAGAATGCATGGGACAGACATAAGGCAATTCTTGTGGGGGATAGGAAGAAATAGGCTGTTGGTTAACTAGGATCTGCGGCCTATCCTGTAGGTAGGGAAATGGGCAGACTAGATGGGCCTAGCGGTCCTTATCTGCCGTCAAAGTCTATGTTTCTATGTTTCTATGGTTACTTACAAGTTAAGGCATATATACATCATGCTGAGAAAGCATGCCCCCCCATAAGCCTTTCCCTGCTCTCATAACATTAGTACTACAAACTCTGATGGGAGTACCATTGACCTCTTTGATTTCCGACATCTATACTGCCTTGCTGATATCAGAACAGATTTCTACCAAATTCTTTAGAATAAAATGGCAACAAGCCTTAGCTATGAAAATCACTCCACAGCACTGGGAAAAATATCTTACATATACTCATAAGCCTACTCATTCCTATATATGGAAGGAGTTATCATGGAAAGGTATTGTCTGCTATTTCTGAACACCATTCTTTCAAGCTAAATATGACTTCTCAATCCCCCCACACTGTTGGAAGGGTTGTGGAGAATCTAAAGCAAGCCATGCCCATATCTTTTGATTTTGCTCAAAGCTCTAGCCCTTCTGGGCATTGGTACAAAGCAAACAGATCGTGCTTTTGAATCCTCCTTGGTAGTCACCCCACAATTAATTTTGTTTATTTATATCCCAAGAGGCCTCTACTCCCCTCCTCCAAATAGGAAACTTCTTACTATCTGCATGCTAGCATCCAGGAATGCTATTACAAAACATTGGCTTACTAACAGAGTACCTTTGATATAGATGTGGCATAAGTTAATTATTGATATTTATGAAATGGAGAAACTTACTATAAGAGGTCACAGAAGTTTTCACAATTTGAAATTTTATGGAGGAGATGGGTACTCTATATAATGGCAATCCACAATGATTTTGTACCTTCAATGCAGTGTGCTCCAAACAGCCCATATACCTTTGGCAGCCAGAGATGTGTTTTATTGCAATGAAACGGTTGCATTTACTAGCTGAAGTAATGGGGCTCTATGCACGAATGGGACACGTGGTGTGCAGCTGTGCATAGGGTCTGCTTGCAGGCCGCTATATCTGCCAAGCATGCACATGGCAGGTCCACAGCATGCATGAAGGGCACATAGTAAGTGTGCAGCCAGAACATGGAATGATCTGCTGCTGCTCCGCAGTGCACATACATGGGGGAGATGCCATGTGTGAATGCGTAGGCAATGGCTATGCATATGCATAAAGCAATGTATGCCTGATGCAGAGGGCAAGCCTCAGACAGTTAGTGTTTGAACCCACTCAGAAGGTAGCAATCTTAGACCTGGTACTCTCAAGTGGGGATGGAGGAAGGATCTCGGATTTAGAAATGGGGAGCCATCTGGGAACAAGTGACCACCAAACAATGTGGTTCACAATAAACACAGCCATAGAGTCAAGCCATACAAAACAAGAGTATTGGACTTTAGGAGGGCTGACTTTGGGAAAATGAGAGAGTGCCTCAGAAAAGCATTAACAAATGGGCAAGAAGGAGGGGTGGAGGAACAATGGGGAATAATCAAAACAGCCATCACAGAGGCAATGAGCCTTTGTGTGAAGCGAATCAATAAAACAAAATGAAGGAAAAAAACACTATGGTTCTCAAAAGAGGTGGCAAGAAAGGTTAAGGGGAAAAGGATAGCGTTCAGGAAATACAAGGAAAGACAGAAGGAGCAGGACAGAGACCTTTGTCACTTAAAGCAGAAGGAGGCAGGGAAGGCAGTCAGAATAGCAAAAGGCCCAAACCGAGAAAAAGATAGCCAATTCTGTTACGAAGGGGGATAAAACCCTTTATAGGTACGTTAGGGAAGGAAGAAAGACCAAGGGAGGAATATGGAGACTTAATAAAGGGGAGGGCATGTAAGCAGAGGGTGACAGTGAAAAAGCAGGAATACTGAACAAATATTTCTGCTCAGTATTCACAACAAAGGAGGATGGGAAATTACCTAAACCAAACAAGAGAAACACTCTGGATAGGGAGGTCAATACCAGTCCATTCACAGAAGAAAGGTTTTTGAAAGAACTCTTGAAACTGAGGGTGGACAAAGCAATGGGGCCTGATGGGATTCACCCCAGAATTCTAAAAGAACTAAGGGTAGAACTAGTGACACCACTTACTATTCTCTTTAACAGATCATGGGAGGATGGTGTGGTACCTGAGGACTGGAGGATGGCAGATGTGATTCTGCTTCACAAAAGTGGCAGCAGGGCAGAGGCAGGAAACTATAGACCAGTTAGTTTGACCTCAGTGGTAGAGAAAATAATGGAATCACTTCTTAAGGAAAGAACTGTTAAGTACCTAGAGGCCAGTGGGGCACAGGACCCAAGGCAGCATGGTTTCACTGCAGGAAGGTCATGTCAAATGAATCTAATAGATTTCTTTGACTGGGTGACCAAAGTCGTAGACCAAGGAGGGACTGTGGCTAAGGCCTACCTAGAATTTAGCAAGGCATTTGACACAGTCCCACACAAAAGATTAATATACAAGTTAGCCAGTCTTGGAGTGGGTCCCAAGGAGGTAGCGTGAATAAAAAATTGGCTGGACAACAGGACGCAAAGGGTAATAGTAAACGGAGTCCACAGTGAAGAAAGCAGGGTAACTAGCGGGGTACCGCAGGGTTCAGTACTGGGACCGGTCCTCTTAAATGTCTTTATAAGTGACATTGGGGAGCACCTGGAAGGAAAAATATGTCTCTTTGCAGATGACACAAAGATCTGCAACAGGGTTGATACACAAGGTGGGGTGGAAAGGATGAAAAGGGACTTGGCAAGGTTGAAGGAATGGCCAAATGTATGGCAGCTCAGATTCAATGCAAAGAAGTGCAAGGTAATACACCTGGGAAACAAAATCCCAGGGGAAGAGTACACAATTGGTGGGTGAGATACTAACAACAACAAAAATCAAAAGAGACCTGGGAGTAATTATATCAGAGGACCTAAAGGTGGGCATGCAATGTGAGAAGGCAGTAAGGAGGGCTTGGGGCATACTGGTATGCATAGGGAAAGGCATCAACAGTAGAAAACAGGATGTTGTTGTCCCTCTGTGCAGACTGTTGGTGAGAGCCCATCTGGAGTACTGCATGCAGTTCTGGAGACCCCATCTCTGCAAAGACATAGACAGAATGGAGGCTGTTCAGAGGAGGGCAACCAAAATGCTGCAGGGTCTACACGAGAAGACATATAAAGAGAGACTAAAGCAGTTTAATATGTATACCCCCAAGGAAAGGAGAGAGAGGGGGGACATGATGGAAACGTTCAAGTACCTCAAGGGAATTAACAAAGTCCAAGAGGATAAGCCAGCCTAGTGGCGCTGAGAGTTGAGGTGCTGGACGCCACACCTCGCACCATGCCGGCGACCCGTGTTCAGGAACGGACATGGGCTGCTGGGGGTCGGCAGGGGCAGTGAAGGATGGAGCATCCGGAGGACTGCTCTCCTTCCCTGTGGAGGGGGCTAATCTTGGCACCAGCACCCATGTGCCCCCTAGCAGAGGCTGGGGAGCAAGGTGTATGGGTGAGTACATGGGGGGAGTTGGGTGCAAACTTCTCAAGGAGACCGTGCACGGGAGCATGCGGGGGCCACCTCGGCTGATGTCATTGCATGCATCCGGCTCCAGAGGGAGTAAGCAGAAAAAATTCCTGCCACAGCACCTATATGAAGCCGCCTCACCATCCCTCATAGCTCTCAGGCTGACTCCTGTTCCAGACCTGTGTCCATGGCCAGTGGCACTGCTCTGCCCTGAGGGGCAAGCGAAGAAAGAGAGCAAAGGAAGACTAAGGGAGGGATAGTGAGGCTTAATAAAGGGAGGGGGTGGGCAGAGGGTGACTGTGAAAAGGCAGAGATACTAAACAAATATTTTTGCTCAGTATTTACAAATGAAGAGGGGAAGGTACCTAAAACAAACAATAGAAACACTCTGGATACAGAAGTTGATACCAGTCCATTTACAGAAGAAAGAGATTCTGAAAGAACTCTTAAAACTGAAGGTGGACAAAGCAATGAGGCCTGATGGGATTCATCCCAGAATTCTAAAAGAACTAGGGTAGAACTAGTGACATCACTGACTACCCTCTTTAACAAATCATGGGAGGATGGGGTGGTACTTGAGGACTGGAGGAGGGCAGATGTGATTCTGCTTCACAAAAGTGGGAGCAGGGCAGAAGCAGGAAACTACAGACCTGTTAGTTTAACCTCAGTGATAGGGAAAATGATGGAATCACTTCTGAAGGAAAGAATTGTCGAGTACCTAGAGGCCAGAGGGGCACAGGACCCAAGGCAGCATGGATTCTCAGCAGGAAGGTCATGCCAGATGAATCTAATAGATTTCTTTGACTGGGTGACCAAAGTAGTAGATCAGAGAGGGGCTGTGGACATGGCCTACCTAGACTTTAGCAAGGCATTTGACTCAGTCCCACACAAAAGATTAATATACAAGTTAGTCAGCCTGGGGTGGGTCCCAAGATGATAGCCTGGTAAGAACTGGCTGGAGAATAGGACACAGAGAGTAATAGTAAATGGAATCCACTCTGAAGAAAGGGGGTT
The DNA here is from genome assembly GCA_016271365.2 of Neoceratodus forsteri. NCBI lineage: Eukaryota > Metazoa > Chordata > Ceratodontiformes > Ceratodontidae > Neoceratodus > Neoceratodus forsteri. The sequence goes on from CM057453.1 coordinate 706,395,068, forward strand.
ACTAGTGGGGTCCGCAGGGTTCAGTATTAGGACAGTCCTCTTCAATGTCTTTATGGTGACATTGCAGAGGGACTGGAAGGAAAATATATCTCTTTGCAGGTGACACAAAGATCTGCAATAGAGTTGATGCACAAGGTGGGGTGGAAAGGATGAGAAGGGACTTGGCAAGGTTAGAGGAATGGTAAAATGTATGGCAGCTTAGATTTAATGCTAAGAAGTGCAAGGTAATGCACCTGGGAAACAAAAACCCAGGGGAAGAGTACACAATGGGGGGTGAGATACTAACAACAACAAAAATGGAAAGGGATCTGGGGGTAGTCATATCAGAAGACTTAAAGGTGGGCAAGCAATGTGAGAGGCCAGTAAGGAGGGCTGGGGGGATGCTGGGATGTATAGGGAGAGGCATCACCAGTAGAAAACAGGAAGTTGTTATCCCTCTGTACAGACAGCTGGTGAGACCCCATCTGGAGTACTGTGTGCAGTTCTGGAGACCCAATCCTTGCAAGAACATAGACACGATGGAAGCTGTCCAGAAGAGGGCAACTAAAATGGTGCAGGGTCTGCACTGGAAGACATATGAAGAGAGACTAAAGGAGCTTAATATGTATTGCCTCGAGGAAAGGAGTGAGAGGGGGACATGATAGAAACTTTCAAATACCTCAAGGGAATCAACAAAGTCCAAGAGGTAGCATCTTTCAAAAAAAGAGGTGTGCAAGAACAAGGGGGCACAATTTGAAGATAGAGGGGGGCGGCTCAGAGGTAATGTAAGGAAGTATTTTTTCACAGAGAAGGTTGTGGATGCATGGAATGGCCTTCTGGAGGAGGTTGTGGAGTCAAAAACAGTGGCTGAATTCAAGTATGCATGGGACAGCCATAAGGCAATTCTAGGGGATGGGGGTAGAAAGAAGTAGGCTGCTGGTTAACTAGGATCTGCAGCTTATCCATTAGATAGGGAAATGGGCAGACTGGGTGGGCCAAGCGGTCCTTATCTGCTGTCAAATTCTGTTTCTATGTTTCTATGTAATATGGGAGTGGGGACGGCGGGGGCTGTGACTGGGCTGAGAACTGGTGCCAGAGCAAAGTCCAAGAGGGTAGCATCTTTCAGAAAAAGAAATGTGCAAGAACAAGGGGGCACAATTTGAAGATAAAGGGGGGACGGCTCAGAGGTAATGTTAGAAAGTATTTTTTCATGGAAATGGGTGTGGATGCATGGAACAGCCTTCCTGAGGAGGTTGTGGAGTCAAGAACAGTGGAAGAATTCAAGAATGCATGGAACTGACATAAAGCTGTTCTAGTGGGGGATAGGAGGAAGTAAGCTGTTGGTTAACTAGAATCTGCAGCTTATCCATCAGGTAGGGAAATGGGAAGACTAGGTGGGCCAAGCGGTTCTTATCTGCCATCAAATTCTATGCTTCTATTTTTCTGAACACCGTGTGGGCGGCGCCACATGAAGTACACCATGACATGGGGTGGTGTAGTGGTGCATGGACTGCCGACACCAGACCAGTACCAGCACAGGGGCCATGCCACGTTGTGGGCCACCTGGCCCAGTGCATGCCAAGGCACAGCCACACAGGGGTGGGCCTGAATAGTGGCAGCCATGCATGGCCACTTGAGCAAGAGCAGCATTGCAGCAGCAATGGTCCAAGCCCTATCAGGTGCATGGCACCACCTGTGGCAGAGGGCACATGTGACGGCAACATGTGCTTGGACCGGGGTCCTCACCCATGCTGCTGGCTGCATGGTACAGGGCATGGGTGGTGAAATGGGATGTAGGAACTGTGCTGCATGCACCACTGCCACAGTGGCATCCTGGGTACTGCACCGTGCCTCTCTGGACGTGCCCCCCGAGTGTATTCACTGGCAGGCACCATACTGCAAATGGGCACTCCCCATGGGCCACCCAACCCCCCCAACTGACAGGCCCCTGCTCCCACACCTCTTGACATGCAGCTCCACTTCGAGACAATGAACACAAAGGTGCTGATGGATAAAAGGCTTTAATAGGCGTTCACCTGTATACACTGCTAGCTGCATGGCAATTACCCCCCCCAAGCACACAGCAGTGGAATGAGTGGAATGGCACTCCTCTGCCCCACATGTCCATGACCTCAGGAGGCCTGCACCTGTGGCCCCCGATGGCCCATGCCAGGGCCATGGCCTGGTAGGTGTAGTGCCTCGGCTGTCAGCCTTTTCTTCTTCCACCTCCTCTCCTGGCAGGTTCCTCCCCTGTGTAACAGAGCATCTTTCACCTCAGCAATTTCTTGTAGAGCTGTAAGGCAAAGGAACAGACATTAGAACACATGTTCAGCTCCTCCCAGCACGGCTGGCCCCATGTACCCACTGGTGATGGTACATAGATCACCTATGCCCTGTAGGACATGTCCTCATAGTACAACTCTGGTCCTGCCCCCTTCAAAATCATGTAGTCAGAGAATGTCTCCTTGTACCTCCACTGTCATCCCAGTGGTGTCCACACATGGCACTTCACCCTGTCGGGCAGAACCTGTCGGCTGAGCTCCATCCTTGTGACCATACCGCACTAATCCTGTGGTGAACAATGGGCACACATCATCAGGTATTGTACTGTGTGTATATACTAACACTGTGTGCCTTGCATCCAGGCAACAGCATACCCACCTTGTTATATCCCCTGATGTGCCACAGGTTGCTGTACCTCCAGCCATCCATGTAGTCCCCATCAGACACCTGCCACAGATGTTGATGAACATTGCCTTTCTGTCCACCATTACACCTGCCCTCTCACTCTGCATGCACCACCCACCTCAGCACAGTACCATGCCCTTGCAGACACATGGCGCTGTCACATGCACAGGTGGGGCACAGTGCCACACAGTCATGCCCCTCTAAGGGCATACACAATGGACAGTGGCAGGACATAGGGGGCTGCTGTGCATGGTGCACTATCCTACACGAAGTGGTAATGACATAGTAGGATGTGTTTTAGGGCGTTAATGTATGTCCATCTCATCGCTGAACTAGTGGAAAGGAGACGAAGATGAAAGCAGTGTCCACAGGTGTCAACACCTACATCGACACAGTGACATGGCATTACACACACTGTATAGAGAGGTTCTGGCTCCTTTGGGACACCATAGTGTGGCTGTGTGACAGCATCCGTGGCACGGTCACATCATGGACACGTCGGTCACAAGCCATGTCCATGGAGACTAAGGTACCATGCACCCTGGCGTATTATGCCACTGGATCATTCCAGCTAGTGGCAGGTGACACCATGGATGTGAGTCAGTACTCCATGTCCCGGATCATCACAGAGGTGATGGATACCCTCCTTGAGTGTCTGGGGAAACACATTGCATTCCCCACCACAGCGGCCCACATCCAGGTGACAAAGGCTGTATTCCATGCCACACATGGGATGCGCAACATGTGTGGTGCCATTGATGGGACGCACATAGCAATCCTAATGCCTGCAGTGCATAAGGAGTCATATTACAACTGCAAGGGCTTTCACAGCATAAACTGTTAGGTTGTCTGTGACGCACATCACTGACACATTGTGTTCTCTCCCTGCAGGTGACAGAAGCTATCCACTGCGGCCATAACTGTTGACACCCATCCTTCCCCCTGGCACCCCAGCAGAGGAGGCATACAACACGGTGCAGAGATGGACATGGGCCATTGATGAGGGGACCATAGGACAGGACTTCCGGTTGTGATGGCCGCCTGATGGACGCGTTGAGTCGCTCCTCATTCCTCAGTTTGTAAACTACCCCCTTCTAACCGATTAAGTAGTGCCAGCAGCAAGGGAATATTTCTTTAAATGCACCACAAAAAGAGTGATCACAGAATCAAAGAGAATACCTGATTGATTACTTTTTAACACTAAAATGAAACCCCAGAGGCCTAAGCTTGCTCCCCCACCGTCGCCAGAGAAAGATTTTCCGGCAAAGCGTACCAAAGCGGGCGGCGGGGATGATACTGCTACTCCACAGCTTTTAACAGTTGAAACGTTCTTTGAAGGGTTAGCCCCAATTAAAGATTCCCTTCAAGCAGTGGTAGGAGACCTGCAAGCACTTAAGAGCTCTATGGAGAGCTTAACAATTTGCACCAATGACAACGAAGCATGTATTTCTTCCATGGATGACTGGAGGGTTCAGCTGGATCAGGAGATTGTTTCCCTGCATCAGCGCCTGAGAAAAGCAGAGGATAAACTGGGGGATCTCGAGGGTAGATCCAGAAGAAACAATTTAGTGGTACTCAGACTTCCAGAAGGAGAAGAGGGAGTCAATACTATTTCTTTTGTACAAAAAATGTGCACTAAAATAGCTGGTCCTTTGCCTAATGGCCCAACATATATCGCTGAGAAGGAACATCAGGCATTGAGGCCCACACCTCCAGTCGGCTCTCCCCCTAGACCCCTAATATTTAGACTCCTCAATTATTTAGAAAAGCAACTGATACTCGAGAAGTTAAAAGAAGTGAAAGAGGTCCAATGGGAGAGCGCCAAAATAAGGATAGCACAAGATTTGCCGTTAAGAGTAAGGCAAAAGCATACTGAGATGCATCCTATTGTGGCTAAACTTATTGCTGCAGGAATCAGATTCAGAATGCAATATCCAGTGACTTTACACGTGAATAAGGAGGGGCAATGGATATCCTTCAATACTGTGGTTAAGGCTACTACAGAGCTCAAGAAACTGTACCCGGACTTGTTCCGTTGAAAATAGGGGATGTCCCATTATTGAATAAATGCCAGGAATCAGTAAGCTGTCTATGTCTAATGAACCAGGCTAAGAATAACCTGGGCTTGTGAAGTAAGGCAATTTTGTTTCGGCTGATTAGACATTTGAGCAGTATTTAGATGCATTTTGGTCAGTGAACCCCAAAGGAGAAAATAAGTTAAAAGACTCTGCCAAAAGGCTCCTTATTGGATGTTTTATGTGGACTATACGTCGCAGGAAAGTGGATGCCCAGATCTTTCTGATTAGTTTTAATTAGAGGCATGACTCAACAGACTGGTCGGTGCAGACACCGGTCCTTCAATTTTCACAAGGACTGGGTAAATGGACATGGGGTTCTTTTTGTTTTGCGGTGTTGGTACATTTCTTGGAACACCTTTATTTTCTTGTTAGTTTGGTACTTATATGTGGCCAATTAGTACCAAATATAAGCTTTGAGAGCCATAGTTGATTAGAGTTTAATACACTACATGTTTGTCTCTCATTTTGGGAAGAGAACTGAAGGAGGGGTATAATTTAGATATTTGGGCTTAAATCGGGGAGAGCGTCTGAAACTGTCTGTTTGGCGGGGAGTAAGATTGCGACCAAATAATAGGAGGGAGTGCGGTCGAGTGGACTGGGGTATTAAGATAACTTTGTTAGGATTAAATGATTTTGTTTAGGTTTAGAATGGTTAGTGTAATATTTCAAGTGGATACCAGAAGGCAAGTGCTAGGAATAACTGTTAGATTAATCAAGAGGTGGCAGAATTATCAATACGATTTACCTAAAGGGGGCATGTTAGCTATTATTATTTGTGTGGCTCTAAATTATTTTAAATATCATAGACACCCAGGTCTCCAGGGATGGAAATCTCCTGAGTTAGAAATGGATCCTGACCATTGATGGCAGTGAGGATTATATCCTGGAATGTGAAAGGGGCCCGTTCCCAAATTAAACGTTATCAAATTATTAGACACCTGGAAACTCTGCAATGTAATGTGCCCCTATTGCAAGAAATGCACTTATTAGATACGGAAGGTAACCTTTTTAGAAGAAGACAAATAGGGCAGGTGTATGCTGCAGGCAATGCAATAGCACAGCTAGGGGTAGCTATCCTGTTCACCAAGGGGACTCCATTTAAGTTGCAGCAATCTCAAATTGATAAACAAGGGTGATTTATATTTATTAAGGGACTTTTAAACCATATTGAAGTTATCCTGGGATCCATATATGGACCTAATAGTGATACACCAGATTTTTTTGTTAAAATAACAAATATCCTGAACTTGTTTCCTAGATTACCCACAATAATTGCTGGGGACTGGAATCTGGTCCTTTCACCAGTCCTTGACAGGTCAGTATGTAAGGGAAGTAGTCTGTCTCCAGCTCAGAACGCTTTAATGGAATTTATTGGAAGTTATAATCTTAGCGACCCCTGGAGACTACTAAATCCTACAGCTAGGGGATTCACTTGTTATTCGCCGGTTCATAAATCATTATCCCGCATTGATTATTTCCTAGTTAATACTCCAGTTCTTGAAGGCTTAATAGGATGTGGTATGTCCCAGAGGGTTATTTCTGACCATGCACCTGTTTGTATGGAGGATGCAATTTCACATCAGGCAGTTAGAACCAGTGTGTGGAAAGTGAATACACAGCTTTTACAGGACGAACAGACAGTGAATTCCCTTAAAGAAATAATTGCCCAGTTTCTTACACAAAATCAGGGATCAATATGGGATATTGACAAACTTTGGTGCACCCTAAAATGTGTGGTTAGGGGAGCATGTATCTGATTATCTACTATTCGTAAGAAAAAAAGAGAGATGTTATCCTCCTCGCTCCTATCAAAAATTCAAATTTTAGAAAATCAACAAATTAACCAGCAGACTGAGAAGACATTGGAGCTTTTAACTAAACTAAAGAATCAGTACTCAGAGTCCCTACGAGAGCAAGATCAGTATATGCTTTTCAAGACTCACGTTAAATATATAGAACAGGGTGATAGAGCTAGTCATTTACTAGCTCTTAGGCTAAGAAAACAAGAAGAGTCTAGGATTGTGGTATCCTTAAATTCTAATTCAAACAACTCCCTCCTCACTGCCCCTAAGGAAATTGTTAGAGTTTGAGGTATATTATAGCTCTTTATACTCTCCACAGCTACCTATTCCTTCTATTGTGGAGATTCAGACTTATCTTAATGATATTCCGCTCCCCTCCCTCCAACATTTGCAAGCAAAATTCCTTGAGGAGGCCATAACCCAACAAGAATTATGGGAGGCAATTGATTTGTTGCTGGATGACAAGGCACCAGGCCCAGATGGCTTCCCGCCTAGATTCTACAAGGTGTTCAAGGAGTAATTATCTCTCTTAATACTGAGCATGTTCTCTTACCTTTGTAATTCTGGACCCTTCGATCCCTCATTGCTAGAAGCCCTTATAATAGTACTCCCCAAACCGAACAAGTCTCCACAGATGGTCTCTAATTATCGACCAATTTCCCTGATGAACTATGATATAAAGCTCTTTGCAAAGATTTTGGCCACTAGAATAGCACAAATTTGGACCCCATTACTTAGTTCAGAACAAGTGGGATTTGTAGCCAGTCACTCATCAACTGACCACCTCAGGAAACTGTTTCATGTTTTCTCTGCATCCAGAGTAGCACTTTACTCAATGGCATTGGTGTCTCTGGATGCGGAGAAAGCATTCAACAGGGTAAGTTGGAGTTTTCTATTTGATTTATTCTAGTTCTCAAAAAATGTTGTTTTACCCAGAAATTCCTAAAGTGGATACAACTATTATATACTCTTACGACAGTACAAGTGTACTGCAACAGGGTTTTTTCAGAGGTATTTCCCCTATTTTCTGGTACGAGCCAAGGATACCCGCTTTCACCTTTACTTTTTAACCTATACCTGGAACCACTTTTATACCACCTTCAACATTCCCCTCAGATACAGGGTATACAGATCAGTGAGTGGGACCTTCGTCTTTTGGCATATGCAGATGACATTCTGTTGCACATCCCCAATCCCCAAACTTCCCTTCCAGCGATATTATCTATTATAGACAAATTTGGCACATTATCTAACTACAAATTAAACATAGCTAAATCAACAATTATGCCATTAAACAGGCATGCTCATCATTCACAATTAGGAAACTTTCAGTTTTGTTGGGCTACCCAAATTACCTATTTAGGCTTTATATTAACAAATGACCTGTTACAGATTAAAAAATTGAATCTTGATGCTAAATTAGGAATTATAAAACAGGATCTTCAAAGATGGGCCCCTTTGTATCTTTCATTACAAGGACGAATTAATGTAGTTAAAATGAATATACTTCCAAGGCTTTTTTATCCCTTGAATATGTTAAATTTTTATCTTCCGCAAACCTGGTTTAGAAAGGTTCAGCAGATTATTTCCAAGTTTCTTTGGAAATCACAACCGCCAAGGAGATCATATATTAAGCTTGGAGCATCCAAGGACAAAGGGGGCCTCAAAATGCCAAATTTTTTCCACTAATATCTAGCAAGTCATATAGCTAAATATTTTTGCTGGTATTCCCCTATTTCTATTAGGGAGGCATCTATTTATGAACCATTATGGCTGAAAATGGAGCACCTAGTTATTAGACACTCTGGTATCTCCCCTAATAACTTGTTATATATCACCCCTAAAAAAGGCTTTAAGATTTTACAGAATGGGCTAATACATATGTCACTGAAAGTACACGCCCAATTGTGTAAAGTCCTTAAATATGATTATACTAAGGGTATTTCCCAACCTATCTATTTAAACCCAAATTTTTTGTTAGATAGCCAATATCTAAGAACTACAAGAGTGACCACTGAGCAGGATGTCAAGGTCCTAGATTTATTGGAACAAGGTAAAATTAAGGCTTCACCTGACTTTCTTAAAACTAGGCCTTCCTCCCAATCAGATGCTTAAAGTATTTCAAATTAGACACCTGTTAATAGCCACGTTATGTAACGGTATTTGGGATACAGACCAAACAGATCTTCTTAATGGGTTTCGTGACCTGGTATGGAATCCTCATGCTGCTTCCAAAATAACTGCTGAGTTATATTCACTAATCCATCCAGATATTCAAGGAATATCTATATATTGGACAGCTCAATTCCCAAATAAGCAACTTTGCTGGGATAGTATTTGGAAAGCAGTACATTCTTATACTTCTAATGATAAACTGTGTCTAATTCAATTTTACATAATACATAATATGTATTTTACTCCAGCGAAGTTAGCCACCATGGGCAAAATACGTGAGTCCAGATGTAATAGATGTGGTCTAAATGAGGGTACTATATATCATATGCTATGGGAATGTCCTTTAGTCAAAATCCTTATGGAGCATGATTAAATCTAAACTTGACCCCCTTCTTGGATTGGAACCACTTTTTGAACCCGAAATATGTATCCTGGGAGTCTACACCCAAATTCCAGTTTTAGAAAGAAGATATGCCATGGCCTTAATTTCCCATACAGTAAAGCAATTAGTGTTATGGCACTGGACAGATTCCCAACTTATTCCCTATTCTGAATGGTTGCAGCAATTTTTATATAATTTAAGAATAGAAAAAATGATTGCTAGTCTTAGGCACAGCCCAGCTAGCTTTGATAAAAAATGGGGCAAGAGTTACACATTGACCTCACTTGCAAGGTAAAGAAAGGACCTGGCTGAGGAAACCCACAAATCTATTTGGCACCTCAGTAGTGACCTGTTAGCAGACCTTAGCACTAGCACTTACCTGCAGGGGGTGGGATAAGGGGAAGGGTAGGTATTTAGTGTGGTATGTGTTTAGAATTAGGGATAGTAGTTAATAAAAGGCCGATGTAACCTCAAGGCCATAAATACTTGTACTTATTCACACTTTTGTGTTTGAGCCTGGTAATACTATGTATCTATTACTAAAGCAAGATAAAGCATATTTAATTTAAAAAAAAAAAAGAGGACCATAGGACAGGTGAAGATGCATTTCAGGTGCCTGGACCATATAGGGGAACATTGTGCTGCCCCCACAAAGGCCTGCAGGATGTTCTCAGTGTGTGCCATGCTGCACAATATTGCAAAGTAGGGCAACATGCCCATGCCATGGGTTCCACCCATAGACTCCCTGGATGATGGAGATAATGACATGCATGGCTAGGAGCCAGGGACAGCTGGTGGTCATGCAGCCAGGCAGGCACTCGTCAATTGGATGTTCCATTGCTAGGGACAAACACACTGCATGGTGGCACTGTGCACAGCGCCAGACATGTCACGCTGCTACCACAGGATGGTGGCACCCCATGGGGGTGCTGTGATCATGGGCTGGTGCAGTGCATTTCACGGGGGGTGGGGTGCACAGTGATGACACCTATTCCTGAGTGCACCACGGAGTGGATGGGTGGGTGGGTGGTGGGTCCATGCCTGGTTGTCCTGGTGTGTGCTGCACATTGTGTTTGTGTGTGTGGCACTCCTAAGGTGCTGGCAGCAATGTGGGGATGTAGGGGTGCCGTGACATGTGTGAGGGGGTTGTGTTTGGTTGACTGATATGCATGGCTATCCAGTCCCATTGCCATTGGGCTTGTGAAGTAGACATACTGCTGACCTGCTCCCTAGCCGTCTACCCAGCGCCCACTGCCATGCCTCCAGCCGGCCCCTGCATGCGATCGTGGATGGGTCTGTGCCAGTATCCTCCGTGTTCACACCAGTAGACTCATTCTGGTGCCCTCTGCACTCTTCAGTGCCACCCCCCACCCATGCCAGCTGGTGATTCATGCATGGGGCAGTGTCATCTGTCCCCTCCCTATGTCCTAGTGTGATGCTTTGTGTGGGGTGTGTGCCATGGGGGGGCATGCTCACCACTGTATGCTGGATGGGGTGCAGGGATGGTGGTGTCCACTGTGTGCCCATGTCAGTCATGGTCACCTGTGTCACTGATGTCTGTGCTGGGTGGTCCCCCACCCATGCCTCACAGTGCCCTGGTGCCAGCGGTAACCTTCTTCTTCACTGCTGCCCTCAGGTCCCACCATGTTTGGTGGCCATGATCATTCTTGCCTCGGGACTGGAGTCATTGACACATGCCTGTATCTCAAGCCACAGCCTGTCCTTCACCTCGGGGGGGTATTGTCAGGGCCTGGCCACCATACAAGTGGCTGTAGTTTTGCTGTATGTCTGTTACCATGGCTGCCACCTGGCCGTCTGAGAAGTTGATTGCTTGTGGGCACCCTCCATCCTGAGTGTGGACCCGTCCCCATCCACGTCCCCCTCTACCCACTCCCTCTCCACCTCCTTACTGTCGCTGCAGACTGCCATCCGCACCATCCTCCTGGTCCACCATTGCTCACTCCTCACTCAGCTGCGTGGCATGCACAGCTGTGGCTCTGCACAGATGGGGCTTTATTGCTTTAAATGGTGGAGTCAAGGGGTGTTCCCACATAGCCAGGCACCACCCAGTCTGCCTGCACCTTCCGCTATGTGGCCCTGCTGGCCCCACTCCTGGTATGCGCGCGATGCACCTTGCCATTCATGAATGCCATGTACTGTTGGGGTCCTGTGCACCGTGTAGCTGCTTGCTGCTCTTGCATTGGTTTCTAGCATATTTTATACACATTCGTGCTTAGCCACCATAGATTGTAATCTGCTGCAGAAGCCATTGTTTGTTGAGTATGTTTGTTGTACTCATTGATGTGTTGTGTTGTCTGTGTTTTTTACAGTAAAAAGCAATAAAAATACATTTTAAAAAAAGCAAGCATATGTGCAACATACACTGCCACGTGCATTAGAATATGTAAGTATGCAGTATGTAACAACCATACTGCAGCTAGCACTGCTAGCAGTTACATAAGTAAACAGTGAACAGTGGAGAAGTCCAGGCTCCCAATGCTTGTGGAGTATATATGCTGCAGTGCAATAGAGAAACAGTACACTCACCTTGTAGTCATACACTAGTGGGTCAGACTGGCTGTCCAATCACTAAGTCCACAGCTGACATCTGCATTGTAACACCCTTGGCACTGCAGCCATAGCATTACACTTCACAGTGCAGGGGGCTGCTAGAGTAATAATGAGCACTGAAGAAGGTGGAGAAGCCCCAACCATGGAACAGAAGGATCTGACTGATTAATCTCCTGAAGTTGGCATGCAGGGTGAGAACTGAGGCCTTGCTGAGTCTGATTAAATTCAGTGGGATTTGCATAGCCCTGCCCATAGAAAAGAAGAAGTTGCCTGATTTGTAGATTTGTAGCTGGAGGAAGGTCCTGTCATCAAGCATGGTCCACAACTGCACTTGGTGAAGTGAAGAGGCACTCAGTGCAGGGAGAGGGCTATAGAAAACACAGGATGTCCTCATGAACCCCTGATTTGCTGCCAAAGTTGAGGTTCAGCCTTCCACACAGCTTAAAGGGGAAGAGGTATAAGAAAGTATTCAGGACTTTGAACCAAAGAAAATCCAGAAGGTGCAGTGGATAGCCCCAATTAACACAAATCCATTCTAAGGAGGTGCTAAAATACTGCCTGAGGAAGGGAGAAGGCAGTTTCTTTGTCCACAGAGAGTTGTAGATCTTTGAGGATCCCAGCACCAGACAGACAGTTTTTTGTATTCTGAAGAAAAGGCTGTTGGTGCTGGTGCTGCTGATGTTGCTATAATCCAATACATTAAAGGACAGCAAGCCTCAGCTTGGTTTGGAGTTACTGCCAAAAAGTTGATTTTTAGTGGAAATGCTGATACATTGCAGCAATGAATTGCAGTAATTCAGTCCAGAAGACTATCACAGATGAGGTGTGCAAAAATGGTGTAGATGCTGCAGCAGAAAAACATAAAAAAAATGAACAACACATTTTTCAATTGGGTTCTGCACAGATGGTGGCAGACAGTAGGAACTTCCTCTGGTTCACTGCTTTTGACTCGCAGTGACATTCTGTAGGTAAATCAAACCTGGCATCAGAATGGCAGAAGCACATACAACTGAGGCTATACCTGGTGCCCCCAACCCTTGTAATTGCACTTTTGGCTTTGTTTTTGTCCAGGCAAATTCTGTACTGTGTTACTGTGAAAATTGTAGGTCTGAATTCACTACTCAGTAAAAGTCAGCTCAGTACAGTAAATTACAGCAGAATGAATTTATTAGTTACAATTCTGCTAACAGACTATAACACACACGCAGCAAATTGCAACAGGCTAGCAGTCAGAAAAGACATGCAGGCAATAACATTGTGTCTGCCTGAATCCAGGGAGAACAGGTACGGAGATATGTGGCTAGCTTAACAAAAAATCACAAAGTGCAATGCAAAAGTTTGTGTTGCACTTTGCAATAGCCCAGGTGGTAAAAAATGCTATTCACAGACATATAGCGTAGGGTGCAATCCGACTCTGAATAGGGCTAGGTAGAGGCAGTGGTAATACCATTACTGCTACCTCTAACCCCACTAGTGCTGCACCAATCTGCATCCCAGCAAATGGCCATGCAATGAATAGTGCCAGTGCGCTATTTGGTATTCACAAAAGCAGCAATGCAAATGAGCTCATTGGGAACACAAAACACTAGCTGGCCATTTGCAGGCCCATTATGGGCCTATTTACATGGGCTGTTACAGAGGTGTGCACCACCCCAAGTTTCTGCTCCAGAGGCAGCCCTGTGTCCATGTAGCCTCCTGTGCCACCCCCCATTAGAGATGCAGTGAATCTAAAATTCGCAGGTGAAGTAAATGTGAAGTGCCCACTCCGCATTATCATAATGCTACGCGAAGTGACCATTGAGAAGTGCTCACTTCGCCTTGTTATTATAACTTTGCGACGTTATTCCACCTTAACGCGAAGTAAAGTGGAATGACAACAATATAGGCACTTTAGGCAACCCCCCCAACACATCACATGGCTTCCAGTACTGTAAGTCACATACTTTAGCCAGGCAGGAAGGAAGTGAGTCATACAAGCAGATACTTTCACTTTCTCCTTTGCAGAGGTAGAAGGAGGAAGCATTTTGTGTAGGAGAGGAGAGTTTGTTATTAGTTTCTTTCTTGAGCAAATTTCAGAAAACCCAAAAGCTTTTTTAAAAGCTTATTCTTTAGTTTCTGTAGTACTGTTTTGTCAGTTCTTTTTGGTGACTGATTTCTTTGTTTTATAAGTTTTGTTTTGTGTGTGTGTGTGTGTGTGTGTGTGTGCATGTGAGACTGTGAGTGTGTGTGAAGTCGCTCATAATGTGATGCATTGGAGTGGAGAGGGAAGGAGTGTTTTGTACGATGGACCAGGGACAGTATGTGGCCCATGGCCAGAGGGGAGTGTGCACGCATGGGGGTCGTCATAGCCAGGTGTTATTGGACTGCTCCAGACTGTTTGATCCTATCTCTCCCCTCCAGAAGCAGCAGCACCCCAGTGCCAGTGCCACTGCCATATCCACCAAGTCCGCCACCACCACCACCAGCAGTAGCAGCTGCAGGAGCTCCAGCAACACCACCTCCACAGCAGCAGGTGGAGCCCCAGGTACATGACAGTGCTGCCGGCACTACATCTGCCCCTTCTGTGCCTGGTTCCCCCCCCCCCCCGCAGCTCCACAGTTTGGCAGTTTTTCAACTGTGTTGGGGGGGACTGGAGCATTGTGTTGGGTCTGCTTTGTGGTGTGCAGGTACATCGTGGCCCCTGGAGGACACATCTGGGGACTGGGGGTCAGAGGACACATATTCTGAACCACCACAAGGTGGAGTGGCAGGCTGCCTCCGAACAGGCCAGGCCTTCACCTGCTGGCTCTTCTGTGGCAGTGGCAGAGGGTGCTGCTGCTGTGCGTTGCTGCAGCAGGAGGAGGGCCACAGAAACAGCTGCTCCACCACTACCCCCACCACTGCCACCAGCACCACCCTCACCACCACCACCACCTGGTTTCCCCCCTGCACCAGTGGACCCCACCATAATGCCTGAAATGCAGGCAGACATAGCACTATTGTGGGCTGCCATGGAGGAAAGTAATGAGAGGGTGGGTGCTGTCCAGCAGCAGGTGAAGCAGATCAAGCAACACCAGCTACAGATGGTGTCAATGCTCCATTTGCTGCTTGACAATCATGGAATCTTCCATTAGCTTTTTTTTTGCTGCACACCTCCCCCCCACCCCACTGCTGTAGTGTTCTGTGTTTTGTTTTTGTTTAATAACAGACAGAGGGAAGGCCACACAGTATTAGTTTAGAGGGAAGCAGTCAGCAACAGGAGGCCCCAACCCCTGCAAGGCTTACCCTCTGGTTAAGCCTTTTAAGTGTGTTGCAGCATTTTTCTCGCGCCACAACATACTTTATTTTAATAAAGAAAAGTCAGTGACCTGGAAGTATGCGGATGCTATGGGGGCTCCATTATGTGTAAAGGTGCAACGGTGATGCACCATGCGCTTCAATACAAAAGTATTGAAGTGCATGGTGCATCTCCAACTCACCTTTCCTTTCACATAATGGAGCCCCATAGCATACATCGCTCTGGGTCACTGACTTTCTTTATTAAATAAAGTATGTTATTAACTAGACAAATGCCACAACACAAAAGGCTAACGAAGAGTAACTACTGCAAAGGCAAAAGCTCCTGTTACGACTTGCTTCCTTTAAATATATACATACACATACAGTCATGCAAGCTCCTTATTATCCTGTTATTATAATCCAGTGCTTCAGTAATGTTTACTTTCTGTTGTGGAGTAATTGTGGAAAAGCTGGTGCGAGCAGTGCAAGTATGGTGTGCTAAATTGCATGTCTGCAGTCAGTGTTGTTTCATGTGTGTGTGTGTGTGTGTGTGTGTGTGTGACATCAGACATTGTGCAGCTTCTTGCAAACATATATTGCAGACTTGTTGCAGTTTTTATGGTATAAAGAATAGCGAGCAGAATAACATATATTTTATTGTCACCGTTATCATCAGCGAACTAAGTGATACAATACTTTCTCAGAGGTGTCTGGCCAGAGTGCACCTTAGTCACACACTACACGCATGACTTTTAGGAGAGCACGTGTTTTTTGTACTATGATCTGACACAAAGTCATGTGTGCACTGTGAGTGACTGAGGTGCACGGTGACCAGATATCTCTGAAAAAATATCATATCACTTACTCCGCTGGTGCTGATGGTACAAATAAAATACATGTCATATATTCTTTGTTATCTTTATTCTTGAGATACTGCAACAAGTCACACCATATATAGGTTTGCACAAAGCTGGACACTATCTGCACACACAGCAAAGAACAGTGACAGCACAACATACTTGCACTGCTCTGTCATGCTTTTTGTGAAACACTTCAAATCACAAGTCCCGACACAAAGTAAACATTACTGAGGCTCCAGAAATATTTCCTTTTTGAAACAAACAGTAAAGAGATTCACCAAGTTACAGTATTGCACCTGATATATGGGTGCCTTACCTCCAGGGGAATCTTTCTTGCTCCACATGTCCTTGCATTCCATAGTGCAATACATTTCTGGCAAAATGCTCGTAATTTCAGTAAATCGGATCCTGGAGGACTTCCCGTTCTGAAGATCCCCCTCAGTTCTGCCCCCGCACTCAGCAACATTATGACATGATGCCAGGGAGAGCGTGGGGGTGTGCTCCATTATAGTGAATGGCTGGCAGCTTTACGAATGTTTCTTTATGTTATAATGGTCAGTTTGTGGTGAAACGTGGGCATGTTTCCACTAACAAGGCTCTTGTTAGTGGAAACATGCCATAATTCCTGTTCCTCTCTTATAAAAAAAATTGAGCTGCTAGCCAATCACTATAATGAACATACCGAATAACCCCTGGCATCATCTGTTGCTGAGCACAGAAACGCAGAACTGTCTAGACTCTTCAGAGAGAATCCTCGGGGACCACAGATATGAACATTTTGCCGAAAGATCTGCACATGGAAGAACAGGTAACAAAAAATTCCCCTGGAGGTTCAAACACCATAATGGAGTGCAATATACTATATGTAACTTGGTGAATACTAAAAACATGCAACAATCTGTTGAAAATGTTGACCTATACTTTTTATGCGATTTTACACTACTACTTTACTTACATCCTCACTTGTATGATATTATTATTTTCATGTTTGAGTCTGCTTTAGTATTTTTCATGTCTGAAATGATAAAAGACACTCCTTTCAATATAGTGAGGACCAGGTCTCCGTCAGTATTTTCAACTATTTTTTCTCATCAGTTGTTATATATGCTTCACAGCCCCAGATATTCCAAGGAGTTCACCATCACGCCAACAGAGTTGCGCCATCATCAAAAAATCACCATTCTGCAATATTCAGCGGGCAGTTCGCCACTGGCGCAGGTTGCGGCTAGAGGCAATGCAAGTAGACCATGCTCAACAGGAGGGAGGATACATGCATAACCTGCGCAACCCGATATTCAATCGGGTTACAGGGAGACGCATCACAACCAACCTGCGCCCACAAACAGACCAAAAAAGGCTTAAGTCGAGGCCACCCACAGGTGAACTGCTGCATTGCAGGGTGCAACACAGCAACTGCCACCCTGGTCCATTGGCTGTAGCTCTGCACTAATGGGCGGCAGCCCTACTGGACAGTCAGTGGCGGATGGCGGGCGGCAGGCGGTGGATGCTGTCGCCGCCGCGGGGGGAGCGGGTGGAGGGGCTTCGTGGGTGGGTGGGGGACACTAGACACCAGGGAGATGTTTGGGGGTTCTGCTGTGACATTCTGCCCGCGATCGGGCTTTACGGTCCACTGGACCACCAGGGAGTTATTCGGGTTGGGGAGGGTTACATTCTGCCCGCGATCGGGCACTGGGGGTTTATGCAGGTTCTGCCGCCATCGGGCACTGGGGAGGTTTATGCAGGTTCTGCCTGCGATCGGCACTGGGGGGCGATATGTACGGATTCTGCCCGCGATCTGGCTGTGGGTGATGTGTGGGGCGACATGTATGGGATTCTGCCCGCGATCGGGCTATGGGTGATGTGGAAATATATGTACGGATTCTGCCCGCGATCGGCTATGGGTGATGTGGGGGTCATGAATCCGGATGCCCGGCGATCGCTGCATTAGGCGTCGGTCCTCGACGGTTGCTGCCTGGCAGGGTAGCCAGGAGCAGTCCTCGGGATCGGGCAATTCCACTACGCAAATGGCATGCAACAAGATAAAGAGATGCAAATGGCCCCCCTGCCTTGCATAAATTATGGCCCCATTTGCATGTCACCTTTTGAATATCGAAATTTGCGCATGGCTGCAATGGTACTGCGCCACCTCAAGTTGAATGCTCAACTCTGGCAACTTCCTATAGAAGGTTCCACCGCGCTATTACGCAAGTGTTGTGAGTCAGTGATATTGCGAGTTGCTCAACAGCGCAACCCTTTGAATATCACTCCGGCCACACCCCTGCGCAACTATTTTGAGCAGCGCAGGGGCTTGCGCCTCAGACTGGTGCAGTTTGAATATCTGGGCCCTGTTGTACAATTAACAATTATACAGCAGGCGGTGTTTGATGACCTCACAGAGCAATATTTATTCAAAAACAGCTGCAAACAGTGATGAAAACCTGACCAAAGCCATATAAAAAGGTGTGCTCCTTTTTCTTTTTCAGACATGAGAAAAAGTATTAAGGAAGCAGACACAAATTGTGAAAAGAAGGGTATCATACAAGTCAGGAGGTAACTAGTGGCTGGCAATGTAAAATAGCATAAAAAAGTGTAGGTCAAAATGTTCACCACATTGTTGCACTGCTGCTTTAATTTATCATTTAAGTATGACATAATCTGCTCACAATCACAACACCCAAAATGCATGTGTCTTGTCTCCAGAAAATTGCCAAGTGCTGAGGAAGTAAAATGGGAGCGTTACACCACATGCAAAGTCCCCCAGAATCTATTGCGCAATCACTCATGCATGCCGTGGTCACACAGAGTCCCCAGAATTTTTCTGCATCCCCAAAATGCATCTATCTTGAGTCCAGAAAACTGCCAAGTGCTGAGGAAGTGAAATGGAAGCATTACACCACACGCAAAGTCCCCCAGAATTTATTGCGTAGTCACTCATGCATGCAGTGGTCACACAGAGTCCCCAGAATTATTCTGCATCCCCAAAATGCATCTGTCTTGTGTCCAAAAAGTTTACATACTCTGTGATGATGATGTACTCAAAATGCACTGTGTCTTGCCAAACCATATGAAGGAGGGATATCATGACATGAATCCATTCAGTGTTCTGTCAGAAATGATGACCATGACAGAATTGTTGCTGGTCCAAAGTGTGCTATGATTCCAGCAAATGTGATGCGATCACCTCAACTAGATGGAAGGGTGCCTTTGTGTGTACACTAATAGTAGCCTTGGTGAGTTGAGATATATATATATATATATATATATATATATATATATATTGTATTTTCTAGGTGGGGGGTTGACATAGAAACATAGAAACATGGAAACATAGACTTTGACAGCAGATAAGGACCGCTTGGCCTGCCTAGTCTGCCCATTTCCCTACCTACAGCATAAGCTGCAGATCCTCGTTACCCAACAGCCTATTTCTTCCTACTCCCCACACAAATTGCCTTATGTCTGTCCCATGCATTCTTGAATTCTCCTACTGTTTTAGATGCCACAACCTCCTCAGGAAGGCTGTTCCATGCGTCCACCACCCTCTCTCTGAAAAAATACTTCCTCACATTGACCCTGAATTGCCCCCTCTATCTTCAAATTGTGTCCCCTTGTTCTTGCACATCTATTTTTCTGAAAGATGCTACCCTCTTGGACTTTGTTGATTCCACTGAGGTACTTAAAAGTTTCTATCATGTCCCCTCTCCCTTCTTTCCACAAAGGTATACATATTAAGCTCCTTTAGTCTCTCCTTATAAGGCTTCCCTTGTGGACCCTGCACCATTTTAGTTGCCCTCCTCTAGACTGCCTCTATCCTGTCTATGTCCTTGAGGAGATGGGGTCTCCAGAACAGGACGCTGTACTCCAGATGGAGTATCACCAACTGCCTGTACAGAGGGATAACAACTTCCTGTTTTCTGCTGGTGATGCCTCTCCCTATACATCCCAGTATCCCCCAGCCCTCCCTACTGCCTTCTCACATTGCTTCCTAACCTTAAGGTCATCTGATATGATTACTCCCAGGTTCCTTTCCATTTTTGTTTTTGTTACTACCTCCCCCGCCATTGTATAATCTTCCCTTGGGTTTTTATTTCCCAGGTGCATTACTTTTCACTTCTTTGCATTGAATCCAAGCTACCATACTTCTGAACATTCCTCCAACCTTGCCAAGTCCCTTCTCATCCCTTCCACGCCTCCTTGTGTACCAACCCTGTTGCAGATCTTTGTGTCATCTGCAAAGAGGCATACTGTTCCTTCCAGTTCCTCTGCAATGTCACTTATGAAGACATTAAAAAGGACTGGACCCAGTACTGAACCCTGTGGTACCCCACTAGTAACCCCTCTTTCTTCAGCGTATACTCCATTTACAATTACCTTCTGTGTCCTGTTGTCCAGCCAATGTTTTACCCAGGCTACCACCCTGGGACCCACTCCCAGGCTAGTTAATTTGACTATTAATCTTTTGTGTGGGACTGTGTCAAATGCCTTGCTAAAGTCTAGGTAGGCCATGTCCACAGCCCCTCCCTCGTCTACTACTTTGGTCACCCAGTCAAAGAAATCAATTAGATTCATCTGACATGACCTTCCCACTGTGAACCCATGCTACCTTGGGTCCTGTGCCCCACTGGCCTCTAGGTACACAACAATGCTTTCCTTCAGAAGTGATTCCATCACTTTCCCTATGACAGAGGTCAAACTAACAGGTCTGTAGTTTTCTGCTTCTGTCTTGGTCCCACTTTTGTGAAGGGGAATCACATCTGGCTTCCTCCAGTCCTCAGGTACCACATCATCCTCCCATGATTTGCTAAAAAGGGTAGTCAGTGGTTTCACTAGTTCTCCACTTAATTCTTTTAGAATTCTGGGGTGAATTCCATCAGGCCCCATTGCTTTGTCCACCTTCAGTTTTAAGAGTTCTTTTAGAACCCTTTTTTCTGTGAAAGGACTGGGATCGACCCCCTATCCAGAGTGCTTCTGTTAATTGGATTAGAACTCTCCTCCTCCTCTTTTGCTAATACTGAGCAGAAATATTCATTCAGTATCCCTGCTTTTTCACTGTCCCTCTGCCCGCCCACCGTCCATTCTATTCAGCCTCACTGTCCCTCCCTTTTTTTTTTTTTTGGTACTTTGGTAGTATGGGACAAAAGAAGGCGATTTGCCCATCATGATTTGTCCTCCACGTTTGTGGATCATTGAGTAAATCCCTGATTGGTTAGCCATTTGTCCAGTTTGTTTTTGAAAGTCAAAATGTTGGGTGAGTCAACTATTTCCTGAGGTAATTTATTCCATATTTTGGGTGCTCTTATAGTGAAATAGTTCATTCTTTTGTTTGTTTTTGCTTTCATAATCTCCAGTTGTCTATTGTGTAATCTTGCAACTATTTTTCTATTAGAGTATTTTAGTCCACAGTTTTGCATCTATTCTGTATGTTTTGTGATTTTGAATAGTAATAACAAATCCCCTCTGAGTCTTCTTTGGGATAGTGAGTGTAGACCTGTTTGTTCTAGTCTAGTGGTGTAATTGAGTTTAGAAAGATAAGGTATTAATTTTATTGCTTTATGTTGAATATTTCGATTTTATTAATATCAGAAATTAAGTAAGGGTTCCAAAAGGGGCAACAATATTCCAGATATGGTCTGACATGGGATCTATAGAGTGGAAGTAAACACTGTTCAGTTTTATTTATGAATGTTTTATTGATCCTTCTGAGGGTGACTTTTGCTTGATTGGCTATCTTAGTACAGTGCGATGTAGAAGACAAGTTGTTATTAACTAAGACACCTAAATCTTTTTCTACTGAGGAGATTTTAATAGCCAAATTGTTTAAGTAATATGGTTGCAGTGGATTGTTTTTTCCCAGATGAAGGGTTGCGCATTTAGAGACATTGAAGTACATTTCATTTGTAGATGCCCATTGTTCAATTAGCAGCAGTTCTGCTTGCAAACCAGAGTCCTTGGTTTGACTAATAGCTTTACCCCCGATTTTGGTGTCATCGGCAAATTTCACCATTTCGTTATTACTAGATATGTACATGTCCCTTATGAAGACATTAAAGAGAACAGGCCCCAGCACAGAACCCTGGGGAACCCCGCTGCTCACTCCCCTTTCTCTGGACATTACATTGTTGACCCTGACTCTCTGAGTTCTGCTATTCAGCCACTGATTTATCCAGGAAGTTAATATAGGTGACAGCCCTATTTTAATAAGTTTTTTAATCAGTAAAGAATGAGAAACTTTATCGAACGCCTTGCTGTAATCAAGTAATATGACGTCCATAGGTGTATTGTTGTCTAAATGGTAGCTGATATGTTCATAGAAAAAAATAAGGTTAGTTACACATGAGAAACCATATTTGAACCCATGCTGATACATGTCAGTTATTTGTAATATTTCTAATTCATGCTCTATTTTGATCTTAATGATTTTTTCCATATGTTTGCATGGGATGGACGTCAGACTTATGGGTCTATAATTTTCAGTCTTTGACTGGGAACCTTTCTTAAAAATTGGTGTAACTATTGCAGTGCGCCATTCATTTGGTACTGATGATTCGTTCAGTGATTTGTTGAATAATATTTTTAGTGGATGGATAATTTCGTCTTTTGTTTCTATTAGGAATCTAGAGCTGATTCCATCAGGTCCTGGGCTTGTGTGTGTTTTGAGAGTGTTGATTGCATTTTTTATATCATCTTCTGAAATCTTTTCTGTGTTTGTATCAATAATAGGAGGAACAGTAATAGTATCTGATTTATGTGTATAGACAGTAGAGAAGTAATTATTAAATTCAGTAGCTGTTTCTATGTCAGAGGTAATGGTTTGTGAGTTTATGACCAGGGGTCCAATTTGGTTATTACAGTTCTTTTTTTTGTTTAAGTAGGAATATAAAGCTTTATGGGAGTCTTTTGTGTTTGCTATCTTGAATTCGAGATTACGTTTTGCTATTTTTATGTGTTTTTTGAGTTTTTTAACTGTTTGTCTATAGTACGTTAGTATTTTATCTGTTTTAGATAGTGTTGTCTTTTTAAGCTTGGAGAAAAGTTTCTTTTTACGAGATATTAAAGTTTTTATGTGTTTATTAAACCATTGGGGAATTTTTCCTTTGTTATTATACTTAAGTCTCTCAGGAATATATTTTTTGTCAAGTTTTAGTATCTTTTGTTTAACTGTTTCCCATACTTCATTTGTTTTTAGAGGGGATAAAATGTGCTCCCATTTGGTTGTTCCCAGTTCTTGCTTGATAAGGGTGAAATTTGCTTTATGGTATTGCTTTACTTTAATGTTGTTTATTTTTGGTTGTGAGGGTAGCTGGATGGAAAAGTATGTTGTCATATGATCACTATTTCCAATTGGCGTGTAAAATTGTTATATCAGATATTGGGGTTTCTAAATTGGTAATGACGAGATCTAATATGTTTTTTTCCCTGGTTGGCTCACTCACTTTCTGTTTTAATCCTTGTTCAGTCACAACAGATAGAAATTGCTTGTCATACTGATTTGAACCAGTTAGTGTATTCCAACTGTTAGTTGGCAAATTGAAGTCCCCTAGTATTAATATATCATTTCTATCAGAAAATTGCTGTATTTCCTCAGTTATTAGTCTGGTGGTTTCTAAGTCAGAAGCTGGTGGTCTATAGCAGGTTCCTATCAGTATTTTGTGTGAACCTTGGCTTGAATGTATGCCTTACACTTTCTAGACAGGGTTGGTCTTTTTGATAAAGTTTCAGGTCGCCCTTATATATAAGCTGGACCCCACCTCCTTTTTAGTGTTGTTTCGGTTTTGTAAAAGTGTTTATAGTCAGATATTTCTGTTGACCAAATTTTTCTAAGTTTTCCCAAGTTTCAGTTATGGCTATTATAGCTAAATCTAAAGTATGTGTTAGTATTTCTAATTCAGCGTATTTAGGAATTGTCATGGATCTGGCATTAAAGCTGAGTATGTTGAAGTTATAGTTTTGTGGTAGGTTAGCTTTATTAACTAGAGAGTGAGATAAGTTCCCAGACTCCCCCCTTTTTTTTAGTTTAAATGGGAGTTTATATAAGCATTCATTTGTTGCCCTAGTATTGTACTCCCTCTTCTACTGAGGTGTAGCCCATCCCAGCAGTATAAGGATGGTCTATTTTTGAATTCTTCCCAATGGGTTAGACATTTAATGTCTTGTTTGTAGTACCATTTTCGTAGCCATTCGTTTAGGGCTTTAATTTTATTGGTGGTGTATTCGTTAGCTCTAGGGATAGGTAACACCTCTGAAATACATACTGAGCATCCATGTTTACTTAGGATGTTGTTTATTGCTACGATATCTTGTTTAATTTGCATAAGATTTGATTCTTTGATGTCATTGGTGCCTGCATGAATTATCACCAAAGGATTTTTTTCTGCTTTGGCTAATATTGGTTTAGCCATTCTTGTTATATGAACATACGGACATACGAAATTTGTCAGCAGATAAAGGCCTAGAGGTCTATCAAGTCTGCTTGAATGTGTAGCTAGCACCCCTTATTCTGCAGCTGCCCCTCCGTTCCACCGCTCCTTCATTAACCCTCCCCCTTGTCCTGTCCCATCTTTGTTTGAAGCAGTCCACTCTTCTACTGCATACCACTTCTGCAGGTAATGCATTCCACCCAGCCACCACCCTCTCTGTAAAAAAGTGTCTCCTCATCTCCCTCCTGAACCTTCCTCGATCCAGTCTCATATCATGGCCCCTGGTGGCCCTCCCCTTCCTTACTTTGAACAGCCCCTGTACCCATCTTATTTATTCCTTTCATGTATTTGATGGTTTCAATCATGTCACCCCTGTCTCTCCTCTCCTCCAGTGAGTACATGTTCAACTCCTTCAACCTCTCTCGTATGATAAGTCCCCCAGCCCCTTGATCATCTTTGTCACCCTGCACTGCACCCCCTCCAGTAACTTAATGTCCCTCTTCAGATACAGATGCCAGTATTGCACGCAGTACTCCAGGTGTGGCCTAACTAATGACCCATACAGTGGCAGAATCACCTCCTCCCTCCTCGAGGATATACCCTTGCAATACAACCCAGCATTTTGTTGGCCTTGCAGCTGCCTTCCCACATTGTGCTGAGTTGTTCATTGACCCTGTAATGAGCACACCCAGATCCTTCTCTCCTCTGTCTGGGCTAGCTGCACTCCCCTAGCTGGTAACTCCTCCTTGGGTTCTTCATCCCAAAATGCAGCACCTTGCACTTTTTGGCATTAAACCCCAGTTGCCAGGTGTCTGACCAGGTTTCAAGCTTTGCCAGCTCATCCTGCAACCCCTGCCATCCCCAGGTCATCCACCACTGCGCTCAACCTTGGTATCATCAGCAAACAGACTGATCTTGCTCTTGATGTCCCATGATATGTCTGAGTAATGAATATCCCAAACAACACTGGTCCACACACCGGTATTCTGTGACACCTCTCAGTCACTGCCCTTGGGTGTGGGAGCTCCCACCCACCACCACCCTCTGTTGCCTCCCTGCAGCCAGTTTCCTACCCATCTCACCAGCTTTGCACCCACCCCTGTGCCTAACTTCCTTCCCAGCCTTCCATGTGGCACCGAGTTGAATGCCTTACTGAAGTCCAGATACAGGACATCCACTGCATGGCCCCTGTCCAGTTGCCTAGTTACCCAGTCATAGAACTCGACTGGGTTAGTTTGGCAGATCTGTATGAAGCCATGCTGTCTGCTGTCCTGTAGTCCTTTGGCCTCTAGGAGGCCACCAGCCTCCCTTCAGGATAGTCTCCATTAGCTTACCCATGATGGATGTGGGAGGCTCACTGGTCTGTAGTTTCCCGGTTCATCCTTGGGGCCACTCTTGTGGAGGGGCACCATGAGCCATCCTCCAGTCCTGAGGTACACACCTTTGAATGTAGTGAGGCATTAAATAGGTTCGCCAAGGTCCCAAGGACCTCACAGCTCCTTCAGTACCCTGGGTGGATGCCATCTGGGCCTGGTGCCTTGTCCACCTCAGTGCCTTCAAACCCCTCTCGAACTCTTCCCTCCATGATTTCCCATCTGTCACCACTCCCCCCTGCTTCTGCCATTTCTCCCAACCTTGGGTGTCACCCCCTCTTCTCTTTAGTAAACAACGAGAGAAGTACTCATTTAGTGCTTCTGCCTTATCTGCACTCTGCTTCCACCCAACCCCTCCTTCCTAATCCTTACTATGTGGTCCTTACAGCTCCTTTTCTCCTGATGTACTTAAAGAAGTCCTTCTCCCCTTCTGAATGCCTTGTGCCAGCCTGAGTTCCGTGAGATGCTTTGGCTCCTTACTGCCCTTGTCACCTCCTTGATTCTGTCAAGCACTCTCTGTCTTCCCCTTCCTGTTTTCTTGTACTTCCAAATGCAGCTCTTTTTCCTCCTACCTTCCATGACCTCCTGCTCAACCAGCCTGGCTTAGCCCTAGTCTTCTTGCTCTGGGCTTTGCAGCAGGTTTTGGTTGCCTCCACTATCCCCAGCTTTATGAGCTCCCACCTCTGGTTAGTATCCATACTAGACTGAATTCTGGCCAGGTACCCTTTTACCACTTCCACCATCCTCCCAAAGTCGGCCCTCCTGAAGTCCAGCACTCTTGTGCCAGATTCCACTCCTTCCTTGCCCATATCCAATGTGAGCTAAACTGAGTGGTGGTCACTCCCTGACAGTGGTTCCTCCACTGTAAGTTCTCTCACAAAGTCCCCATTTGCCAGCACAAGGTCAAGGGTATTCCCTAACCTGGTTGGTTCACTGACCATTTGCAGCAGGAAGCTGTCCTGGAGGCATCCAGCAGTACCTGCTCCTTCTGTTCCTGGTTGTTGGGGTGCTCCAGTCCACTCCTGGCATGTTGAGCTCTCACAATCACCACACCACCCTTCCTGCAGGTCCTCCTGATCTGTCCCTGGCTAGTTCCTGTCTACTCCTCCATCTGAGATGGTGGCCTGTACACCACTCCCATTCTAAGAATCCTATTCTTGAATCCTGGATTTGCACCCAAAGTGACTCACTACCCTCCTCCCTTCCTCCCTTACACACTTCAGTCCTTCCTTCAGCATATAGTGCCACTCCCCTCCTTTCCCAATCACCCTGTCCTACTAAATAACCTGTACCTTGGTACAGACAGGTCCCAGTCATTATATTGGGTGGCCCATGTTTCCATGATGGCTGCAATGTCCACCTCTCCCTCTGCCATGGGAACCTGTAACTCTGCAGTTTTCCTCCCAAGGCTCCTAGCATTAAGGGTAACCACCTTCCACCCTTCCCCCCCATCCTTCCCTCCTTTCCTAGCATCACCAATAGCACTTGCCATTTGTCCTTTGTCACTGTTATGGGGGGTAAGCTCATATGATTTCCCAACCTGTGGTTTCTGCATATCTTTTCCCAACTGCCACCCCCTACTCCTAGTTTAAATTCCAACTTCCTCTATATACTCTTCCATCCTCTGTTTCAACACTTTCTTCTCCTCACCAAGTGTAGTCTGTCCCTGGCATAGAGGCTACTGTCATCCCAGGTCCCTCCCCACCCCCCAACAGCCCATACTTTAGCACAACACCAGGTTCTTAGCCATCCATTAAATTCTCTATTCTCAGCTTTGTTGTGCTTGCTTTTGCACTGGAAGTATTTCGAAAAGTTATTGATCTTCCTGTCACCACATAATTGTGCTAGTTCCTCAAACCTCCTCTGGACTATATCTACTGTCTTGTCAGCCAGATCGCTTGTCCCAAGATGTATAATTAAATGAGGCTTGTCCTTCCTTCTAGCATATTTTGAACAGACTGTCCCACCCTTTCCGCTGTCATTCCTGGCATGGCCTCCACCCAAATGCGACTATGCCTCTCCCCTTGCTACCCCACCTAACTCCTCTTGTATCGAGTCCCCAGCACTAAGATTCCACCCTCTTACTCCTGCTTGCTTCCATTCATCTCCCTTTTCATTTCAGCTCCTTCTTCCTCCTGCACATTATTTCCTTTACCCCTGTTGTATTCTCCCAGCAGAACTTCCCCGCCCAGTTTGGTCCAGGCATTTATCAATTACTCCTCTAATTTCATCATTTCCTCCTCCTTTCTTCCTCTCTACAGTGCACAGCTGTTTTCTGAAGACCTTCACAAATGCCCTGCTCCTCTCTTCATAGTAACCTGTTCTCTCCTTTCCACTCCATGACTTTTGCCACTTCTTCGCCTCTCACAAGTCCCTATCCCTCCTTCCATTTGTCTTTTGTCTCCTAACCTGGTTTCCGGCAATCGCTCTTTCTGGCCTGGGCCCTTTGTCTCCGCTTCCTTCTTCTGACCCTCTCTCACCACTGTTGGCTTAATGTCCCTCTCTCACCCTTCTTCCTCCCACCAGTATTGGGTTAAACCCACCCCAATCTGCCTTGCCTGTCTTAGTTCCCCTGCAGACCCTCAATCTCCTTTCTGAGTTTTTCTATGTGGTTGCACACTAACATCCTCCCACACTCCAGGCAATTTTAGAAAGATTGGTGCACCGCAGTTGTTGCAGCCACCACCCTACCCATTGCTGTCTTTGCCCACCAGTGACCCCCACCCTTCCAGATGCAGGATACCAAACACCCCTCAAGTCTCCTCTCCCCTCTATCAGTGCAAAACATTTTCTTTATTTCCTCACCTCCTTTTGTTGGACACGTTTAGATATATTGAGCAACTGCTTTTATATTCCTATCCTTCCTATCCACACTCAAAAGAGACTTTAGGTAGCCATTACACAACCTTCTTCAAACTCCTACTCCTCCTTTTCCCAATGCAATATCAATGCGAAGAAGTAATAATGAAAGCTCCTAGATTTGCATTTACTTCCCTTCCGCTGAGAGAGCAGTCACCTATTCACTTGCTGCTGTTCCTTTCCTGGATGTCTGCTTTTGCTATGATAGATGCATATCCTTTACCTGTTTGAGGAAGTGATGTCAGAACCCTAGTACAAAGGAAATAATGGACCAGGGGGTGGTGGGTGAGGGTTTGGGTGGGTGGGACCAGCCCAAGTCTTCCAGAAACAATCAGGTAGCTGAGGCCTCTGGTCAGACCATTATCACCCTTCCCCCATTGTGCACTCAACTTTGCAGCTAGTGAAGCCAGCAACAATGAATCACAATTCTACTCAAAGCCCCCAAAATAGGTTTGCTACCCAAAGAAACAGGACTCCAATTCAAGCAGCTTCACCAACAACACATCAAAATAGGCTTGGAATTAGAAGATATAGGTCTCCAATTCAAAGAAACAGTCCCAGTTAAATTACACCAATTATATTTTAAAACAGAAGAAATAGGCCTCTACAAATGCAGCTTGCCACACAGTGAACCAAACAAATAAGCCCACTTATAGCTACCAAAACAGGTTTCAAAATTCCAACAGCCCCAAACAATACCCTGCTAGCCCCTTAGTAGTAAGAAAGAAAAGAAATAACATTCTACCAAGTAAAATCTACAAAAAACAATGTAAAACAAGAAGCTACTGTACTGTAGATCTGATCCTGTCCCCCTTCTAGTTCCTTTCTATCTGCTATTCTGGCTCCTCTAAAGCTTGAACACATTCTTTGCTGTTTGTCTGGACTGCATATTGTTCTCTCAAGGTATTTAATGATAGAGTTCACTAATACGATGACCTGTTTTTGGTTTGTTACTGAGTTACCCATAGGGGGTGTTTCTTTTATGTTTACATTATTTTTTCAGGTGCGTTAATTTTGTGTTCTGAGTCTGGTAAAACGTTTTGTTTGACATGTTGGGGGGGAGAGTTGATGCATCTAAGGAGGGTTTTACCTTATC
Organism: Neoceratodus forsteri; assembly: GCA_016271365.2. Lineage (NCBI taxonomy): Eukaryota > Metazoa > Chordata > Ceratodontiformes > Ceratodontidae > Neoceratodus > Neoceratodus forsteri. The sequence continues at coordinate 706,424,606 of CM057453.1, forward strand.
TATGCTTTGTCCTTTAGTTGCTTCAAAGTTTAAAGTTTCAAATGAATTGTGCAGGGCCAGTTCCTGGTTTTCTGTACATAGATTTTTAGTTTTTGTTGTATGTTTTTTGTAGGGGACTTTGGACCAGCTTTCATCTGGTTTGTTGTTTGTCTTTCTACAATCTCTGATGTACCTATAAAAGGTTTTATCCACTTCTTAACTGAGTTGGCTATCTTTTCCTCAGTTTGGGCCTTTGCTATTCTGACTTGCCTCCCAGCTTCCTTCTGCCTTAACTGGTACAGCTCTCTTTCCTGCTCCTTCCGTGTTTCCTTATACTTCCTGAATGCTATCTTTTTCTCCCTGACCTTTCCCACCACCTCTTTTGAGAACCATAGTGGCTTTTTCTTTCATTTTGATTTGTTTATTTGCTTCACATAAAGGCTTGTTGCCGCTGTGATGGAAGTGTTGATGTTTCCCCCATTGTTGCTTCACCCCTCCTTCTAGCCTGTTTGCTAGTGTTTTTTTAAGGCACTCTCCCATCTTGCCAAAGTCAGCCCTCCTGAAGTCTAGTATGCTCACTTTTGTATGGCTTGACTCTGTAGCTGTGTTTTTCATGAATTACACTGTTTGGTGGTTACTTGTTCCCAGATGGCTACCCACTTCTAGATCTGAGATCCTCTCACTGTCCACATTTGAGAGTATGAGGTCTAATATTGCTCCCTCACGAGTGGGTTCCAAAACTAGCTGTCTGAGGCATGCCACCTATAGGGTATTGAGAATGGCCCTGCTCTTGGATGTGGCTGCAGCAAATGTGCTCCAGTTAACATCTGGCATATTCAGGTCTCCCATCAACAGTATTTCCCTTTCCTGCCATCCTAAGAATGCCTTCTTTCATATCTTTGTCCATTCTCTCCCCCTGAGATGGGGGTCTGTATACAACCCCTGTGCAGATTGTGGTGCCATTTCCAGTCTTTAAGGTGACCCACAGTGCCTCCTCTTCTCCCTGTTTACTCTTTTGTTCAGTTGCTTTTATCTTTTCCCTTACCGTGCAGGTCACAGTACCAGCACTGCCCTCATAGAGTTTTCAAATTTTCTACACTCATCCCTGGACTGTGACTCATTAGCAGGGGCAGTGTTCATTGACCTATCAAAAGCTTTCGACATTGTCTCCCATCCCCTCCTGCTGGATGCCCTCAGCCACACCGGCTTCGCCACTGGGCCAGGCTCCTGATGCTCCAGCTAGCTGTCTGCCCGCTGTCAGCATGTTAAAATTAATGGGACCCTTTCCAACACATGTCCTATCTGCTCAGGTGTTCCACAGGGCTCCATCCTAGGACCCTTACTCTTCTCACTATACCTCAACACCCTGCCCAGTGCATGCACTGGTAAAATTCTGCTGTATGATGATGATGCCGTCATCTTTGCCACCCACCAAAACACCATCTCCCTACAGGACACCTTGCAACTATCTTTTAATGATGCTGAAACCTGGTTCAAAGAGCATAGACTTGTAATCAATCTCAAAAAAACAAAAACTATGCTCTTTGCCCACCTCAAAACAAAGCCAGCAACTTCCCACTCCACATCCTCTCTAGCTCCAAGTAACCTCTCGAGCAAGTCCACTCGTATAAGTACCTTGGAGTCTCCTTTGACTCTGCACTCACTTTCCATGACCACATTGGTGTACTTGCCTCAGCTTCCAATATTTGACTAGGTATCCTATACTGCTACAGAAATTGCTGCCCCCTGATGCCCTCTGACTAGTGGTCACATCCTCAATAATGTCCCTTGTGGACTATGACCTGCCAGTTTATGGTGCCACAGACTCGACGACCTCAATTCCACCTCAATATGAATAAGGCCTGTAGGCTAATTACAGGGGCCCCCAGGCTAACACATACCTGCCAACTGTATGAAAAGGCAATGCTGCTTAACCTAGATGAATGACTCAGATACCAAACCTGCCTCATAACAAAAAAAACTCTCCTCGGGCTATCCCCACCTGGGCTGACCGCTTCCATCCACCTAGCATAACCCTTAGTACAAACACAAACCTCTTGCAAGGCCACACTATTAGTCCCTAGGGCCAGGACCACACATGGTCAAAGGGCCTTTTGTTACAGAGCTCCATCCTGGTACAACACACTCCCTACCTCCATCTCTGATACCCTCATGATCTCCTGCTTCAAAACTTCACTTCGGAGTCACCTATTTAACACACGTAGCTGTGACTGTCTCTAAGGTGTTCTAGATCACTATGCTCTGACAAAGCTCTCTGAGTGGCTCTGCACCCAACCTATCACCAACCACGTCCCCATAGCCCTATGAATTATCACCTCCTTCTGTCTCTGCACTTTACTGAATGTATGTTCATACCATTGAATGTTTAAGCTGTAACCAAATAACTGTGCCAGCCTGTGTTAACCAAACCTGTAACCTCAATAATGCAATTAAGAAATAACAGCATGTGACTACCAACGTTGTAACCGCAATGATGTAACAAAAATGTTGTAATGTATTTGTCCTCTTTGTGGTGAGGTACCTTTGAAAATGGGACTCTGGCTCAAAGGTTGTAAACTGATGTACAAATAAATAAATAAATACATACAGAGCTACTCCTCTTCTCTCCCTGTCTCTCCTATTGGTTGTGTATCCTGGTATGTTAACATCCCAGTCATGGTTCTCTGTGTACCATGTTTCTGTGACTGTTACGATATATAGGCATCCCTCTTCCATCAAAGCCACCAGTTCAGGGAGCTTGTTGCCTAGACTACAGGCATTGGTGCTCATTACCCTCCATTTCCTGATGGCCTTACACCTTTTTGCCCCATCCCTGTCCTTATTGCCTTTGTCACTTTTTGCATTTATCCCTGCCCTTCTCCCTATCGACATTTCTGTCTTGGTGTTTACCTCACTTACTACCCTGATTTTTGGGGGGGCTAGAATTTACCTGCTCCTTTTCAGTGCCTTCCCCCTTGGCTAGTTTAAATGCTTGCCAATGAAGCATTTAAACCTATCACCCTGGATTCTGGTTCCCCTCCTGGACGGATGCAGACCATCACGCCGGTATAGGCCTGCATCACTCCAGATGTAGCCCCAGTCCTCATTGAAGCCAAATCCCTATGCTCTGCACCAGTTGTTCAACCACTGATTGAATCCCATGGTGTGGAGCACCCTAGCCTCACCTACGCCATAGACAGGCAGCACCTCCGAGAAGGTTACCATGTGTACCACTTTTCTAAGGCCCCTCACCAACTCCACAGACTTTTCTTGCACTGCTCTGATCCCTTTCTTAGTCTAACCACTTGTCCCTAGATGGACAATGATATCCAGCTCCCTTCCCTGTGCAGCTGCTCCAGTGATTCTGAGGATTCGATCCCTGTCCCTCCAAGCCATGGCACCAGGCAGGCACCTTACCTCCCTCTCCCCTTTCTCCCCCAGTTCTACCTTCCTAACAATGGAGTCCCCCACCAGGAGTTGTTTCCTTCCACTGTGGGGTCCCATGCCACCCTCCTATGGGTCTCCTTTTTGGAGGTTCCCAGCATCCTCCTTGGTCTCCACTGTGGGGGCCTCCATAGAGGAACCACACTTTGCCAGAATGGCATATGAATTGTGGAGAGGTACAGCTGGAGGGATGCACCTCTGTTCCACCACCCTCACCCTCCCTGAGCCCACTGTGGTCCAACTGCTCCTCTTTCTTGGCAACCTCTGAGGCAATGGCAGTGTCCCTGGTGGTCCCTGGATGGGAGAGGAAGTCCCACAAATACTGGCCAACTCAGCCTGGAGATGAGCAACCTCCTCCCTCAGTCCAGAGAGGTGCCTGCAGATAGGACAACACCGCATCCTCCAGAATGTCTCCCGGAAGACTGCTGCTCCACATTCACTGCAGTGCACCACTCCCATCAAGTCTTATTTCTGGCCCCTTCACTGTTGTTTGGAATACTTACTCTTTCCTCTGTTTATTTTTTTCTCCCTACTTACTTACTGCCTCTGTGCCCTTAAAGCTCCTGATCTTCCTATTCTGAGACAAGAATATCCCATATTTCTCAGTAGTCTCCTTACTTGCTCAGAGACAGACCACCAGCAGCTGGGGGGGTTGGGGGACAGAGGGCTACTCTTGTCCTTCTAGGATGGTGAGTCTTTGGTGGCTCTGTGATCACTCACTTTCTGCTCCCAAATTGGAAGTTCCTGTTGTCAGTCAAATCCTGTGCCTATAAAAGTAGAAATGGCTTTGGGTGGGAGGGTGGAGGGGAGGGGAGGGAAGGGAAGGAGGGCAATATAGTCCCAGTAGAGAAGTCCAGTCACAACAGCAGCTCCTTCATCCTGGTGTTCTCTACCAGTTCTCTGGCAGAAGCTACTGTATCTTGGGCAGTGTTTAAATCTGGCTTTAACCTGGCTTCCTTCTAGCTAAGCCACTCCCCCTACTTAACATATCTTTCTAAACTTGGTTAAATTGCACAGATAACAATCCCTTCAGCCACCTGAGACTAACACCTAGATAACTGCACAGATAACAATTCACTTCAGCCAACTCAGACAAACACACTAATTTTTTTTTACCCTAAATTAAAAGTACCAGTAGTAGAGTTCTACTTCTTTAGTCCGAGTAGAGAAGTCTAGTCACAACAGCAGCTCCTTCGTCCTGGTGTTCTTTGCCAGTACTCATTGTATTGTTTTGTATCACAGATGACAGATACTGTTGGTGTATACATTCCAGTGCTTGACGAGAATTTTTTGCATTGAATTTGGAAATGGAATACTCTCAAGCCAATGAAGATAAGTATTTTTGTGTGTGTGTGTGTGTGTGTGTGTGTGTGTGGAAGCATATTTGCAGGTAGGTCTCATTAATGGTTTCTTATTTGGTTACTTCTTCACAGATTTCATCTGCATCCTTCTCCAGTCTGGTTGGTAATGATGGTCATGGTCATTGATTGAAATGACTTCTGCATGTTGCATATCTGCCCCAGCCCCGGCGGGGGGGGGGCTGATGTTGAAGAACTTCTTTGGATAAGGCAACTATGACACAACAAAGCATCTGTAAGTTTCCTAAAAAAAGAAATGAAGGACTTACTACAACTTGATTGCAACAGTAACACATTATGTTTAAGCCGTGGCTGTTCCATGGGTATCTGGATTAACACAGATGGCAAGCTGTCCCACCACAATCAGCAGATCACAACTTAATTTAGTACCAGACTGTGTAACAAATACACTGTGTCAGTGTCCCTGCATCTCAACTCAAGTTACATTTCAAAACCACATCTTGCCATGTAACAAAACCCGGGTCCAACTTTTTCAACACTGTCATGGCTGCACAGCTGCAAATTTGCATGATATGTTGCAGAAATATTTTTTGTGACATACACATGTCACCTAATTTATGAATCCTCAGTCAGATTTGTTGCACTCTTACGAAAAAAAAAGGAACAGATGAAAAAAATATATATATACTTACCAGTATGGATTGGAAATGGATATTCCATAGGTTTATTCAGCGAAGAGAGTTGTTTGTTGTTAACCTATAAAAAAACAAAATAAGTTTACCGTATGTGATTTACCATTGCAGCTCAGAAAAGCAACAGAAAACAAAACACACAGCTAAAGGAAGTTAAATAGCATAAAAAACTTTAGTACACATACTCACTTTATAGTTTTAATAGTATTAAGCCTTGTGCCTGTGGCTAAAGGATGTGGTCTCCTGTTCTACTCCCTCTGCCTTGGCATGGTCAATGTAATGGAAATACATTGTCAGAATGACCCAGGTGGTGGTGGTGGTGGTCATAGCTGCTGCACATGATGACATTCCCTCTGACATCTTTCTGCATCTGGTGGTGGTGGCAGTGGCTAACAGCGGTCTTATGGTGGTGGTCCAGGGGGGCTCAAAAAGTCATTCCCTCTGGTGGCAGTGGCTAACAGTAGTCTTCTGGTGGTGGTCCAGGGGAGCACACAAAGTCATTCCCTGTGGTGGCAGTGGCTAACAGTAGTCTTAAGGTGGTGGTACAGGGGCCAGGATATATTGTGCTCTCTGTTACAAATGTGATGTGACATAAGTAATTTGAGTCACTAGAAGTGGGACACTCATTTAACCTTATGAAAAAGAAAACATGTATCATACAACAAATGTGACAGCCTTTTAACAACTTAAGTTAAAACCTGCCAACATTTACCATATCACCATCCTCGTTAAGACAGCTGCCCTCACAGTCATCTATGTCTGAAGTCTGACCACTGGAAAATTCTTTCTCCATTGTGTCATCATCTACATCAGTGGTAGGCTGTTTCATGCTGCCACTGCCAGTGTCACCGGGATGGTCCATTTCTACATCATCAAAACTATGACTAGTCCGGAGTATGAATACTAAGGTTGCAGTTTGAGCTGGTATGTGCAGGAGAGAGGTTTGCACTATGATCCCAAACTATTGCGCTTGCTGAGCTGAATACCCTCTTGACACTCACACTGGAGGGTAGGCATGTCAGGTACTTCAGTGCCCCTGCAGTCAGCTCTGGCCATTCACTGATGTGTCCGCTCCAATATAAAAGAGGATCATCAGTTATTGACAGATTCCTGTTTTCAGACAAATATGACTCAACCATTCTCTGTGCTGCACTAAATCCAGTGGTTGATACATCATTCTGTTCTCCGGAATAATTTATGTCACAAATCCCCACTTGGGACAAAGCCTCCAAAGTGGGTTGACGCCAGTCACTTTGGATGACAGACCACCTAGAACTGCAGTCCCTTTCCCCTTACAGGAACAGGATATGCTTGATACTCCTCCAGGTGCACCTTCAGCCTGATTATGTGGCTGAGGTTTGCTGACCTTGGCATGTGACTTCTGTGCCCCATGAACCAAGCGCACCAGTTGCCCACTGACATTTTTTACCTGTTCAGTCCCTCCCTCCAGTACTGAAGCAATTACACGTTTGTATCATGGGTCCAGCATTGTTGCTATTGCAAAGTTGTCACTATGCTGAATGCTCAAGATGTGACGATTCTGGTCGAATACTCAAATAGGGGCTAAGCAAAAAACTAGCCAGGAAAGTAATAATTCATACAAAATTTTAATTTTTTTTCTACGTCGCAAGGTTCCTGAAATATAAGCAATTTAGTATTCTTAGTCATAATTTGCTGCTCCGAAGTCAATTATAATGCATGCATTCTTTGTTTTCATGTGTTTTTTTAATGCAGTTTTGGGGGAAAAGAAGGGTGTGCCCTTTCATTACTGTGTCAGTTAGCGTTTCCAGTTACGCTTCTGTTACCGTTCGCATCACTATTCTCGTCTACACCACCGTGTGCGTTACAGTTTGTGTTTTCATTTGCACTTGCATTTCTGTTTTGTTTTGCATTATTATTGCTATCACCATTACCATTTGCATTTGCAATTGCGGTACCGTGCCCGTGCGCATTACGGTTTGTGTTTTTGTATGCGCTTGCATTTCTGTTTCTGTTGGTTTTATTGTTGCTGTTACTGTTACCATTTACATTTACAAATGCGGTACCATGACCTTGCATGTAACAGTCTGCGTTTCTGTACGTGCATGTGTTTCTGTTTCTGTTGGCTTTATTGTTGCTACTACCGTAACAATTTGCCTACCATTGCCGATTGAGTTTGCTTTGCAGTTCCTGTTACTATGTAACAAGACATCACGTGGCGGAAACGTGGGATCCGAAGGGCCCCATGCTCCTGCCACTGCATTCCATTCACTATTTATCATCCTCATTCTCAAAAAGAAGGGAAATTAGAGACAAAAAACTGTGTTTAATGCATCAGTTAGGGTTGTTCTACAGTGAAGAAAGTGAGGAAATTCTGGGTTAGTGTTGAAAGCCCCCCTTGGACCCCCAGCCCACCCCTCCAACCAGCATTGGGGTGCGCGTTGGGGTTGTTGGTCCTAACTCTCACTCCATTCTCCTATACCTCTGCTTCTTTAAACATGTGATGGGGTGAGAGTTAGGGCCAATGACCTCAATGTCACCCAGTGAAAGGGCGACAGGAGCTCAGGGGCTCAACCAACTACCTCCCTTCACTTTTTCACTGTAGAGAATCTCAACTGATGCATTAAACAGAGTGTTTTGCCTCTAAATATATATATATATATATATATATATATATATTCATGGTAAAAACTCTGTTTAATGCATCAGTTAGGTTGTTCCACAGCAACAAAAATAGAGGAATTTGGTGTTTGGGTTGAAAACGCTAATTGTGCATCCACCCCCCACCACCACCACACACACACACATACATGCAAGTAGGGGAAGGACCAAGGCAACACAACCAATCACACACATCCAGCAGGAGGTGTATACCTGTGTCACTGTAGGACGTGGAGAAATCCAATTTCAGATATGATACATTATTTACAAAGTTGTTCTTCGAGGTTAGTTCACATAAAGGTGAACCAAGCTGGCAGTAGCCATGCTGGCATCTTTTTCTCTGATATTAGTGACCATTGCTTCATCGCTTGTGTAAGATCCACTCTTAAATCCACAACTGTACCAAAATTCTCCTTTAAAAGATGCATACACAACTTTGATCTCCATGGGTATATATCAGACCTAAGAAACTCCATGTGATGGCAGGACTTCTATCTAGCCAAGTCCCTGGCTACGGCTTATGATATTTTCTCAGAAATTGTGCTTGGGGCTCTAAACAAGTATGCTCCCATAGTAAAAGTCTGTGCCAGAAACAAATCCTGTTGGTGGTTTACAGAAGCCCTGAAAGATGCTTTTTAGAGTAGGGATGTACTCTGGAGAACTGCTAGGAAAACTAATTTAATAAATGACTGGAATTCTTTCCTGAGGGTGAGGAACCTCTGCACCAAAATGGTCAGAGAAGCCAAAGCTAATTTCTACCGCTCTCAGCTGGAGATCTCCTCAAGAAATGCCTCCAAATTCTGGAAGATTATCAAAGACATTGACGGTCACACCACTGTAAATTCCCTACCTTCTAAATTATTGATCGACAATACTGTCATCTCCAACAGACCGTCTATCCTCGATGCTCTCAATAATCATTTTGCCACTGCAGGGCTAGCCTTTGACTCCTCTCCCACGAATATCCTCCGCCAACAACTTAGATTGGATACACAATAAAAACCCATCCCCAGTCCATCCTTCTCTCTGCAGCCTATGTCCCTGAAAGAAGTCGAAGATCTTCTCCTTCAGCTGGACACTAGAAAAGGTGATGGGGCCGACCTCATTGACCCGTACTTCTTAAAGGTCGGCTACCGTGTCCTCACAGTCCTAATTACTCATCTCTTCAACTTATCCTTGTCCCAGGGTGACCTACTGCCCATTTGGAAAAATGCACTTGTGTTCCCTTTGTTTAAGTCAGGAGATCCTAGTGACCTCAATAATTATAGGCCAATCTCCATACTTCCAATACTGTCAAAGATGCTGGAGAAAATAGTGAACTCCCAGCTTCGGAAGTACCTGGAGTCAGAAAAATTGCTCTACCCGTTACAATCTGGTTTTAGAGTACAGCACAGTACAATCTCTGCTCTAGCCAAGGTGACAAATGACTGGCAGCTTGAATTAGACAAAAAAACTTTGTCTGCGCAGTTTTCTTGGACCTAAGCAAGGCGTTTGATACCGTTGATCACAGACTGCTTTTGTCGTCCCTCCAGAACATTGGTTTGGATTCCCTATCCCTTAAATGGTTCTCTAACTACCTCTCAGGATGACTTCAACAAGTAAAGGCAGAAGGGGAAGGTTCTCCACCAAAACCCCTATTGAGGGGTGTACCGCAAGGTTCCATTCTTGGGCCCTTGCTCTTCACCATTTATATTAGCAAAGTAGATGCCCCCATCAAAGAAGCACAAATACACCTATTCGCAGATGATACGGTACTCTATGCTAGTAGCCCCACACCTGAAGAGGCCTGTAAAGCCCTTCAAAATGAATTTAATCTGCTGCAACATCAGCTTATAAACCAGAAACTGCTCTTAAATGCAAAAAAAAAACAAAATAATGTTCCTTTCGCCACTTCAAAATGCAATAAATCCTGCAATTGCTGGGACACTCCCGCAGATCACTACCATTCTAGGTGAGCAGTTTGACTATGTACCAAAGTTCAAGTACCTGGGGGTCTGGTTAGACCATTGACTTACTTTCACAGATCACTTAGAAGAACTGGCAAAGAAACTTAGACAAAGACTTGGTCTGTTCTTTAGGATTAATAATCTCCTCACAAGAGACGCTAAACTGAAACTGGTTCAAACTACCTTTCTTTCCCTATTGGATTACGCAGGCTTTCTATATAGTCAGAGACCTGTAGGTACCCTAGCCAAACTCAATACACTTTATCACAGAGCCATAAGATTTATCACGGGTCTTCCATACTCAACCCACCACTGTGCATTGTACACGGCAGTGGGATTGCTTACAGATGGCAAAAAAAATGTTGCGGTTTGGACATACAAAGCTATCTCAAATAAACTGCCCCAGTATATCTCTGTCTGTTTACCTTTGTGCACTCTGGGGAAGCATACTCTGAGAAGCACCTCATATATCTACCTTTATGTTTACAAAGCAAAATCTCACATTGGCAGAGCAGCCATCAGCTTTGTGCTCCCTCAACTGTGGAACAAGCTGCAAACAACTTTGAAATTAACTCACCCCATCAGCCTAGCAGCTTTTAAATCTCTATATCTACATCATAATAAGGAGTCCTGTGCCTGACTACCCTAAATAGTGACTCCTTTAAGTCCAAGCACACTCTAATTACTACTGTGAAAAGACTGATCACATTTATAATGGACTCTTCCCTCTCCCCTTTTTCTACCCCCATATCTGTCCCTTCCACATTCCTTTGACCCTGGTTCCAGCTCTAAATTATCCATACCGTATCACTATATATCTTTTTATATTAGGTTTTATTTGTGTTCGGTGCACCTGATATGTATATTTCTTCACTTTTATGAAAAATCGTGTCCTATCCAAAACTAGCTATATCTTCTGTTCCAAACATATACTACTGTCAATGCTACCTGCTGACACTTTGTATATACTGTATTATTGTATCTCACTTTATTTGTATTATTACTATTTTCTTGTGTGTTGCATCCCATGTATATTGTCCCTTGCTCCTTGTTAACACACCCTGGTCCACCTCAGAAATGAGCTTGCTCAATGATGATCGCCTGGTTAAATAAAGACTTTGATTGATTGATTGATTGAGTAGCGAAAATGGTGTACCTCGCTCCGTTTTCAACTTATGGGTGGTGAAAGGCATCATGGGTGCCACAATGTGAGTCTATGGCAAATTGCTCAATTTTAGAACAGTGTAACCTTGTACTCCTTAAGTGTTTTTGCACAACAGCAGGAAAAAGCACATATGTAGGACCAGATCTTGCCACCCTGCAAATGTCAGCCCATAGGACCCAACCTTTGCAGGATGATGGCAAAGATGTGCAGTCATTAGGACCATACTTTCACAAAATAATTTCTCAAACACTAAAGTGTCATAGCACGATATGTGTTTAGCGGTGTGTGGAATGACCAGGATGACAGTTAGCAATAATGATGCCATGCCACAGCCCAGTGGGAGCATGGATGTGTGGTTTCCTGGTTTAGATAGTTATATGTTATTCCTGTTACCTGCTGCTGGTTGTGTGTGATTGGTTGTGTTGCCTTGGTCCTTCCCCTACTTGCATGTATGTGTGTGTGTGGTGGTATTGGGGGTGTGTGGAATGCACAGTTAGGGTTTTCAACCCTAACACCGAATTTCCTCACTTTTGTCACTGTGGAACAACCCTAACTGATGCATTAAACAGAGTTTTTTGCCATGAATTTCCCTTCTTTTTGAGAATGTGCACTATAAATAGTGAAGTAACGTTAATGCAAATGCAAGCGTAAACGGTAACACATGGTGACACAAATGTAAATGATAACGCAAACGGTAATAGAAATGCAAGAGCAAACATTAATGAAAACAGAAACACAAATGCAAGCGCTTACGGAAATGCAAATCATAATGCGCACAGTCACAGTAATGCAATTGGAAATGCAAACACTTACGGTAACAGCAATGATGACACCAAAGGAAACACAAACAGAAACACAGACACAAATGGAAGCACGTATGCAAATGGAAATGCACATGGCGGGCGGAAAAGGAAATGCAAACAAAAACAGTAATGGAAACAGAAATGTTAACAGTAACACAAATGCAAGCTCAAATGAAAAAGCAAAGTGTAACACATGCGGTGGCGTAGACGGGAATGCTAATGCAAAGGGTTACGGATATGCAAGTGGAAACACTAACTGTAACAGTAATGAAAATGCACACCCTTTTTTCCCCCAAAAGCTGCATTGAGAAACACAGTGAATACAAAGAATGTATGCATAATAATGGGCCTCGGAGCAGAAAATGAACACTTGGAATGCTAAATTGCTTGTATATGAGGAACTGTAAGAAGTAGAAAAAAAAAATGTAAATGTCATATCATTTATGACTTTTCTGGCTAGTTTTGCACTTAGCCCCCTAGCAGAGTGCTAAGCACTTTTCTGATGAAAAGTTCTTATCTCGAAGCATTTCCGAGAAATGGGCCCCGAAAGGCGCAGTGAATGCTGTAATGTTAGTCTATGGGAAAAATTGTCAACTTCGGAGTACCGTAACTTTGCAGCCCTCTAATATTTTGTCACCATCTGTGGGATCTTGGCTTTCTTCCCTCCTTATTTCAGCACAAAAGACCAAACCGTTCTTTTGCAGCAGGCTGGCAAAAATTTCCTATTCTTTTGGCCATAGTGTCACAAAGTAGTGTCGTGATTTGCGACACTTTCGCAAAAAACAGCACGAAAGTGTCAAACGTGTGACACTACTTTGTAACACTACTGTTTACAAAAATTTCAAAAACATATTTTTGGGGTGTTTAACCCCCCCAAAAATGACATGGCTAGCATCCTCAGGGCTCGACTAGGTGAACACAATAAGAACTGTGTTCCTAGAGGGTCCCAAATTTAAATGCCAGGCATTTCTGTGACCTCCAACTGAAAACAAGATGGTGGATTTGTAACACTACAAGGGTCATTTGCGACACTGTCGAACTTTTTCTTAACTTTTCCCATTGACTATAATGGGAAACTTGTTTTTTTGAATAACATTTGAACTGTTTATTATTTTTTCACAAAATCTTTGAAAGGCACATCAGGAACCCCAGCCACATGTTCCCTGAAGATTTCGGACTGGTCGCACAGCCCGTGTGATCTATAGGCGTGAGCAAAGAATGCACAAAAGAAGCATAAATACCACATTCTATGGTGCTATGTAGCTCTGCAACTGTATATCCAACCATTACAAAACTTGGCAGATACAGAGATCTGTGGTACCACTCCGTGCATGCAAAATGTCAAGTACATCTGTCATACAGTGGCAAAGTTATTAAGCTGCCAAATTTCACACTTTAACGTTAAATGGGGTACTTAACTTAACTATAGTGGCATTACTGTGCCACTATAATTATATATATATATATATATATATATATATATATATAGACAAAATCTTCTCTTCATATGCAGTCTGACCTTTTTTTCTGACTGAGCAGTGCAGTGTGCCCAGAACCAGTGCCTTTCATCTACTTAGCTCATCATACTTTTCTTTTCAGTATGCCTATACAATTTGATTCTTGTGCTTCTGCCTGCATCTATGTCTTGGTAAAGGCTAAACTAACTCAGACTGCAACAGATTTAACAGTATTTAACAGTTAACTGATTTTTTTACCCAGCCATGTCTTTAAAAGCCACTGTGGTTTCCTTGTAGTCTAGGGACTGTGAGATGGGCTTGAATTAAACACTGTAACTTAATTGCTGCCAGTGCTGTTTTGCTTTGCCTTTGTTATGTATGATCTTTTGTAAAAGTGTCTATATACACTCACCATATGCTGTTTGTTGTATCCCTATCTCCCCATGTACCCTTACCCCAGGTCACCCCTGAAAAAGGGACATTCCATCTCAGTGGGCCTACCCAGTTACCAAAATTCAAATAAATAAATTGTCTTTTTTTTTCTGTGTAGATCCTAAATATTTCATCTTATAGCCATTCCATTTTTATCATTATCTTACTACACTGTCAATTGCAAACCTTTCAAGACGTGTATTTGCTGACATTTTGGATTAATATCCTAGTGTATATCCTCCTCCCCAGATCCCAATCGAATATTTGTGTCCCATACCTGTACTCCAGGATGGAAGAAAACCATGTGGAATTGACCACTACAGCCAAGCCATTAAGGATGGAGATCTCTCTCCTAAGTCTTGCCTATCCTCCCTGCATTATCTGTGGTCAGTCAGAGTCCCTTTCCTAACTTACATACAAACATACGAAATGCCAGCAGAAACAGGCCTCATGATCTTTCAAGACTGCTCGATTGTGCTGCTAGCCCCTCAATTTGCAGCAGCCCCACCCTCCCTCCCCTTTTCATAACCACCCCACTCTGTCCCACCTCTCTTAAATCCTCCCATTGTTCTCCACACAATGCCACCTCCTCGGCAGAGTGTTCCACTTATCTACCACACTTTACATGAAAAAGTGTCTCGTGATTTCCCTTCTGAATCTCCCCTCCCCAGTCTCAGCTGATGCCCTTTCATGTCCCTTCCCCTTCTGATCTGAAGAATCCCTTCTGTATTAATCCTGTTAATACCCTTTAGGTACTTAAAGGTTTCGATCATATACCCCCTTATCCCTCCTCTCTTCCAGGGAATATATTTGCAGCTCTCCCAGCCTATCCTCGTAGTATTTTCCCTCAAGTCCCTGTATCATGTTTGTTGCCCTGCGCTGCACCCCCTCCAGCAGTCTGATGTCCCTCTTCAGGAATGGATGCCAGTACTGTATGCACTATTCCAGATGTGATCTGACCAGTGACCTGTACAGGGGTAGGATCACTTCTCTGAGCCTGGAGAAGATTCCCCTCACTATGCACCCCAGATCTTGTTTGCCTCTGCAGCCGCTTTCCTCCACTAAGCTGAGTGGTTCATACTCCCCATTATTAGTACCCTAGATCCTTTTCCTCCACTATGCTTCCCAACTGTATCCTTCCCAAATGATATTTCCTCCCCTGGTTCCTTACTCTGAAATGCAGTACCTTGCACTTCTTGGCATTGAACCCCAACTGCCATGTCTCCGACCATTCCTGTAGTTTGGTCAGGTCTTCCTGCAGCCCCCTCCATCCCCTATGTCATCTACCACTGCACTGATCTTAGTATAGTCTGTGAACAGACCGATCCTACTCTGGATCCTATTTGAAATATCGGCTATAAATATCTCGAACAGCACCAGTCCCAGTACTGAACCCTGGGGCACCCCACTTGTAATATCCCTTGGTGATGAGAGTTCCCTCCCCCACCACCCTTTGCTGCCTACCCCTCAGCCAGTTGGTGATCCAGTTGACCATTTTTGTCCCCACCCCAATGTATTCCAGTTTTTCCCCCAGCCTCCCATGCAGCACTGAGTCAAAGGCCTTGCTGAAGTCCAAATATAAGACATCCACTGCATGGTCTTTGTCTAGTTCCCTGGTAACCCAGTCATAGTGCTTGACTAGGTTCATCTGGCAGGATCTGCCTGATACAAAGTCATGCTGATGGCCTTCATGGACTCCATTGTCTTCCAGAAAGGTCACCAGCCTCTCTTTTAGGATTGACTCCATGAGTTTCCCCATAATTGAAGTAAGACTGACTGGTCTGTAGTTGCCTGGATCATCCTTCCGGCCACTTTTATGAATGGGCACCACATGGGCCATCCTCCAGTCCTGTGGCGCACATCCTGTGTCCAGTGATGTGCTTAACAGGTCTGCCAGTGGTCCCGCCAGAATCTCCACTAGCTCCCTAAGTACCTTAGGGTGGATGCCATCTGGCCCCGGTGCCGTGTCCACCCTAAGTGCCCTTTGTCCCTCCAGCACCCTGTCCTTTGTGATTCTGATATTAGTCGCCTCTCCTCCCCCTCTGCCCACTCCACCTTTCCCATGGGGTGTCTGCCCCCCTTTTTCCTTCATGAACACAGAGCAGAAGCACTCATACAGCTCTGCCTGGTCCTCCCCTTCCCACCCCCTCCTCATCTTCTTAGTCCTCACAATCTGGTCTTTATTTCTTATTCTCTCCTCAATGTATCTGAAGAAGTCCTTTTCCCCTTCCTTGATTCCCTGTGTCCAGTCTCAGCTCTCTGGAAGCCTTGGCCACTCTGACTAGCCTGGTAACCTCCCTGGACTTCTTCATGTACTCATCTTTGTCCCGTTGCCCTCCCGATTTCCTAAGCCTCCAAAATGCTTTTCTGTTGGTCCTCATCCCTTCCATTACCTCCCAAGTCAGCCAGCTTGGCTTCTTTGCTCTCCCCTCTGGCTCCATGTCCTGGCCCAGGTCTAAGTAGCCTCTGCCATCCCTTTCTTAATGATATTCCATTTTTGGCTGGCACTCATGCATGTCTGAATTCCCACCAGATGCTCAACCAGAATTTCTCCCATCCTTTTAAAGTCTGCTCCCTTAAAATTGATCATCCTGGTACCTGTTCCTCCTGTTACCCTTCCCATATTGAGTGAGAACCAGACCGTATGATGGTCGCTCCCAGCCAGGGGGTCCTCCACTCCCAGATCCCTTACAGCCTCCCCATTTGTTAATACCAGGTCCAGAGTGCTGCCCCCCTAGCTGGCTCGCAGACCAATTGCACCAGGAAGCAGTTCTGAAGTGCATCTAGTAATCTCTGCTCCTTTGCACACATAGCGGTTGGAGTGTTCCAGTCCACCACAGGGAGGTCGGAGTCCCCCACCACTATGGTGTCCCCCTTCCTACAGACTCTATTAATCTGCTAGGCCAGCCCTATCCAAGTCATCCCCCAGAGCTGTTGGCCTGTAGACTACCCCCATCCTCAGTGTCTTTCTTTTAGAGTCTTGAATCTGCATCCATAGGGCCTCTGTCCAGCCCTCCACTGCATCCTTTCTCATACACCTTATCCCCTCCCTCATGTAGATTGCCATGCCCCCCCCTCCCCCTAGTCCTGTCCTTCCTGAATGTCCTGTACCCTGGGATCATCATATCCCAGTCCTGGTTCTGGGTGGTCCATGTTTCCGTGATGGCCCCAATGTCCACCCTCCCCACAGCTAAGAGAGCCTGCAGTTCGGTTGATTTGTTACCTAAGCTTTTGCATTCAGTGAGACCACCCTCCAACCTGTCTGTCTCCCCCCCAGTTTCCCACCCTCCTAATCCCTCCTTGTGTCTCCACCTCAAATACCTCTCTGATAGCTTTGGGGATAGGCACGCTTGGCTCCTCCCTCTGGGATCCCTGCCTACCAGCTGTCCTCCCACCACTCCCATCTAGTTTAAATCTATCCTTGATGCTATGTATACCTCAAACATCTGCTTTAATACCCCTTTCCCCTCCCCACACAACTGCAGCCTATCCTCTGCAGATAGATCCTTATTTTCCCATGTACTGCCCCAGTCCCCCACTACCCCATACCCCTTAGACTGACGCCATTCTCCCAGCCATTTGTTGAACTCCCCAATCCTTCCTTTCCTTCCTGTACTTGCACAGGGTACCAGAAGCACCTCTAAAAAGGCCACTAATTCCCCCACTTCCTCACATAGCCCTCCTAATTCCTCAGATCTCCTCCTCACTACTTCCACCATCTCCCCCACCAGGTCATTAGTACCCACAATGCACCATTACATGCGGTTTCTTCATGCCCCTCATTGTGCACTGAAGAACTGCCTGCCCCGCCCTGTTTGCCGTTAGCCCGTGTATAGCCTCTACCCATATTCTACTATGCCTCTCCCCCCTGCTGCCCCATCTGATCCCTTTAAGTATGGAATCACCCAGCATTAGTACATAGTACACCCCCTTCCTCATTCCTTGTCCCTACCCCCACCACTTTCCCAGGGTATCCAATCTTAGAGCATGCCAGCTCACTAACTCCACCCTTCCTCCTTACTGCTCTCTCCCACTTCTCCCCATCCTGTCCCCTGCCCCATTCACTGCTCCCTTCTTATCCCCTACATCCCTCCCCTCCACCCTGCCCCCCTACTCTAATCCACCCTTGTCATCAACCCCACCAGTGGTGCTTTCTCCCTTTCACCCCTGTCGCCCTCCTCTGACTGACTCCTTCCCCTTGTGGGTTTCCCTCTTCCTCCATCTCCTGCTCTCCCCTAGAGATCACTCCCCCCTTCCTCCTTCACCAGTGTCGACAGGGCAGCAAACTTATTTCCTACCCATCCTGCCTGGCTGTGCTTTTGCTCCCTCCCCCCAACTCTAGCCTTCCCACTAATGCTAGGCCCCTTATTTGTTCCTCTCCTGCACTCCCTCCCATCACTTCTCTTGAGCCACTGTTTCTCCCCTGCAGTTTTCTCATGTTATTTCCTGGATGTGACCATTCTGCCTGTAGGCCCCTTTCCCCTCCCCTCATCTTCTCCAGCTCTCTACCAAGCCATAGCGTTTCCTCCTCCAGCCTCCTCAACTGGATACAGATTGAACACCCTCCTAGCCTCCACAATATGTTAATCCAAACTGCTGCCCCACATCCATTACAGCCCACAATCCTACCCATGATACCAGTACTAATTACACAATACAGTTCTATCTATAAGTTTTTAACCAGTCCAGTCCCTACTTAAAAATACAATACCAACTCCAGTAGCTGAGTCCTTACTTAAAAATACAATACCAACCCCAGTAGCAGGGAAGCATAAAACACTGCTAACTATGATACCATACCAGCCATACATTTCCCAGCAAAATACAGCTTGAGGTGCTACACCTAAGTACAAAACTCAGTACTATCTATAAGTTTTTAACTTTTACCTCTTTAACCAGAGCTACATATTATTCTATAACATTACAAAGAACAATCCCCTCTGTTAGGGAATATTAGTGGATGCACCTGGTAGTGCTTTATACCAATCCCAATGCCGCACTGCCCCAATAAGTGTGGACAAGCTGGGGAAGGGATTATGGCCCCCTGGCACTCTCGTGCAAGTCAATCAGTCTCTTACACTCTTACTAAGATGGTGCCTGCTGTATATTCCCCCTTCCCCATCACTAAGCCAAACCGCAGCTTCCTGTCTGAGCTCCACCTGAGTTAATCTCACTAGTAACAGCTCAAATAACTCAAACAACACAAATTAAATATCACAGCCCAGAATTTTACTCAGAAACGGTTGCAACTCACAGTACTGATTTAAATCCACACCAATTTATCCCCTCACAACACAAACAATTCCAATATCAAAATAAACTGGAACAAAGAAAAATAAAACAATGCACTTCTCTGATCTGCACTCCTGCTTCAGTTTCTCCCTAGCAAGAACTTCCATCATTTGAACCTGAAGTTCTGTGTAAACACTAACAATACTACTTTTCTCCATGTGCACTTCCACTAATGCTCTTCTGCATACTTCTGCCTCTATTTGTAACTCCTTCTGTTTTTTTTTTTTTTTTAAATGCGCTCTGATGGTTATGCGTGAATGCACCATTAAGGTTAGTCAAGTTTTTATTCTCTTTCTCTTTGTTGTCTCTGCCCCATCCTCTAAGTTCTCACATTTTACCTTATGATCCCTTATAGTACTGTATTTTTAAGACATCTAATTTTGTTTTCCATCGTCATACAAGCAGCATACAGAACTGCTACAGCCATGCCATTCTTTTCATGATCTTTCTTCCTGGTTTCATTTAGTTGTTCTATAAACAGGTCCATTTCATAGGATCACAGATCATTCTTGTGTTTCATGTCCTACCCAAAATTATAAGTTCCGTGGGATGTGATACATGAATAAGTGCATGAAAAAGGGTTACCAATGGCAGTTTAAAATTCTCATCAAATTTCAGCTTGTTATAACCTCTGTCAGCAATTGATAACAATGGTATTATTATGAAGCAGATTGTATAACCAGGTGTGTTGTCAGCACAGCAAAACTCCTACATCGACAGCAATGTGGGCACTGCAACCCAACTGACAGTCATTCCATTGATTGTGATTTTGCAGCGCCTGCCATCTTGTCGCCCCAGGGGTGTTGCGCTGTTTCCCCCTACACCTCTGACCTGGAGGTGATTATATTATTTTTCAGGGGGTGTTGGTGGTGAAGCCCCCTGGCAAACAGCTAGGATTTACCCTGGTGCTTTGCCACAATGCTGGTCAGGCAGCACGATTGCCAGGCGACATGGTTGCCATCAGCATTTTGTTGTCACTGTGGTGTCGGCTGATGTGATGGATGCCGAACTGGCATGGTGGAACCATATAGCCATACATATGAGATAAAATGAAAGTCATCAGTCTCCTCTAACTATAAAAATTTTCAATATCTTCATGTGAAATGGTGCATTTTTTGGTAGCTAATTTGTAACATGGATACACACATTGCAATTCATATCTTCATAGTGCCTTCTGGTTTATTTATTTTTAGGTAAATTACTTTGCCTTGACCTCCTACATCCTATGAACATTTATCTCAATGTTTTTGTGCTGTAGTGTGTTCTGGTTCCTTGACAGCTAGCTATAAACTTTTGGTAGCATGTGTAAATGTTTATGTCCCCATCTTTACATTAGTTACTTGCCCTTCAAAACTATCAAAACACTATCTTTGGCATATTCTTATTTATCAATAGCTGGTGTGGCTGCAGTAGGATAGAGCTTTTTGTTTAGGGACTTGTGTTTTGAGAATTATTGCAGCACTTGACGTTTGCTCTTATGGCCAATCAATGTCCAACTTCCAGGATGTTCATATGCAACCACATGGATCCTCCCAAGCCACTGAAGAACACAGTATGATTACCAGACACCAAGGAGAGTGGGCAGAGCTTCTTGATGGCTTAGTACATACAAACATATGAAGAAGCCAGCAGAACAAGACTATTTGGTCTATCTAGTCTGCTCGTACTGCATGGTCCACAGCTTCAGCTACTGTCCCTGTCCCCTGCACCTCCCATCCTCCCTATCCATGATCCTTACCTTCCCCCTATGCCTATCCCAGCATCTCTTGAAGCTGCCCACTGTCTTCAAAGAGACCACCTCTTCTGGCAGCATATTCCAAGTGTCCACCACCCTCTCTGTGGAGAAGTGCTTCCTGACCTTCCTCCTAACCTCCCCCCAACTTAAGACTGTGCCCCTTCATGTTATGGTTGCCACTCAGCTTAAAGAGACCCTCCTTATCCACCTTATTCATCCCTTTCAAGTACTTGAAGGTCCCAGTCTTGTCCCCCCTCTCTCTCTCCCGTCCTCCAGGGAGTACATGTTCAGTGCCCTCAACCTCTCCTCAAAT
Source organism: Neoceratodus forsteri (assembly GCA_016271365.2). NCBI lineage: Eukaryota > Metazoa > Chordata > Ceratodontiformes > Ceratodontidae > Neoceratodus > Neoceratodus forsteri. The sequence goes on from CM057453.1 coordinate 706,445,823, forward strand.
GTCTTACCCTGCTGACCTGCTATCATCATTGTAGCCCTTCTCTGGATCTTCTCCAGCAGGTTAATGTACTTTTTAAGGTGTAGGCACCAGTACTGTACTCCATACTCTAGATGTGGCCTCATCAGAGACCTGTTCAAGAGCAGTATAACCTCCTATTTCCTACTACTGATCCCCTTAGTTATGCATCTCAGCATCTTTTTTGTCCTTCCTCCTGCTTTCTTGCACTGTGTGGAATGCTTCAGGTCACTAGTGATCATCACTTCTAGGTCCTTCTCCTCCTCTGATGCAGATACCTGGACTCCACTCAGATAGTACTCAGTCCGGGGAGTACTGGCTCCAATAAGCATAACTTTGCATTTCTTATCATTGAAGCCAAGCTGCCAGATCCTGGAGCACCTCCCCAGCTTTTTCAGATCATCCTGTAGGTCCTGTATCCCTTCAGTTGTGTCCACTCTCCCACAGAACTTGGTGTCATCTCTGAATAGGCACCTTTTGACCTTCATACCATCTCCAATGTTATTGATGAAGACATTGAACAACACCGGCCCCAGCACTGAGCCCTGCGGGACCACATTGGTGACCTGTATGGTGCCAGATAACTCTCTAGCATAGTAATGCAGTTTTCAGCCTGAGGGCTCTTTTTATTGTTAAGGGAATATGCTGTGAGTGTGTAGTGTCCAACAGAGAGTACCTCCATTACACATGGAACCAGGTAAGGGCCCATTACGTACGTAGGCTGTTTGATTTAATTTGGGGATACTTTGGCATGTCATTTTAATCTGAGGCATACAAGAGCTCAGAAAGGCTTCAGGAACTAATTATGATTTTTTTTCTCCAGTAAGAGGGATTGTACTTTTGTTAAGCTAGTGCTAAAACTGATATTAGACTAAGCACCATACTGTTTAATTTATTTAGAATACTTTTACTGAAGCTGAAGCTCATTTTCATATGTAGCCTAAGGGTGGAGGAGATTAGTGTGTGGTGTTTATTTTAGTTTAGGAACCATTAGTATAGTATTCCCAATTATATTTGCTAGCCATATTAGCATTTTATATCAATTATTTAGTCCAGGAATATGGCATTATACATTTATTCTACCTAGGGATTTCCGGTTATATTTTCACTTAAATTTTATTTTTTAAAACATGTGGAAATAGGTCAGTGTTTGATGTCTGTTAGTTTAGTAACCTTGCATTTGGTGCCCCAATTACATATGTCACACATATGGAGATTTTTATCTTAATCAGTCACTCTACAAAAACATACCATGTGGCATTATACAAGTACAGTATATGCATTTGTGGTACTTGCTTACTTAAATTCTGTGTCATTTTTTTAACATGTAGACTCTGATAAGTATTTGGAATCCTTGTTCATTGAACAATCATTGTCTTGATTTCCCTGCTACCTTTTTTATATTTTTTAATAACTGACAAAGGTCCTCTGGGCACAAGGCCCATTTACAAGGGCATCCTGGGAGCACACACAGGGAGGGTAAGTGACTTGCTTAGGGTCACACAGTATGCAAGTGGAGGTTGAGGAAATCAAACGCAGGTCTGCTGGATGTACCAAGCTCATTCACAGCTCAGTACTGTAACCTCTAGGCTATACTGCCAGACCACTTGTCTCCCATTAGATCTTTTCTTCAACATTTTGCACAAAAGCACGCAACAGATCATGTGGCTTCATAGACATACACCATCCAGAAATGTTTAGTTCATTTTTGTACTTTAATACAATATTGTTTTAAGCAATTGGAATTTGATAGCTGTTTAGGATTTTTGCTATTCTAGCAACCTTGTGCTTGGTGTCCCTGTTACCCTCACCCATATAGAGCTTTGTATCTAACTATGTCACTGATGAGTAGTCAAGGAGGACAAGAACTGAAGATCCTCCATTGTTCCTTGCAAGGAGGAGATCACTGAACACCTTGGTGATCACTGTATCCAGACATAGTGGGTTCTAAGCATGACTAGAGTGGCTCATAGATGTCAAAATACTCAAGGTAAGACCCAGCTCTATGACCACCCCCTTCTCACATATCTACCCAAGAAAGGGGAGATTAGAGATCAGTCTATAATTTGCCAGGTTGTTTGGGTCCAAAAAGTGCTTCTTTAAGAGAGATCTCATCACCATTCTCTTTAGAACATACAAACATACAAAATTACCAGTAGATAAAGGACTTATGGTCCATCAAGTCTGCTCCATTGTGCAGCTAGCAGTCCCTATACTGCAGCTGCCCTCCTCCCGCCTCCTCCCGTGACCCTCCCTCACCTCTCCCACCCCTTTGAAGCATCCCACTGTTCTACAGGATACTAGTTCCTCTAGCAATGCTTTCCACCCAGACACCACCCTCTCCGTAAAAAAAGTCTCCTCATTTTTTTTTTTTTCTATTTATTGTTTTATGGTGCCTCTGTATTATATACTTGTATGATATATATGTTATGTTTGATAAATTTCAATAAAGCTTGGTTATTTGCAAAAAAAAAAAAAGTCTCCTCATTTCCCCTCCTGAACTTCCCCCTTCCAATCTCAGATCATGCCCTCAGGTGTCCCTCCCCCATAAAATGTATATCTAATTGTAAAATTGCTGTTGTATTATGCTTATTGTTATGTTTCTGAATCTTCTTGCCACTTGTTAATGTTTCATTGTTCATGTCCATTGTATAAATGTTATTTCTGCTACTCATCCTGATGACTGTAATTTGTCTTGTACTCTCCTGAGTCGTGCGTAAAAATAGGCATTTTCTATGTCTAGTGCACCTACCCAGTTACCGAAAACAAGCAAACAAATAAATCAATAAATTAATTAATTAATAGAATGGCTTGGAAATAACCTTTGAATTGAGAACACCATACACTCATCACAAAAAATCAATCCAGAGCATCCGGGCAGTCCAGTAACTGCCTTGTAGGATTCGGATCCAAAGCACTGCAGGTGGGACACTGTACACAAATCACTTTAAGCACCTCCACATTCAAAACTGGCAACAATGTATCCAGGACCACAATGGGGGCCATCTCAATTTTATGTATGACACTTCCATCTCATGACAGACAGCCACTTGAGAAGAACGTGGTCTGATGAATGACACCCTGTTTGGGAAGAACTTGCTGAACTCCTAATATCCCTATGCATGAATGGTGCAGAGTGGCTATGCATGCTTATCTGGGGCAAGTAGCCACCCCGCGTGGGATGTACAAAGAGGGAGGCATGCAGTAAATATGCACCCAATCCCACGGCCATGCGATGAGCAATGTGCCGGGGTGGGAGAGGAGGTGGCCGGCACTATATGTCATGCACTAAGGTGCATAGTGCTGGCCTCAGGGGTGCATAGAAGGCCACGGGGTACGCCAGTGAGACCCAGCCATAAACCATCTACACGCCCTGTGCACACCATCCAGGACTGGGTGAGCAGCCCACCAAAGCACCAGGGCCAGAAGTCACTGCTACTGCCCACTCACCCCAGCAGCACCGCATGCCATTACCCATCCCTGCTACCAGAGGATGTATCCCTCCACCCCATGTCGAAGGCATGCTCCCCCTTCCCCCATCACACGAAGAGGGCCAGCGGCATTGCATCCCTGCCACTCACCACAGCCACAGACCCTCAGACATCTGTGGGGTGTGCTGCCAACATGCACTCCGCCACCAAGGGATCCACTGGCAGACCCATGCTGGGCATCTGACTGGATGCCTGGCTGGGCCCGTGACTCCACCCTCACCCACCCTGTGCAGACCTGCATGCTGGGGGGGGCGGGGCCATGGACAGGTGGCCAGAATTTGTGATGCCGGTACCAGCACACCTGTCCGTGGGTGGGCAGCTCTGCGGCTGGGGTATGTACATTTCACACATACCTATGCCCTGTCATGAATAGGGCCCATTAAGAGGCAGAATAACATGAAATAGCCTGTAAACAGGGTAGGTTAAGCAATCTGTCTACATTCTAGAACAATTTCACTAGCTGGATCATTGCAGTTGCAATTGCCTGTGACAGGAACTCTGCCTTTTTAGGGTGATTAGCATCTGATTCACATGAAGATTGCCATTGTAAAAACCTCAGGAATGTTGAAACTTGAAGATAAGCTAACAGCTTCACCTGCTTCTGAGGCAAACTGACAAATATGCTTCTGTTCTTTTGCCAGTCATTTTGCCCTCTGTCCTGATGCCTGACACTACCATGTCTAGTGGTCTACCTAGTGCTGCTGCTGATTCTACAGCTTTCCATGTTACTCTGCTCCAGCATACTCCACAGCCTCCCATGCTGATCCTGCTGGCTCCACAGCTGCTTGTGCTTCTCATGCTCTTACTGACTCAACAGCATTAAATGCTGGCCCTGCTTCTGCTGATTCCATAGTTCCAGTGCTGATTCTGCTCTTACGGACTCCATAGCACCTACCATTGCAAAGATTTTGGCATAGCTTCACCTGCCACAGTTTCTTCCCATGACCGTTGTGTGGCTGGTGTATCAGCTAATGCACACCCCCTCACTTTCATTAAAAAAATGTATGCTGCTCTGTCATCCTCTAGCATCCTCACTGTTTTTCCAATAAGAAAATATTTTTAGATCAAGAACAAATAGAAATGAACATGTTTTGTGCTGTTTATTATCAAAAGGAATTTTATATTGGACTAGTAACTACCGTGCATACAATGAAAACATGGTACTCATTGAAGTTACTCCAAAAGCATAGGAGTGTTTTCACCTGGCCATGGCATCAGGCTAATGACAGTGTGCAAAGAAGTTTTCCAAGACCAATAAACTTTGAATAGATGCCACTTGTAAAACACAGATAAAGAAACTGAGCACAATCATTGCAAAGTACATAAGGCTACTAAAAAGAATAATTAAACTGACTCCTCAATTTTTAGTGTACCATACAGGTCTCTTAATAAGGGGATTTGGGTGAAAATATTCTATAGCCATTGTGATTCAGGCCTTATATTTCATCATGGTGCTACGCTGGGCCAGCCTTCATAGTAACGCCTGTATAGTAGAGTTTTAGATTTGTTTTGTGTCGTTTTTTAGTAAAATTTTATTTTTTATTTTGTGGAGCATTGCAGGAGACTGTTGCAAGTAGTCGTGGAGCAAGAAATTGAGCGGTGTATTTTCGTAGAGAACTGAATGTCGATAGTTCACCATCATCGTGGTTTGGACCATGCATAATTTGTGAAGGCATTGGGGGAGCAGAGCTGCCTTAACACAGTTGAGCATTTCCATCTGCTGGTCTGTTTCTGTCGGCTCTACTGTTAGCTGCCTGGATTACCCTTTACGTTTTGAAAGGGGTTTTCAGTTTGGTGTGTGACACTAATCGCCAAACGTATGGTACTGGAGTAATTTATTGGAAGATTTACTGCAGGACAATAGTTTGAGAATGAGAACTATGACTTCCAGTGGGCAGTGCTGGAGTGGGAAAGCTCCCTGCATTTCCACTGCCACCAGGGTTATACCTGATGCTAGGGACCAAGCGAGAACTGATTGAATTTTTGCTTCAGGGAGCTGGAGCCATTATTGGTAGTCTTTCCCAAGAGGCCTTGAGACTAGCCCTGACAGCTTAGTTTTAGATCCTCTGTAGCTGCTGGTCTTGGGAGTGATGGGGGCCTGTTTGTGGTGGTGGGGAGGGGGTCCCTTCCCTTCTTTTGTCCCTGTGCCTGGTCTGGATTTACGTTCATTTTTTGGTGTGAGCTGGATTTCGAACTCTGAGCCCGTGGACTTCTGTTTGAGGAAAGACTGATTGGATGTGGCCTAGTGGAGTTGGGGAGCCATGAGGAATACTGTTATTGAAGGTTTCTGTTTGGATATATTTTCTCTACCCTGTACTGGATCGTGGATTATCTGCACTCTATGGGTACTGAGATTGGACTGCATCCCCTCTGTGGTTTTAACTATTCTATGGATCCCTGTTGGTGAGAGGACCGGGTGTCCACATTCTTTCTTGTTGACTTATTTTGATTTGTTTTTCTTTTGGATCCTGTATTATGTTTTTTCTATGGAATCCAATCTCCTATCTGGGCAGTGAGAGCCTAAATTCCTGCCCTCCTGGTCGTGAGAGGACTTGGGGGGGCCGGGGAGTACAGCTATATGAAGGATTGGTTACTTCCAGTATTTTTGTGAACTTGGACCTTATCGGCAGTGAGAGTGCCAGTTTTTCTTTTCTTTTGCTTTTTTCTTTTTTCTGTTTTCAGAATATTATTTTATTGTTATTTATGTCATTTTGTGAGGGAGGATTGTAATGTCCATATAATATTGAGTGCAGGAGCGATTGATTCAGTACAAGTAGGGTAGGGCAATATATATTTTAAGTGGTATTTTATTGTATTAGGGTGGGTTTGTTTTGTATATTTACTAATTTGTTATTGTGGTTTATAGTTTAAAGTTTGGGATACTTGTTTTAGTTGGGGTGGGTTTTGGGAGGTATTTATTAGTCTCACTAGTTTTTGTCTATTTGTGCTGTAGAATGTGTTGGATGCCAGCCCCCATAGTTGTGTGCTACTCATCCTCTGCTCTTCATGCCCTTTGCCCTTTCTCCACTCCTCCTGTCCAGTTTGTGACTTACCAGTGCTGTAGAGTGCTGGGTATTATGCGGAGGAGGAGGAGGAGGGGGGCAGGGGGTGACGAACAGTGGAGGATGAATGAGGGGTGTCACCGAATTGGGGTGATAGGATCCAGAAGACACCCTGGGGCAAAATGGAATCCAAATCATGGTCCGCCATGTCTGGTGTCCATACCAGAAGGCATGATTGTGGTAGTCAGATGGCCGGCGGCCCAGGAGGTTCGTCCAACTCGAGTGGTGTCGTGCAATGCCAGGTCCATTAAGAACAAGACTGCAATTATTGCAGATCTTGTTGAAATGGTGGACCTGGCATGCATTACTGAGACCTGGCTGGATGAAAATTCTGGCCCCATTTTAGAGGCTATGACTCCAGCTGGGTACTCGGTGATACACCGCCCAAAATTGGATCTTGGGGGGGGGGGTGCGGTCTGTTTCAAGACTGAACTGAACCTCACAAGGGTACTGTGACAACCCACCTCTCCCTCTGGGCTGAAACAGCTTTTAGAGAGGTGTGTATCCTCGGGTATTCGCTGCCACCAGCCGGACTTTCTTTCCGGCACCTCTTTCAAGTGTACAAACTTGAAAAATCACACGCAAATTGCACAAGTTAAAGTCTGGTAGTGTGTCTCTTTCAGGTGGCGGATGCTACACAGAGTTTACCTTAGCCAGTGGAAACCAAATCTGACCTTAGAAAATGACATCAGAGTCACAACTGTTGAGCAAATAAATAGCTTTTACTTAACAGAAAGTGCAATGAGCATTTACAGGAAATGTATTTACAACACAAGAGAATAACACTTATACAGGAAAAGTAAACAAATGTTTTAAACAACAGATGGCAAAAGAAGAAGGCTATTACTGAAATATACTATCACTAAACTTACCTTTCCTGTCCTTACAAGAGACACTGGACCCTGTTCTAACTGCCAGCTCCCACGGACATACCAGGTAGGCTCCAAGCTTATGTTTCTCACAGCTTCCAGGGCAAGAGAGAGTTCTCTGTCTTACAGAAGCTTATATAGTCTATGGAGACTAGGTCATTCCTATTCTCCCTTAAATGCACCAACCAACTAATATGTATCTATTTAATTGTCCCAATCAGAGTGAACACCTATTGGTGACCAATTATATTCCCTTTTCACCTTAAGTTTATATTTGAATGATCCAATCCATTCAAACTGCCCTGTGTCCGTGTCTGCAAGGTCTGTGTGTCTGGAGATGTCCACTCGAGATTTATGACCCAGCTCTTATCTAGCAGCTAGGAATTCCACAAGCTGGTTGCTGCTGGAGGATTTCAGCCTCAGTGTAATTTTTCACACTGCTAAAAAAATAAGGCATCTACAGAATCCAAACCATTAACTCTTTCCTTCCCATTTCTGTCACATCTCCCCCCAGATAATGAAGGCATGTCCCTTGGGCTACCCCAAGTGACACAGCCGTTCATGCAATTACTGGGAAGTGCCCAAAAGTATCCAGCCAGGCCATTAGCCCTGCCTAGATAGCCCATCTGCATTTGCATTTTGTTTGCCACTGCGATGCTGTATGGTCATGTTGTATGCTTGCAGTACCAAACTCCACCGTAGTAGTTTACCATTTTGTCCACTGGACCTATGAAGCCAAATCAGGGGATTATGATCTGTGACCACAGTAAATTCTCTCCCATATAGGTAAGGCTGCAGCTTCTGAAGGGCCCACACTATTCCCAAGCATTCCTTCTCAATTGTGGCGTATGCCTCCTCTCTGGGCAAAAGCCTTGGTTGAGGTACACAACTGGGTGCTCCTCCCCTGCTGAGTAACTTGGCTCAGCACAGCCCCAGCCCATGATCTGAGGCATCCACATGGACCATAAACTTTAAACTATAATTGGGGCTAGCCAATACAGCTGGGCTGCTTAAGGCCTCTTTAGCTCCTGAAAAGCAACCTCACAGCCTTCTGACCACTTCACTGCATCTGGCTTTCCTTCTGGTTAGGTCTGTCAGGGCTTAGCCAGATCGCTATAGCGGGAACAAACCTTGGTAGTACCCTGCTGTCCCTAGAAATGCCCTGACCTGTTTCTTTTGGTAGAGTAGGCCAGGCCAGGATGGCATCAACCTTGGCAGGCTCCGGACGGATGTGTCCACTACCCACCCGGTGCCCAAGGTAGGATACTTCTGCCATACCTATCTGGCACTTCTCTGCCTTGACTGTCAGACCTGCCTTCTTTAACCTGTGGAACACATCCCGCACATTCTTGATGTGTTATCCCAGGTCTGGCTATATATGGCTATATCATCCATATAAGCCAATGCAAACTCACCTGCCCCAGACAGAATGCGATCTACAAGCCGCTGAAAGGTTGCAGGTGCATTCTTCATTCGAATGGCATACCTTAAATTCATATAAACCAAATGGAGTAACAAACGCTGATCTTTCCTGTCAGCAGGGGTCAGAGGTACCTGCCAATAGCCCTTTGTTAGGGTCTATTGTGGTCAAATACTTGGCCCCCAGTCGCCCAGGGTCTCATCTGTTCTGGGCATGGGATAAGCATCAGACTCTGTGCAGCTGTTAAGCTTCCGGTAGTCCACGCAGAATCGTGTGGTGCCATCCCTTTTGGGGATCAGTACCACGGGTGATGCCCAGGGGCTACTAGATTCCTGGATTACCCCCAATTCCAGTATCTCTTGAGCTCCTCTTTCACAGTCTGCTTAACATGCTCAGGTACCTGTAGGGGACTGTTTCAGGGATCCTGGGTCCCTGTATCCACATGGTGCTCTGCCATCGTGGTGTACCCTGGTTTCCTGAGAACATGTCTTCAAATTCTCTCAGCACACCCCTAATTTCTTGCACCTGGGCTGGTGTCAGCTGTTCCGAGAGGGTAAGGCTGTCCACAGAGGATGCACCCCTGGCCTCCCCAAGTAGGTCCACCAGTGGATCTACCTCAGTTTCCTCCTCTGGAGCACTGCACACAGTGAGGACCATTTCCTCTCTGTCATGGTAGGGCTTCAGCATGTTAACATGATACACCTTTCGTTTGCATCTCTGTCCGGGAGCTCTATCATGTAATTGACGTCACTAACCTTTTGGACAATGGAGAATGGCCCCTCCCATGCTGCCTGTAACTTATTCTGTCAGACAGGGATGAGTGCTATCACTCGCTGTCCCACCTCATATTCTCTGGCTCGGGCCCCACGGTCATACCAGACTTTCTGCCGCTGTTGTGCAGTGGCCAGGTGCTCCTGAGCAAACCCCATGAGCTCCCTAAGGCGGGTCCTGAAGTTCAGGACATACTCACAACAGACTCCTTGGGAGGCACGGGTCACCCTCCCATTTGTCCCGAATCAAATCTAGTGGCCCCATGCACTCCTATGACCAAACAGGAGCTCGAAGGTGAGAACCCTGTGGACTCCTGTGGGACTTCCTGTATGCAAATAGGAGATGAGGCAAATATTTGTCCCAGTCTCTCTTATGCTGGTCAGCAAAAGTCCTTAGCATGGTCTTAAGGGTTGAATTATATCGCTCCACTAGACCATTAGCTTGGGGATGGTATGGGGAGGTTTTGAGCTGCTTTACCCCACACTTCTCCCACAAATTACTCATTAATCCTGACATAAAATTGGCACCCCGGTCTGACAGTATCTCCTGGGGAAAGCCCACCCGGCTAAATATTTCCAACAGTGCATCTGCCACTGGTCCTGCCTCAGAGGATGTTAGGGCCACTGCCTCTGGGTATCTAGTGGCATAGTCTCAACTACCAGGATATACCGCTTGCCAGTGCGACTTGGGGTGCTCAATGGCCCCACTATGTCCACTGCTACCCTCTTGAAGGGTTCATCAATAATGGGCAGGGGCACCAAAGCTGCCTTGGCCTTGTCCCCCATTTGTCCTACCCGCTGGCACTGTGGACAAGTCCGGCAATAATTTGCCACATCCTTGCCAATACCAGGCCAGAAGAAATTGTTGGTGAGGTGCTTTTTCGTGCGCCTCACTCCCAAGTGCCCTGAAAAAGGGATATGTGCAAGGGCCAAAAGCTGCTGACGGTGAACCTTAGGGACTACCAGCTGCTGGAGTACCTCACCAGCTAGCCCTTCCTCTGTTGTACATTCTCTGTACAACAGCCCATTGTCCCAGTAAATGGACTCTTTACCCCTGAGAATGCTCAGCCCTATGAGCTATTTCCTCAGTTTTCCAGGGTAGGGTCAGTTCGCTGTGCAGCACTCAGCTGCCCTCGTCTGACCCTTCCCAGTGCCCTCTGAAGGAAGTCCTGTGGGTTCCTCTATTTGTGACTGGGGTTCTGGACTGCAGCTTCTAGCCAGCCCCTCCCTGTGCTGGATACTTCCTCAGCTGCTGAGGGTGTGGCTGGACCACCCAGAGTCAACCCTCTTCCCCTCAGAAGCTTGCCCTTGTGCCTGACTACGAGTTACAACAGACACCAGTTTTTACTGGGGTCCAAATCCTTCCCACAATCATACTTACAGGTAGGTCCTCTACAACTCCCACCTCCTTTTCTACATGGCCCCCTTCCCAGCTCAGGAAGACTCTAGCCATTGGTAATGGGACTGGTGGCCCTGTGAATGCCCGAACCTTGAATATTTCCCAGGCACGATCTGCTCTGCCCGAATGAGATCTTGCCTTACCAGGGAGATGTTAGCACCTGTGTCCCATAGTCCCTGTGTTACTATTCCATTAACTGTAATGGGACGCAGATTCTCATCAGAGGAGAGTGGTTCTTCAGACTGGACACACCCTACAAACACACCAGTGCCCTTTTGATCACCCCCACCCCAATATCTCTGCCCCTAACCAGTTTCTGAGGGCAGTTATATCTCAAGTTCCCACTTGATTGCAAATATGACATTTCTTGGGACCTATTTCTTGAGTCCCCTTAGAACCAGAAGGCTCTACTTTGGGCTCAGGTGCAGGCTGGTTTCCTTGGGCTGCCCCTTGGGATCCCTTATACCCATGTGCTGCCCCCATACCATAAGACTTACGTTGTGTGTGGTCGGCTAGACAGATACGTCACGCTTCCTGCCACCTCTGTGGAAGAGGCGCATGCCCTGTCTATGAGCCATACACGATGTCCTCAGGTACAATTTAAGGAATTGTTCTCTCACCACATCTTTAATCAGTTCCACAGTAGTTGCTTTAGCCCCTCCATCCACCTATCAAGGTAAGTATACAGTTTAACCTGCAGTTCTGCATAACTGTCTTCTGGGCTTTTCTTTAACTCCCTAAATTTTCTTCTATAAGCCTCAGGAGTTAATTCAAAATGTTTCAACAACACTGTTTTACTTTATCATAATCAGCATAGTCTTCATTACTCATTTTAGCAAATGCATTCAGCGCCTCCCTACAGCAAGGGTGTGAGATAAGTTGACCAGGAAGCCTTATTTAATTGTAATTGATTACATACTCTCTCAAATGACCTTAAAATAAATCAAGGTCATCTCCTCTTTAAAATGAGGAACAATTTAGAATTCATTTGGCTTCATGAGGTAAACTCACTCCACCATTACTCACGGTTTGCTGACTCGCGGAAGGTCATCATCTCCTTCTCGTGTTGTCGCCTCTGGAGTTCATACTGTCGCTCTTTCTCTGTCTTCACGCTCTTTCTTCTGTCTGCCAGTCTCTTTTCTTCAAGTTCTTCTCTGCTTCCAACCTTCTTGCTTCTGCTTCAGCATCCAGTCTTTTCACCTCAATGCCTTGTCTTGCAGCAATAGCTGCAGTCGCAGTGCCTCAAGCTGATTTGGGGGCCTGCTGCCTCAGTTCCTGACTCACCCCAACGACTGTCTGCTTCAGATCATGTGCCAAGAGAGTAGCTATGAGATCTGCCTTTTCTTCTGCTTCAGACTTTCAGGCTGAATCCCTTTTCCTGTCACCTTTCAACAAGCTGTGGCACAGTAAGTGAGTCATACTCGTGAGCTCATTCTCTACTGCTACACTATACTGTGCTATCTAGAAACAAATAAAACTGTTGTACAAATGTATCCTCTTGTATATCCTGTTTTGCAATGCTAAGGTAACTGTTCCACTGGCAAACTCTTTATCAGTGTGCTACGCAGTCCGCTATCATCACCCCACCACTGCCAACCAATATGTGACAACCCACCTCTCCCTCTGGGCTGAAACAGCTTTTAGAGAGGTGTGTGTTCTCGGGTATTCACTGCCACCAGCCGGACTTTCTTTCCGGCACCTCTTTCAAGTGTACAAACTTGAAAAATCACACGTGCAATTGCACAAGTTAAAGTCTGGTAGTGTGTCTCTTTCAGGTGGCGGATGCTCACAGAGTTTACCTTAGCCAGTGGAAAACCAAATCTGACCTTAGAAAATGACATCAGAGTCACAACTGTTGAGCAAATAAATAGCTTTTACTTAACAGAAAGTGCAATGAGCATTTACAGGAAATGTATTTACAACACAAGAGAATAACACTTATACAGGAAAAGTAAACAAATGTTTTTAAACAACAGATGGCAAAAGAAGAAGGCTATTACTGAAATATACTATCACTAAACTTACCCTTTCCTGTCCTTACAAGAGACACTGGACCCTGTTCTAACTGCCAGCTCCACGGACATACCAGGTAGGCTCCAAGCTTATGTTTCCCTCACAGCTTCCAGGGCAAGAGAGAGTTCTCTGTCTTACAGAAGCTTATATAGTCTATGGAGACTAGGTCATTCCTATTCTCCCTTAAATGCACCAACCAACTAACATGTATCTATTTAATTGTCCCAATCAGAGTGAACACCTATCGGTGACCAATTATATTCCCTTTCACCTTAAGTTTATATTTGAATGATCCAATCCATTCAAACTGCCCTGTGTCCATGTCTGCAAGGTCTGTGTGTGTCTGGAGATGTCCACTCGAGATTTATGACCCAGCTCTTATCTAGCAGCTAGGAATTCCTCAAGCTGGTTGCTGCTGGAGGATTTCAGCCTCAGTGTATTTTTTTCACACTGCTAAAAAAAAGGCATCTACAGAATCCAAACCATTAACTCTTTCCTTCCCATTTCTGTCACAGGTACTAGTTGAGGAGGTTGAGTCTTTTGAGTGTACAGTAGTAGCAGGTGTAGGCTATCACATCGCTCTCATCTACTGTCCACCCGTTGATGAGAAGTGATTCCTCCAGGAAGTGGCGGACTTCGTCGTCGACATGGTGTTTGAGTCGCCCAGATTTATGGTTCTGGATGACTTCAATGCCTGTGTCAACAACGAACTCTCGCAATTTGGTCAACACTTCCTCCAGTTAATGACATCTCTAGGCCTTACACAGGTGGTTTCCCTTGCTACTTATAAACATGGACACTCTCTCGACTTAATCTTCCTCCTAGAGAGCGAAACATCTGACTTGGGGGTGGAACCAGTTGAGTGGTCTGATCATTACACCGTGGGGTTTAGTTTTAGCACCTCCCATAGACCTACCCCTGTGGAGATGGTTAGGTACCGGCCTTTACGGGATATAAGTTCCCATGGCCTTGCAGTGGTACTTGACCTCTCGTCCCTCTCATTGGCATGCAATGATCCAGAGACCCTCGTGTCAGTTTATAATTGAGCCATCTCGGTGGCTCTGGATTCCATTGCTCCAGTCCGTGTTCACCTTCTCTCCCTTCACCCCAGGTACCCTTGGTTTGATGGGACTTTGAGTGAGATGCGGAGACTAGGGTGACGGTTAGAGCATTGCTAGTGAAAGTCCGCCCTCGATACTGACCACCTTAGATTGATGGATCATTATTTAGTCTATCAATCTGCAATCACCTGTAAGAAGGCAGAATTCCTGTCCGGAGAGATAGTGGCAGCTCAGAATCAACCAGCTCCGCTGTTTTGAACTGTGGACAGACTGTGCAACCCAGCCTGTCTGCATGTTTAGAAAGCTTTTTTGCAATTAGAGTGTGATGAGCTTGCTCGATTCTTTGCAAATAAGGTGGCCGACATCAGGGCGGTACTTCTGCCAGCACACTCTATGGGGGTTGTTTGTGATCAGTACGGGGTCACCGTACCTCAGTTTTCCTGGAGTACCTTCAGTCAACCGGAGTTCATGGATGTCATGAGGATTATCCGGAGTGTGCACCCTACGTGCTGTAATTTGGACCCTGGACCGACTTCCCTATTTTTGGGTTGTATTGATATCATCGGTCCGGTCCTTGTGCAGATAGTTTGGTGCTCCTTGGAATATGGAGAGTTTCCTAGCTCCCTGAAAGAGGTGGTGGTGACACCACTCTTGAAGAAAGCTACTTTGGACCCTGACTGCCATGCAAAATACAGACCTATCTCTAACCTTTCCTTCGTAGGGAAGGTGATTGAGAAAGTAGTGACAGCACAACTGGAAGACCATTTCACCATCCATGACATCTATGAACCACTCCAGTCCAGTTTTTGTAAGAGACGTAGCACTGAGACAGTGCTGGTTCGGCTGCTCAATGATCTCCTGATGGTGAGAAATTGGAAGAACCATTCCATCTTGGATCTTCTGGATCTCTCTTCAGCTTTTGACACCGTGGACCACATGGTGTTGATAGGATGCCTGAGGCATATCTGTGGAATTTCTGGGACAGTCTGCAGATGGTTTACATCATTTCTCATGGGTAGAACACAAAGAGTTGTGTCTGGGTTTTTTCTTCAGGCCCAACTGCTTTGTCTTGTGGGGTGCCTCAGGGCTCAGTGCTGTCACCCATGCTGTTCATGGTGTACTGTATATGCTACCCCTCAGAGACATTGTAAGGAGGTATGGGCTGAGATTTCACTGTTACGCAGATGATACCAGCTCTACCTTTCTTTTGCACCAGACCAGGATGGAGCTCTCTTGGTCTTTAACAACTGTTTGAAAGAAATCCAGGAGTGGATGGATTCCAGTTGGCTGAGGTTGAACTTGGAAAAGACTGAGGTACTGGTTGTGGACCCGGGCCATCAAATAGGGTGGTTGGGTGTTGGTGCGCCCTCTGGAATTTTTCTTGGTGACGTCTTACTCCTGACCTCTGAATGGGTGCGTAACCTGGGGGTAGTTTTTGATGGTGGACTGACCCTACATTCTCAGGTGTCGGCTGTCATCAAAACCTCCTTTTATCATCTTAGGAATATCACCAGGATTAAGCATCTGGTTCCATCTGACGACCTTCCTACCTTGGTCCACGCCTTTGTGTCCTCGCGCTTGGATTACTGCAACTCCCTTTATCTAGGGCTTCCTGGGGTTGAAATTCATCACTTGTAGCTGGTGCAGAATGTGACAGCCCGGCTTTTGACAGGATCTACTCAATCTTCCCATATTACTCAAGTGCTGCACGAACTGCACTGGCTGCCAGTACAGTGGCGGATCACCTTTAAAGTTGGTTTACTGACTTTTAAAGCCCTACATGGACAGGGCCTGGACTATCTGAAAGAGCTTCTGGTTCCTTACTGCCCTGGTCGATCACTCTGCTCGGCGAATGAGGGGTTGTTAGAGATTTCAAGGGTGAATTTGACATCATCTGGTTCAAGAGCTTTTGCTTATGCAGCCCCCACCCTTTAGAATTCTCTACCCCGCCGGTTACAGGAGTGTGCAACTGTGGAGGAATTAAAGCAGGGCTTGAAAACCTATCTGTGGCAAAAAGCTGTTTCAGTTAATTGAAGTGTGTAACTGTTGGATCGGTATACAATTTTAACTGTATTGATCTGTCGTTTGATGTTGTGTGATTTGTTTTTACATGTTAAGCGCTTTGGCAATGGAAAGGTGCCATATAAATACATTTATTATTATTATTATTAAATAAGATATGTAGTTATTGTAAATATATACATTTTTAGTCTGTAGTTATAGTCAGTGCATTAGATCTGGATTACAATTTTTAGTCTATCCTGCTATCTAAAAAGTGCCATTATTTGTACATAAGTAATACTTTTATTTACAGTCTGTGGTTGTGTAAGTCTTAATTCCTTAAAAGATAAACTTTTTTTGGAAATTAAACTGTTGTTATTGTCCCTCATTAAACATTCAGTGGTACTTTAATGGCTCTTGTTACATGTACACCTGTAGTTTAATGTCCCTTGTTCCATGTGCACTATAGCGTGATGTCCCGTTACCTGTGCAACTTTACGGATGCTTTTTCTGATGCCCCTACAATGGATTTATCTCATAACATAGTCACTTTTTATAAGGTGAGTCACAGTATAAAAAAATACTTAATATACTAGTCATGTCTAGAAACATTATTGGATAGTAGAAAAGTTGTTTAAGCAACCGTACACAGGCAATACAAATCAATGGTCAATATTCTCTCTCGGCTTCTATTTCACTGGGTGTTCCTCAGGGGTCTATTCTGGGTGCTCTCCTGTTTAGCCTTTTTCTGAACACTATTCCTTTGGTTTGCACTAAATCACAAATTCTACTTTATGCAAATGATGCAGTGATCCTCATGAGTGGATCAGGTCTCACAACAGTCCAGAGAGACCTGGCTTGTAATTTTTTGGAGGCTCAGAATTGGTTCATAAAAATTAGATTAGAGTTGAATGAAAAGAAAATGAAATCTATGGTCTTTTCAAATCATAGAAAAAGACTAAAGGAGGCTGTTACCATCTCTCTGCATACTGTACTGGGTGTGGAACTAGAACAGGTCAACCAATTTAAATATCTCAGCGTCATTATTGATGAAAGCATGACTTTTACACCCCAGATTTCTAACATGATTAAAGTAGTCCACCAAGATTGAGGGTCCTCTACTGAGTCCATTATAAGTTTCATCAACCAGGAAGCTCCTTGCACAAAGTTTCCTTTTACCAGTCATAGATTATAGCCTGCTTTTTTAGTATCCTACTGGGGTTGGGTTATTGTCTAAGGTCAGAGTTTTACTGAACCAAATAACCAGGTTCTCCACACAGATGCCTGCAAGATCTCATCACTGTAGCCTTTTAAGGCTGGCAGGTTGGCTTCCTCTTGATTACCATTATAAATTTCAGTTGGGACTCCTGGGCAGAAAAGTAACTTTAAATAAGGTACCTACTTCATTAACCTTAATATTCAAGAAATATATTAGCTTTGTTACTACAAAGCTAATATGTTTGATTGACTACTCAACTATCTGTCCTACACTATTTTGTTATACCAAGGATGAAAACAACTATAACCAAAAAAACTCTGCCTTATTTTCTTCCATTCTTTTTTAACTCTCTCCAGTCCATTTCTGAATGTTTAGGCATCTCTCTACAGACTTTTAGACTGAAGTTAGGGTATTTATTAGCTGAAAGTGAGTGTAAATGCTTTGTCTAATTGTGAATTGAAAGTCTGTTTATGTGAGTCTGTATATCATACTGTGCTGTATTTTAACATATTTGTATGTATCCTTTGTATGTATACTGGTCGCCCATGAAAACAGGTCTTTGGCCCATGGACTTTTCAGTTCAAATAAACAAAACAAACAAACTAATTGATAAATTATGGGTTTTAAAAATAACTCCTTATGTCACATTTTGATAGCCCCTTTTCATGCTTATATCCATACTGTATCACAAATTTCTCTAACTCAGATTGATTTGTCATTTTCCCCTCAGTCAGTCTTTTATCTGACTATGTATATCTTCACCTAGAGTTTTACCGGTGTTCCCTAGGTTCTTCTAATAGACTTGGGAATGTTACTATGTCTGGTGTGTGTGTGCTGGGTGTGGTAGGTAACAATCCTTTTCTGCATATCAACAACCTCAATTGGGGGTAATTGGGAGTTAGGTTTTGATTCCTTTACTCTTGAACTGTTATAATTACTAAAATAACTAACTCAGTCAGGGTTAGGTTTTGATTTCTTTACTATAAACCTGTTATATTTACTGGACAGATACTGAACCTCCGAGCTCCTGGCTGGTTTGCCATTTGTTAATGTGAAATTATATGCCTGAATTCTGTACTCAGTAAAAAGTCAGCTAAGTCCACTAAATTACAGCAGAATGTACTTATTAGTTACCACTCTACTAACAGAATGTAACACCCACACACTCAGTAAATTACAACAGGCTGGCAATCAGAAAAGACATGCATGCAATAATATTGGGCCCTATTCATGATGGGTGGAAATATGTACAAGAGGTGCATATCCTGCCAATGTAGGTCTGCACCTGCGGACAGGTGTGCACATGCTAGTATTCCCTACCGGCAGCCACCTGTCCGTGGCTCCACTCCCATGGCATACAGGACACCACAGGGTGGCTGGGGCAGAGTTTCAGACCCAGGCAGGAATCCAATGGGATGTCTGTCCTGGATCCCACAGTGGATCCCTTAGGCAGATGGACATGGATTCGGGTGCATGAATGCCTACCATAGGCACCTGGACTCATTGTCTGGTGTACACACTGGCCCATCCTTTGCTACACAGTGCCCTCCCAGTGCACTGTAGGACCCCCAGCAGGAGGATCCCCCACCCTGTCCCACAGTCAGCCCTCAGCCACACATCCATGCCCACCCCAGTCTGGTCACACACCCTGAATCCCCCATGCCCCATCTCGATAGCATACCCCCCTGTGCCCCGCATGAATGCCCTGCCAGGGACAGACCTGAAGGCACACCCCAACCCCCGATCCTGACACCTCGGATCTCCAATGGTAACAATGTTACCCGCCCAGCATAGACTGCCCACCCTGTCCCCCATACCCACCAGACTGGTTACCCCAGCCCTTACCTGCTGCCTACTGGGCTGAGTTGGCATGGAGGGACTTCACCCAGTCCCATCGTGACTGGCAGGTAATGTCCATTGGGTGTACAGTGGGTTACAACAGGGTCCCCACTGCCATAACCTGCGCCCTTCTCTCGCACCCATGTGGGCTGCACGACATGCCATTGTGAATGGTGCATAGTGCTACCATGCCCCCAGCCTACCCCAGCAAGTTGTTCTCCACGTGGCCATGGGATTGGGTGCATAACTGTTGTGCACCCCTTTAGTGACTGCCACGGGGACACCACTCTGTGGCAGTCATGCATAACAATTCCAGTGTGCCCAGTTTGCACAGCACATTGGCATCGTGCATAGGGTCCATTGTAATTACCTGAATCAAAGGAGAACAGGTACAGAGATGTGCTGTCTTGCTATCTTCAAAAAAGTCCTGTTCTAACACAGGCTACTGACTTTTGACTTAAACAGACAAGTTATTTACACTGATACAAGTGGAAAAGTAGAACAACTGTTGAAAGCAGTTTTTTAAAGAAAAAGTGCACAGAACCAGTGGTGGTGCTAGCTCAATAACAGTGTAACTCGTGGACAAAGCTCTGGGAGCAGAGCAAAATATTAGACTGAGGGTTTGAGATGGGACAGCTAATAGCACATTTCAGAGGTGTGTCAGTGCCGGTGAATGCAGAGCACACTGTAGTAGGTGCATCCCTAATTCCCAAATAAGCCAGCATGCTAGCACTGACACAAGCATTATGTAAACTGGACGCAACTTGTAAGAAAAGTGCCGCTGCAATCAGAGACAAGCTCATCATGCAGTGGCACAGGTAGCACACCTCCTGACGTGCCTTTTCTTGTGAAACATTTACACAAACATTGTGGCGGCGGTTGTTGCCATCTGCCACACAATCCCCAGAAAGCTGAATTGGGGGGTGCCCAATCCCTCTGTTGGCATGTCCAACACCCCCCCCAAATTGTGTGACACACTGGGAGCCTACCCCAGAGTGCCTCCACTTAAGAGAAGCAGACCATGTCGGCATGTTCCTGCCTCTCTCCCACCCCTATTGTGTGGTTCACTGGGAGCCCACCCCCACAAAAGTCATGGGGCACATTGGGAGCCCACCCCAATGTGCTCAATATTTCTTTTGTGTCATCTGTAAAGAAAGAAAACCATCCAGTGTTCTTTTTTTTTCCTGTCCCTGAAACAAAGAAAATGGTCCCTTGCTGTTGGTGGTGCCCCCTCCCCAACCTACACCCACCCTCTGTGCACCCTACCTCGCCACACCCTCCTCACCCCATACTTATCTCCAACATCTGGCGCTGTGATTTTCAGTGGAGCAGGAACACATCTGCACTCTTCAAAGCCAACTGCTAACCAAAGAAATGCCGGTAAGCTGTATAATGGCAGGGTTTCAACTTAGGTGGATATCTCAGTCATTTTTTTGAATTCCACCTCCAAATTTTCAACATGGGTTTCTTGGGACCCCACCTCATGAACACATGCACTGTCATCTCATTATTCTGTCCTGAAAGGTCATTTCACAGTCACCATGCGGAATCACCTTTTGGGACTGATTAACGAAACGACAGTGCCACTGTTCATGAGGTGGGGTCCCAAAAAGCCTATCTTGCAAATCTGGTGGAAAAATTCCAAAAAAATGACTGTGTTACGAACATGCATTGCACAGTTTCCATACACGATTGTAACTTCGATAATCTTTTATATTTTCCCTCCAGATTTTCAACATTACCCTTTTTTCTCACCTCTTTATGAACAGTACAGATGTCATTTTTTCACATCCTGCCCAAAATGTGTTTTTGCACATGTGGTGCACAATGGTGTGGTCGCTGTGCAAAATCAAAGTTCCAGACACAGTAACAAAATCACAGTGACACTGTTCATGAGCGGAGGTCCCAAAATACCTATGTTAAAAATTTGGTTAAAGAAATCCCAAAAGTAATTGCGTTTTCACTCCAGATTTTCAACATTGCCTTTTTTTTTGCATCTCCTTATGAACAGTACAGCTGTAATTGTCACTTCCTGCCTGAAATGTGTTTTAGCACCTATGGCGCCAAATGGCACAGTCGCTGTGCAAAATCACCTTTCAGCTAACTAACTCATAGTGCCACTGTTCATGAGGTAGTGTCACAAAAAGCCCATTTTGAAAATTTGGAGTGAAAATACCAACAAATGCCCGGGGCGTTAGGTTTCCAACCATAACGCCCCACCTATAGAGACTGACAGGCATCAGGAGTGTGTCTTGGCATTGCTGGCTATATTGCTCTTGCCATTCCACCCTCATCCCCCCACCCTGCAGCCAGTGACAGGCATTGAGGTGTGCCTTGGACTCTTCGGCCTCAAAGTTCACTCCATTCTCCTATACTGCACCCATTTCAGCATATTTCCTTATAGAATGGGGTGAGTGCAAGGCCTGAAGACCCCAAGGCACACCGTAACACTTGTTGGGGTCTACAGGGTAGGATGAGGTGAATTGGTGTGAACGTTATAGCTGACAACCAAAAGGCACACCCCAGTGCCTGTCACTCTCTGCATGGTGGGTGTAGGGTTGGTGTCAGTTCTCTACTTCACTGCCATTCTTATTATGCATCTCTCTAACTCTTGCACTACCAATACCAATGCCAGCAAGCCAACATTTGGCATTGACAAATTCTTGCTCATATGTCTCTCTCAGGTTTTTCCGGACTGTCTCTTTTAAAGTTTTTAAGTGAAGATGTGCCACAATAAAGGAAGTGGAGGCTTAATAATTTTTACTGAGCACAAATTCATTTCTGTACCTGAGCATAAAGACTACAGTCAGTGAGTACTGCTTTTCATTTCCTTGAGTTAAACCACTGTAAGCAACTGTAATAGAGGGAAAGTACATAAACTTCATGTTAAGTTGTAAAGCCTCTTTTATATCATTGTTACTAAGTAACATAACAGCAGTGTCCTCAGATTCAGCATATAGCATGCATTCCATTCTAACCACAAACAAGAACATGTTGTAAGGCACAAAAACGTGTTTTATAACAATCATATTTAGCATGTGGCAAATACAAGCTGGAGGGCCTATTACAAGACAGAAGTCTACAGCAGCTGTATTAGTCTGTTAAGTAGTAAGACAAACAACTTTACAAGGCAACATTCACCTTATCTACAGTGTGAAAGTTTACAATATAAGAGCTGTATATGCAGACAAATTTGTCAGCTGGCACATTTTTTTACGTGCATATCATCTTCAGTCTAGGAGGATGTTTTCTTCTTTCTTTTTTATTGGGTTTCTCCTGGATTTTAATATTTGTACATTTTCTGTGAAAGGAAAAACTCCTGTAAATACTTGGCTGTAAGCCAGCCCAGTGGTGCAGAGGGTGGAGGCATCCAAGTGACTTAGCCCTTACCATGCCGGTGACCCGGGGTCGAGAGTGAGCTCAGGTTGTCAGGGGTTGGTCAGGAGGGAGAGGATTGAGTGACTGGAGGACTGCTCTCCTCTCCTGGTGAGGGTAGGCTATGATCTCCCAGCTATCAGTGTCTCCCTGTGGAGACAGGGGGTACACTTGCTGGGATCATGTCAGGCATGGGGGAGGCGATGGTGGGTGCAAGAGTGCTCCCATCCCGCGCTGGATGTCATTGTATGTCTGCACCTCTGAGGGGGGGAGAACCAAGGAAACCAGGAAAAGCCCCACCTGCTGGGAGGAAGATGCCTCTTCAGCCAACCACATCCATTGCTCTTTTGTCCCTGATTGCTCCCTCCTTCACCTCTTCCTGTGGTTGCTTCAGATTACAGGTATGATCTCTGTGGCACTGAAGGTGGCACACCCCACGGGGTAATGACCAGGGGACCACACAGGTGAGTCTCGGGTGGGTCTGGGAAATGGGGACACTGGCACAGAGAATCCTAGTAGGACAGGATAAACATCAGAGTTGGACGATGGGGCCCGAGCAAGTGGTGACCACAGAGAAAAAAGGGATGGAAAAAAAATATTTTGCTGTAAGAGAGAGACTGTGTGTCACTTAGAATGACTACCTACCCACAGCCAAGTGGTTCAATATTACCCCCTAGTTGTAATAATCAAGATTCACAATTTCAAGAGGAGGAGGGTAGTTTTGTCTCACATATATCTACAGATTTTGTGGCTGTCTGCCAGAAACAAAATGTATCAATGGAAAAGATTCCTTATTAGACCATAACAGACTTATTCCATTTCTCATTGATCCACAGTATTAGAACAGTACCACTTTTCAAATTTTAATATCACAGTATATCTACAGAAAACTTTACTGTAGGAGAAGTCATAATCTGCAGAGAGATTATCCATTATGCTTGCTGGTGGAGTTAGTTCTCAAAATAAATACCTGCCTGTTAGACTGGGATACAGATTTGGACCAAATCTCAGTCTAGGCCTCTTGGCTTTAGAGAAACAAAATATACAAGTGTGGTGGTCATTCTCACTCAAACTGTTTTTGCACAGAACTGCATACTACCACCATAGTACAATTTTACATGGGGAATGGCTTGAAAGACTTTCTTCTCTTGCCTATTGCCCATATACCACCTTATGTGTGCTCCCCCGGGTATGGCTCACCTAGCAAGGTCGTACAATGATGTTCCAGAATGTCTCATAACTGGATATACCAGGCAAGCTTCAATAGTCATGTCTTGAGTGAGTGGAATCACTGCCTGAAATATGGAATTCAGTCAATACACACAATGTTGTATAGTAACATAATATTCCTTCAGTGATTATTTATAGAGGTTGGTTTCAGTATAAGGTTTGTATAAGAAGCTGCTCTGAATGTAGAAGATGTTAACAGCATAGGATTCTGAGTCTTACCTGACAGTTTTGCTAAGCATCTGAGTGTCTGATTCCTTCTCTGATCCATTATCCTTTTATAATCACTTTGCGCTAGCAGTGACGGGAACAAAAAGCTTACACTGATAGTAATAAGACATGAGTAGAACAAACTATAATTGGAAGAGTAATGGATTGAAAGGTATCACATTCAATAATCATATTCAGGGCAATTAATAGATAACAGTTAACTATATACGGGAAGCAATTCAGAATTCAGACTAAGTAGAGGGCTGTTTAGCGTAGTGTGGTAAGTGTTAGTGAAGCTAAGGGTGGGACTGGGGCAATACAGTCAAAGAAGGAGATTGTAAGGGAATTCAAAGGGCTACAGGAAGTAGAGAGGGCAGGAGCATTGAGGATAGGCAGACAGAGAGTACTCACTTCAAGCATAGCAGGGAAAGTGATCATCTAAGGGAATTTGGGAGGGAGTTTCAGAGAGCGGGAAGGTGGCAGGAAAAAACTGATTGACCTGAGCAGGATGAGCGATGAGGGAGGGAGAAGGTGTGGGTATCTCTGGAGTGAAGGGGGTATCAGGACAGGGAGGAAAGCATGTGTGTCTACCTTTATGCTTGTGACATCTAGTTAGATATCACACTTCCCTTTCCCCGAAAAAAAGGCTTGGGTCTTCTAACCCATACACTTTTTTGATTCCTGTTTATCAAGGGTATATTCTGGTGGATCTACGATGCTGCAGCGACAACCATTTCTCGACCCGATGTTACAGTGAGGGATTTATGTTGACCACAGATTGCGGTTGGCATAAATCTGTCGGGTAAACTCATTTTTTTCAGGGCGATTCCCCCCTGAACCCCCATGCAGGGGGCTCAACCCCCCCCCAATAAATTAGGACTATCAACTCTGACTTGGAGTTGATTCAGGGAGGAGGGCAAAACCCAAAGAAAGCAGTGCCGGGGTCCCATTGGTACATTACAGCAGCAATAGTGAATTGCTGCTGTAATGTACTTTGATTTTGAAATCAAATCAGTCAATTAATCAATCAAATCTTTATTTATCCAGGCAAACATCGTTGAGCAAGCTCATTTGCAAGATGGACCTGGTTAAATCCAGATTATAGGTTGCTGCAGTGTCAGCATATGTATTATGGTCTCTAATCCATTTCCTTGGACAATACATCTGCATTTGCATTTTACTTTCCTGTGTGATGTCTGACAGGCATGTCATACACTTGCAGTGATAATCTACACTTTTAATAAGAGTGCCTGTTCCATGCTACTTTCCACCCATCTCCCCTCGCTTTAATCTAACAATCCCATCCTTGATACTCCTTTTCTCCCTTATGTACTTGAAAAGGGTGTTTTCCCCCTACTTTATCCCCTAAGCTAGTTTTAGTTCCCTCATGGCCTTTGCTGCCTTGGAAGCTTAACCTGCCTCTCTTGACTTCACTGAGTATGCCTCCCTGTCTGCAGTCCTTCAGTGTACATCTATACTTATGAAAGGCTACTTTATTTTCCCTCACTCTTGCTGCCACCTGTTTGCTGAACCAGTTTTGTTTCTTGATCCTGGCTTTCTTGCTCTGGGTCTTGGTGCACATATTATTGGCCTCAATCAGACCCATCTTTATAATGGACCATTTCTGCTCCATTTCCATCTTGGGGCTGATATTAGCAAGATGACCTTCTAGGATTTCACCCATTATCCCAAATTCAGCCTTCCTAAAGTCCACAACCTTTGTCTTAGTTATTACTATTTCTGTGCCCAGATTTAAGTAGAACCAAACCATGTGGTAGTTGTTGCCAGCAAGAGAGTCTTCTACCTTTATTTCCTGGACATGCTCACCACTGGGCAGCACTAGGTCTAGTATGGCTCTATCCCTGGTAGACTCTGTAACTCTCTGCATCAGAAAACTATCCTTCAAAGCTTCCAGAAGGAACTGTTACCTGGAGCAGGGGCTACCTGGAGTCCACCAGTCCACTCCAGGTAGGTTGAAATCACCTGTTATGACTACGTTTCCTCTACTAGATATCATTCTAATCTGTTCCCTTTGTGCACTGCCCAACTTCATATCCTGTGAGGGTGGTCTGTATACCATCCCCATTCTATCCTTTCTTCCCTTGGTGTTATGAAGCTGAACCTACAAGGCTTTGGGCTTATCCTCAGCCTCCTCCTCCCTAGTGTATGTGACCCCTTCTCATGAATAAAACTACTCCTCCCCCTCTTCCCTTCTCTCTGACCTTCCTGTATGCTCTGTACACAGGGATCACGAAATCTCAGTCATGGTATTGGGTAGCACATGGTTCTGTGATGGCCGCTGTGTCTACCTCTCTTTCAGCCATCAGCACCTGAAGATCCTCCATCTTGTTTGCCAGGCTCTTTGTTTTTGATTACATCACCTTTCACCGGGACTCCTGTACACAATTACCATTGACCAGACATTTTTGTCTACCCCCAGCTCTGCTCTCTCACCCCTGCTCTTTTCCCTCACTTATTTCTGATGACTTAATGGAGGGAGGCCCATTGGTCTCTCACACCTGGTGACAATGGTTGAAACATACCCTATTGCCCATCCTGTAAGCAATCACTTTGTCCCATTTCTGCCATGTTTCTCTGCTATTGCTGTGACCAGTCAACAAGTGAGAGTGTTGCTTGGGACCAGTGTTTAGAGAGGAAAATTGTCACCTCCAGAGGATCTCCTCCTGAGTAAAATAAATCACTATCCAGGGTAGGACCTGCTTGTAGTTAAGATATTGGAACTCTGTGGTGAGAGCATTTTTCTCGTCGTATATTTTCATCGTCAGTTGGGTGACAGCGATCTGTGGATGCTACCATAAAAGAAGAGACTGCTTCTAGATTGACTTTTTTGACCATACATGCTAAACTCACAATATATGCTCCCTAGAAAGAGCTGTGATCATTTTCAGGGCTGTGGGTGGAGCATACAGCCCTTTTGGGATTGGCTTATAGCTTATATAAACAGACGATCATGGAACATTCCATTGAACTTCTGGAAGTATCCTTCCGAAAGCCCAATGGAGCTTGAAACCCTCTGCATGATCTGCCGCTATGGAATAACAAGCCACACTATTTAGGTTGTTACTTCCGCATTCCAGGGCATGAACTAAGCATGCGTGACTTGTGCGCATGTGCAGTTCCATGGAGCTGTCATGTTGTGAATGGCAAAATTCCATTCACTGAAACTAATAATGAGCGAGTGTTGCGCATGAGCATTTGCATCACCGCCACCAGCAGAAAAATCCTCCCACTGCTGCTGTCCTCCCGTGCTGACATCGGGGTCCACAATCCTCATGTAGGCATTATGTAGCCCCCCCCGATGTGATTTTTTTTAACCTGTAAAAAAGAAAATGGTCCCTCGTCATTGCGCCAGTCCCTCATCCCCATCCTCCCACTGAGCACCCACCTCCCCTCATCCCCCCTTGCCTCATACTTACCTCTGGAAGCCAGTGCTGTCCTCTTCTCTGGACTGGGACATGTCTGCACTCTTCAACACCAAACTGAAAACTGAAGAATCAAAGCTATGCATACTATAATGGCACTCAATGGGGTTTTCAACTTAAGTTGATAACTCAGCCATTTTTTTTGAATTTTGGCCCCAAATGTTCAACATGGGGTTCTTGGGACCTAATCTCATGATCAGTGTCATTGTCATTTTGTTACTCAGTCCAAAAAGTTGATTTTGCAGTCGCTATACAGAATCACCTTTCGGGACCAATTAATGAAATTACATTACCACTGTTCATGAGGTAGTGTCCCAAAAAGCCCATGTTGCAAATTTGGTGAAAAAACTCCCAAAAATGAGTGCATTATGAGCGTGCATTGCATAGTTTCTACCTACATTCCTAACTTCATCAATTTTTTATATTTTCACTCCAGATTTTCAACATTGCCATTTTTGCATACCTTCTTTTTAACAGTACAGCTGCCATTTTTCACATCCTGCCTGAAATGTGTTTTCACACTTGCAGCACATAATGGCATGGTCACTCTGCAAAATCACCATTCGTGACAAGTGAACAAAATGACACTTGCACTCTTCATGAGGAAGGGTCCCAAAAAGGCCATGTTGACAGTTTGATGCAACTTCTCCAAAAAATGTCCGAGTTACACCCAGGTGTTCCATAATTTCTATGCACACGTGTAACTTTGGTCACTTGGCAGCTTATCACAGCCTTATCAGCTCTGGCCAGAGTTTGTTCATTTTAGGCACTGACTCTGATCTCTCCTGATAACTAATTTCCTGGTTCTGTTTATTGTTTAGTTATTGTTTATTTTTATTTGGAGGGTGGGTATTGTGTGGGGGTGGGAAGTTTTGGTTTCTTGGTGGGGGTGAGTGTATGGTGTGTGTGGGGTGTGTGAATGGTTAGTCTAGTTTAGCATTAAGTTAAATGTATAATTATTATTGCTCTATATATGTTTTTATGTATTAAGTGAATGTGAATTGTATGTGATTTTGAGTAGGTAGATTTTAGTGGGCGTATCCCAGTCAGGCTGGGTGTTTAGCTAGAAGGTCTAGCAGTTGACTGGTCAGTCTGCTATGTGCTGGGGCCAGGGACCCTCACAAACTACCGGTGATGTATCCCAGCTGCATGACCTCTATCCCTTTGCTGGCCTTCCTGTGTCAGCCACAACAGTGAGGTGCTGTCGGGAGGTTGGCATTATGAGGGAGCAGAAAGGTTGGCATTGGTGGGCTGCTGTAGGCCTAGCAGAGGTAAGAGATATCGAGGTGATCAGGTACAGGAGGCATCCTGAGTTTAGACAGATCCAAGAGAGAGGCCAGGTGTGTATGGCTACTGTCCCAAGGATTCCCAACAGACCGAGTGGGCAGGTAGCCAGAGGGTCTGCAACGTCTACCAGTTCCTTTTGGGTGGTGCTGTGCAATGCCAGATCGATGATGTACAAGACCGCAATTAAGGGGAACTTGATTTCCTTGGTCAGCCTGGATTGCAATATGGAGACTTGATTGGGTGATGATGCTGGTCCAGTTTTTGAGGCAGCCATCCCTGCTGGGTGCTCTGTGGTGCACTGCCTTAGGTAGAAACACAGTGGCGGGGGAGTGCCCATCTGTTTTAGATCTCACTTGGGCTTCACCATGCACTCAGTGGGAACTACCAAGTCCTTTGAGTATGTAGCAGTGTGTGGGGGTTTGAGTGCAGGCTGCAGGATTTTCCTTATTTACCACCCTCCTGGGGTGGGGGAGATTTCCTGCAGGAGGTTGCAGAGTTCATCATCGGCAAGCTGTTGGAGTCCCCCAGATGTTTAGTTCTGGGGAACTTCAGTGCCTGGGTTGTTGATGAATCCTAACAATTTGGGTCTAGCCTCCTCCAGTTGATGTCATCACTGGGCTTGACACAAGAAGTTACTTCCATGACCCATCACCATGGCCACATGTTGGACCTGGTGTTCTTACTGGGGCTTGAGGTAACCAACCCCAGGACTGATCAGGTCGAGTGGTCTGATCATTTCATGGTGAAGTTCTCATTCAGGCCCCCCCCAAGAGTCCCTTCCCCCACTGAGATGGTCAGCTAGCACCCTTTAAGGGCACTGTCCCTGGAACGACTATTGGTGGTAGCTAATCTATCTAGTGTAGACACTGCATGTGCGATGGGTACGGGTGAAGTGGTTGCAGCATATAATAGGGAGGTTTCCAGGGCACTTGATACCCTCAAACTGGTCTATGTATGACCCAGATCTTCTCACTTGAGGTCTCCATGGTTTGATGGTGACCTCAAGGTGATGAAGTTCAGAAATTGGAAGCTGGAGCATTATTGGTAGAGGTCCTGGTCAGATACAGACAAAATGGCCCTGCGTGCTTACTGCGTTAAGTACCAGGGAGCAATCAACTGTAAGAAGGCAGAGTTCCTGTCCAGGGAGATTGCTGCAGGGAAGACCCAATCATCTCAGCTTCTTTGAACTGTAGACAGACTTCTTCATCCGACCTGTCTGCAGCCGAAAAAAGCCTTTTAAATTACCTTATGTGATGAGTTTGCTCAGTTCTTTGTTGGCAGGGTGCTTTCTATTCGGCAGGGGATCCTGTCATTGAGTCACATTGTGACTTGCAGTGATCGGCGTGGGGGTTGCAGAGGTGGTCCACCTGTCTGGGATGAGTTTAAACTGGTGAAGGTGGCTGAGGTCATTTAGGTTAGCTCAAAGCTGAAGCACACATATTGTGAGCTGGAATCAGCTCCAACATGGTTTTTAATGAGATGTGTTGGTTCCTTTGGCATGGAGTTCACCATGATTGTCTGGTGTTCGTTGTTGGAGGGTTTTTTTCTGGATTACTTGAAAGAGGCTCTGGTGAGGCCCCTTCTGAAGAAGTCATCTCTTGACCCAGATATCTTGGCGAATTACCATCCTATCTCCCACCTTCCCTTTTTGGATAAGATTGTTGAGAAGATTGTGGTGCAACAGCTTGAGGAGCACCACATGGCCTTTGACATCTATGAACCACTTCAGTCAGGTTTCAGAGCCAGACACAGGACCAAAACAACATTAATCAGGGTGCATAATGACATCCTCAGGGCTAGGGATAGAGGAGACAGGTCAATTCTTGTTCTCCTCGATCTCTCTTCAGCTTTTGACATTGTAGACCTCATTGTGCTTCTTCATCACCTCAGAGAATACTGTGGACTCACCGGCACTGTCATAAGCTGGTTTGGGTCCTATCTCACTGACAGGAAGCAACAGGTAGTGATGGGAAATTTCTCCACCTACCCGAGGATCATGCCTTGTGGAATACCTCAAGGGTCTCTCTTGTCACAGATGTTATTTGCAGTGTATATGCTTCCCCAGGAGAGCTCATGAGGTGATACAATGTGGGTTTTCACTGCTATGCAGATGATACCCAATTGTATTTTTCTTTTGGCCCTGGAATACCGGATGCCATGGAAGTGGTTAACATCTGCCTGGCCGAGCTCAATGACTGGATGTCCTCCAGCTGGTTGCGACTGAACCCTGATAAGATGGAGGTGCTGGTGGTTGAGCCGGGTTGAGGGCATGATTGGAGTGCTTCCGGTGGGGCCTCAGATCTTTTCCTGGGACCTACGGCAGTGATAGCCTCCTCTATGGTGCAAGATCTTTGGCATGATTCTGGATGGCAGGTTGACATTTGAAGTTCAGGTGTCATCTGTTGTCCAAAATGGTTTTTACCACTAGAGGAATATGACTAGGCTCAAACCCCTAGTTCTGCCTGAAGACCTGCACACACTAGTTTATACCTTTGTTATGTCCAGGCTTGATTACTGTAATGCTCTTTACTTCAGGGTCTCTGGAGGTACCCTCCTGTGGCTGCAGCTAGTATAGAATGACCTTGATTTTGTGGGCTCTGCACTGGCTACTGGTCAGGTGAAGGGTTCTCTTCAAGGTGAGTTAACTTACCTACAAGGCCCTACATGGACTAGGCCCTGGCTATCTGGCTGACCTTCTGACACCGGCTGTCTTGGTCCAATCCCTCTGCTCTTTGACCAGGGCCCTCCTTGAGTTTCCCAAGACCTGATTTAAAACTGCTGGCGATCAGGCTTTTAGCATCGCTGGCCAGGTCTTGTGGAATGCTCTTCCACCCTACATTAGGGAGGCCCCATCAGCCGAGTGTTTCAAGAGTGGTCTCAAGGCCCATATATTTTCATTGGCCTTCCCAGACAATGTGATTTAACCAGCTTTTAGATCTGACTTTAACTGTATCTGTTGTTTTAAAAGCTCTAATTGAATATTTTTGTTCCTTCTTGTATTGTGTTTTGATTTTATTTCATCTGCTGTTGTGTGTGTGTTAGACATCCAGAGCCTCAGGGATTGGGCACCCTACAAATAAAGTTTGCCTTGCCCCCTCTGTCAGTTTAAATTAAGGTTTGCTGACATGTATTCCTCCAACTTTTCCTTTAAGACCCTGGAGCCCTCCCTACTCAAATGTAGTCTATCAGGTGCATACAGGTCCTTATTATCCCAAGTCCTACCCCAGCCCTTTACCAGTCCATATCCATTTGACTCACACCACCCCCTTAATTAAGTCTCTGTTTCCTTGCAGTACTAGACCTAGGGACTGGGAGCATGTCACAGAAGGCTACTAACTTCCCTGCCTCGCTGTAGATTTCCCTATCTCCGTAAACTTCTCACCACCTCTATTCCACACTCCGCAAGGTCATTTGTACCCAGGTGTACTATAATGTGAGGTTTTTAACATACCTTCCCACGTGCCACTTAGTTGTAAAAATGCTCCTGCTGTCATGCCTGGCATGCCTCCACCCACCTACAGCTATACCTAGCCCCCATCTCACACTCTTCACCACAGAATCATCCAGGATAATGACTGTCCTACCTATTTCCGGTCCCCATCACACAGTGTGTCTTCCTTGCTGACAAGTCCCCCTATTACTCTCTTTTCCCTCCCCCTTCCATCCCATATGTCCAGCTTCCTATACTCCCCTGTATCCCTCCTGTGTTGTAGCTCCATTTGGCACTCCTTCTTCCATCCCTTCAGTCCCTCCACCTGGGCTACATCTCTTATCCCCCATGTGGACATCCTCCTGCTCACTCCTGCTCTCTACCCTCATCCCCAACTTCTTTCCTTCCCTTCTCACTCCCTCACTACTATCTTTGGTCTATTTGTTTCACTATAATGTCAGTGTCAGTTGCTCAGTAGGTAGCACACTCGCCTCTGAGGCAGGGAGATCAGAGGACTGTGGGTTCAGTTCCCACATCTGGCACTTGGGTTAATATCCCAATACTGACACTGTAGTGCAGCATGAGGGGGGTGCTGCACTTCTGAGGTGCCATCTTTCGGATGAGACGTTAAACTGAAGTCCCATCTGCCTGGATTGGTGTTAGTTCAGATGGATGTTAAAGATCCCATGGCACTTATCAAAAAAGAGTAGGAAATTTCCCCAGTGTCCTGGCCAAATTTTTCCCATTCACTAAAAATACCACCAACAGCTTAATCTGGTTCAATTTCAGATGCTTACCATCTGTATCCCCCTTCCCCCGGTCGCCCCCAAAAAAGCCCCCAGTGAGCTTACCAGGTCAACAAAATTCAATAAATAAATAAATAATCTATCTCTCCACTAGCCAGAATTATGTACCTGTTTGAAGAGGGCCTCCAACCCGTATAAGGACGTACCTCTGCTCCCCCCCCATTCTTTTCCCCTTCCTTCTTGTGCCAATTTGTTTACCCATCTACCTTTACTGCTTACTCCTGCCAAACCCTTGCTCTGGTTTTGCAGGGTCCCTGAGGAGAAGATGTCCCTGGGCACATTGGCATCCTCCATACTTCCATCTTTTGCCTATGATCCATTTGGCCTGGAGCAGCCCTTACCTGCCCCTCCAGCCACTGTTTTTTCCCCCAGCCTCCTCCCTCCACTTCTCAACTGCCATCTTAGCCACCTTATCTCTTCTGTAAGTTGCCCAAAGTTTCTAAATACTGAACAGCCCTCTGTTATCCACAATGTTCCCAGAAAGACTGCCACCCCACATCCAGGTCACACCTAGAAATGAGCCTTCACTAAGTGTGCCTTTCTGGGTTAACAAGTTTTAAATAAAATAAATAATTTCAGCTGACCACCATCCCTTCCTCACCTTGTGCCCTGTTTAAACGGGGGACCCCACCCCTGCCTTCTCACCAAACCGGCAGGTGGCATGCCGCTGGCATTTGGCAGCAACACCTGGTGGGGGAACCGGGCTCGGGGAAGGATGAGGCTACCCGGCACAAGAGACCCAGGCCTGGCCACTCTGCACAGGGGCACCCAAACAAACCCAACCACAGGAAGCAACAACCGTAATGTCCAGAACCAGAATTGGGATTTTTCAGTGTGGCTTTATTCATTAACCAACTGAACATAAACAAAGCATTGCATGGTCCCCCAAAGGGCTACGTTACTGTATGTGCAGATTAGAGGTTAACACAGTGGTCCATGTGAAGAATGAACACATTACTACAGTTGTCTGGCTTTGGACACTCGGACTTTGCATGCTTTGGACACAGCGACTGTTGACCCTGCTGGCCACGACCGTGATCCCATGAAGAAGACCCAAACTTTACTTGGAAAGACATCAAACAGGGACTCCCAAACTTGGCTCACCACCTAGAGCCTCACGACTCCTAGGAAGTTGTTTTCTACACTCCAATCCAGAACTCCCATCAAACAAGGAGACTCCATCCAACAAGAAGCAACCTTCCCATCCTGTGGCTCCCCACACCACCTAGAGTTCTGCGGCTCTAGAGATCCCAAGTTAGACGCCACGCCTGGGTACCCACCCCATCACTGGCCGGGTTCATGAGGCGAGCAGCAAAACACAGAGGAAATCCGGAGAGGCGGACCTGGCCACCAAAGATGGGGGGCCCTCCCACCTCCAGCCCCCACAGCCCACACCCGGCCATTTCTCTGGACACACAGAAAACTTTAGAACTTTAAAATGTAGATTGAACGGTGGTTGACCTGAAGCACCCCCTCCACAGCGAACTCTAAATCCATTTAAAACTTCAAACTGTTTGACTGCTCCATTTGTTCTTCCTAGTGTACATAGTCCTCCCAAATAGCAGTCCCCATTCATTTCCCAACTGAAGAAAACAATTTGTTTGCCCCTTCAAATGGAGCCAAACACTCACCCATTCGTTGCAGGTTGCCCACAGGCGAAGTAACACTTCTGCTGTTATACAAGAACAGACTAAAATAAAACCAGGCAGCTTCCTTCCATGGTGGGAGAAGGGGATTGCCCCTGAAACCCACAGAGAACTTTTCCTCCCCCCCCAGAGGGAGAGGGTACTGAGACCGGGGGAGCGATCTCCACCACTTTAAAAAAAAAGGTAAACACAGGAACACTTCCTTTTTCTTAGTGAGAGATCAAACAGCAGACTGATGCTTCCTTCTTGCTTAAGGACAAACGGAAGATGACTTTGAAATTCCCAAAGTTCTAAACTCACTCCCTGAGCTGTATATTCCAATGTGGCTCATGCAGCTGTCTGACAGTTCTATAGTGATGTCATCTCAAGTCTCAGCTGTGACTGAGGGACAGAGTGAGACAGTGTGAAACCCATTTAACTGGAGTTTCACAAGCTGCCTTCCCTGCCTACCACTAGGTCTTACTGGGATTCTAGTAACCCAGGTAACAAGGGTTACCTTTGCCATGACCAGGAAAATGACTGTCCCCAGTCATTCCTTAGGCCAGGGCCAACCACCCCTCATGTGCTACCTGCATGCAGAGTGGATTAGTTCCCCTCCTACCATGTGCAAGCACAGGTGGTAACACTAAGGGCCTAGAGGCCTATAGCTGGACATGTCAGCCTCTACTCTATCCATCATTATGGACACTCTAGTGGCTCTCGGTAGAACCATCCAGAGCATAGCCCTGATAGATCAGCACTTCATGGCCCCTAACTGCAGGTCAGGGCCACAGCCTGTCCATCCCCTAACCCTCTAGGGAAACCTATCTGCCGCTACATAACATCCGAAACAGAAACAAAACCTGGGGACCTCCCCGACCTTGGGCAGCCTGCAACTACAACCATTAGCAATAAGAACACAGTACATTTAAATTCTACACCATAAGCATTGACGAGGAACTCCGATGAACCCCTCCTCCTTTTTTAAAAGACAAAGAACCTCTGTGCGTAAACATTGAGGCAAGGGTTACCCCAAATGGCATTTGGCTGGGAAGCCAAGTTTCAAGAAAATACAAAATCACACATGGAATGGACCAGCTACCATTAAGGCAGTGTGCCTGGGATATATTGTGGTGAACCCATTAAAATAAAAAAACTATTTAAAAGACAAAGAACCTCTGTGCGTAAACACTGAGGCAAGGGTTACCCCAAAGGGCATTTGGTAGGATGAAACACGTGTCTATGTCTTCTGTTAGCACCCTTTGCAAACTGTGTGAGAGGCCTTTTGGCACCATGCAATTCTGCTTAAAGTTGGACCAGCATAACATTCTGTGGTGATTTGCATATGCAGCCCATGATGCTTTGCATTGTGGGGGCATGTGTGATTTTGTATTTTCTTGAAACTTGGCTTCCCAGCCAAATGCCATTTGGGGTAACCCTTGCCTCAATGTTTACGCACAGAGGTTCTTTGTCTTTTAAATAGTTTTTTATTTTAATGGGTTCACCACAATATATCCCAGGCACACTGCCTTAGGGGTAGCTGGTCCATTCCACTGGGGTGTCAAACAGACAAGGCATACTGATGAGTCCTGGTAGGATGAAACACGTGTCTGTGTCTTCTGTTAGCACCCTTTGCAAACTGCGTGAGAGACCTTTTGGCACCATGCAATTCTGCTTAAAGTTGGACCAGCATAACATTCTGTAGTGATTTGCATATGCAGCCCCTGATGCTTTGCATTGTGGGGACAGATGTTAATGTCAGTCCCAGATTACATCTAGAAATGTGCCTAATACAGCTACTTAAAATTAAAACTTCTATGGTATACCTATGCCTACGTAACCTGAGACAGCTGAGCACTTGAACTGTGAAACAGTACTGGTGCTGTTTGTGGGACAAATGGAGCCTCAATAATCCAGCACTGCTGTGCTAACTAGAAGTCAACAAAGAAAAAATCAGACATCCTCTCTTTGGAAGAAGAGGTTACAAAATTAGGCATACCCTACATAGGGTGTTTAGCAGAATGGCAGTAGAACTGGCAGGTTTCAGTATCTAGCAGCTTAACACAATAAACAGTTATCAGAGATAATAAATAAATGGTAGATGGAAGCAGGAAAAGTGGCAAGCAGCAGAAAGGCCAAACTGAAGAAAGGATAGCCTAAGGGCTAAAGGGGACAAGACCTTTATTAGGTACATAAATGAGAAGAGGAAGACAAAAGGAGAGATTGTGAAATTAAAATGTGCAGGGGGTCACTGTGCACAGTAAAAAAAAGAGACATTTATGTTCAGTCTTCACAGCAGAAGGGAAAGGTGACCACATTAAGGCAGCAGAAAAAGTGGGGGAGTAGGGAGGTAGACACAAGTCAATTTACAGAAGAGGGAGCACTGAAAGTACTTGCAAATCTGAAAGGGGACAAAGCTATGGAGCCAGACAGAGTACACCCAGAAGTATTGCAAAAACTCAGGGAGGCACTGGCTGTACCTCTGACTGCTCTATTCAACAACTCACAGCAGTAGTTCCAGAGGATTGGAGAAGGGCAGATGTAGTCCTGTTTCATAAAAGTGGTAGTAGGGAGGAGGCTGACAACTATAGCCCAGTCAGTCTGACATCAGTGGTGGGGAAGCTAATGGAATAACTTTTGAAGAAAAGGTTTGTGGAGTATCTTGAATCCAGTGTGTTACAAGACCAAAGGCAGCAGGTCACGTCAGGTGAACCTAATAGATTTCTTTGACTGGGTGATGAGGAAAATAGTTCAGGGTGAGGCAGTGGATGTGGCTTGGCAGAAGACTCCAGGAGAAAGGACTGCTGTGTGACTGAACTTCTCTGCTGGGACTAAAGTAGAAGAACTTTTGTATTTAGACCTTTAATTTAGGGTAAAAAACTAACATACAAAACAAAACAAAAAAAGTGTGTGTTTGGGTTAACTGAACTGAATGGGTAATTGAAAAGTCATCTAGGTGTAAATCTCAGGTGACTGAAAGGACTTAACTGTTGTGAGGTTTAAATTACTTGTAGAAAGATCTGGTAAGTAGGGGAGTGGCTTAGCTAGAAGGAAGCTACATTTAAAGACTGCCTTAGAAAGATTCTGCTAATAGCTTGGCAGAAGACTCCAGGAGAAAGGACTGCTGTGTGACTGAACTTCTCTGCTGGGACTAAAGTAGAAGAACTTTTGTATTTAGACCTTTAATTTAGGGTAAAAAAAACTAACATACAAAACAAAACAAAAAAGTGTGTTTGGGTTAACTGAACTGAATGGGTAACTGAAAAGTCATCTAGGTGTAAATCTCAGGTGACTGAAAGGACTTAACTGTTGTGAGGTTTAAATTACTTGTAGAAAGATCTGGTAAGTAGGGGGAGTGGCTTAGCTAGAAGGAAGCTACATTTAAAGACTGCCTTAGAAAGATTCTGCTAATAGCTTGGCAGAAGACTCCAGGAGGAAGGACTGCTGTGTGACTGAACTTCTCTGCTGGGACTAAATTAGAAGAACTTTTGTATTTAGACCTTTAATTTAGGGTAAAAAAACTAACATACAAAACAAAACAAAAAAAAGTGTGTGTTTGGGTTAACTGAACTGAATGGGTAACTGAAAAGTCATCTAGGTGTAAATCTCAGGTGACTGAAAGGACTTAACTGTTGTGAGGTTTAAATTACTTGTAGAAAGATCTGGTAAGTAGGGGTAAAGCTTAGCTAGAAGGAAGCTACATTTAAAGACTGCCTTAGAAAGATTCTGCTAATAGCTTGGCAGAAGACTCGGAGGAAAAGGACTGCTGTGTGACTGAACTTCTCTACTGGGACTATATTGCCTCCTTCCCTTCCCTTCCCTCCTCCTCCCACCCAAAAGCTAATTCTGTATTTTATTGGCACAGGATTTGACTGACAACAGGAACTTCCTGTTTAGGGGCAGGAAGTGAGTGATCACAGAACCACCAAGGACCCACCATCCTAGAAGGGCAAGAGTAGCTCTCCGGCCCCCTATAGCTGCTGGAGGTCTGCCTCTGAACAAGTAAGCGGTCTACTGAGAAATATAGGATATTCTTGTCTCAGAACAGGAAAATCAGGAGCTTAAAGGGCACACAGGCAGAAAGTAAGGAGAGAGAGAAAAAAAAACAGAGGAAAGAGTAAGAATTGCAAACAGTTAAGGGGCCAGAAATAAGACATGATTGGAGTGGTGCAGTGCAGTGGCTGTGGAACAGCAGTCTTCTGGGAGATGTTCTGGAGGATGCGGTGTTGTCCCATCTGCAGGCACCTCTCTGGGCTGAGGGAGGGTTGCTCATCTCCAGGCTGAGTTGGCCAGGATTTGTGGGACCTCCTCTTCCATCAAGGGACCACCAGTGCCACTGCCGTTGCCTCAGAGGTTGCCAAGAAGAGAGGCAGTTGGACCACAGTGGGCTCAGGGAGGGTGAGGGTGGTGGAACATAGGCACATCCCTCCAGTTGTACCTCTCCACAATTCCTGTGCCATTCTGGCAAAGTGTGGTTCTCTATGGAGCCTACAGTGGAGACCAAGGAGGATGCTGGGAACCTCCACAAAGGAGACCCAGGAGGATGGCAGGGGACCCTGCAGGGAAGAACAACTCCTGGTGGGGACTCCATTGTTAGGAAGAGTAGAACTGGGCAAGGAGAGGGAGGGAGGTAAGGTGCCTGCCTGGCACCATGGCTTGGAAGGACAGGGAGCAAATCCTCAGGATTGCTGGAGCAGCTGCACAGTGGAGGGAGCTGGATGTCATTGTCCCATAGGGACAAATGACTAGCTAAGAAAGGGATTAGAAGTGCAGGAAGAGTTTGTGGGAGATTGGGGGAGGGCCTTGGTCAATGGCACGCACAGTAACAACTTCTAGGAGGTGCTACCCATCTATGGCATAGGAGAGGCCAGGGTGTTCCGTGCCATGGGATTCAATCAGTGGTTTGAAAAACTGGTGTGGAGGCTCAGGTATTTGGCTTCATTTGGGACTGGGGTCCACCTGGAGTGATGCAAGCCTATACTGGCATGATGGGCTGCATCTGTCCGGGAGGGAACCAGGATCCTAGGTGATAGGTTTAAATGCTTCATTGACAAGCTTTTAAACTAGCCAAGGGAGGCACTGGAAAGGGCAGGAAAATCCTAGCCCCCAAATAATCATGCTAGTAAGTGTGGCAAAAAACACAACATGGAGGTGTCGTCTGGAAGGGCAGGGGTAAATGGAGAAAGTGACAAAGGCAAGAAGGACAGGGATGGGGCAAAGGGGTAAGGCCATCAGGAAATGGAGGGTAATGAGTACCAATGCCCATAGTCTGGGCAACAAGCTCCTGAGCTGGTGGCCTTAATGGAAGAGGATGCCTGGATATCATAGCAGTCACAGAAACATGGTACACAGAACCATGACTGGGATGTTAACATACCAGGGTACATAACCTACAGGAGAGAGACAGGCAGGGGAAGAGGGGGGGTAGCTCTATAGTAAGGAAGAGATAAAAGCAACTGAACAAAAGAGCAAAACAAGGAGGAGGGAGGCACTGTTGGTCACCTTGGAGACTGGAAAGGGCACCTACAATCCGCACAGGGGTTGTGTACAGACCCCCCATCGGGGGAAGAATGGACAAGGATATGATGGAAGAGCATTCTTAGAATGGCAGAGACAGGAGATACTGTTGATGGAAGACCTGAATATGCAGATGTTAACTGGAGCACATTTGCTGCAGCGACATCCAAGAACGAGGGCCATTCTTGATGCCCTATAGGTGGCAGGCATTAGACATGCGTTTGGAACCCACTCATGAGGGCAATCTTAGACCTTGTACTCTCAAATGGGGGAGTGAGAGGATCTCAGATCTAGAAGTGGGTTGCCATCTGGGGACAAGTGACCATCAAACAGTGTGGTTCACGTTAAACTCAACTACAGAGTCAAGCCATACACAAAGTGAGGGTACTGGACTTTAGGAGGGCTGACTTTGGCAAGATGGGAGAGTGCCTCAGAAAAGCACTAGCAAACAGGCTAGAAGGAGGTGTGGAGCAACAATGAGGTTATCAAAACTGCCATCACAGAGGCAACAAGCCTTTGTGTGAAGCAAATAAACAAATCAAAATGGAAAGAAAAAGCCACTATGGTTTCTCAAGAGAGGTGGCAGTGAAAGTCAAGAAAGAAAAGATAGCATTCCAAGTATAAGAAACACAGAAGGAGCAGGACAGAGAGCTGTACCAGTTAAGGCAGAAAAGAAGCAGGGAGGAAGTCAGAATAGCAAGGCCCAAACTGAGGAAAAGATAGCCAACTCCAGTTAGAAGGGATAAAACCTTTATAAGTACATCATGGCGTAGAAAGACAAGGGAGGATAGTGAGGCTGAATAGAATAAAAGCAGTGGGTGGGCAGAGGACAGTGAAAAGCAGGAATACTGAACAGTATTCTGCTCAGTATTCTACAAAAGGAGGAAGTGCCTAATCCAATTAACAGAAGCACTCTTGATAGGAGGTCGATCCCAGTCCTTTCACAAGAAGGGTTCTGCAGAACTCCTAAAACTGAAGGTGGACAAAGCAATGGGTCCTGATGGAATTCACCCCAGAATTCTAAAAGAATTAAGGAAGGAACTAGTGAAACCACTGGCTACTCTTTTTAATAAATCATGGGAGGATGGTGTGGTACCCGAGGACTGGAGGAAGGCGGATGTGATTCCCCTTCACAAAAGTGGGACCAAGACAGAGGCAGGAAACTACAGACCTGTCAGTCTGACCTCTGTGGTAGGGAAAGTGATGGAGTCACTTCTGAAGGAAAGAATAGTTGAGTACCTAGAGGTCAGTGGGCACAGGATCCAAGGCAGCATGGGTTCTGGCGGGAAGGTCATGTCAGGCACGATCTAATAGATTTCTTTGACTGGGTGACCAAAGTAGTAGACCAGGGAGGGCTGTGGACATGGTCTACCTAGACTTTAGAAGGCATTTGACACAGTCCCACACAAAAGATTATTAGTCAAATTAACCAGCCTGGGAGTGGGTCCCAGGGTGGTAGCCTGAGTAAAACATTGGCTGGACAACAGGACACAGAAGGTAATTGTAAATGGAGTCCACTCTGAAGAAAGGGCAGTTACTAGTGGGGTACCGCAGGGTTCAGTATTGGGTCCAGTCCTTTTTAATGTCTTCATCAGTGGCATTGCAGAGGGACTGGAAGGAAAAGTATGCCTTTTTGCAGATGACACAAAGATCTGCAACAGGGTTGATACACAAGGAGGCGTGGAAAGGATGAAAAGGGACTTGGCAAGGTTGGAGGAATGGTCAGACGTATGGCAGCTAGGATTCAATGCAAAAAAGTGCAAAATAATGCACCTGGGAAACAAGAACCCAGGGGAAGAATACACAATGGGTGGGGAGGTAGTAACAACAACAAAACAGGAAAGGGACCTGGGGGTAATCATATCAGATGACCTTAAGGTTAGCAAGCAATGAGAAGGCAGTAAGGAGGGCCGGGGTATACTGGGATGTATGAGGAGGCATCAGCAGCAGAAAACAGGAAGTTGTTATCCTCTGTACAGACAGTTGGTGAGACCCCATCTGGAATACTGTGTCCAGTTCTGGAGACCCCATCTCTGCAAGGACATAGACAGGATGAGGCAGTCAGAGGAGGGCAGCTAAAATGGTGCAGGGTCTGCAGAGAAGCCATATGAGGAGAGACTAAAGGAGCTTAATATGTATACCCTTGAGAAGAAAGAAGGGAGAGGGGGACATGATAGAAACTTTCAAGTACCTCAAGGGAATCAACAAAGTCCAAGAGGGTAGCATCTTTCAGAAAAAGAGACTTGCAAGAACAAGGGGACACAATTTAAAGATAGAAGGGGAGCGGTTCAGGGGCAAGGTGAGGAAGTATTATTTCACAGAGAGGGTAGTAGTGGATGCATGGAACAGCCTTCCTGAGGAAGTTGTGGAGTCTAAAACTGTGGGAGAATTCAAGAATGCATGGGACAGACATAAGGCAATTCTTGTGGGGGGCAGGAAGATATAGGCTGTTGGTTAACTAGGATCTGCGGCCTATCCTGTAGGTAGGGAAATGGGCAGACTAGATGGGCCTGGCGGTCCTTATCTGCTGTCAAAGTCTATGTTTCTATGTTTCTATGTCTATGTTTCTATGTGGTCTACTTAGATGTCAGCAATGCCTTTGACACTGTACCACACAGAAGGCTCATTAGAAAACTGGACAGTTTGGGGTGGGTCCTAAGGTGGTAAATTGGGTATGAAATTGGTTGATGGATAGAAGACAGAGGGTAGTGGTGAACAACATTCACTCGAGGGAAGGGAAAGTGACCAGTGAGGTACCTCAGGGCTCAGTACTGGGTTCAGTCCTCTTTGATGTCTTTATAAGTGACACTGTAGAACAGCAGGAATGGAATGTATACCTCTTTGCAGATGACACCAAAATATGCAATACAGTAGACACCCAAGAGGGGATAGAGAGAACATGCAGAGACCTGGGAAAGCTAGAGAAGTGGTTGGGTATGGCAGCTGAGTTTTAATGTGAAAAAGTTCAAAATCATGCACAGAGGGCACGGAAACTCAGTGGCGAAGTTTAATAGAGGGGGAGAGGTATTGATGGTCACCAAACAGAAAAGAGATCTGGAGGTAATCATATCTGATCAACTCAATGTGGCAATGCAGTAGGTATAGCCAGTGGGATGCTGGCGTGCATAGGGAGGGGTGTGACCTGTAGAAGGAGGAAGACCATGCTGCCACTGTATAGATCATGGTGAGACTCAACCTGGAGTACTGTGCCCAGTTCTGGAGACCACATCTCCAGAAGGACTTGGACAGGGTGGAGGATTTCCAGAGGAGGGCACCTAAAATGATGTAGGGGCTGCATTTATTTTATTTATTGAAATGTTTCACCAGGAGGGTGTATTGAACAACAAGCTGCTTGTCTCACGGTGCGATCTGGAGGGAGGAGTTACATTGGGTTGCAAAGGATGATCAGTTACAATAGTATGTGGGTAGTACAAACAATACAACATTGTAAGATTGTGCAACAGTTGGAACACAAGGTATTGTGCAATAAACAGTAGTGGAACATTGGGTAAATTACATTTCCAAAATCATACAAAAAAACATATAAACGTACAAAACAGTAATAATGCAATAGAATCATTTATAGTGCATAAGTGTACCAGGAGCAGGCTTGAGGTAGTACGCAAGTGCTGTTGGTGTAAAAAGGATGGGGTTAGGTTGTGCACACTGGTGACCCAGAAGGGCAGGAGGAGGAGAAGAGAGGGGGAGAGGCAAGAACTGAATTTGAGGAGAAGGGGTAGCCATTTTCTGATTTCCCTCTTCAGGATGTTGAGAACCCTGCCGGGGGGGGGGGTTATGGTAGGAAGGGAGAAACTGGGGATAGGTATTAAGGTGGGTTAAAGCAGGAACAGCTGAGGCTAAGGTAATTGTGTAGGGCAGAGGTAAGGGAGTAGTTGGAGGAGAAGTGTTGTATTTCGGGGGGAGGGAATTCCAGATTTTAGGGAAATGATGGGTGAAATCAGTCTGACTAATGAGAGTGGAGCGGCGAGGGACCATCAAGGTATGGGTGTCATTTAATCTGAGAGAGAGAGTTGGGAGAGGTGGAGTGGAGAGAGAGGATGAGAGGTAAGGGGAGCTCCCCAGAACCAGAATTTGGAGGTTAGTTTGGCACAGTGAGAGATGTGTCTGTGAGATACTGGAAGGAAGGTTTGAGAGTGATAGAGTTCACAGTGGTGGGAGTGGGAAGGGAAGTTGATAGCAAAATGACAGAAGGAGTTAAAGAGAGTGTCCAACTTGGTCAGGGAAGATTTGGGAGCAGCACCACAGACTACGTCACAGTAGTCAAAGATGGGGAGTATCATATTCTGGACAATTTCTCACCTCGCAGCCAGCAGGATACAACTATGTTTGCTGTACAGAGCACCAAGCTTGAGGTGCAGTTTCTTCAGGATAGCATCGATTTGCACAGAGAAGTTGAGGAGCTG
Organism: Neoceratodus forsteri; assembly: GCA_016271365.2. Classification (NCBI taxonomy): domain Eukaryota; kingdom Metazoa; phylum Chordata; order Ceratodontiformes; family Ceratodontidae; genus Neoceratodus; species Neoceratodus forsteri. The sequence goes on from CM057453.1 coordinate 706,490,326, forward strand.
GTCCAGCCAATCCCCCAGATGTCTAAATGAAGAGGTGTCCTCCAAGATGGTCCCATCAAGAGTGTGGAAGGTGACTAGGGCCGGGAGCCTAGAGAGTCTCTGCCTGGTGCCAAAGGTCATCGAGACTGTCTTCTTAGCATTTAGAAAAAGCTGGTGAGAAGCAAACCAGAGCTGAAATTGGTTCAAGTCATGCTGTAAGCTGGTCTACACAGCAGCAGGGTTTTTACTGAAAATGTACAAAACAGTATCATCAGTGTACATGTGGATAGAAGAGGATGAGTAGACTGTGGGAAGATCATTAAGGAAAATGGAGAAGAGTAGGGGACCAAGCACTGACCCCTGAGGGACAGCAGTGTTGATGGGGAGTGAAGAGGAGATGGAATCAAGGATTATCACCAATTGGGTCCTGCCAATGAGGTAGGATTTAAACCAGTTGGTGGCTGATGGAGCAAGACCCGCTGAGGAGAGTGAATCAAGAAGCAGGGAATGAGAAACAGTGTTGAATGCTTTGGCTAGGTCAACAAAGATGACCGAGTTGATCAGGCCACCTTCCATCCCTGAAAGGATGGAGTCAGTAAGCCTGAGGAGGGAAGTGGTTATTAAGTGGCTCTTCCGAAAACCAGATTGGAAGGGGGTGAAGAAGGAGGAATCAGAGAGGAAGGGTGATAGTTGAGAGAGAACTAAATGTTCTTGAAGTTTGGCAAGGGTAGGAAGGAGGGAAATGGGGCGATAGTTGCCAGGAGTGGATGTGTCTCCACCTTTGGGGAGAGAAAGGACTACAGTGTGTTTCCAGGATAAGGATACTTGGGCAGAAATAAAGGACAGGTTAAGGATGAGGGAGCTAGGATAAGCAATTGCAGGAGCAGAAAGGTAGAGAAGTTTAGGATCAAGCTCATCTGGTGAGGAGCCTTTAGAAGTGTTGAGGGATTGGAGAGCATTGAGAGCTTTGTCAGAGGAGACAGTAGAAAAGGAAAATGGAGCAGGGGTAGGCACTGACTGAGGTGAAGGACTGAAGTTAGTAGGTGGCAATGGGAGAGGGAATTTAGAAGAGACGTGGCACATGAGGTGTAGTAGGCATTAAATTAAGTGGCCACGGAGCCAGGGTCGGAAACTAGGGTGTTATTTATTTTGAAAACTGGAGGTGAAGGGGGGAGAGAATAGGGCATGAACTACCCTCCGGAATTTAGACAGAGAGTTAATGTTAGTCAGGAATGAGGATTTGAAATAATCAGACTTAGCCAGTCTAGTAGCTTTAGTACATGAATTGCACAACTTCTGTACTTAGCACAGTCATTTGGAGTTTTAATAGATTTGTGTTTCCTCCAGGCCCAGTCATGCTCCCTGAAGCAGGCCAGTAGTTCGGGGTGATCCAGGGGAGGTGAAGCCCACAGACACTGGTCCTTCTGAAAGGAGCAATGGCATTCCAAGTGGCAATGAATTTATCCTTAAAATAGTCAAACACTTGGTCGACAAAAATGGCAGTGGACAGGGTGGCCCAGTCGGTGGAACCGAGTGCGGAGCTGATTGGGGTAAGGTCTATGGATTTAAAGGACCGGAGCTGTATGATTTCAGGGGGAGGTTTGGGGCGATGAACCTTACATACAATGAAAATAGGGTTGAGGTCACTAAGGGCATCGGGAGGAGACCAGATTTTATGATGCGGTGCGGGTGGGTTGTGAGTGCCCAGTCAAGCAGGGTTTGGTTTTGTGTTTTGGGATTAGGGCGTGTGGGCTCAAGTATAAACTGAATGAAGTTTAGAGCAGTGACATAATTGCGTAGCTTGTTTAACTTGGGAGACAATCAATTTAGATTCACGTCCCCCATTATGAAAAGTTCACCAGATTGTGAGAGGACTGCATCAGAAGCCCTATGTGGAAAGACTAAGGAATTTCAATATGTACACCCTGTAAAGCAGGGGATATGATTGAGACTTGTAAATACCTCATGGGGGTGAACAAGATACAGGAGGGGTGCATTTTACAGAGGAGAAGGTGCATGAGAACAAGGAGACATGCAATGAAGCTTGAAAAGGAAAATTGATGAGGGATGTGAGGAAGTACTTCTTCATTGAAAGGGTGGTGGATGCCTAAAATGTTTTTTCAGCATATGTAGTGGAGGAAAAAAACTGTGGTGGGCTTTAAGCATGCATGGGATAAGCACGCAGTTGGGAAATGGGGGAAGATAGCCATAGATCAAGTAGGGTCTGTGGTGAAATTTAGGCAGGGCAAAAAAGGGGCAGACTGGGTTGGCCAAGTGGTCCTTATCTACAACAAATTCTATGCTTCTTTGTAGTACCTGCCTGACATGCTCCACATGTTCAGCCAAGGTCTGGCTATAAATAGCAAACTCATCCATGTAAGCAACTGTGAGTACAAGCATACAAACATGCGAAGAAGCCTGCAGCAGAAGGCAATTTGGTCTGTCTCATCTGCTCATATTGCAGGGTCCATGGCTTGAGGTACTTTGCCTGCCCCTTTCAATGTTTTGTTGACCAACTTTTGGAAAGCTGCTGAAGCATTTTTAATTTAAAAGTACATGACTGAGAATTTGTACAGTCCAATGCTCTGGCAATGGACAAAGGCATCTGGCTCGCCATCTGACATTCAAAACTGCAGACGTGCCCATAATGACTGCACAAAATCAATCCATCTTCACAAAAGTAACTTCTACAAGGAAGCCCCCACCAATACATGGGGTAATGGGAAAGTCTTCTGGAACAATATCAAGGAAGTTACTGCGAAACAACCAACCCCCCCCCCACTTCACTCATAATTGATGGGACAACCACTTTCGACTCTACTACTATCACCAATACCTTCAACTCTGCATTTACTGACCTCAGCAGTGTTCTCTCTCCCGACTTTTTTGATGAAGACGACGCTACAGCACACCATCCCAGCCCCCCGCCTTAGTCTACCTACCCACCTTTCTACTTTAAAGCCCTTCGGATGCATGAAAACCACAAATATATTAAGAAAGCAATTGCCAGTTCCAGAAGTAGTGCTGACTCACTGGACCTCAAAATACTGTCCCTCACCCTCGATGATGTGATTGGATCTTTCACTAAGATATTGAACCTCTCCCTCAGTCTTGGACAGTTCCCTGACATCTGGAAATCTGCAACTGTGACCCCTGTCCACAAAAGTGGCGATAAGTTCCTCCATGGGAATTATTGTCCAATCTCCATTTTAACCCCGGTCTCCAAGGCTATTGAATGTATCATAGCTGACCAGCTTACTGACTATATGGATAAGCATAAAATGCTATGCTTACAACAACATGGTTTCAGAAAAGGGCATAGCACTACCGCTGCCCTAATTGAATTCACCTGTGCAACCCACAGTTCATTGGACAAATGTCTCCTTGCTGGGTTTGTCTTTATTGATCTAACAAAGGCCTCCGACACTGTTCATCATGGTCTTCTACTAGAGCAGCTTCAGCTAGCTGGCCTCTCCTCTGTCTCTACAGCTTGGTTCAAAAGCTACCTGGAAAACAGCTCCCAAAGAGTCAAAACTGCTGATGCCTTATCTGATGCAAGACCCGTCCGATCAGGAGTCCCTCAGGGATCCATTCTGGGGTCCCTTTTATTCAGCCTTTTTCTGAACAGCCTTCCACAATCCTGCCCAGAAGAAATCATCCTCTATGCTGATGATGCCATCATCCGTGCCACCCATGAGGATCTTCTACCCCTCCAAAACAACCTTCAGAAAGGCTTCACCTCACTTGAAAGCTGGTTTAGTAAGCATAAACTGGTACTCAGTTATAAAAAATACAAGTCTATGCTTTTCTGGAGCACATACAACAAATGCAAGCTACAAACTTTAACTATCACAAACTACCATGGAGCTGCCCTAGAGCAGGTTCATTCCTTCACATATCTTGGGATCTCTCTGGACAGTCGCCTCTCTTATGGAACCCACATCAGCATTGCTGCTAAAGCTGCAAATACCTGCCTTGGTCTCCTCTACAGGCATAGACAACATCATAAACCAGAAGCTTTAAGGGTTACTGTTCAGAACTCCATTGTCTCAGTTATAGATTACAGCCTGATCATCTATGGCTCCACCTCGTAAATGGCTCTTAGGCGCATATCCATGATGCTCAACAAAGCCTGCCGGCTCATCACTGGCTCCCATTGACTTATACATACATGTGACTTATGTGCACAATCTGGCTGGCTTCAACTCTCAAACCACATAAAATACCAGACCTGCATTATGGCAAATAAAATCACTATGGGTCTTGCGCGCTGGGAGTCCAAGCTCTCCTTTGCCCTAGCAGCAAGCTTAGACCCACAAGGGGCTATGCAACCCTACTCCTTCAGGTTCCTCGCTGCCGTACTTCTCAAGGTCAAAGATCCTTTGCCTACAGGGCCCCCAGCTTGATGAACATGATCAGCAGTGACCTCTCATCTGTGCCAATGCTTGAAGCATTCAAATTCAAACTTCGCTTACACCTCACTGCCTCCAGCACCTGTGACTGCCCTACTTAATAGCCTACCTCACCCCCACTCTCAGCTGCCTCTCAAGTCCCCACCTTGCATTTCCTCTATCCACTACAACCCCACCCCTTCTTTTTTTTTTTTTGCTTTTTTCTTTCTTCTTTTTGACTCCAGCACTTCTATCTGTAATATGACAAAGCCTCTGACTGCACCTTCATTTAGTTTCCCCCTCCCTTGTTCTGTTCTCTATCTACTGCTGTTCAGTGCTCTAGCACTAGTTTAGCCCCAATAATCTTAATCACATACTTGTATTTGGTGTTATGCTGTTTACCATGCCTATGTAACTGAATGCCTTGTCTATTCTGTAATGTTCCTCCTTTGATGTGGAACCTTTGTAAAAGAGCCTTGGCTCAAAGGTACTTGTAATCCTAGATTTAAATAAATAAATAAAAATAAATAAATAAAAAAGTGTGTTATAAATGTTAACCATTCTTGGCCATCCTCTGTCAGTGGCACCTGACAGTACTCTTTAATCAACTTGATGGTGGCGAGGCATGTGTCACCACCTTAGGCTTTCCAAGATTTCCTCTGTTCTAGGCATAGGGTATGGATCTGTCACTGTGATGGAATGCACTTTGTAGTTATCCACACAGAACTGAGTTGACCCATCCTTTTTAGGGATCAGAACTACTGGGAAAGCCCAAGGCTTTTAGATTTCTTGATCACCCCTTCCACCTCCCATTTCTGCTTTTGCTTTGGGCATCTAGTCTCTGACACAAACAGGGATCCTGTAGGCACTTTTCCTAGCAGGGTCATCTTATACTGTCTTAACCTCGTGCTGTTCCAATTTTTTGTACCCCATTTTGAAAATTACCAGAGCCCCTGCAATGTCCGGCCCCTGATCTGGTTTCAACTGTGTTGAAAGCTTGACTCTATCCACTGAAGTTTCATCCCTGCTCCCTTCACGCAGATCAATTATAGGATCCATGATATACTGTGCTGGAGAAAATATTGCTGCTAAAACCAGCTGGTCTCAAGTTTCAAGTCCAAGTTTGTTTCTTGGAAATTGAGCATAGGCATAGCATCCCAGATAGCTTAAAACAATGTATATAGAAATAACAATAAATGGTAAACATAACACATTGGTTACAGTGTTACAATCTCCTACTGACAATAACAATTTCAACTACATAATGGTTAAAAGAATATTTAACAGTACTGGCATTGAGCGCCGTTTGTCACAAAGTCTTCCTGTTGCCAGGTAACAGTCTTTAATAGGCAATTTATTCCAACACATGGGACTATGAATGGCAATTTATTGTCTCCCCATAATAGAGAGCATGCAGGGTACTTCAAGGGTAAGGCTATCTGAAGAACACATGGCCACGTGAGAGTTCCTCACAGAAACACCAGGGACTAGATTTTCAAAGGTTGGTGCCAGGCTTGCAGAAAGCCTTGTGTCAGACCCTGTCGTTGATGCAGTTTAGACAGTCCCAGTTGCCACAATTGCTGCCTGATTTTCAAAGCATGGGCACAGTTGGGACAGTTTTTCTGCTTTTTGGCAGCTGTGCCAAATGTCAGGTGCAAGCTCCATGTCAGGGGTCTCAAATAGTGACGCATGCTAGACCATAAAGAGATGGTATAGTGGGCATCAGAGGATGCAAGGGCTGTAAAATCCTAGTAGTGTGCCACAAGCCAGTGTGTCATGTCTTCAGTACACTTGGGGTTTGTGACAATTTGGGCCAGCTGAAAATCTGGCCTCAGATCTCTTAAATAAACATGTGCTTTCCCTTTAATATATTTGTTTATTAATAACAATAGATGCAGCTTCCTTCTTTGCTTGGGTATTGTATGGATTGAGCATTCTAACATTATAAGATTGGTACTTGTAGTTTCATCTTGGCAGTTCAAGTCTATCATTTGCATCATTCAGTTTCTCAGTCACAACAAAAGGACCTCCTAGGCAGCCTCCAATTATTTGTGTCTCACAGGAATAAGTGACATTACTCTGCCCAACCTGATATGTTCAATCTCTGAAACCCTGATCATACTATGTTTTCTGGTTGCTCGGGGCTCACAGGAGATTCTTCAGTACAAAGTCCACATACTCCCTCTTGAGGAAGTTTAGTACATAACTTACAGTGCTGTCCCCACTTGTGAGGGACTTCCCACCACATTCCGTCTGACCAAATCCAGAAGATCCCCTCACCTTGCATGCATAGAGTAATTCAAACAATATAAATCCTGTGGATTACTGTTACACCTCCCATAAATGAATAGTAAGTAGGTATGGAATATTTACCTCAATCTCTGGGGTGTTCATCTGCAAAAGTCCCATGTATGCATTTTTAGAATGGAATTAAACATTTGCACAAGATACTGTCCTGTGGAATGCATAGTATGCCACTTTAGCTGTCTCACTTTCCACTTCCAAAAGAAGACATTTCTTTCTACTTACTGTAATTTCCTTTTCTGTTAGCTTAGACATTGTCAATCAGATCCAGTACTGATGAGTTATGTGCACCCCTACTAGAAGAAATGGCACAGCCAAAGGCTGTAATCATGACAGAATCCTGGACACCTGATCTTTCTGGACAGCAGCAACTCCCCAGTCACTATTGTCTACACAGTGCTTCTAAATATGGAAAAAATGTATCTGCTTAGATCAGGGGTTCTCAAATGGTGAGGCCAGCCTCCCTTGGGAGGCCCCAACCTGTTCCAGGGGAGGCTCAAGCAAGTCTTGGAAAAGTATTATATTTCAATTTAGAACTTTATAGATTTTGTGTGAAGGGATAAGGTAAACTGAAAGAGGATAACAGTAGGTGAATTTATGTATTTATTCACAAGTCTGTGACCAGGGAAGGTACTGTACACTGAGCCATGGCTTATTTCAGGTGTACCTAGGAAGGGTAGTAGAGAGAATACAATTCAAAATGTAATTGCAAAACACTCAAGCAATACAAAATGAATAAAAGTGCAAACAGATTAAAACAATAAACTAACAATGCGAGAAACTAGTGATCAATTAGTCTGGCAGCAGAACTGTCCAAATACAAGAGTTAACCATACAGGTACTAAGAATAAGAGCAGGAGGGAGCACAATGATCCCTGAGAAATTGCTCAAGAGCAGGGTGGGGAGGGGAGAGGCAGAGGTTGGCAGGAAGGTTATTCAGATAGAGAGGAAACAGAAAGCAGTCTGACCCATGAAGGTATGGTAGTAAGGGTAACAATGGTTCGAGAGTCAAAATATTAGAGCAAGTAAGTTGTCCTGTTTTGGGGGGTGGAATGGGGGTTACAATAAGCCTAATTATATGAGAACCAGCTATGTAAATAGGTTTCAATTTATTCCTGATGTCTGTGAAAAGTAGGCTATTTTGCTATGGGGAGGCCCAAAAATATTTCAGTATTTTGGGGGAGGCTCAAGCTCTTTTTCATGGCTTAGGGGAGGCTCACTATGACAAAGTTTGAGAACTGTTGGCTTAGATCATACCAGTCACTTGATGCAAAAAGCACACATATCAGCATCCTACATAGATAGTAGATAGGACTTTTTTCAGACTAAAATATAATAAATAGTCATCTACCTCATCAGATGGTGGAGGTAGGAAATCAAGGCTCACCTTCCAATTCTCCAGTGGTGTGGGAGATCTTTGCAGTATTGAATCAACTAGAACAGACCTGTCACAAGAATTAATTCAAACGTTTAACACTGGGAAAAAGACTGCAAACAGTGTAAGTGATCACCTGTAATAAAAGAGGCACCCCTAGTTATTATCAAATTTGAACCTGTTAAATTTGCATGCTAGTAATTAACATTCTAATGCGGAACTGCTTACTTTTTATTTTTTTTGTTAATATCCATATAATTACAAGTATAGCAGGTAAACTATAGAGGGATGTCCAGACGGATGAACAATCAATGTTTTATAACAAAACAAAACAATGAATATCACTGTGCTGGAATACCGGACAATATTCTCTCGCAGGATCAAGGCTCCCAGGCAGGACACATTGACAATGTAGGAGCTAGCAGAAAAGGAAATTATGGTAAGTATGAAGAAATGTCTTCTTTCTGTAGCACTCCACATTGTTAATGGGATTCAATACTGATGGGTTCTAAGAAGCAGTACCCATGGAAAACCAGATGGGGGAGAATATTGCCCCATACATCAACCATGTACAGGAAGGAAATTACCTGCTAACTGCTGCCTGTAAAGCTCTGTGACCAAAGGCTGCATCAGCAGAACTTTGAACATCCAGGGTGGTCTTTGTTCTTTTTTTCCTTTTTCTTTATTACTGTTGAGTTGTTGTCCTCGTGTTGTGATTGGATGTAAACCTCTCTGTTTTGTTGTATTAAACCTCAATAAAGTTTATTGATTTGCAAAAAAAAAAAAAGAACTTTGAACATCCAATCTGTAGTGCTTCCGGAATGTGTGGACAGAGGAGCACATAGCTGCCTTGCACAGTCTAACTCAGATGCCTCACCTTTCTCCACCCAGGAGGTGGCCATAGCCCTGGTGGAGTGATCCATGATGAGATCTGGAGGCCTCTTCTTTTCTGTGACATAAGCCGTGGCAATGCATGCCCTCACCCACATTGCCAGGGTGGCTTTGTATGCTTTTTGTCCCTTGTTAGCTACTCAGAAAAGAATGAACTACCTATCTGATTTCCTGAATTCAGCAGTCCATCTAAGGTATGTCCTAACAGCCTTCTCCTTTGGGTAAGTAGGTTGCAGACAGAAAGATAGGAAACAGATTTCCTGGTTCACATGGAAGGCTGAGGAGACCTTCAGAATGAAAGACATAACTGTTCTGAGCACCACCTTGTCCTTATGCATGACAAGGTAAGGTTCTCTGTGGGACAACACCTGAAGCTCACCAATCCTCCTGTCTGAGCACATAGCAACTGAAAAACACACCTTGTAAGAGAGCACGTCCAACAGTACCAACAAAAGTGGTTTGAAAGGCTCCTTAAAAAGAGCATTCAGAACCAGATTTAGATACCATAGAGGAACAGGGGATAAGAACAGATGTCAAGTCCTGCTAAAAGCCTGCAGAAAACTAATAACCTCCCAGTTGGTCCCTAATGACAAACCCAAGGAGCCCCAAGGGTCAACACCTGACCTCTCAAGGCATTCAAAGCCAATCCTTTCTCCACTCCTTCCTTCAGAAAATCCAAAGTCTGTGGAACTGTGGCTTTAAAGGGTGGGATATCTTTTCCTCTATCCCTGGCCTAAAAGGTGGGCCATGCACAAGCATAAGCTGCCGATTTGGAACTCTTTCTGGCAGCATGAGGGTGTCCACTACTTTCTTAGAGAAACCCTGTTTCAGGAACCTCCTCCTTTCAGGAGCCAGGCTACAAGCTACATCACTCCCAGATTTGGATGTAGAATGGAGCCTTGCACTAGAAGGCGAAACAGTGCATGTTGAGCCAGGTTCACTAACTCCAAGAACCACAGCCTTCTGGGCCACTCTGAGGTATCAGAAGAAAGCTTCCTCTTGAGTGCCTTATTTTGTGAATGATCTTGGTGATGAGCAGCAGAGGAAGGAAGGTATACACTTTGCAGAAATTCCATGCCTGTGGCATGGCATCCACTTCCTCCACCTGTGGACACCAGTAGCAGCTGAGAAACCACTGTATTTGAGCATTCTGGCTGGAGGTGAACAGGTCGAGCTGTGGACAACTGAATCTTTGATGCAGAAGGTTGAACACCTCCAAGTTCAACATCCAGTCCCCTGGATGGAAATTCTAGTGGCTTAGCCAATCTGCCTGAATGTTCGACTCCCTTGCCAAGTGAACTGCTGACAGAGAGAAAAGGTTTTCCTCAGCCCACAGCAGATCTGTGGCTTTTTCTAGCATTTATCGGCTCCTTGTGCCTCCTTGATTGTTTATGTATGCCACTGTGACAGTGTTATCTGACTTTATTTTCATAGCTTTTGACTGCACCCGATTTTGAAAGTGAAGGAGTATGAAGTGCCCATTCCTCATCTCCAGAATGTTTATGTATAGGTGCTGTTCCTGTGCTGACCAAGTCCCCTGAATGGGAATGATGTTCAGCACTGCCCCCCAACCTGACAGGCTGGCATTAGTTGTCAGAATCAACTCCTGGTGAACTTCCAATGGACACCTCTTACTCAGATTGTCCAGACTCACCCACCAACTCAGAGACTGCCTTAAAAAGGGTGAAATTGGAATTTGGCCCAATAGTTCTCTGAGGTCAGAACCCAGACTGACAGGAACTCAAGCTGTAGGGTCTGCATGTGAAGGCAAGTCCATAGAATCAGTTCTATCATCGCCATCAGAAAGCCCAGAATCCACAGCAGGCTGTGAGCCAAAGCTGAAGACTGGTTCTTCAGCCACTGAACCTCTCTCAACAGAGTCTCCTTCCTGGCTGGTGAGAGGAAGACCTTCCCCTCATCCATCTTGAACACTGCCCCTAGGTGTTCCAGGGTCTGTGATGGCTCAAGAGAGCTCTTCTCCTGATTCAGCACCCTGCCATGGACTCCAAAACCTCTAGAGTCCTGGTCACTGACTTCCTTGCCAATGGCACAGATGGCTCTCAAATGAGCAGATTGTCCAAGTAGGGATAGACATGATATCCCTTCTGTTGGAGTTCAGCCACCAGAACTATGAGCACCTTCGAGAAAACCCTGGGGGCTGTTGCCAGCTCGAAAAGGAGCACTCTGTCCCAGGACCGTGAACCTGAGCAACCCCTGATGAGGCTGTTGGATGGGGATGTGGAGATACGCATCCCTTAGATCTATGGATGCTAGATAATTCCGAGACTGGACAGCTCAGATGATTGAACTTAGGGACTCCATCTTGAAAGTCATGTGGCGAACAAACTTGTTTAAGAGTTTCATATCCAGAATAAGTCTGAAACTCCTAACTTCTTGGGAACTACAAAATAAATAGAGTAAAATCCCTGGCCTTGCTCACTGGGAGGCACCGGAACAATCACCCCCGATTTGTGTGACGTAGTTCAGTGTCTATAATACTGCTTGTCTCTTCACAGGGTCCTTTGGTACTGGGGACAGCAGAAAACACCCCTTTGAGGGAATTGTTGAAAATTCTATTGCATAACCTAAAGCAAGAATTTTCAGAACCTAAGCATCCCATGTTATCTAGGCCCATCTTGTGTAATACTTGTGCAGTCTTCCACCAAGGGAAGGGAAAGAGAAATGGGCGAGAGTACCCTCATTCTGAAGCACCCGCTTTTCACCCTGGGCCTCTATTGCATCTTCGAGCAAGGGCTCCTCTGCTACTATTGCTCTTAAAACCAGAATAGGTTCCTTTACTCCTCTGGTTCCTGAAGTTCCAAAAGGGATGAAAACCCCCTTGATACTGCCTCTGTCAGCTGCCTCTTTGATCTTTTGAAGTTGAACTGGCATTTTGCTGTTGCTTTGACACTGGAAGGTGGCCCTTTTTATCCTGGATATCCTTCAAAAATATCATGCAGGCCAGAATCCAATAACAAGCCTCCCTCAAAGGCTAAGTTAAATAGCTTGGTCTTCAAAGACTGATCAGTGACCCAATGTGGAAGCCACACGGCCCACATAATGGACACAATGTGATAAGCGGAGCAAGCTGACATGCGTAAGTTCTCCTCTGTGGCATCCCCTAAGAAGGTGGAGGCCATAGAAACCACCCACAAAATACTTTCTCCCTCTGAATCCAGAGGAAGAAAGCTGCTCAGGGTCATAAACCACAAGTGTAAAGCTCTGGCAACAATAAAGGAGGCACAGGAGGTGTGGAGGTTTGTGCCGTTGGCAACAAAGGCACTTCTGCACAAAGCAGCCACTCGCTTGTCATGCAAATCCACTAATGCCAAGGACCCTTCAATAAGAATAGTGATAAGTCGGACGGAATTTTGAAATGTCTTATCCAACATGGGGGAGTTGCACTTGCTGGTATTTTCTTCCTAAAAAGGGAAATGCAGAACTTTAGGTTTCGGCAGATACTTTCTTTCGTCCACACCTGCCCATTCTTGTTCAATAATCTGATCACAGTGAACATAGTTTGAAAAACACTTTGGAGTAGAGGAGGACACAGACATGATAGGGTTAACATCTAATGCTTCCAAGGATTGCACCTCCTTCTCTTGTAATGTCCTATGCACCTCTGTTATCAGATAGGAAAAGGACTTACTATCAAAGAGGAGAGGGATAGGAATCCTCCTCTTCGGATCCATTCATTCCCCTTCCTCCTTCTCCTCCTCAGAGGGTTTGTCCTCATCATCATTATCAAGTTTCTTGTTTGGATCAGGATTTTGACCAAGATCCTTGATATCTTCATCCTGACCATCTGTATAGTCATGGTCTGGGTCTGCTTGCTGATCAATATTAGCAGTCCTGTCCTACTCTGGTGCACCAGAATGTGCCTGTGTGGGCCTCCATGACCTGAAGGGCCTAGCTTTGGGTCAGGTGTGTCTGATGGGATGTTCTGCAGAACTCGGGACCCCAAAGCTCTCCTATGAGCAATGACAAAGATTTACACAGTTCTGCTTTGCCACTGCCAGCTTGTACACCAGGTGCCCCCCCAACTCAGAGATCCAGTTGAGGGGAACCGTAAGAGACATACTAGCTTAATTAACACAGTAGGGGAAATAGGAACCCAGAGGAGAGGGTTGCATTACCCTTTTTGCAGATCTTACATTGTTTGAGCATAAGAGGTCTCTGATAGGCCATAGTGCCAAAAAATAAACTAACTTGCAGATGCCCCCAATAGAGAAAACTAGGTTGCACATGAACTGGCTAGATAGAATTACTTCCACAATCCCCACCTCCAAATGTGGGGGAAAAGGCCAGAGCACAAAAAGATTGCTGTAGCAACTGAACCTGCTAAAAAATATTTCATTTAATTTCATTTTATTGTTTATACCGGAAAGGCATGTGAGCAACATTGCCCGTTTTCACACATGTCCAGTGACAACATTTGGTACAATAATGCATATTAGTAAACATTACATAGTTTATTTATTTAAAATGTGATGACTGGGAAAGGCACACTGAGCAGAAACTTGTTTCCAGGTGCAGCCCGGGGACAGGGGGTACAAACACAACAAAGGGAGAGCAACATACAAATGCAGTGTAATGCAGAGTAGACATAAAATTAATATATATACAGTATAATACAAGAATGTGTTGTATATAACAGTGTAATACAATAAGCAGGTAAATTCTCATTTTAGGAATGCAATGCAGAGTATTATGTAAGAGATTCTATGGGAAAAGAGAGCCAACAAGTGCTGATTATGAAAAACAAAGTGCTAGCTACTGCTACACGAAGTGAAGAAAGGGAGGTGGAAAGCCATATAGTGATAATTAGGGCCATGGGCAATTACAGAATGTAACCGGGGGGGGGGGGAGGAGGTGTTTGAGAGCAGAAAAGTAGGGGGTGAGATGGGTTTGAGGGGAGATATTGTTCCAGAGATTGTTCCAGAGAGATTGTTCTAGAAAGAGGGAGATATAGTTTGGAATGAGAGTGCATATAAAATTGGTACAATAGCACATATTGGTGAACATTACATCATCAGGAATAACAGTTTTACAAAGGGGACAGTACATAATAGGGAAGGTAACGTTAAAGATAATGGGCCCAATTCTCAAATGGGGCTTGGAGTGGCACAAGCTGCAGCAAACAGCAGCTTGCACTGAAGCCCTGGGTGCCAGGGACCCTGCACCCGATTCTCGAACTGGCAGGGTCCTGGCGGCAAAGTCCCAAGGCTTGTGGCAACCAGGGCTGTGCACCAAACAAAAGGGCACAGCAGGAAGGCTTGCCAAAAGTTGCGGGTTGGCTGTGCGTCAGCCCAGCAAGGGCCTCAGTAGCTAGTGTCCCCCCAACCCCACACCACCCAGTGCCCAGATGCCCGGTAATGCCAAGTGTGATAAAGCAGCTACCCTGGTGGTCCAGCGATCCCTCCACCTGCCCTGATATGCCCATAATTGCTCTGTTTACTATTTAATTTTACCTAGTGGTCTAGTGATCCCACCCCCACCCCACCATGTAGAGCCCACACCACCCACTCCCCACAAACCCAAACCCAAAAGTCGTTGACCACACAACCCTTTTTCTCACCTTGGCGGCGGTGCCAACTCAGCTGTCACTGGAGCAGTGATGCAAGTGTACACACTTTATGCATACACTTTACATTACTGCTCAGTCACAGTTGAGTCTGCACCGCATGGAGGTGAGAAGAGGTTGTGCTGTGCCAGCTTTTTCTGTCAGATAGGGAGAGATTTGGTGGTACTACTGCTGGGGGGCACCAAGCCACCAGGGAAGGAGTCATTATTGTATATAATTAAACTGGGAAGCATGGAGATTCAGGGAGGGGAGATGCACAAGAACCAGGGACGGGGCATGATTAATATATATTAAACTGTGGTCACATCGGTTGTTCAGGGAGGGGATGGACAAGAACCAGGGATGGGGGCTTGATTAATATATAATGCAACAGGGACACATCGGGAATCGGGGTGCACAACAACCAGGGACTGGGAAATATATGTTACTGAACACTAGGGATCACATTGGAGAGAGGGGACCACCCCCCACAACACAATGCTGCAAACAGGCAATTCTCCCATAGGAGAATTTTCTAAGTACCCTTAGACCAGCCCTGGTGGTCTAAGAGTACATAGAATTTCTCCCTCTGGGAGTTTTCTGTGAATCGCATTTATGGGGCTGTGGCAGCTTGCATTTGCCACATGCCTCCTAGCACCTTGTCGCAGCCCATTTCTGGGCACAGGGTGGCAAAAGCCCCATTTGGGGCAGGCAGCCTGCAGTTGATGCAGGCTGCCTTTGAAATATCACTCAGTGCATTTTAAGCATAAGAGCACTTTGTGCCTTTCTTTGTTCATAAGACTCCTGCCCCCTGCTGGGAGCTTTGAGAATTGGGCCCAACATAACTATATAATGAATTTAAATAAAAAAGCAAAAATATGTCAGGTGACAAGCGCAGGAAATTGAAAAGAAGAGATCGGAGCTAAGAGCATGGGTCAGGGGCAGCTGCATTGGAGTTTGTCTAAAAAGTAGGACTTTAATTGGTTTTTGAATGATCTAAGTGTGTTGCACAGGATCAAGGCTGGAGGACGGTTGTTAAAAAGTTTGGCATCTTTGTAAGAGAGGGAGCGTTGCCCCTGGGTGGTATGACAGCAAGGAACTGCGAAGGTGTGGGAACTGGAGTGCCTGGTGGTCCTGGTGTGTACAGTCTTATTGAAGAGGGAGGAGTTGCTGCTAGGCATGGAGTCAAATTTGATCTTAAAGAAAAAAGGGAGAATTTTGCTGGTAAATCTATCTTCCAGGGGGAGCCAGTTTGCAGCCTTGTACAGATCACAGTGGTGCATCCTAAGCGGGAGGCCTGTAATGAATCAGATGATGCTGTGATATGTGGTCTTTAATCTAACTAGATTTTTCTGTGAGATGGAGGTTGAGCATATGAGGAAGCCATAATCTAAAATAGGGAGCAGGAAACTGTTGGCAAGCAAGGCCCTAATTTCAGGTATGAGGAAATGTTTTAATCTATGTAGGATGCCAAGTCTTTGGTGAATTTTTTTAATTAATTGATGAGTGTGTAGCTCGTAGTTTGGGTGACAGTCCAAGTGAATCCCCAGGAATTTGGAGGAGGTAACTCTCTCAGTTTGGTTGCTGTGGTTGTCTATAAGAGTAAAATTGAAATTTAGGGACTTTCTAGTGCCTGCGAATACCATGACCTGAGTTTTCTTGGTGCTGAGGACCAGGCCCCAAGAGGAGAACCAGGAGTGTAGTTTACTGAAGTCATGTTGCAGTGTGTTCGGAAGGGAGAGGGGGTTCTTATCCTTGCAAAAGAGGGTTACATCATCTGCGTAGAGATTGTCTGCAGTCAGCCAGTCAGGCTGAAAACACTTTTTTTTTTTTTTTGTCCTTTCTTGTCTCTCCTTCGTGCCTTGCGACCCACCACTCCTTTGGGCTGCCTAGGTCCCAGCTGCTCCGCCTGTCCCATCCTGAGCCATCAGCCTCAAACTCGCAGCTGCCCCTGGGTAACCCAGACATAACCCCTTACGCAGGCGGATCCCCTCCTCCGAGGTGGAAGGCACGGGGCACCCAACACACATACTTGATCCCAGGGTGCTGCTGAGGTGAATGGTCTCCTTTAGGGCATTGGCAGCAGCGGTGGACCGGCAGCTGTCATCCGGGCGGTCGCAAAGCAGATTTTCAGCTTTTCTACTGTTCCCTCCTACATGCATCTGCAGAGCTCCTGGTCTTCACCAGAAGCTGCTGCAGCACAATGTCGACCCACAACCCACCCCAGGAGAGGAGAGCAGTCCTACGGACGCTCAATACTCTCCTTCCCCTGCCAGCCCCCGGCAGCCCGAGTCCGTTCCCGAACCTGGGTCGCTGGCGTGGTTTGAGGTAAGGTGCCAGTGCCTCAACCCTCTATACCACTGGGCCAGCCCTGAAAACACTTTTAATACAGAGCTGCCATGATTAGCACTTGAAATTGCAGGCACGTGCGCTCTCTCATAGAGAATGATATGCGTGATGTCACAACGTTGTGTGTGACATTGGCACGTCGGAGGGGTATGTGCACCCAAACACAGGTTTATGGAAGGACATTGAGGCTACAGGAAGCAGGGGCGGACTGGCTGGGTCACAGGCCAGGATGCTACATAAGGAGGACAGGCCACATTTGCCCAAGCTGCTGGGCGGCGGCACCTTCCTACATGGAACCCAATTATTGTTCTTACAGTAGTAGTAATTGAACTTTTTATACCAAATTTTTAAGCCCAATATTAACATATCAATATTAAACATTCACCTGTTAATTCAACAGCAACATAAAAGTAAACACACACAACGACTGATTAATCTTGTTTACTGTTTATTGTTTGGCTAAAGAGTATATTTTTTTGGAAATGACCATATTTTTGGTAGGCAGTCTTTTAACTGTTATGCTAAGACATCAGTACCATAATACCTAGCAGTAGTAGTAGTATTCTACTACTGTTTTAGCATAACAGTTAACAAAAGACCTACTAGTAGTAAGTACACACCCGTTGAAACAGTTTTGCAGCCACCGCCAGTCAGCAGGGCTAGTGACTGGGAAAATCCACCAGCCGAGCCTACAGATTTTTATACTGTGGTGTGACACAGTATAAAAGTATTTAGGGCTAGAAGATTTTTCCAGTAACTAGCCCAGTAGTCCTGCTGGCTGCAAAACTTAATTTTGATCCAAGAGAGAGTCTTTACTAGCAAAATGTTGCTCTAATCACCTCCTTAGTGCTGCAGCCAAAATTGGGGGGAGGGGTCACTGATGGGTGAAAGCAGTCTCACATATTCTCTGGTTATGATACCATCTAGAAATTCTGGGAAGTTGCTGTTAGGCTGACTTCTTAGGGGTAGAAATTGGCAGTCCCATTATCCAAATGTGCAGACTGGTTCATTTTGTATAAGCCAGTATAAAAGTGTGGATTTTCCTGGTCACTAGCCCTGTTGGCTAGTGGCTGCAAAGCTTAATTTCGAGCCCTCGGTTTTGCTGATATTACAGCCAGACTGCATACACAGTATACACAAACACACAATTCTGTTCAAAATCATTTATTTTATTGCTAAGAATAAACTGAGGACCCTGTGGTATTGATAATTTTACAGACTAGTTCGCACTGCAGACTAAAAAAAGACCCTCAGCTGTCCAGATCCGAAAATACATTCCTAATGCCATGCCATGGGGATCAAATCCAGTAATGCCAGATGTCCTCTCGGGATGCTGTTAACACCACAGAGCATCCACGACACACATCAGGCACCGCAACCATCCCATTCCTAAACACATCACATCTTAAATCTGATTAACATTTTAGACCCACACCATGATGCAACCGCTCATGGACAATCTAAAACATCTGCTGACTCCATGAGATAAGGGAATAAAACCAGTAGTGCCCAGGTTTCAGCACTCATAATGCAACACTGACGGTGCATGAACACGACACAAAAGGTGTGGACCATAAATTTTAAAAAATTTACTTCAGTAATTGATTGCTAAGAAAACATTTAGCAAACCTAACCATATATATTTACTTCAAACTCCACATGAGTGGGTCCTCTTAGTTTCAGACTGGAATTCCAATTTGAGTAAGCTAAATCACCATCGTCAAGGTGGGACCCTTCGATTTAGTCCCTAACTTTCCAGTGCCTCGATTGCTAATGTGTCTATTTGACTCTCTTTATGCACTGTGCTCCCATCAAGGATTTTACACAGGTGTTTCAAAGGGAGCATGCTAAGAAAGAGCACCACAGACTCCAAAAACGCAAACAAAACCCAAAAAATAGCATGCTCAAACCTTATATGTTACTTCACACACTGGAATTCACATTTCTTCTAAGGGGTGCTGCTAGGTTGTGGCATACAACATAGAGTCTAAAGATACTAGCACACATCAACACCCCCACCCCACCCGCCACACACAGCATTACATTTTTAAACTTTCCATTGCCAAAATTGGCTGTATTTACTTAAAGCTCCACAAGCAGTGGGTCCTCTTAGGTTCAGACTGGAATTCCAATTTGAGTAAGCTAAATCACTAGTACAGCATGGGACAGCCATCACTGTACACTGGGACAGTGGAACAGACAGGCTGTGCACTGGGCACATGGGATCACCAGCACTGGAATGCACAATCATCCGCAAGTGCACCAACCAACCTGAATGCCCTCCCCACCCTCTCCCTCTGTCACAATATTACATAACCCCCCTTTTCTATATGCAGTGCCCTCCACACCCATTCCCCTGCTGAAATACTAGCTCCCTCCATATTATTTGTCCATCTGCAGTGCCCTCCCCCACTTTTCCAGAATACTACCCCACATCACTGGCTCAGCTGATGCTCTTTATTTCTTTCTTCCTTAACCAGAATGCTCCTGGCTCAGTGCCCCAGCTGGAATACCTTCCACCATTTTACCCAGTTTGAATATCCTCTTCATCTGAATTGTCCCACAGTCCCAACCAGAAGGTTCTCTGGTCTTATTGCCCCTGCCACAATG
Source organism: Neoceratodus forsteri (assembly GCA_016271365.2). Taxonomy (NCBI): domain Eukaryota; kingdom Metazoa; phylum Chordata; order Ceratodontiformes; family Ceratodontidae; genus Neoceratodus; species Neoceratodus forsteri. Next base: position 706,509,788 of record CM057453.1, read on the forward strand.
CCCCACCCTTCTGCCAGACTGGAATGCCTACTCATCTATCTTTCTGTCCAGCCAGAATGTCATCCCATCCTCAGGTGATCACTTTCTGCACTGCAACACTTCTGTTCTGTAACTGTAACATCTGTCTCTGCTCCGCCATGTGTGTGCCACAACAGTGGGAAGGCCGGCCCAACAGTGCAAAAAAGTAAACAAAACCATGAACCAAGTCCAGTTCTGGAGACCGCAAGGGCATAGAACAAGAACACAGTGCAGATAGGGACCACAGTTGGAGTGATAGGACTGAAGGAAACTAGTGAGGCTAGGAAGGGGTGGAGTAGGAGGTGTGATTAGAGATAAGAGAAGCAGTAATTGCATAGGAAGTGAAGTAGTTGTTGACAGCAACTGCTACTTCAGGCAGAAGGATGGAGAAATGGGAAAGACATCAAGTTTGAGAACTGGAGAAAACGACTGGAAGGGTAGGATGGGGCCAAAACGGGAGCGGACAACCTGCCAAAATTCTGAGGGAGAATCAAGGTTGCTCTGCAGGTTGGAGGCTGGGGGGTGATTACTGCACACTCTGACTCTCTCTCGAGGTGGATGTGCTTGCCCCAGGCTTGGGTAAAAGCGAAGAGGAAAAGGATAGGGCCTTCTCAGTATCAGTGGATATAGTTAGAAGTGCAGAATCAGAATAAGACAAGTGGGTAGGAGAGAAGAGATAAGGTCTGGGACAATGTCTTGTTTAGACTGGGGGGGGGAGAGATAGATTCCCCAACATAGATGGGGAGAGGAGGGAGACAAGTTTACACTGGAGCAGTTCATTGGAGGAAGGGGAGGCATTCCAAAGAACCAACTCCCAAAAGAGACTGGGATGGACATACATAAGCATGACAGGAGGGGGGAGGAGAATGGAGGGATGGGAGAGAAGGTAGAAGAGTGGGGGAACATATTGGGTGCCCTTAGGAACAGCACTACAGAAGCACACAAAAGAAGGGAAGGTCTTGAGGATCATAAAACCGTCAAAAATGTCATGAGGTTAAAATCTCGAAACCAGCAGGTACTGGTAACCCAGATGTAACTGAACACAAAAATCAAGCAGCACTGGGGTAAAACAAGATGCAGCTAGGAAGGGACCAGAGGTGAGGATGCAAAGGCAAAAATGTTTCTCTTGAACTAGAATATAAAAGAAGACCCAGAAAGATGCAACCCGGGAGAGGCAGAACTCTTGTGGTGAAAACATTACAAATTCACTAGACAGATAGAGTTGAGCTTGGTAGATGGGAAAGTAGATATATCCCACAAATAAAATACAGGGGGTAGCCCAGAATAGGCTGACCTAAGTACTGGAATAAAACTGACACCAGTCCAAATGTGAAAGCAGCTGGGTAATCAACCACAAAGCAAAACAGAAAATTAATATTAGGTGGTTTGGTTACAGCAAGCATGAATGAACCACAGAGCTACCAAAGCAAGAAAGGTCAAAATACGATGGGTCAACTACAGTGAAACAAACTATATGGGAAAAGTAAGGTGTACCAGCTACAAGTTGCCTAGGCTGGCAACCAAAATAAGGGATTCAAGGTGCAGCACTAAAGCAATACCACATATTAAAACAAATCAGTTTTAAGGGGTATAGTAAAATAAGCTCGAAGGCATTTTAACAACATAATGTAATGTATGAACAAACGGATCCTGTAGACCTATGAGAGGAGGACAGGGAGGCAGTCTTCTTGCATCCTGGTGCATCACTCAATGATTTTCTTGAGGGCTCTCAGTGCAGATTGGCCATTCATGCTGTGACCACTCATGCTAGGAGTGCCTAGGCATGTATTGCTAAAAATAACAAGAGTTCTGCCCTAGACTCAAGATCTCCAAGTGCTGATTGGGTGAAAGGTCTGTGCAGCTCCTGCTGCACTGAGAAGGCTGGCAAGCTGATGCCTGTTAGGGGAGCCCAGACTGCTTGGAATCACAAACCGTCTGGTGCAGATGTCCCAAGATGCCGGATTGAACAATGTGGTAATGGCACAATAGGTTTCCTGACTTTGACTTCTGGCAGAGGTGTCCAGCAGTGAAAGGCGCAAAAAGTCCTTCCTGCGCATCAAGCATTCTGAGTGCTGATTGGGTGAAATGTCCATGCAGCTGCTGTTGCACTAGAGAGGGCTGGCAAGGTGGCAACTGTTGGGGGAGCCCAGACTGCTTAAACTCATGACCCCCCAGCACAGATTTCCCAAGATAGCAAGCTGTGCCACATGGCATTTACCTCTATGGGTCTCCCTAATGTGAAGAGTGAATGCAACTTATTTGTCTTTACATTTTTTTTTAACTTTCTGTATTGAATTTTCTCATGAGACACAATAAAAAGTTACACATACATACTTTGTCATGTGGTTCTTAATACATAAGCAGCATACTGCATTATTCCAGAATTACAGCTCAAAAGATGAATCAGAGATGCAGCATTTTGAGAGTATAATGGACTGCTAGTAATTACCTTAACTAATTAGTTGCGAATGGGCTATCGCCACCATAGAAACAAGCCATCAAGAATAGCAACCATTTTAACATTTGAACTTAAGGGCATGTATTTTATTTGAAGTGATGCAGTAATGAAATGATGCAACACTACCACTGCAGTGCAGACTCAACTAATTAATATAGTCCCTCAGCCAATATACTGTGCAGAGTTTAAAGTTTAGAATAGGATCATTATTAAAGAATATCTACAGCGGCAAGAGACAGGGCTTATGAACATGGGTAAAATAAAAAAGCCAGTGTTCCCCTGTGTGAGAATTAAACACCAAATGTGAAATGATTGGTGAGAACAACAACCCAAGAGGACCTGGCTGGCAGGTCTACCAAGAACTGTCCTTCTTAATGAAGAATCTAAATCCCCATCCTCCTCCTCTTTCACCCCATATCTGACCCAGACACACACGAGGTGCAGTAGTACCATTTTGAAACAGCATGCCATGTTACGGAGTAAAATTACACATGTACTTACTTTACAATTTAGCCTTACACCTAGGCTGTACCCTGTCCTGTCATCACCACACACAGACTGCGACGACCCGACGAGTTCGTTTTTCACGCGACCATCACTAGTCTGCACTGTCTCTGCCTCTGGCTGACTGGGTCCGACTTGGAGACACACCGATGCCACTCTCTCGCCCTTTCTGACCAGAGTCCACTCCAGACCACACTACAGTCTTATGGACTGAGTCTGATTATCTGCCACAAGCAGTCCATGACTCGTCTCCACCACCAACTAAATCATGTTTTACTGCACCTCTAGACTGCAGTGCAGCTGCTAGAAATGGCGTCGAGTCTCAGTCCCTCACCACTCAGGATTTGCCGCTTTGGCGCCAATGTAAAGGTTACTGGCAGTAAGTGCAGCTCGCGCAGCCCCACGACCCGCCTTCTCCTGCTCAGTCTTTCTGGCTTAACTGCCATGCTGCCAATGTGTGCTGCTGCTATTGGTCCACCACTCCTGTCGCCGCCGTGGCAAACTCGGCACAGAAGTGGCAATATTTTCTGCCTTTTTTACACCCTACCTACCCCCCCTCCAGAAAAAATCAATTTACCATTGAGGTCAGTCGGTCGGGCAGGGGCGGTGGACGAAAAAAACACAAAAAGCATTGCAAGCAGGCGCAGCACAGGCCACATACTGACAGGCCAGGATGCAATTAGCATCCCAGGCACCCCGGGCCAGTCCGCCCCTGACAGGAAGCCTCTGAAGAGAAAAGAATGCATGCGCCCAATGGACAGGACAGGAGATAATGGCAGGAAGCTGTGCGACTCAATAAAGTCGTTGAGAGAAAACCCACCATAAGCAATGGCCAGCGGTGCCCCACAAAATGAAGCAAAGGAAAAAAATTGGAACTGAGCCTCCTAGACTGGCTCCCCTCCTCGATTTGCCTTTGTTAAAACACAAAAAAGCTAGGTGGAGAAAGCTTAATGGGGAAATGCCCCCTCAAACAACAGACTCCAGAATTAAAGGGGTAATGTCCTCTCCAAGTAAAAAAGTACAAACAGACACCTAATTGAAACTGGCACCACCCTAAGCTGGGGAAGGGGGAACTGATGCTCAAAAGATGAGGGGGGGTGGGACCAAAGGGATGCCTTAACAACAACACCAAAGGAAAATAGGTACTTACCTGAGACACCATTTGCTCCTTCTTTTTTTGTATGGAAAATCAGAGACCTGCTATAAAATTAGCAAACACCCCTGAACTATTGTGGCAGACATGGCCCCCAATCCAAGCACTAGTTGTCCACAGTACAGTGACACCAAAACCATGAAAGATCAAAAAAGACCATTACAGCGAAAGTCGCTGTAATGGTCTGCGGTTCACTGTTTTTCACCCTCCCCGAAACAACTCTAACCTGTAGTTGATTATATTTAAATGCTGGGGGTGCAGGTGACAGAGACCCCCATCATGGGGGGTGTAGGGTCACAGCCCCCCGCAAAAAACACTGTTTATTGACGGCACAATACCGAGTGTCAGCATTGTGCTGTCACTGAACAGGAAGACGGCAGATTTACTGTCGACGAAATGTGGTGCTTCCTCCAAGCACAGGCAGTGGAAATGGGGAAGAGGAGCAGGTTAGCCAGTTTGAAAGCTGCAGCTTATTAAAGGGAAACAGCAGAAATAATCTCCTACTTCGTTTGGTAGCTTCCTTGTGCCCATTCTACATAATTGCTAATGTATTGTTTTGTTTTTTACTAACCTTATGTGTTTTATTTTGCAGGTATTCCAGTGGCTGGATTGAGTTTTTCTGTGTATCTGGACTGCCATTTCCATCTCTGGATGGCATCGGAGGTGCTGCGTGCACTCATTCCCTGTTCATTTGTGTGAGCGCTCCTGTAATGTACATGCGCATGCATGCTATCCAGATGTCCTTGTCGTGCGCACATACTGACTGCCCTGTCAAGCTCCCGCACTCCCAGACATGACCAAGCTCCATTCATAATGGTGTGCTTTCACTGCAGGATCAGTCTTATTTCCTGTTCCCTCTGTTTTTACTTCTGCCTTCTTGTTTAGTTTGTCAAGTGAACCACAGTCAACTTCAGTTTCATTTGTGTTATTATTTTTATTGTAACTGTTCTCCATTTTTATATTAGTTTAACCTCAGTGGCAACCCCCCCCCATTGTCTGTCATATAGGTGACAGTTCCCCTGGAAATTTGCGGCCCTGATAATGCCAATGTGTACAGTAAAAGGTTGTGCTAACATCTGACTAGACCAGGTGTGGGCAAAAAGTTAACTTTCATCGTTTCCCTAGTACAGATCCATTGAAGAGTCAGTGGGTCACTGCTGTCCATCATCCTGACATCAGTGTGGGAACCTTTGAGCCCAAGAAGCACAACATGGTGTGCTCCAAGCATTTTATTGATGCTGATTTTTTTTTGCAAATGTAACCCCCTAGGTGGTGCTACTCCTAGTGTTACACCCCTGTCTACTACCTACGAGCTAGTCTAAGGGGTTTGGGTTCGTAAACTTATATTTGGTTCTAACAATGCACAGTGCCTGCACTAAAAGTATACCTTTACGTGTGTAACCCCCCTACAAATGGGTGTTCCTAGAAGCCTTCCCTGGAGCTTGCCTAAATGCTCCATGCCTGACTGGTGTTCGGCGTAAGGCCGCTAAATGTGGGCGTTGTGAGTGCTTTTAAAGCCTCCAGTACTGCCTCTTTAAGAGCTGCCTGCTCGCAGGTTTTAGTGGTACAAATAGGGGGACTGGGGTTTCCCTGCTTGAATCCCGCCCTGGACTGCTGTCTGATCACTCCATTTCTGCAGTTGCTAGGAGCGCTGAAGGAGCCCATCTAAAAGATGTAGTTGTTCATTTGAGAACCTGTATAGTACTGGTAAAATTGTGGTTTGCTTAACTCTTTTGATTGCAGCTGGGACTGTGTACTGTGCCCTTCCATATTGGACCTGGACATCCTAAACGGTCCAATAGGAATAGGAGCTACTTCAGAGGGAGTCGACGACCAATGAGGGCACCGCTTGTAATTCCTGGATGTGGCATTATGGGTTGTGGCGCCTTTTCGCACCACTGAAGGCTAGAATAAGTGACTGGCATGCGTGGCCAATAATGTGAGAGATCGCGGTAGCGCCCGAGCTGTAAGGATCACCCCGTGCTGCTAGAGGCAGAGGCATTGTGACTGTGGAGGAGATGGGAGCTCTGAGCTTCTGCGCCGTTGAGTGTTCACGCGGGAAGCGTGTGAAAGGCCTGAGGTGGCTGTTTTACATTGCCAGCACACCACAAATTAAATCTGCAGGCTTGTGGTCAGAGGAGGCTGTGTACAAGCACAGCTACCTACCAGGCTTCACCTGAAGAGGACTGGAGAATCTGCTGAATCGTGCTCGGTCTTCAGGATGTTGAAGCTGCAGTGAAATGCCCGCATTTGCTGTGAGTTTGGTCGGGTCCTGGAAGCAGCTGCCTGGTATGGTACCCCTCTGTTGTTTTCTATATAAATGTGTGAGGAGGCCTTTGAAGCTCAGGCTCAGCCCTGCGAGTGGTGGAAGAGTGGTTTTCTGCTGGAGTTGTGAGTACTGAATTAGGGTAGCTCCCTGTTAAAGATTGTAAGCAAAGGCAAAATCGTCTTGTTATATTGCTGACTGTACTAGTTGAGCCTTCTGGCTCCATCTGATCTTCTCTGGAATTAAATGCTCGTTTGTTTCAGGGCCCCAACCAGCTGCATCGAGGAACTAGTCATTAGGGCTTGGGTACCCATAGACAGTAATTAATAGGTTAGGCCTGTGCACAGAGCCCTAGGTAGACAAACGTGTATTATAGTGGTAAGCCAATCACCCTGATTTCCCCTGGTCCTTGTTATCTCCCCTTAAATAAATCAGATTGCCTGTTTGCAAAAGTACTCTGGCTAGCCTGTATATTAATGGTGAAATACTGCACAGTGAATGTGGCATAACTGTACCTTACTTTCCAGGGGGTCCCAGAGTGATCTGACTGGTTTGAGCAGGGGGATAAGTGTATATGGAAAGGACACTGAAATTGAACTGCGTGGATCACTAGTGGGAAGAAGGGGGGGGGTTGCAGCAACCCAGAGGGCTGTGACCAAGTCAACCTTGACTGTTTTAACCCCGCCCTCTGGGTGGAGGCACCCGCCAACGGATCTAAGTCCCTCACCCTGCTACGGTTAGGGCAGGCAGGGGTAGTAGCCCTTAGGATAGCGCCCTGGGGTTACAATTGGAGGCACCACTGGGATTAGCGTCCCCTAGTGGCCAAGTGGGTGAAGTGCATAAAAATGGAAAAACTGACGGGAAAACTGGAAGGGGATATTATGGCAAAAACTAAATTGGACCCTATTAAGACCATGGTACACAAACTGATGGGGTGGGGCTAAGCCGAAGAGCTGGACTCCCAGAGAATTGTGTTACTGTTAGATGTGCCTCTGGGGACCCCGACAGCTGACATTATTTCTACTGCAGAGCGTGTTAAATGTTTGGGCAAAGTGGAGGTGAAGGGGTGTATGGCTGACCTGCTTGATCAGACCTTGCAGGTGCTACTTTTGTGTAGTGTGGCCATCGACTCCGAGAGGGTACCTCCAGTGATTTACCTGGAGGGTGCACCACAGGGGTGGAGGCTTGTCCACATTCAGAGTGGATCAGTCACTCCTGGGGGGGGGTTCCCCAGACAAATAGTTTCAAGGATAAACTGCTTTAATTGTTGGCCGTGGAGGGGAAGACTATCCAGGAGTTGCTGCAAGCATTGGACCTCTCTAGTGACACCACCTCCCAGGTCTTCCCAGGTACCTCTCCTAGTCCCCCCAAGAGTTCTATTTTGGCTCCACTGCCCCTAGTGGTTCCCTCTATACTGCTCGATTCTTACCGAAGGCTGAAACTTTTCTCTGGCACAGTGCCGGTGCCTTCAGGGGAGGATGACTTGGAGGCGTGGATGGACTATGCCACCCCCTTAGTTCAGGAATGGCAATGCTCCGAGGGGGAGAAAAGAAAGTGATTGATAGAGAGTCTGCAGGGCCCCACTTTAGAAGCCATTAGGTTCTTACGGGCCACTAACCCGGAAGCCACCGCCGCAGAGTATCTTTCTGCCTTGGAGGGGGTGCTTGGGAGTATAGAGACTGGGGAAGATTTATTATGGAAGTTCAAGTCTGCCAAGCAATGGTGAAATGAGAAGCTATCCGCCTTTGTTACTAGGGTAGAGCGGGCCTTACAGAAGGCCTATCGAAAAGGGGGGGATCACTGCCACGGCCTTGAACCAGGTCAGGTTGGAACATGTTTTGAAGTCTGCTAGATTTTCTAGTGTGATACTGTTAAAACTTATGCTACATGATAGACGGGCTGCCCCGCCTGAATACTGTCAACTGATGAGGGAGATTAGAGAAGCAGAGACTGATGAGGAGGGGTTGGAACCCTATGCGGGAGCTGTGAACCCAAGTCGCACCTCTGAGTCTAGTGCACCCGAGGAGATCCCCTTATCAGGGAGGCCTGATGCGTCCCCAGAATTTCAGAGTGATGTGGGGGTGCATGCTATTTCCTCTGATCCCCAAGTAGAGAGTGAGTTGAGGGCAGAGGTCAGAAATTTACGAGAGCTGGTGAGGGACTTGAAGCGATCCACTGCCCACCCTGTTAGGTCTGGGGAACATGAGTTATCTAGAAGCCAATGCCCTGGCCTAGGGGACACCCCTCACCCCCCGGAGGGCACCCAGCAGATAAAGTATTCCCCTCCCAATAGAGACCCTCTGGATCCCAAGTTCTGTTACCATTGTGGGGAGGATGGACACTTTCAGACTGAATGCCAGTTGCCAGAAAATCTGAGGAAGGTCAACAGCAGACTAATCACTTGGCATCACAGGGTCTACATCCGACCCCCCAGGAAGGGCTTTGTGACCCAGGGCAACGCCCAAGCTACTGTCACTGCTGTGCCCCCTGAATGGTCTGATGTGGTCGGGCCCTCGATGGAGGCCCCAGTGTGAGTAAATGGGATTCCCACCCGAGCTGTATTAGATAGTGGCTCTCAGGTAACCATCATGTTTCAGGACTGGTATCAGACACACTTACCTGAGGTGCCACTACAACCCTTGGATGGCCTACATGTATGGGGGCTAAGTGATAAGGCCTATCCATATTTGGGATACATCCAGATCTGGTTGTCATCCCCTACTTCTGTGGCTGGAGTGGATGAACAGGTAGAAACCTTGGCTCTAGTCTGCTCCCCCACTGGACTGTATGATGGAGTACCCCTGTTGATTGGGACAAATGCTCATATGTTTGGTCGATTAGCCCAATTGAGTTCAGAAAAGCAAGCGTTTAGGGCTGGGTGAGCCCTAAGAATACCTGCGGTGATCCAAAAGGCCTATGAAACTCAGAGGAAGGTTAGCCAGGAGGAACCTGAAGGCCCGGTTGGTGTAGTGTGGAGGAAGGATCCGGCACCCTTGATACTTGCCCCGAATGCCCAGTGTGTTTTGCAAGGGGAAGTCCGAATGAGAACAGATGTTAAGAATAAGTTATTGATGTTGGATGCACCTGGGCAGGGAAGATTGCCTGAGGGACTGCTGGTTAAACCCAGCATTTTGCCTGCTAGAGCCCATGCTTATGCCAGGATGGTGATGGTCCAAGTTCACATTGTGTCTGACAAGGAGATTCAAATAAGAAGAGGGTGCACCCTGGCAAGTGCACATTGTGCAGATACTGCAGTGCTGCCTCATAGCAAGGGTTCAAGGAAGGATGACAGCGTAACTCCCGACGTGTTTGATTTTGGTGACTCCCCGTTGCCTGCTGAATGGAAAGTGAGGATCAGTGAAAAGCTCGCCAAAAGAGACCAGGTATTTTCCCTGAAAGAATGGGACATGGGATGTGTGCAAGGGGCTGAGCATCACATTCAGCTGCATGATGAGAGGCCTTTTAGAGAGAGATCTCGGCACCAGGCCCCGGCTGACATAGACGATGTGAGGCGGCATTTGCAAGAGATGCTTGCTGCTGGTGTGATACAAGAATCCAAGAGCCCCTATGCCTCCCCCATTGTAGTAGTGAGAAAAAGAATGGGGTGGTTTGGATGTATGTGGATTACTGGACCTTGAATCGGTGGACCACCCCAAACCAGTACACCATGCCCCGCATACAGGACGCTTTGGATTGTTTAAATGGCAGCAAGTGGTTCTCTGTGTTAGACTTCCGCAGTGGGTACTATCAGATCCCGATGGCCCCAGAGGACCGAGAGAAGACTGCATTCATTTGCCCCCTGGGTTTCTATGAGTTTATCCGGATGCCTCAAGGGATCTCAGGTGCCCCAGCTACCTTTCAGCGCCTGATGGACTGTGCTGTGGGGGACATGAATTTGCTCAAGTGTTTGGTTTACTTAGATGATGTCATAGTGTTTGGCCGCTCATTGGAAGAACATGAACATTGATTGTTCAAGGTCCTAGATTAGCTGGAGGATTTTGGTCTCAAGCTATCTATAGACAAGTGCCAATTCTTCCAAACTTCTGTGAAGTATGTGGGCCACATAGTATCTACTGAAGGTATAGAGACTGACCCCAGCAAAGTGGAGGCTTTGACTACTTGGCCTCAGCCCAGAAATTTGAAAGAACTGCAGCGGTTCCTGGGGTTTTGTGGATATTATAGGCGATTCATCAAAGATTATTCTCAAGTGATCCACCCTCTTCTCAACCTTACTCAAGGGTACCCTCCCACGCACAAAAAGTATAAGAAAGTCGTGCGCTCTGAGATGGAGAAGAAGTATTTTCAGCCGACTGATGTGTTTGGAAACCGGTGGACCACTGAGTGCGAGGAAGCTTTCTATGACATCATATATCAACTTACTCATGCCCCAGTGTTGGCCTATGCTGACCCGGCCAAGCCATACGTTCTCCATACTGATGCCAGTCTACAAGGATTGCGAGCTGTGTTATATCAGGAGCACTCGAACAGTCAGAGACCTGTAGCTTTTGCCAGCAGAAGTCTGACTCCTTCAGAAAAAAATTATCCAGTGCACAAACTAGAGTTCCTGGCTCTGAAATGGGCCATTGTTGATCAATTTCATGACTATTTGTATGGTGCCAAGATATTGGTAAAGACTGATAACAACCTTCTGACCTATGTGCAGACCTCAGCCAAGTTGGATGCCACTGACCATAGGTGGCTGTTTGCTTTGGCCACCTAAAACTATGCTGTTGAGTACAGAGCAGGTCTAAACCATATAGATGCGGATGCTCTCTCTCGGAGGTCTATGCCCCAAACCGACTGGGTCAGGTTCTCAGAACCTGACATAAGAGCCCTTTACCAAAAATTTGACAAGGAGGAACAGGTGTCTCCTGATGCTGTGGGCTGCATGGTGGATTGCTTGGGGCCATCCGAGAACTGCATACCTGCTGCCTACTGTCATTTTTCTGCATTAGATACTAGTTCATTGCCCCAATTCAACAATGACAGCCTCCAACGGGCTCAATCCTGAGACCCCATAAAAAAAGCTGCTGTGGAGGCTTTGCAAGCCTGGAGGGACGTGTCCAAGTTGCGTTCCACTGACCTGAGAACTGCCCTTGCTATACAAAGAAGGGTCAAAGTTAAAACTGATTAACCAACTAATACAGAGAGACTGTGGATAAGGCAGGCCGGGTAGACAAACAACAACTGGTGCTGCCTACTGCTTTTAGAGAACTGGTCTTGAGGTCCCTGCATAATTACATGGGGCATCTAGGCATAGATCGAACTCTTGACCTGGTACGGACCCGATTCTACTGGCCAAAAATGAGTGCAGATGTAGAGTAGTATATCAAGACTTGTGGGCGCTGTTTGCAAAAAAAAGGCCTACCTCAGAGGGCTGCCCCCATGGTCAATATCACTACCAGTGCCCCTATGGAACTGGTCTGCATTGATTTTCTGAGTTTAGAACCAGATCTAAAAAACATCAGTAACATATTGGTAGTCACTGATCATTTTACCTGGTATGCACAGTCTTTTCCTACTAAAGATCAGAAAGCAACCATGGTGGCTAAAGTACTTGTTGAGAACTTCTTTGTCCACTATGGGGCCCCCCAGAGGATCCATTCCAACCAGGGGAGGGACTTTGAGAGCCGACTGATTAAAGAAATGCTATCTTTGTGGGGAGTACGAAAATCAAGAACCACCCCATACCATCCCCAGGGAGATCCCCAACCTGAAAGGTTTAACCGCACATTGCTTGATATGTTGGGCACACTGCAACCCAAAAACAAGCCTAGATGGAGCCAGCAGATTAGCACCCTGGTTCATGCTCATAACTGCACCAAAAGTGATGCCACTGGATTTTCCCATACAGGCTGATGTTTGGGAGAGAGGCTAGACTGCCAGTGGATGTGTGTTTTGGGGTTTCCCCTGATGGAGTGCAAGCAGAAAATCATCTACAGTATGTACAGAAGTTGAAGGCCCAATTGAACCATGCCTACCAACTGGCCCAGACTATGGCTGTTAAACGAAACCTGGCCAACAAGGAGAGGTATGATAAGAAAGTGAAAACAATGGAACTGAGAGAAGGGGATGGAGTGCTATTGAGGAATCTGGGACTGTATGGCAAACATAAGATTGCTGACAGATGGCATCACCTCCCTCATATTGTTGTGGGAAAACTGGCAGATTTACCTGTATATAAAGTGCGGCCTGAAAACAATTCAAAAGATGTGAAAACTATACACAGAAATCATCTGCTGCCAATTGGGCAGATCTTGATTGAAGCTGAACCTCCCAATGCCCCCAGGCCTATGACTAGATCTCTGCCAAGAAAAACCCAGACCACTTGATTCTTCAGAAAGCCAAATAAGAGGGCCTTGTCCTAACCCCTCTGGTGAAGATGATCGCCACTCTGTGTCTGAGGACAATGAAAATAATATTGAATACTATCCCTCTTATGAACTGAGCCAGTTGTTTCTGGGAAATCCCCTTGTTCACTCTGGAGATGAGGTTGGGCTTTTTGGACTGTCTGAGCCCCCAGCTTTGTCTCCGGAGCCCATGCTTCAAGAGGATGAATTGGGTAGCAGCAAAGCCCAAGGGGTGGGGTCCTTGAGCATGGCTGAACTGTCTGGCCTAGCTGAACTATCTGACTTTTCAGTAGAAGAAAGTGATGTGGGGGAACAAGCCAGTGATATGCCGGAACCTGAAGAATATTTTGAATGCCCTGATGGTTCCTTACTAGTGTCTGAACAGTCCTCAGCTGAGCCAAGTAGTGTGGGTCCTGATATAGAGGGTCATGCCCCTGAGAGTACTATGAGCACTGGGTCCCCTTCCCCTGTGGAGGTTCCCTTTACTAAACTCAATGAGGCTGAAACAGAATCGGGGCCTGTAGCAGGGTTTTCCGAGACCCCTAGATGCTCCAGACAAGAAGTACGGCCTGTAGTAAAGTTGAGTTATGAGTCTCTGGGTCAGCCTGTGGACCTGCCCTTAAATGTGGTCCATAAAGGGGTGTATGTGTCCCCAAGCTCCTTGCCTAAGCTAGCCTTGGGGGATAACTCCAGCCTGTTAGTATTGCCCTTTGAGTATGGTACTCCTGCTTTAGGTAGCCCGCAAGTAGCTGACAGAGAAGGGTCCCCTCTTTCCAGGTGTCATGGGCAGGAAGTAATGACCTGATTTAAAAAGAAAAAGGTGATGTGTGTGTGTAATGTTGCATAAACCGTAGTAAACTGTGAATACAGTATCAATGTATGTAATCTAAAGTGTTATATAATGTTAATTAAGCTGTTTGCCTTAAAGTAATTTAAGGGTAACTACTTGACGCGGACGCCAAGTTCTTTCCAGACCAGGAAGGGTGTAACCCCCCTACAAATGGGGGTTCCATGAAGCCTTTCCTGGAGCTTGCCTAAATGCTCCATGCCTGACTGGTGTTCGGTGTAAGGCCGCTAAATGTGGGCGTTGTGAGTGCTTTTAAAGCCTCCAGTACTGCCTCTTTAAGAGCTGCCTGCTCGCAGGTTTTAGTGGTACAAATAGGGGGACTGGGGTTTCCCGGCTCGAATCCTGCCCTGGACTGCTGTCTGATCGCTCCGTTTCTGCAGTCACTAGGAGCACTAAAGGAGCTCATCTAAAAGATGTAGTTGTTCATTTGAGAACCTGTATAGTATTGGTAAAATTGTGGTTTGCTTAACTCTTTTCATTGCAGCTGGGACTGTGTGCTGTGCCCTTCTATATTGGACCCGGACATCCTAAAGGGTCCAATAGGAATAGGAGGTACTTCAGAGGGAGTCGATGACCAATGAGGGCACCACTTGTAATTCCTGGATGTGGCATTATGGGTTGTGGCATCTTTTCGCACCACTGAAGGCTAGAATAAGTGATTGGCATGCGTGGCCAGCCAATGAGATCGGGTAGCACCCGAGCTGTAAGGATCGCCCCGTGCTGCTAGAGGCAGAGGCGTTGTGACTGTGAAGGAGAAGGGAGCTCTGAGCTACTGCGCCATTGAGTGTTCACGCGGGAAGTGCGTGAAAGGCCTGAGGCGGCTGTTTTACATTGTCAGCGCGCCACAAATTAAATCCACAGGCTTGCGGTCAGAGGAGGCTGTGTACAAGCACAGCTACCTACCAGGCTTCACCTGAAGAGGACTGGAGAATCTGCTGAATCGCGCTAGGTCTGTCAGGATGTTGAAGCTGCAGTGAAACGCTCGCATTTGCTGTGAGTTCGGTTGGGTCCTGGAAGCAGCTGCCTGGTATGGTACCCCTCTGTTGTTTTCCACATAAATGTGTGAGGAGACCTTTGAAGCTCAGGCTCAGCCCTGCGAGTGGTGGAAGAGTGGTTTTCTGCTGGAGTTGTGAGTACTGAATCAGGGTAGCTCCCTGTTAAAGATTTCAAGCAAAGGCAAAATCGTCTTGTTATATTGCTGACTGTACTAGTTGAGCCTTCTGGCTCCATCTGATCTTCTCTGGAATTTAATGCTCGTTTGTGTCAGGACCCAACCAGCTGCATCGAGGAACTAGACATTAGGGCTTGGGTACCCATAGACAGTACTTAATAGGTTAGGCCTGTGCACAGAGCCCTAGGTAGACAAACGTATATTATAGTGGTAAGCCAATCACCCTGATTTCCCCCGGTCCTTGTTATCTCCCCTTAAATAAATCAGATTGCCTGTTTGCAAAAGTACCCTGGCTAGCCTGTATATTAATGGTGAAATACTGCACAGTGAATGTGGCGTAACTGTACCTTACTTTCCAGGGGGTCCCGGCGTGAGCTGACTGGTTCAAGCCAGGGGATACGTGTATATGGTAAGGACACTGAAATTGAACTGCGTGGATCACTAGTGGGAAGAAGGGGGAGTTGCAGCAACCCAGAGGGCTGTGACCAAGTCAACCTTGACTGTTTTAACCCCGACCTCTGGGTGGAGGCACCCGCCAATGGATCTGGGCCCCTCATCCTGCTACGGTTAGGGCAGGCAGGGATAGTAGCCCTTAGGATAGGGCCCCTGGGGGTTACATGTGGGCTAGCTGTTACCAGGTATAACCCCCTGAGATGTTATACCACCCACAAATACCATATGCCACCCCCAAACATGACCCATTTGCATTTCCCCACATTTCAACATTTTGGTAATTAAAGACTCTATAGTAATATGCTCACTCACCATAATTTGCAAAAACAATAATAACAAGATTTATTTGGGGGACATAGGAGTTAGGATAGGGGAACAGGAGGAATAGAAGTTATGCTGATTTATATTTACAAATGTGCACAGGTTTTGGTTTGTGCTGGTGAACCCTCCATCTGGGTGGCTATCAAATTAAACAGAAAAGGCAATCACAGTTCACCAACCAGAAATGATACAAAGATCCCCGGCTATCTAGACTGCTGGCTAATCAGATGTTACACAATAATTTACCCCACCACCTCGTACCAGTCCCAGATATGTGTGAAACCCTGCAATCTCACACTGTTCCCTGGGTACCCAGATACCAAAGTCCTGGATTGTTGCAGGCCTGGTGGATGTTGCAGCTGGTTATGTTGGCCGGCTTTGATTTAAGAGGAAGGGGCTAACTTGGAAGACAAATAAACAACAATAACAGTTGATCTTTATCAGAGGTGCAGGGGTTGCCTTATTTTTAGCAGGATAGCAGGGGTTGCCCTGCTGGTCGCAGAAGAGCAAGGATTGCCCTGCATGTCGCAGAACTGAACAATTCAGAAAAAGCAACTATCCGGGTTACCTTGGCTAGATCTCGGATTCGCAAATCCTGAATATTCAGCACATATACAGTATATTGTAGACACATTGTAGACACATCCAGTACATTCATATACCAATACATCTTTAACCTGTCTATATTCTTAGGTCTAATTCAACAAGATGGAAAACTGTCATTTCCAGGTTTAAAGCACAATTTTCATTGACTCTAGGGTCTCATGTCCCTTGAAGTGGTAAGGTGGCTATGGCTGGCAGTCCTGACAGTGACATGCTCAGTGCATCAGAGTGGGAGATGGATTCTGTCAATGACATGCTTGCCGCCACTAGTGTAGCCACAGCACAGAAACTGATCGTGTCCAAGACACAGTTGTTCCTGTTGTTTGAGATGCTGGTGTGCAAAATCTGCCATCTACTTCTCATGATTACCAACACTTGTATCAGAGGAACAGTTTGTCTCAGAATCCTGCTGCGCAAAGTCACACACTTTCATATGGCAGTCACAGCCTCTCCTTAGTAAGATGAGTGCTGGCAATCTTCTTTTCAGTTCTGCATTGCTATTTACAGACACATGAATAGTGGAGTTCTTCAGCTGCATTCATGTTCCCTTTTTGTCTCAGACTCAGTATCTCCTTATCGAAAAGGGAGTATCTCTTCCCAATAGTTAATTACACCTGGCAGAATCAAAAAGGTAAAAATATTCAACTTGTTGCAGGACGCAAGGTCACGGTGATGGTGACGGTCGTTGAGACTCTCCTGGCCACAATGCCAAATACTGTACATATACACTAATGAACATGGATAGCAACCATATCTTTGAGTCACAGCTCATTCAAGTTACAGAAGTACCAAACTCCAACTGCATGGAGAAAGAAGGGTTCCTTAGAGCTGTAAACCAGCTCATTTTCACCAGTACAGAAATAGCCACCATTACCATGGACTGACATCCCCAAATTTCAGCCTTAATGTCAAACAGAAACGTCTTCTGTTGAATAATGCATCAGTATGATGTATGGCATTTGGCCAAATCCATCATTAAGAAGCTAGTTGTGAAGGGCAAGTGGAGACATTGCCAGGATCTTGTTCCATGGACATGTTCTGTGGTCGATCATTTCTGGTGGTCATCATCTACCTTCAAGGGGAATGTGGCATTACTCAGGGAGGAGTATGTGTCCTTCCTGGAACACACTACTAATACTCACAGCTGAGCCATTGTGCTACTAATTTGTGCGTGTGAGCATGTCCCCCTGGATGAAGATATAGTGAGGGAGACTTGCTGGCTGCAGAAGGGAAGTGCCTCATATGATGCCCTGAAATCAGTTGTGATGGACAGCAGGCTACTGAAAGACATCGAAAAGGTGACTGGGTTTTGCCACATGGGGAAGTTAGAGGTACTTCATTCGCTCATCAACAAATACTGTCCTAAAAGACAACATTTTTCCTATGGTGGCATGATTGCACCTACACAACTGGCAATGATTGACTACTCTGCCAACTGCAATAGACCAGTGGCCACCTGCTGCACTGGGCCTAAAAAAGGTGTTCAGCAACATAACTTCCTTTTCTCTAAGCTTACAAAGCAGTGGATCACCAAACCAGTCTATGAATGGAATTCATGCACGTTTTTGACAGTATGCTGGAAGACATGGTTCAATTCAAGAACGGTGAGTTGACCGACCTACCAGAAATCACACTTCCAAAATTGCCAATGAACATTGCCCCGTGCCCTGTCCAGAGAAGGAAGATTTGCTCAAGAGACATCATTCAAGAGTTGGTAAAAGTATTGAATAATTAATCATGTGTTGAACTGCATGGAAATGGTGTTGACTTTAACTTGCAACATTTTCCTAATGAGTGTATCAACAGTGCTGTAATGTTGTTGACCATTCTGCTGTTTTTTTGAATATGGCAGTTGTGTTACCTGTGATGACATTTGTCAATAGTCATACATATGCACTGTTTTTTGGTTGGATGGGTGGTTGGGGTGTGAGTTTCTTTGAGCAAAGACATACTGACTGTGAAATGTGAATGCTGTGATTACAGTCATTACTTTACAAGTTTGGAGGGGAAAGTGCATTGCACCATGTTTGTGTCTTGTCAAGGTTGAGTTGCAGCACAACGTGTGACTATGTAAGTCACTGATGTTTCTATGAGTATGGTTGCAAGTACTTTCATTGGCAAGGGTGTCTGTGTTAACCTTTACATACAGGGTTACCTATGCTGTATAGTGTGTGTACCTCAAATTTGTACAAAATCTCAAATATTACCATATTGTGAGTTGGTTGATGGAGCAAATGCACACATGGTTGTTGTGAAAGTATCGCTCCCCATAGTACTGATGTGCTTTGTGATGAACTGTCACGATACTACATTGTAGCAGTATCCGAACACGGAACACCACATGCACCCCACTGGGTCTTAATTACACAGTTCAACAGTTAGAAGCAGTTGTGCAGCGTGGCAGACATGCATCACTGCCACATCTGTTGTGTTTTTCTCAGATAGATGCACTAATGTGTAAGCTATGCAGACATGCTATAAGCAACAACATTGGTTGGAGCATGTGTTACTATTCCATGGCCATTGCCTGTCTATAGTTGTGACAGATGGCATGGCATCACAATGTTGTAACCTCACTTGGAAGTAAGTGTTACCTTGACTGTTAACCAATGTTCACTGGAAGACGTTATCAGACCCTGAATTTCTTTTGCACTAATGTAATCTGTGGTGATGTAAGTAAACACCCCTAGCTCATGTGACATGACAACACCACTGATAATTGCTTAATTTATGCTTTTCAGGAAAATCCACACCGTAGCAGCCATGCCACCTCAACATACAACAGCATGTCATTGTCCAGAGGCCACCACATGTTCAAAGGGTCTCTCTTGCTGAACTATCAACATTGATTTTCGTAGTGTGCACCACTGTAAACATGTGTGAATTACACAGGTGTGGCATCAAAAATTTTCATAACATTGGCTCATGTAAGGCAGTGGCAGTATTTTATTTTGCCCACCAACAGGAAGACCTGGCTAGGAATTGGTCATACAATGTGAGTACCCTACTGGGTCATAATGTCGCATGCTTAATAACATATGACATTATGGCTAAACTGGTACAGCACTGTAGCTGTGAGCGAATGGTACAATATCATGTATACTGCTGTACTCAGTATTGCACCATTCACACTTTTCCAGGCAGAGGATAAGACCTCTCCTGGGAGTGGGTTCTGCCTAGCAGCTGCCTTGGCTCATTGGACTGAGCCACAGCAGCAGGAACCCAGGCACTGTGTCTGGGACCGGGTTTGATTCTCGGTTCCAGAAACTTTTATTTTTTTTAAGCATTGTGCACTCCCTGAGTTACCCTCCCCCTTGAGTTAAGAATCTTTAATGGTGGGGGCTTGGGGGGCACCGTTCCTCGTAACGAGGGTGTTGGGGGAGGGCTCCTCCCCAAAAAGACTTATGCCTCATGGCAGAAATCTCGCTGTATTGGCAGCACGATTTTGCCATGTGGCATAATGTCTTGCGACATTATAATCCCGTGCCTGTCAGTACTGAAGGAAGTTAATGGAACCTCAAGACAGTGCCTCCCAGAATGACCACACCGATCCCTTATATTGATTGTAATATAAGGTAATGACAATGTACACTGTTACCGTGACATGCAGACCTGCTCCTCACTCACAGTCACAGACATGATGCATTGGTATTCCCATGAATCACCCTGTTTGTTGCACCATTGTCCAGTGGCATTATATAACAGAAGTAGCAAAATAACACTGTCAATGTCTCACTTACCTCCTTTGTCATCCTGTACCAAAATGAACGTTACAAGTTTTTGGCAATAGTTTCTGGATAGGAAACAAGGACATCAGGGATACAGTGTTGACCAGGAACAGAAACCAACCACATATTGTGTTTTTCACCAGTGCTTCCATGGGGTTCCACACCGCAGTAGTTTGAAATAGACATCTGACCGCCACAGAACTGCTGTTAGTTATTGTTTATGTCTGCTAACATAGAAACAGAGACATACACAAAAACGGCATACAAAGACTATAGGTTCATCCAGTCTGCACAAGTTCCCTATAATCAGTGGAACCTATTGTTCTTCCAGGGTGCTAACCCTCCTCATCCTCTCTTTATGCTCCTCCTTGGTCTTGTCATCCCCGGTAACCACTATTCCCTTCACAATGTACCAGCCCTGCTTGAATCCTCTTACTGATTTTGTACCCACCAATTCATCTGACAGACTGTTCCAAGTTTCCACCACCATTTCCAGAAAGTATTACTTCTTCACATCTCTCCTGAGCCTACCTCCTGTTAATTCCCATTTGTGTCCACGTAACCACAACAATGAACTCAGGCTAAATAGTTCCCTGCAGTTCACTTTGTTAATTATTTTAATGAACTGAAAGGTCTGTATCATATCTTTCTTCTCCCTTCTGGTCACCACTGAGTACATATTTACTGCTTTGATGCATTCCTCAGAGGATCACAGAATAATTTAATGTACTCTGTGCTGCACTGTCTCCAACCTATCCTTATCCTTTCTGAGGTGAGGACTCAAGAACTGGGTGCAGTACTGCAGGTGAAGCCTCACCTGGGATCTGTAGAGGGGAAGTATTACCTCCTTTCTTCTGATATCAGTATCCCTACTGATACATCCCAGCCTCCTGCTAGCCTTGCCATAGGACTTGTTGCACACTTGATTGCTTAAATGACTTGGTAATGATAACTTCCAGATTCCGTTCCTCAGCTGTAGTGCTAAATGTCTCTCCTCCCATCCAGTACTCTGTCTTCGGGTTCTTAGGGTGACACATCTCCCTGTGTAATATGCTTTCCCAACATGTGAAACAGAACATGCCTGTATCGGTATGACTTTCTTTGATCACCATCCCCATTGTGACCCCAATGTGTCATGTTGGTGGACCACAGCTGTCATTCACCCTGTGTTTCTGTGATAATATCAGCATTGCAGGGTTCAGTGCAAGTATTTCTTATTGTGAGACAGTGACACTGGGTATACAAAGAAATGGTCGAATGAATAGAATAATGGGTCATGTTGTTCAAGCAAGCCCATATTCACACAACAACAATTTAATTGCTCTTGATTTAAATGCCTGTGATAAGGCTGCCCCTTTTGAAATTAGTGTATGCAAAAAATAAATGTTCCTTGCATTACTGATAAAATAAAGCATAATATCATATATATAGAGATAAATTATGGAAAAAGGCAAATAAAACACTGGATCCTAATTATTGGAATAAATACAAAAATGAATGAAATAAGCTTAAAACTAAAATCAGAATTAAAAAAAAACACTTCTACAAAAATAAGGTTGAACACAGTACTGATTCTAGACAATATTGGAATCTGATTAAATCTTTTAAAACTATAGTGGAAAATAGACAGCCCATCCAGTTCAGGGAGGGAGATACCTTATTGTCACTGTTTGAATCTGCAGAAAGGTTGAATCAATACTTTGTTTCATTACCTGATATAGAAATTCTAAAGCAGTCTTATATAAATTCAGTTAAAGGGGAAAATTGGCCATTAAATAAAACTAGGTTTAGATTTAAAGCAATTACTTGCAGAGAGGTTAAGAATGAATTACAGAAGCTTCAACTAAAAAAAGCTTCAGGATTGGACCAATTAGAAAATAGGTTCCTAAAAGATGCCCATGAGGTAATTGCCCCAATTTTAGTAAGATTGTTTAATTGGAGCCTGATGGAAAATAAGTTTCCATCTTTGTGGAAAAATGCAAAGATTGTTCCAATCCATAAAGGATCTTCCCCTGTAGAACCAACAAATTACAGGCCAATTTCTTTATTGTCTTGTTTGTCAAAGGTCTTGGAAGGATTGGTTAAGAGACAGTTGAGTAGATATTTATAAACAAATTCTCTCCAGTCTCCTCACCAGTCAGGATTTCGTAAAGGGTATTCTACAGACACCACACTTACCGACTTAATAGACAACATTGCCTGCCAGCTAAATGGGATGGATTGGTGGGGGCGGTGTTTGTGGATCTCTTCAAGGCCTTGGACACCATAGACCATGAAAAATTGCTTGGGAAAATGATGGATTTGGGAATAGATAGTGAAACCCTTCCCTGGTTTGAATCATATTTGAGAGGTAGAGTTCAACAAGTTTTTATTAGTGAAATTTCATCCAAACCAGCTGCAGTAAGAAGAGGAGTTCCTCAAGGCTCTATTTTGGGTCCTTTAATATTTTTAATGTATGTAAATGAACTTCCAGTAGTGGTACAGAACTCAGTTTTGAGTATGTATTCAGATGACACTGTACTGCTGGCTAGTGATGACTCAATCCAGGAAATGGAGAAAATTCTCCAGAATGACTTTAGCAGGATGGAAACATGGTTATACCAGTCAGGGCTGGATTTAAATAGTGAAAAAAAAAACAACTCCATGGTTTTCCAGAGTAAAGGAAGAAATTTTAGTAATTCTCCCACAATTTCAATTAAAACAGCTAAAAATGAATTCTTAAATCAGGTTGAATCATATAGGTATCTAGGGATTATTGTGGACTGTAATTTGAAATTTAATTCCCATATAAAAAATCTTGTTCATAAAACAAATAATAAACTGGGGGGCATTTGTAGATCTAAATATTGCCTAGATCTAAAAATGAGAAAAGATATAATTAATCAACTGATTATTCCATGCATTTAATATGGAATCCATATATATGGTATGGCCAGTAAATCAAACCTGAGAGCTATACAAGTCCTCTATAATAACTTAGCTAGATTTGTATTAAACTGTGATTACCATACTCATCATTGTGAAATGTTTAAAACTCTAAAATGGGATCAAATAGAATATAAAAGGGAACAAAAAAGGTTAAAATAAATCCATGGGGTAGTACACAACCAAAGCCTGAAGTATCTCGTGGATAAAATTCCATATTCAACGCATGTCCATCAACACAATTTAAGAAGTAAAGTGGGAAATAAATATGTTATGCCTAAAATAAATAACAAATATGGTGAAATGACTTTTGGTATGAAAGTTATAAACCTTTGGGCTCCAATTGACCAAGAAAGAAAGCAGATTCGAAAATATAAACATTTTATGAGATCAATTGATAATGGATTGAAAATAAGATGTATGTGCAATGGGTGATATACCTCCATGAAGTATATTTTGGAAACATTGTTTTAATATAATTTAATTGTATGATGTGTTGTTTTGTTTGGGGGGACTATTTAAAAAAACACTTCTTGTATGTTTATTACAATGTATGTTGTAACATAGTTGTTTTTGTGTAATTTTATGTTATTTTTTTTAAATTGAAGAAAACAGGTCCATCTTGAAAAGGGGTCTATGACCCAATGATGAAAACTATCTCTACCTGTATAAAAATAAACTTTTACTATTTCTACTACTTTAACAGTGACCCCAGTGTCCACAGGGTTGACGAAAATAATAGTCAAAACTACAAACTGTTTGGGTATTGTCCCGATTCACCACCCATTACTTAACCTTGCCCTTGCTTAATAATGCCACCTAAACATGTTTTTCAGACACTTTTTAACCATGCCCAGGATCACAACCAGTCACCATAAATCTGTTTGATAAGGACAAGTTTGACACAATAAGCTGTGCAGTGCAACTGGTAATTTATGACAGTTGTCAGCAGTCTGTGTGCCTGACTGAATGACATCCTATTACATGCTTGCAGTAGTTTTTTTTTCACTTCCATGCTCAGACACCTCAGCATCATTTTTTGTTGATAACGGTGGAACACGACACATGAGTCTTGTATTGCTGCTTGTGACTTAAAATTTTATGAAATGACAGTTCAGTCAACATGCCTTGTTATAACTTGTTCTTTGAAATGCTGCAGTATAAGAAGCAGAAAGAGCAAAGTGAAAACAAAGTATTTAGTTTAAACAGATATTGAAGTGTTTGCATCACAATGATCATTACATTCCATCATGTAAGCTGTTAGGATGTTTCATTATATATTTGAATCATATTGTGTATTAACTATTATTTTTTAAACAGTCAACATGCTTCCATGTTACACACATGCGTGCACGTACATTATGGTTCAGTGAATATATTATGCTAACACTAATCAATGGTTGGTGCATGGCATATGGAGGCTGAGTGTCCTGAAAAGGTCAGGGTTGGTAAACAATTACAATATAAACTGTGGTTTATTTCTGCATCATGACTTAGTACGATGCAGGCAAGCTGAGTGAAGAAATAGTTATGAAAAGAGTACACACACATACACTGTCAATATCAACCACCCAAAAACCACAAAACCTAATTGCAATAAATGAGCACAGTAAAGAAAAGGTGGTGTGGTAACAGCAAAGTTAATGCATGGCCTTTGAGTCATGGGTTTGCATCATAAGTGTGTATATGGAAACAGACTGAAACCTAGTTGCAATGAGTTTGCTGGCTATGACAGTTTACTATCAAATTTTTCAAACACTACATCCACCAATCTGGCATGATCAATAACAGCCATACCGGTTTTGAAAACAAACAGAGGTCCAAAACTTACAGTGGTTGCTGTAGTACTCTACTTTGACAATGTAGCAAATCATTTACATCTGAAGAAGCACCTAGCAATCTCCACTTCCTTCCACCAGCTGTCAGCGTCAACATGGTGGACATAAGTCCCCATAGTAATATTTCCACCACCCCAAGGTACCACAACGATCAAGCCATTAGTAGCCAGCAGTACTATTCCCTTAATTAAAGTGGCTTGGTCCAGCTTTACATCCAGGGCAAGCAGTGGTATGCTTATAAACCTCTGTGTAGTCATTGTAGCCATGTAACAATTATTCAAAGTGAACTGTAACGTAGAATAACAATAATGAAGTTGTTCACAACAGCAATAACACTGAGCCTCACAATGTAACAGCTATTAAGTAACAACATGAAAACATGGGAGTCCAGCAGTGAGCATAATCCAGCTCACTTCACAACTCAGTCACATCTAATTTAGCTCATTAAGGAATGATTGAGACTATCCATCCTTGTCGTCTTTGTCTGCCTCATTGAAGCCGCAGTACTGTCCATTCTCCTCGGGCTACTTTGCACATATGGCTGAAACCACGCACAATGGTATAATGTGGCGCACCTTCTTCCTCAATATGTCATGGACCCAATGTGTGTACTGGATATAAGATGCAAGATGCAGAGACCTGTGCATAAGAAGCAGTTGTGAGTGCATGCATTAGTCAAACAGAACTGCAGACTTAGCCAGCATGAAAGGTAGTGACTAACACAGCAGCACAAAGTGAATACATTTCAGTGCATGAGATGGTGAAATGTTGGAAATCAGGCAGCTGTACCCATTTCAAATGAAGAGACATGCGTGACTGCACCATCATAATCCAATGGTTGTATGAGGGCAGCACGAACATCAAGGTTTCTACCTATGTCCATGTATGTGGTAGTTACACATTACTGCCTAGGTGTGGACAATGAACAGTGTCTGCTAAATTCATCACAATGATTGGCTATGAAAGGACACAACACAGTGAGGTAATTCAGGGCATGTGCATGACCGAGATTCATGTGTGTATACTGGTGGGGGTTGTTGTGTTGGAACAGCAGGGACAACTTTACCCATCCAGGTGGCTCAGTGGATGGAAAATAGTCTCAGATGATTGAAGGGAAGGGAAGGTAACCCTCTCCAAAGCATTACATCATGGGGTCTATAATTGCTATCAGCGCTAGTAGTGAAAGCAGTACATGTGTGTGCCATGATGACATTTGTTGGACAGCTCTGATTACCTGCACACAGGGAAGTGTTTTGGTGGTCACCAAGCAAACTGGGAAAGAAGATACTAATTTCCACTTATGTTATGCACAGAAAAGAATCAGAAAGGCTAGGTAGCTGTATGGTGTGGGACCTGGAGTCATCAAGAGAATGACATGCATGGGTGAAGTGGTGATGGTGATACACCTCAGCTTTCCTTGCATGTGTAGAAAAAAACAGTCTGTTATTACAAGGCAGAAAGCTAGGACATGAAAAAGAAAGGAAGCTGTACCATTTTTTAAATGCATAGACATGTGGTATGAGGATAGTCAAACAAACACGAATGTCAGGCTTCAGACAGGCAGATTTTAACATATCCTGCACTTCGGGCGAGCAGATGTACCCATGATAAGGGACATATTCAGGGAGTAAGTGGTATGATAGGAGGGAAGTTAGTGAGGGGCAGATGATCTATGGAAAGAGATCATAGGATGGGCAACTTACACAGACAGAGGGACATGTAAGTAGGGTGGCGAAGAACAAAAAAAAGACAAAGGCCACTGTGGTTCAGTAGGGAAGTAAGTGAGGCAATACGGGAAAAGAAAAGAGAATTCAGGGAATATAGAAGGACACAGTGGAGGGAGTATAGGTACATATAAAGAGAAGTTGAGGGTGGCATACCACAGCATTTTGAAGGGTAACGCAGAAACAGAGGCTAGATTTGCTAGGTAGAACAAACTGCTGTAGTAGATGTTATTTCGGTACAAGGGGGAAAGGGTGATGGTAAATCAGGGGGATAGTAAGAATTAAGGGGAAAGGGATTGCAGGTATCATAGGTATCAAAGGTAATACAATGCTTATGTAGACTTCCGTCCATTATGCTTGCCTTTTTTTTTAATTGCCTTTAGATTTGAAGTGTCTAGCTAATTATTTTTTAAATATTTACATAGAACTACTACCTACCACAATTGGTGATAGTGAATTCCACACAGGGATCACTCTTTGTGTCCACCAGTTTTTTTCTTTTTAGTACATTCCACCTGTCTGCATTTAATTGTAGGCTGTGTGCTCTGGTGTTGTAAGTCTGGTCTTTCAATTCTAGTCTGAGATCCTCCCACAACCTACCATTTGTGAAGGCTCGGTAAAGCAAACACATATTGCCTCTAATGCTCCTATATTTGAGAGTATATAGATCAAGAGTTGTTAATCTATTTCATAATTTAGGTGTTTCCTGAGTGGAAGCACATCTTGATCAAGCTGAGGTGCTGAATGGATACTTCACCTCAGTTTTCAAAAACAAAGTGGAAGGAAGGGAACAAGCGGTAAGTGAGAAGTGAAGGGTGACAGGGTGGGTTGATCATAGCCCAATCAGTGTAAAAGAGGTAAGGTAGGAATTGGGTAACTTGAGGGTGAACAAGGCCATTGTCCAAGATGGTCTACACCATAGGGTTCTCAGAGAATTAACATAGGTAGTTGCAGAACAATTGCAGGGGTCGCTTAACTTGTCCATGGCTACAGGGTGGGTACTGTAGGACTGGAAGAAGACAGACGTCATGCCAGTTCATAAAAGTGGCAACATAGAGGAGGCATGCAATTATCACCCGGTCATTGTCACATCGAACGGTGGGTACAGTAATGGAGACAATACTGAAACAAACGGTGGTTACGTTTTTTGGGGGCAAGAGCTGGAAGACATACAGCATAACTTTACTCAGGGTTGCTCATGTCAGACGAACTTGATCTAATTCTTTAATGAGGTGATGAGAATGGTGGATCAGAGTGGGGCAATGGATGTGACCTACCTGGGCATCATGAACACCTTTGACACGGTGCCCCACAAAAGACTGCTTCATGAGTTGAGGAGTGTATGGGTGAGGCAGAAACTAACAAGATGGGTGTTGAATTTGAAGACAAGTAGAAGCCAAATAGTGGTGGTCAATGGTGTGCAGTATGGAGAGACAAAGGTGATGAGTGGGGTACACCAAGGGTTGCTGCTGTGGCACTTTCTGTTTAACATGTACATCAGTGTCATAGCACAGGTGCTTCAGGTGAAAGTCTGCCTTTTTGCAGACACAAAACTCAGCAACAGTGTGCAAACAATGGGGTGGAGAGGAGGCAATGAAGAATGATGTAAGATTACCACATGGAAGGCTAGGCAGTAAGCCAGTGGGTACAGGGTCGGTTGCATGGATGTTGTGCTGGTTAGTGAACTTGCTGCAAGGAAAGTAGCAGAGAGGGGTTGTGGGAGGCAGCTATCAATCCAAGGGGCATTGACAAGCATAGTTCCATAAGGCTCATTGTTGGGTCAGTGTTGTTTGGTATATTCATTATAGACATTTTGGTGGTCATCAGGCACAAAATCAACATGTTTGCAGAGGACACCAGGATGGGGGTGGTGGTGGATGACCTGGGAGGATGACTTATTTTCAGTGAAGGTAGATACAAGAACTTGAGGGCATCAGTTGAAAGTGTAGGGGGGATGGTTTAGGGGAAAAGTTAGGAAGTATTACTTCATGAACAAAGTGGTTAAGCCCTGGAATGGACTGACAGAGCCAGTGGTGAGGGTCAGTGTAGTGGAGGGTATGAAGAAGGCCTGTGAAAAACACACCATGGGTTGTCAAGGGAAGTAAGGGCAGAATCTTGTAGGTAGTGTAGAAGATGTGGGAAATGGGCAGAATCGAAGTGCCAGGAAGATACTTCCATGCCGACACATTTGCATGACTCTATGTATGAATCTATGTAAGGCATGTGGCAGCACATCAGTGTATCCATGTACCACCAAAGCTGCACAGCACAGCAATGAACAAGGTATAACATGAGGATTTCAAATTGCTTCATACTTTTGCGCATAAAAGTGTTACTGTTCATAGGAACTGTTTTGCAGGACAATGGAATTCATCAGCAAACTGAAATATTGCTCTTATTTACATGAGACAGTAATTCTGTCAATGAAATATGCCCTGTATTGCAGTTACCTAATCACTGCATCCCCTCACTACACATCTTCTGTTTTGTTGTACGCAATAAATACATTGAACCATTGCTTTCTGGTCATCACTTGGACTACTCACAGTACTAGCATGGGATCAAGGGTCAGTGTTTATTTGTAACTGGGGAATGAGGAGTGCAGCCAATCAGGAAGGAACCACAGTCCAGTTGTAAACACTGTCATGGTACACCTTTGCATGATCTTGCCAGTTCACTTACAGAATCAAAGTCACTGTAAGTAGTTCACATAATTGGTGGCATAACATCCATATCCATCCATGATGACAGTTTGTTTTTAGCAATAACTTCACATAACCCTGAAGCAGGTGTGCCCCCCCAAAAAATAAAGCAATTCCACACATACCTTCAAAGTTCATTCCATCATAAGAATAGTCACAGTTTTCCAGTATGTCCATAATGCACTGCCTGATGTTCTCCCTTTGCCTAGCCCCGCTCCCACAAAGCAAGTCTCCTGTGTGCTGGACCAGCACACTCCTGTGCTGTGAAAGTGCTCTGTCACTCAGCCTGTGACACCTATCTGCCATGCCTTGCCATCGATGATGCACTGTCCACTGGTGGATAAATCATCATCGTAACACCTGTGGCCCAACAACTTCACACACCCAGTGTCCCCGCAGTGAATCATGCACCAGGTAAATCATTACCTTCGCACTGAATATTGCTGCCTGCTCTCACCGCAATAGCCATCAAATGAATGCCAGCCATTGGTGACCTGTGGACAGACACACATTCAAGTCACTTTAACACGATGCCCTTACATGTTGGGTGGTGGATGCCAAGCAAATATTGGGTGGCATCAACGAGAACCTGGCAGTGAGGGAAATAGTAGTGGTGGTTGAGGAGCAGTCTGGACACTTGAAGACAGCCATAGAGATGGTGACAAAGAGATAGATCAATGTGACTAGCAATGTCAGTATGAGAAGTACAGCACCATGTTTCTCAAGAGAGGCTGATGAGAAGAGGAAGGGCAAGACAAAGAATTTCAGTAAGTATACAGTGACTCAAAGAGAGCAATATGGGAGGTGTAACAAAAGAATGTTAGGGTAGCTATATAGGCTGTTCGAAGCAGAAAGACGCAGACCAAAGAAAGATTAACAAAGACAGTTAGGAAAGGAAAGGAGAAAAGACTTTACTTGGGAGCATCAGTGAAAGAAGATAAACCATGAGTGGTAGTGTGAGCATAAGAGGGGATGCAGGGGACTGTAATGATGGAGACCTGAAGATTACAAAAATCATAAACAAAAAGTTATCTTCATTGTTCACATTATGAGGGAGCAGTCAGGCAACAAAGCTGAGTAACAGACAGAAAGGGTGGGTGGAAGTAAACACAGTCTAGTTCAGAAAGGAAATAGTCCAGTCAGAGGTCAGAAAAGTAATGGTGAATAATGAAATGGTGCCAGATGGCATTCAACAAAGAATATCAATGGAGCACTGTAAGGAGGTGGCGGCACCTCTGGTAGCCATGTTCACCAACTGAATGAACAGTTATTTTTCCTGAAGAATGAAAAAGGGCACATGGACTCTCTCTTCACATAAGTGGTAATAGGGAGGATGTAGGGAAATCAAAAGTAGTCCACTTCATGGCAGCAGTAGCCAGAATCATGTAGGAACTGATAAAAGAAACACTGGCATACTCACAGTCCATTGATGGCCAGGATCAAAGACATCATGGTTTCACAGCAGCGAGGTCGGGTCAAAAGGATATTATTTTCTACAGTGCGTGACCAAGGAGGGAAATGGAGGGTGCATAGATGTAGTCTACCTTGAGTCCCGCAATTCCTTCAACACCGTCCTACATGAAAGGATGTGAAACAAAATGGGAAATGTGGGCATCTGGCACACTGAGGAACAGTGGGTAAGAAACTGGGTTACAGACAAGATGAAAAGAGTGGTACTAAAAGGAATCATATCTGTGAAGAGTGAAGTGAGCATCATGGGAGCACAGAGGACAGTCTTACTCAATGTGTTCATCAGCGACATTGTGGACTGACTGGCGGTGAAGGTTTGCGTATTTGAACATGACACTAACATTTGCAATGCAGTGCATAGACCGAACTGGTAATGACAATAGTGGGTGACCTGGACAACAGTGAAAGATGGTCTGAGGTGTATCAAAAAAGGCTCAATTCAAACAAGTGAGAAATAATGCCCATGGAAAGAGGGAAGCATGGGGAGAGCTACAGGAGGTAGGGGTGGAGGAAATGTTGGCAGTCACCACAGAGAAAAGGGATATGGGGATAAGTATTTCACATAACCTACCGGTCTCAAAATAGAGTACCAAAGCAGCATGGAGGCAAGTGGCAGGTGCAAATGCACATGTTACAGCATAACAAGTAGAAGGCAGGAGTTGGGAATGCAATTGTATACAAAAAGAGTGGTAAGCCCACACATGGAGTGCTGTGTGCAGTTGTGGATGCCTCACCATCATATGAACATAAACAGGGCTGAGACAGTTCAGAGAAGCAAGACAAAGATGTTGCTAGGCTTGCACCACTAAACATATGAGAAGAGAGTAAAACAGCTCAATATGTCTTTGATGGAGCAGAGGAGACACCAGGGAGACATGCTGGAAACTTTTGTGTAGCTGAAAGGCCTAAACAATGTGGAGTAGGAAGACATCATCCAGATTAGCATTAGTGGTACAACAAGGTGCCCCGATATGAAATAAGATGTTTGCCGATGGTGGGTTAATGTCAGGAAGTTTTTCTTCACTGAAAGGGAAAGTGTTACATGCACACAGTACTTCATACAAATAACTCTGGAAGTCATCTCCTTTTCAGGTTCCATAGTTTTTCCTTGCACATTCCAAAATACACAAAGCAGGCCATTAAAGAACAGTTTAATGCTGTAAATGAATCAGAGCCCTCACATAAAAAAAGGAGACATACACACTCAAAAGGCTTCAAGGAGACAGTCACCCAGAAATCAGAAATTGCAAGACTGCTTTTTTCCCCTAATATCCAAAGAACTGTGCCAAATTAAAACACATTCTGCATTACCTTGTAGCATTCCACAATGATCTTGAATGTTGATAAAGACTTTAGCAAGGGGGTGAAATGGTGTTGAGTGGTATAGGGGTTGCTGGCTTTGTTGTTATTGTTTAATTTTATTATATATTCTATTCGTTATCCACAATGCCTGCTATGGCCAAATACACCTTCATCAGTATCCCCCTCCAGTCCAGTAACTCACTGTACCTAGGACTTACCTACTACCACTCAATGCCTCACAGTTCTCCTGTGGGACTGGGGCCCATGGGGTACCCTAAACATTAGGAAGGAGTTTAGTCCAACTGGTGGCAAGCATCACAATAGGTGAGGTGGGGCATGCTGGAAGACTCTGATGCATATTGACACTGGTCAGTAGTTTCGTGTTTTCTTCTTGTCCTCTACAGATGCATCATGGGCTATAACTGCTGTAAAGTGAATATGTACAACTTGCTTATGTCGCAGTCATGAGGGGTGTGCACTCCCCAATGTGGTTATGCTGGTCATCCAGCTGACAGTACATTGGCAGAGTGTGTAGATCTCCCTTGAAGAGGACAGCATTTTGTGGGACACTCAGTACTCCTGCCCCAGGCCTGCGACTGCCTACTTTGGATGGCTTTTGAACCTGGGTACTTCAGATCTTGAGTACTGTCAGTAACACTGGGCTGACAATTATGGCCATCTGCATTCTGCACACTTCTTTGCAGTAAGAAAAATAAAGTTAATCTAGCACTTTCAGATCTGTGTGTCGCTGCATCCTTGAAGCCCCCCCCCAACACACAAAATCACAAAGCAGAATACAACTGGTGTACAACACAAGTACATGCATGGCACAGTGCAGAAAATTCAATGCCATGCCATGCCACC
This sequence comes from Neoceratodus forsteri, assembly GCA_016271365.2. Classification (NCBI taxonomy): domain Eukaryota; kingdom Metazoa; phylum Chordata; order Ceratodontiformes; family Ceratodontidae; genus Neoceratodus; species Neoceratodus forsteri. Next base: position 706,542,485 of record CM057453.1, read on the forward strand.
AAGATCAGTGAACATCAATCACTCCCTGAGACGGCCAGCTGTGTTGTACAATGTACAATACCTAAAACACTAGAACATCTGTGCCTGGAGCATACTACTGAGATTGGAAAGACAAGGAATAAGTCACCAGCTTGGTATGAAATGTGCAAAACAAAAAAAACCACATCCCTTACCGGGTTCACACACACCAAAAACATGTAGCCCATCAACAATGTGCGGTGCTAAACTAAACACACTTCATGGGCACCACATGAAACATCAAGACTGTGGCATGACAGTATCACATATCATAAACAACATAAAGGAATATATGCATGGAGGGCAGGATCTGGTGGATGTGGGTGCCTGTAGCAGGTGCAGATCATCGTAAATGCCAAATGCACCACAAAGGGGTCCAGGCAAGCCAGATTGAAATGGTGATGTTCAGAGATGCAGCTCAGACCATCAAGCTTTGCTCCAAGCTGATGGGATACCTCCTGACAGCACAGCTATTCCTGGACTGGAAGCATAAGCAGCACTTGCCACATGTGCACCAGCTTAAATCCATCAGATGAATCTCATCAGTGTCCTCCTTTGCAGCACCAGAGCCTTCAACAATGCTTTCTGCAGACTGGGAGCCATCTCTTGCTCTTCAAGGCTCATAAATATAGGGCTGAATACCTGTTGTTACACTGAGATTCAGCATTTCCAGAAGCACATCTGAACTACAACTGTCACTCCCACTAGCAGTATCAACATCGCTGTCCCTAAGGGACTCAGTCAGTGGAACATTACCATTACTAGGACCTGCTGTGGCCATTGCACACTGCTGGAAATATTGCCCAAAAACAATGTTGCCTTTGCAGATTGCCCAGCACTTACAGTTCTGTTGTATTGCATTATGGAGTTGTTTTCCTTCAAAAACAACCGAACTCTACTCAATATTCCGTGTATACTTCTATTTCTGTGCAATAACTAGCTGGTGGCTTGGTCAATCACAACAAAGAATGATGATGCGAATTCAGCTCCTCGGCAGTGCAGCAATGAGGAAGTACAGCACAGGAAGCAGTACTGTGAAACGTGCTTTCCTCTGTTCCTGTGCACCAGCATTAGGTGCTTTCCAGTGTGTTCCTCAGCAGTGAATGTGCAGTGCACAGAGTGGGAGTGAGCAGACAAATACAAGCCAGCCAAAAAAATTTAAGATGCCAGCACCGACAGCAAGCACCTTGTGTTCATTAGCATAGTGGTTGCAGCGATTGCTGCTCAGACCAGGGAAATGGTGCCACGTTTCAAAGAGGGGGAAAAATACATTTTAAACATGAAGCCAAAAGTGGAATAAACAGATCACTGGGGAGAGACAAAAGCAAATGGTAAGAAAACATACACTTGGCTGCTGGTCTTATGACTGCATCCTTTTAACAGGCACAATTTTAATTTAGTGGTGCCCCCTGTCACAAGGTAGCCCTAACCTGCTATGCAGAATTGCAGCCCCGAAGGTTGGATAGTCAGAAAAGTAATTTTCTTCTTCAGAGAAGCCTAAGTTGTTTCCTCATTGATGACACAGCAAAGACTGGGGAGTTGCTGCTATCTGGAATGTTCAGGTGCACAGGATTCTGTTCTGATTACAGCCTTGGGCTGTGCATTCCCCCTTGATGGGGTGCACATAACCCATCAGTACTGAATCCCATTGATAAAGTGGAGTGCTACAGAAATGTATTTATTAGTGTGGCTATGAAGTTCATCCCTCTGACTGACAAAATTTCTTGGAAAACCTCGGTGGGCAAAACATCCTCAGAAGCTTAACTGACAGCTTTTCTGCTTCCACAGAAGAAATGGTAACTGTTGTAGAATATCTACTTGCAAAATCTATGACCACCATAATAAATCTTTTCCCCATTTGTCTGGAGTTACTTAAGGACTCCACTACATCAATGCCACCTTTTTAAATGGCTCATCAATGACTGGCAATGGCATAGGGGAGTTTTTGACGTATCTTTTGTCTGCCATGTCTTTTTGTATGCCAGACAGCTTTGTCAGTACTGGGCCAAATCTGGGAAGATGGTAGTCCAGTAACATTTCTGAAAAAGCTTAACCCTTGTCCTGTTTTCTCTACAGTAGATGCCCAAAAGATGGAATGTCATCAGCCAGTTCAAGCAGCTTTCTTCTCTATTTTAGTGGCATAGCTGTCTGGTAAAACAATTACACCTTTCTTTCTCCTGTTCTTGCATGCCACTGAATCACCAACAAGCTGTCCTGCACCTTTAAGTATCCAGCTTGTGGTGATGCCTCACTGCTGTTATGGGCCTCAGTGAACTTCATTATTTTACTCTGACTTGGGTCACTCTGTTGAGTATTTTGTGTTAGCATATGGTATACAGTATCTAGTCTGACTGCCAGGCTACGAGGTCTCTCTGTGCAGTGCTTTTTGCTTTCTGACTCATCAGCCTTCAGAGGTATGAGAGTCTCAGGCACTTCCAGCTGCATGGCTGCTGTGTTGTCAGACTTCTCAGCTAGTTGCTGTTGTGAAGTTTTCTGAGCCACTGGCCCTCCATCTAATGCATGCTCAGGCTGTACTTCAAGGTTGCACCTGTGAGGAAACCTTTGGCACTCCTATTTATGTTCCTAATGCAGCTGCTGACCTCTGCCTTTCTAGCTACGAGTACACTTCAGAATCTTTTTTCTGTATCCCACTCCAGTTTCATTTTTGTCACAGTTAGCAGACTGCTCTTGCTGCAGCTGATGGGTAACTTTCAGCTTACTGCCTCTAATTGTGGCTGTGGATAATCCTCCCATGCTCTGACCATGCCTCACTGCACAATGTACAGTCTTACTCTAAAACCATGGGGCAGTCTTGTGATTCTCTGACTGCACTTCCTTCTTACAGTCTTTATACTCATTCTGCAGCTGTGGGAGACTCTTGTGCTGTTCTGTCTATGCCATCTTCATCTCACAGCCTGTAGGCTTACTCTGCAGCTCAGATGGAGTGCAATTTGGTCTGCCCTCCTTTTTTTGCACTTCTGTTTAGTACAAGGCAGAACAACGGGCATACGTGCATCTGTAGTCTCCCTTATCATACTTTTCTGCGTTTGACTCCTTGTAGCACAGCAGACAATATTTCCACAAGGGTTAAGGTAATTGCACAGAATTATATCAAGAGATAGGTCTGTAAACACTCCTTATTCTGATGATCCCTAATAATGTTTCCATAGTAGATAAACTATCCGTACCACCACTGTGGCCCCTACAACAGACCTACCTTTTGCAGTCATCCCATCAGAACTTGAGCCTTTAATATCAGTGATTTCCTAACCAGTGACAGATTTGCTTTGGTATAACAAAGGTCTGTATTTGAGGTACCTGAAGCATATTTGGTACTGAACTGGCTGTAGAATTTCTGAATGTGCAGTTTGCTCACATTCCTCAGATGAGGTCTCTTTCACAGATTTCTCCTGAGTATTTTCATTTTTTCGGTACTGCCTAGCCCAATAGTTGTCAGACTTTGTCACAGTGAGCCTCCCCAAATCCATGGAAAAGATTTTGAGCCTCCCCCAAAAACTGAAATAATTTTGGGCCTTCCCAAAGAAAAATAATATACTGTACTTTGCGCAGTACACCATGAATAAATTGAAACCCCTTTGAGTACTTGGCTCACATTCAGTTCTTTGTCTTATATGACATGGAACATTTGAAAAAGAGCTCCTGTGCTCAAAGGTGTTATCTGAAAAACAAATAAATAAAATAAACAAATATTATTATTCAGCTTATTGTAACTCTCCTCCCTCCCACAGGCCAGCCTACCTGCTCTGCTATTTTCATTCTTGAACTATTGTTACCCCTTGTTGCAGTACCTTCAGTGGTCCAACTACTTTCTCTGTTTCCTCTCTGTTTGAAATAACCTTCCTACATACTTTGCCTCTCCCCCTCCATCCCTGCTCCTAAGCAACTTCTCTGGAATTACTTTACTCCTTCCTGCTATTGCTGTTAGCACTTCTATGCTCTACCCTTGCATTTGGGCTGTTCTGCCATCAGTCTACAAATTGATCAATTACCACCACTCATTATTAGTTTATTGTTCATATGTGTTTGCACTATTGTTCATTGTGTATTTCTTGATTGTTTTGCAGTTACCTTTGGAAATGTATTCACTCCCTACCCTCTCCTGGGTACACCTGAGATGAACCTTGGCTCATTCACCTTCCTTGTCACCTATTAGTAAATAAATACATAAAATTCACACACTGTTATCCTCTTTCAGTTTGCATCATCTCTTCACACAAAATACATAAAACTCAAAATTTAAATACAGTACTTTTTCAGACTTGCTTGAGCCTCCCCTGAAACAGGTTGGGGCCTCTCCAAGGAGGCTGGCCTCACCATTTGAGAACCCCTGGCCTAGCCAAATGACCTAGTTTGTCATAAATCAAGCATTGCTACTCCTCTTTCTCTGCTCCCTTTGTATCAGAATCAGTAGTATTAGTGGCATGGCCTTGTTGTTGGATGCCTTTGGGATAACTAGTTTGTGAGCCAGTAGGTCTACTGGCTAGAGTTCCAACTCCTTCTAGTTTTTTAGTTGGAGGTTTCCCTGCTGTATATGAATCATTCCACCCTACAGCTTGATTCACAGTTTGTGGTGATTTGTCATGCAGCCAAAGCCCAAGCTCCTCAGCGGAAATTTTTAAAAATGGCTCTAGTAGCATAAATTCATGAAGCTCTTCAAAATAATTTGCCCTATATCCTTCAGTCAGCAATTAAGATGCAGGCATATTTCAACAGAAAATCCTCATTGTTAACATCCTGTTGCTTTCTAATATTTCTCAGCTTCTGCCAATACTATTCTGGTGTCAGATCATACCTTTTTGCAATAGCGTTTTGATGTGAATTAGAGTCCTCATCAATTTGTATACATTCAAACATATTCAGCACTCAAAAAGGTAATCTGGAATGGGCTTCTAATGCTTTATCTGTGTGCAAGGGTACAAGATGAGTAGCCCAGCAGTCTTCTCCAAGTTTATATTGCTTATACCTTACATACATTGTGGCCTACTTTCATGGACCCTCCACCTGTATGGCCTGAGGAGCTATAATGTAATCTGTGTTAATGTCCTGAGGTATCATACCTCAACAGACAAATTAATATTTAGGTGTCTTGCCCCTATTCTTTGGAACAAGTTACAGAATACCAGGACCTCCTTCTAAATGGACATCTTTCAATGGAGACTTAACTGGTAAAACAAATAAATACAAATAAGAAGCTAATTTAAAAAGTGACCTTAGAAATGTCTTTATATATTTAAGCAGTGCTGGTAAACAATTTTTAGCGCCACAGTGGGCATAGCCCTGCTGACCTCTTGCTATCAGAAAGGGAGTCAGCACATTCCATCCGACCTAACAACATGTTGGAGTTGCAACACAGTCACCTCTAAGTCTGTGAAGCACTCTACTCGCTGTCTCCATTGGCAGTTGCACTGCGCTATTTTAACTCTATTGGTGGTCATGGTGGAACATGGCACACTCCGCTGTATCTAAGATGGCCACCAAACTGTATTGAACACGCACAGCTAGTAGCACTTGTGCAGTAGAGAGTGGCAGCCATTTTGGACATGGAGGAGTGTGCCGTGTTCCGTCTTGACAGCCAATGTTTTTAATTATGCATATGCCCCCACCCTCCCCTCCCTCTCAGCACCCCAGAAACATAACAATGACACTGGGGTGCCCAGTCCCCAGTTTCACGATGGTGTTCCACCATGTTGGTCCTTTTAATATATTTATCTTTCTCCAACCCCACCTGACCATCCATCTCAGCACCCAGCATCCCACCCCCTTCAGAAACATAACAGTGACACTGGGGATGCCCAATCCCCCAGTGTGATGATCGAGAATCCTCAGTAGTGTTATCTTTTTTCTGCATGAAAAAAAAACCATGTATCAATGTCTTTTGCGGCTGTTGCTGACAACCCACCTGAACCCTCCCACTCAGCACCCACCACCCCCCCTCACCCCTCCTTAGCACTTACATACCCATCAGGGGTCCAATGCTGTAATCATCTCTGGACCATAGATACATTTTCACTCTTCAAAGGCAGACCTTGAACTGAAGAAACAGGTATGCAGTTCAATGTATTTCAATGGGGTTTTGAACTTAGTCGCATAACTTGGGAATTTTTGCATATTTTTAGCACAGATTTTTCAACATGCCTTTTTTGGGATCCTGCCTTATGAACAAGTGCACTGGCATTACGCAAAGCTGTCCCAAAAGGTGATTTTGTGGTACCTGCATGAAATCACCTGTTGAGCAGGAGTTGAACATTTTCTCTGCCCTTATTCATGAGGTAGGGCCATAAAAAGGCTATGTTGAAAATTTGGTGTAAAAATATTAAAAAAACAATTAAGTTATGAGCCTACATTGAATTTTGCAAATGCAGGCTCACAACTTTGGTAATTTTCAATATTTTTACCCCCAATATACAACACAGCCATATATTTACAGCACCTCATGAATGTGATAGTTGTCATTTTTCAAATCCTGGCAAAAATGTTTGTTTTTTACATCCCAAAAGGTGATTTCACAGTCTCTGCATGAAATTATCTTTCAGGTAGGAGCTGAACATGTCCACTGCCCTTGTTCATGAGGTAAGGTCATAAGAAGACTTTGTTGAAAATTTGGTGTAAAATATTTTAAAACAATAATGTTATGAGCCTACATTGAATGTTGATAATGCAGGCTCATAACTTTGGTGATTTTCAATATTTTACCATAAATTTACAACATAGCCAGATCTTTACAACACCTCATAAATGTGACAGCTGTCATTTTTCAAATCCTGGCAAAAATAATTGTTTTACATCCTGAAAGTTGATTTTATGGTCTCTGCATAAAATCACCTTTTTGGACAGGAGCTGAACATTTTTCTGACTTTATTCATGAGGTGGGGTCATAAGAAGGCTATGCTTTTCATTTGGTGTAAAACTATGTAAAAAAAAACTAAGTTATGAGGCTATGTTGAATTTTGCAAATACAGGCTCATAACTTTCGCAATATTCAATTTTTTGTAAGCCTAATTTTCAACATAGCCATTTCTTTAGAGCACCTCATGAATGTGATAGCTGCATTTTTCAACTCCTGCTCAAAATGTGTTTTTGCATCCTGAAAGTTGATTTCACAGTCCCTGTGCAAAATCACCTTTAGGCCAGGAGGTGAACATTTTTTCTGCCCTTCTTCGTGAGGCAGGGTCATAACAAGGTTATGTTGAAAATTTGGTGTAAAAATAATAAAAAACAAATGTTCAATGTTTTTCCCCCCAAATTCCTTGGCTGCAGCCCTATCAGCTCTGGCCAGAGTTTGTTAGCTATAGTGCCTTCAGGACTACTCACCAAGTCTGATGACCTCAGCTTTGCTAGTTCTAATTGAAGCTGAAGCTCATTCACCTTTTCTACCAATTACACTCACTTTATCTCAGTCTATCTTTTCCTTTTTTCCATCTTTATTTTGCCCAGTTCAAAATGCTATTGAAAGTGTGGCCTTGCCAATTCCACTGTCTCTGATGTCTTATAATGCAGATAACCTTTTTGTAATCTGTGCCTTCCTATCCAATGCCAACTGATATAAGGTTAGAGTCCTGGTTGAGTTTCTGGAACTGATAATTTGCCCTTTGATGTCCCTTTTCCAGCTTGGTCTGCTCCATCAACACCTGTACCAAGTCTGTTTTGAGTTCCCCATCAGATGTCACTCCTTTCTAACCACAGAAGCAATTGAGACAACGTCGTCTCACATTTTTGTGCCATGGTGCTACTTTGCAAACATGTGTTCTTGTAACTGGTTTGATTCCTGTAGTTTCTTTTTTTTCACAGAGTGACAAATCCAAGCTACAGTACCTCCAATATATAACTGTCACATTTACTCTGTAGCCTTTTGCACAAAGTTGCATGCTGCCACCATGGGACAATTTTACCATGGGAACACCTTAACAGACTTTCTTCTCTTGCCTTTTGTCCATATCCCACCTTATATGTGCACCCCCAGGGGTATGGTGCACCTGCATTATAGTTGCTTGACACTGGCTAAGACTTCTCTCCTCTGGATATATCAACCTGCTTTCAGTAGTTGTGTCTTTGGTGAGTGGAATCACTGCCTGGAGTATGGAACTCAGTCCACACTCACACGATATTATAGGAAAATAATGTATCTCTGTTATTTATGAAGTTGATTCCTGCACAAGGTTTGCATAGGAAATTGCTCTACACTGACAAGATGTTAATGGCACAGAGTTCTGATTCTTATTTGAAAGTTTCTCTTAGTGTCTGAGTGCCTTTAACTGACGTATTCTCTCTCTCTCTCTGACACTCTGTTTTTCATTACCCCTTTGTGCCTTTAGTGGTGTGAACCAAAGGTTTAGATGGATGTTAATCGAATCATTTTCCCTCTAGAATGCTATTTTTTGCTTCATACTGATGATCCTTCCTTCTTGCTCATCCTTTATGTATGTTTTTTACTAGCAATAATAAAGAATTTATTGCTTGATCATAAAATTTCAGATTTTTACAGCATGTAAAAAAAACAACAGATTAGACACAGTAAATACATAGATTAAAAACTATACAGAAGATTTACATTGCCAGAGCTTCAGAAATACAATATTTTCCCGTACACTGTTTCTTAAGTATAGAAGTTTATGCAACAATGAATAACAGTATAAGATAGATTTATTGCATACTCCCTGGATTATAGATCAGAAAGACCTTTTTTAAGTTTATTAGATTTAACAATAATAAAAAATGACAATTGATATATAATATATTCATTCTCAGAACTCACTAAAAATGTCATAAGATTCTCTGGAGAGTAAGGAGATAGTTGGAGCCAGCCAAACCTTGTGGACTTTATTTTATCAGTAACAATGTAATAAAACATGATCTGAATCTTATGTCTCCATAATTACAATTGCAATTTTTGCTCTAGGGATCCAGATATTTTGAATATCTTGCCATGAGAACATTGCTTCTGAAAAACTTGAATCTATAATTTATTAAATTATTTCTCTTCCTTAAATCTATGATGGTATCCAGATAGTACGGAATCTATATCCAAACCACACATCATTATACATATACCAAGGAGAATACTTGTAGCTTATGATTTTCTCCATATCCAACATTTAATTATGAGCCATCATCATATTCCTAATATATTTTTTATACTTTCAACTGAGTGTTACATTTTTTAAACATATCTCCAAAGATACTGTAATCCATCTCCTCTAATAGAATTTGAATGCTGGATAGCCACTGTGAAGACAGAAACATAGAACATAGAAACAGAATTTGTTGGCAGATAAGGACCACTTGGCCCACCTAGTTTGCCCATTTCCCCTACCTAATGTGTAGGCTGCAGATCCTATTTAACCAACAGCCTTTAACTTTACACATAAGTTCCATCCATTCAATTTTTCATTCAGACATGCAGTAATTTTGGAATTCCTTTAATAGCCATTCTTGTTAATTTAATTTAACAGTTCAGCTTGCTGGAGTCTACCAGTGTTTTAAAACTATCTCGTCCAAATTCTTCTTGGAAATAGGACAACATGAAGGATTTAAGTTTGAGAACTGACCTGTACTGTAGAGCTTTTATTTGTTCAAGATTTATTGACTTTTTCTAGCCCCAAATTTCTGCCCCATACAAGACTTGTGGATTGGATTTATTGCCATTTTTATTTATTTAGTTTTTATCGGGTTGGTATGCTAGCCATATAAATTACTATTTTCAGGCATGACCCACAAGGTTACAGAGTGGAATTACATAAAACACAGAAACAAAACAAGGTTTTACAGTAAAAATACAAACAAGGTGATGAGAGCAAGGTACAAACCAGTGTGATTAATGACAAAACATGCAATAGTGCAATTTGTTGACAGATGCAGGACATAGCTCACACATTATAAGGAATTATCATGATGCAAAGTTCGGTGAGAGGTTCATTGAAAACAAACAATCACATACTTGCAAGGAACTATCAGGTATAATGAGCAGGGAAAATTACAAAATAACATATGGTAGGCAGATCCTTAGGGGAGAAACATATTCACAGAATTTGGGAGATAGGGCATAGAGTACTGGAAGTAGAAGCTTTTCAGCAATGATTACAAAGATCTAAGGAGTAGAGAATTAGTTATAGTAGGACAGGGCAAGAAGTTTGAGATAACAAGCCAAAGAGGAGAGGCGCATCAAGTTGGGAGGGGAGACAAGTAGACAGACGGGGGAGGATTAAGTGCAAGGCATTAGGTAGAGATCAGATCAAGTCTGCAGTGGTGAAAGCAGGAGTGGTGCTAAGAAGGGTTGAAGCAAGGGCATCGATTAGAGGAGATGAGGTAGTTACAGAGCTCCATTATAAAGGTGTTATGGGAGGGTGCTTGGCAGATCGCTAAAGGGAGGGAGTTCCATAGCTGAGGAGCATGATGGGCAAAATCACTTGTGGCTTTGGTGGTGTTACTTTTTGGGACACATAGAAGGGATTTTCCAGACAAGTGTAGGTCATAGCTGGACATCTGAGGAACCAGTGGATCAGCTAAAGTTTTTGGAGTTTGAGACCACATAATACTGTCAACAGTTGACCCGAGGGATTAAGGTCTAGCAGCATTTGGTGACAGCAAGTTTAGATCTGAGTAGAGGAGGCAGTGGTGTTTCTGCCAATGGGAGGAAGAGGCATAGTGACAGATATTATTATAGATGAAGTCCCATCTCTGGAGATTGGATTTAGATAAGGTAGCATAGGTCACAATTCTGTATGTAAGGGTGGGTAGAAGAATACCGCGAGCAATGGCAAGCCTCACTGCAGGGGTTAGTGCATATCTGGTCTGGTACACTATACCTAATTTAGTGTTAACAGATTTACATGAGTTCTGGATGTGAAAATCAAAGTTTAGGGATTGGTCCAGTGTTACCTCTAGGTACTTAAATGAGGTCACTTAACCAACAGGGGAGTCATCCAGGCAAGTGACCATGAAATTATTTTGGCAGGTTTTGAGTTTAGAATTTGTCCCAAATAGCATGGATTGGGTTTCGGTCTTATTAAGGACTAATTTGTGATGTGAGAGCCAGGCTTGAGTGCACTGAAAGTCAGTGGAGAGCCACATATTGATGTTAGAGATGTTTTTTGCACTGGTGTATAGGACTATATCATCAGCGTAGAGAAGGGAGGAGGTGGCAGTAAGAATGGGGGTGGTATCATTGATAAATATAGAAAATAGCAGTGGCCCCAAAACTGAGCCTTGTGGTATACCAATATTCACTGTTGCCAGGTCAGAATAGGTTAAATTGTACTTTGCAACTTGGACCCTGTTCAACTGGTAACTATTGAACCAGTTGACTACATTATGCACAAAGTCCAAAGACATCAGGGTGGCAAAGAGAAAGGAGTGGTTCACCAAGTCGAAGGCCTTTGTCATGTCTATGAAAACAGCTCCAGTTAGAAGGCCTGAGTCCATAGCAGTGAGTGTGGCAGCAGTAAACTTAAGCAGGGCTATAGAGGTGCTAAGGCCCTTGTGGAAACCAAGCTGGTCGGTTGTAAGAAGGTCATTTTTGAGAAGTAATTCGATGGTTTGTGTAGCAACTAATTTTTCCAGGATTTTGCTCAGAACCAGGAGGATGGCAATGGGTCTGTAATTAGATGGGTCTTTTTGGTCACCCTTTTTGAAGATGGGAGTGACCCTGGCCATCTTCCATACTGTATGTCAGGGACACTACTTTGACATAGAGAGAGCATGGACATTTTGGCTATGGGAGCAGCAATGAGTGTGACTGCTATTTTTAGTAGTCTGGGTTCAAGACTGTCTGAGCCTGTGGCTCTGCTGCCTGGGATTCAGCTAAGTAGTTTAGAAACCTCCTGTCAAGTGATAGCTTTAAAGTAGAAGGAGGAGCCAATGACTTCTTTGTTGGAGGTCACAGGAGGGCAGTGGTGTTGTGAGGCAGGGAAGGAGAATGTGTATTTATTTAAATCTGAGAATTGATTATTAAAAAAGTAAGCTATGATCTGAGGATTGTTACAGTAAGTACCATTGAGGACCATGTCGTTTGGGGTGGCGGAGCGGGTAGACCCCAGGAAAGTTTTTATGTGTGACCAGAATTTGTTTGGGTCACCCAAGGCATTCACTAGTAAGCTTTTGCAGTATGAGCCTTTGGCCATTCTTATTTATTTTTTGCAGGCATTCCACTGCTGCCTGTAGGTGTTATAATCCACTGGCAGACAGAAGACTTAAAGCAGCTCCAGCTCTTGTGCCTTGCTCTTATCTTAGCAAGTAGTTCCTTTTTTAGCCATCTGGTTTATTTTCACTTAATCCTGAGGATAATGAGGGGTGTGTGTGTAGGTCCTGCAGTGCCATGAATTCTGTCAGAATAATGTCGAGGGCAGACTGTACATCATTGGCATTGTAAAGATTGGACCAGTAAATGTTAGATATGTCACTTAGAAATTGTTGTGTATCTAAATTAGCATAATTCTGGAAAGTGATGTAGTGAGGTTGTGAAGGGGGGTGGGGGTGGGGCTGCGGCTGAGCCCCAGATGCAAAAGAAAGGGGAATGGTCAGTGACAGCATCGGCGAGTGTGCCAGCAGCTTGGATATGTTCAGTACAATTTGTTAGTATCTAGTCGATCAGAGTGCTAGAGGTTGAGTGAGGAGCAACTCTAGTGGGCATAGTGATCAGCCAATGTGGATTCTGGCTCAAAATTTTGGAGATGTATGAGGCTTGGCACTTCCCCTAACCAGTTCAGATTAATATCACTGAAAATGATAACTTCATTTTTACCAGAGACTTTGGACATATGGTTTAGTCGTTCATCCAGACCAGCATGGCCATTGTCTGGGGGACTGAAAGTGCATACAACATGTAGCTTTTTAGCCCCAAGAGTTAGAACTGAATGTAGAGATTCACAGTGGGTCAGGGAGTTGATTTTTATGGTTGTGAGGTGTTAGGTGTTCTTTGAAGTAGATGGCAACCCCCTCTCCTCTTTCGGGGGATGGTCTGTCCCTCCGTAGAAGGCCATAATTGGGTATGGAATACAAGGAGTCAGAGTTAGAGGATTTTAGCCATGTTTCCAATAGGCAGAGTATGCCCAGGTGGTAGAGGGCAATCCAAGCCTCAAGTTCAACAAGGTTGTGCTCAAGGCTTCTAATGTTGTGATGTACAATCAGGAGGCCTTTAGAGTCAACAAGTAGGGAGTTTGATTGAGAAAGATGGTGTGTAAAACCCGGATTAGTTTCAATATCACCAGAGAGAAGGATTGCCAGGAGTAGAATATACCAGGGTTTCTGGTGTATAAAAGGGGAGGTGATCAAGCAATGAAGGAAGCATTTTTTTGGGATCATAAGTAGTTAGATACATAAAGCCCTTCTGCACTAGCAATGGGGTCAAATCAGGCCATGTGGGAGAGATCAGGAGGAGGTTGGAGAAATGGAAGTTGTCCAGAGCTGGCTGTGTAGTAGAGTGGGCCAGACTGCTGTTGCTGATAGTAATAGCTGAAAGGAAAGACAGCAGTAAGACCTCTGCCTGGATGATCAGGAATCCTTGGTAACTCATGATATTGGATTTATCGCCATAACATGTAATAAGAATCTTAGACTAATTCTACCATATTGGTGGTTAAACTTCCTGAATCCCAACAGTGTACAGTACATCTTACATTTATCTTACTATTATTTACACACTTTATCCAAGACCAATTAACTGAAAAAATTAGGCCCAAGTAGCTACAACTTGAGATGGTCTCAAGGATCAGGTCTCTAGCTTTCCACTTAAGAGTCTTGGGCTGGACTCACAAAGTGATTTGTGACTATGTCCCACTCTGCAACTCCAGTTGTGAACTGAAATCCCTGCAGCTGTGGAAATTAGTATCCACAGTCCGCCACAGTTGCAGAGATGTTATGTGAGGTCCCACCAGCCCTAACATTATTCCACAGCTGCAGGGGCTTTCATGGCAACACCATCTGCAAGCTGCCATAAATAATGGAGCTGTTCATAAACTGGCTCCTCCTTTGTGAATACCACAGCTGCAGGAAAAACTGTGGATCCACAAGTGGCAACCCACTTGTGCTGCTTTTTTTTCCACAGCAGCAGGAATTTCATGAGCTTTGTGAATCCGGCCCCTTGTTTCTAGCAGCAAATATTATAATTTGACTCTTGTGTTGTTTCATTTTAAGTTCATTTTTCATGATAGTTCCACTAAAATACTAATTTAAGCTAAAGGCCAGATCTGTTGAGGGCAAAAACAGACAGATCTTCCTCTCAGGCGAAAGCAGGGATCATAACTGAATCATTTTTGAGAGTTTGAAATTGAGCCATCTAATTTCAGTAATATTTTATTTATAGAGATTTTAAAAAAGAAAAGGTGCCAGGATGCACCCTAATCTGGCACCATTGTTTGTTTGGCATTGTCCAGAAAGGTGCTCTTTCACTCAGTCACACCCTGGCCCAGGCTGAAGAATATAAATTCCTAATAATGGAGACCAAACTGACCTAAATACCCAAGGACAACATCTGTTGCTACATTAAAGGCCTTGATATGGAATACTAGGCTGCACTGTAGTCAATGAAGGCTACATGCAGCTTCTGCTTTCTAAGTGCTACATATTTTTTTCAAACAAGTTCTTAAATAAAGCAAATACCAATAGTGCTACAGTCTTCGCTAAAGCCTGTCTGCAAATGGGAAAGACCCCCACCTTAATTGTTCATTTAATGTTCATAGAAGATTCTGGTAAACACCTTAGACATCAAATCCAATTGGCTTATAGCACTATACATGTGAAGGTCTGTCCTATTCCCTTTTTTATGTTCACCATGCATGTGCATATGCAGTGAACATTTTGATATAGTAGTTGGATTTTGAGAGGTGTGGCACTATCCGTCCAATGCAGAGCAGTGTTTTAGGGGTGCAACTGTTGCACACCAGTCAACAGCTGGGCTGAGTATGATGGAGTTTTGGCTTGCTGGGCAGAGACAGCACAAACTTGAAAAGAGACAGCAGTGACCTAGTCATGGGTCAGCTCTTTCCTTTGATCTACAGCACCCACCAAGCAAGCTGATCCATCATCGTCAGCCTGGAGTGGCTGGAATATGAAACATGGAGGGGCTCATGCCATCTGTAACAGGAAACTGTCCATCGATGTCTGTTATTGGTGCCACCTCCCCCATGACTGGCCCCTTCACCAGACCCTCCCTCTCATCACCCCCCAAGCATAACACTGACTCTGGGGGTGCCTAGTTCCACAGTGTGGTGACCTGAAATAAAGAAACCTTCCCTTGCAGTTTTATTTTTCTACACTGGCACTGGGGGTGTCCAATCCCTCAGTGCCACTGTCGCTTTCTATTGTTGACACCCCTGAAACTGTCCCACTAACCTGACCCTCCCTCTTAGCACCCCCACCCCACCCCAACACAAACTTAACACTGACACTGGGGGTACCAAATCCCCTAGTGTCATGACCTGAAATAAAGAAAACTTTCCCTCATAGTTTTTATTTTTGTTTAATAAACCCTGTAAAAAGGAAACCATCCATCAATGTCTGTTGTGGCCATTACTGTCCCCTCACCCAACCCTCCCATTCTGAACCCACCCCCCATAACCTTAACGCTGACACTGGGTGTACCCAATCCCCCAGTGTCATGACCTGAAATAAAGAAAACCTTCCCTGGTAGCTTTTTTTTTGTTTAATAAACCGTGTAAAAAGGAAATCATCCATCGATGTATGCTGTGGCCATTACTGTCCCCACACAAGACCCTCCCACTCAGCACCCACCCCTTCATATCCCCCTTACTTACCCACTGGGGGCTCAGCACCGTAATCATCTGTGGACTGCAGACACATCGTCACTCTTCAAAGATGGACCATAAACTGAGGAAATAGGTATTTAGTTTAATGTATTTCAATGGAGTTTTGAATTTAGTTGCATAACTTGGCCATTTTTGCATATTTTTGCCCCAAATTTTCAAAATGTCTTCTTAGGAATCCCACCTCATGAACAATTGTACTGTCATTGCACTGACATTAGGCAAATCTGTCCCTAAAGGTGATTTTGCAGTCCCTGTTTGAAATCACCTTTCAGCCAGGAGTTGAAATGCTTCTCTGCCCTTGTTCATGAGGAGGGGTCATAAGAAGGTGACGTTGAAAATTTGGTGTAAAAATCTTAAAAAACAACAAAGTTGTGAGCCTGTTTTGGAGTTTGCGAATGTAGGTTAGTAACATTTAATATTTTTATCCCAAATTTGCAACATAGCCATTTCTTTACAGTACCTCATGAATGTGACAGCTGTCATTTTTCAAATCCTGACCAAAATGTGTTTTTGCATCCCAAAAGGTGATTTTGCAGTCCCTGCGTGATGTCACCTTTCAGGCAGGAGTTGAACATTTTCTCTGCACTTGTTCATGAGATGGGGTCATACAAAGGCTATGTTGACAATCTGGGGCCAAAATATTAAAACATAACAAAGTTATGAGCCTGCATTGAAATTTACAAATGCAAGCTCCTAACTTTGGTAATACATAACCCACTAATGCACCAGAGCACACCTAGTACTCCAGGGCTTCTATACCAGTGGTAAACATCCAGCATTGACAAATGCTTTTTGATAAATATGAACCATTTCAGCCCCCTTCAGGAGGCTGGAATGTAATGATCTTGAATGCCATTATTACAAAAAGAAAGCAATAAGTCAGCCCAATCATATAGCGACGCTAGATCTCTGCAGAAATTAAGTCTGGGCCCGGCACTTTGTTTCACTTTAGTGATGAAAGTGCTGACATAACTCCAAAATTATTAACAGGTTTAAGATATTTAGTGGCTTTAAAGAATGGTGAAGTACAAAGTCTAACTAAATAAGCTAGAGAAATGATGGTCCCAATAATCAGGGGACATGTAAGTATCCAGAGTATTATAATACTTGCCTGTCCCTTTTGCCACCAAAAGCCAAAATGCTCTGGTATTATTCTTTTGAACAAAATCTATCATGTTATCCTACTGGCTATTCTGCAATCCTTCTTCCCTTCCAAAAACAGTTACTGTATGTTTTTCTAGTCTTATTCATAATTGACCCTGCCCTAAATAACTCTTGTCAGTGCTGTAGTTCTCTTATCTACTTTCCGTTAAATGAACAAGTACCTAGATTCTAAGTCACTCCTTTGAGCCCATATCATATGTATGTTAGCTAAACCACCCACTTATGAATTTCTATCTATGTTAATTTGTATGACCATATTAGTTTTTGTTTTTCTTTACATTCTGTACTTGCTATTGTATTTTAACCTTTGTGACTCCATTAATGTTGTCACCTGTTTTAAATGACCATGCCTTGTTGTTGAAAGTTTTAATAAACAAGTTTTACAAAAACAAAATATCCCACGCTGGATTACTTCTACTTTTTGTTTGGTAAATTTTATTTATAGATTTTTGTATATGACAAGCAGCTATATAAAGGCCAAATCAAAAAGAGACTTAGATAAAAGACATACAGAATATGTCAGGAAGTATAAAAAAGGGCAATACACTTGGCTTTTGTGTTTAGTTCCAGTTCAATATGCAGGATTATAAAGTCCAGACAAGTGTGTCTGTAGAAAATTGAACTCTCACCTCAAGAAATAACTGGGAAAAAAAGTCTGGACCCAGTTAAGTCAAAATAAAACACCACCCAACACACACCTAAGGATAACTAAAGTGATACCATGCAGGATACAGGCTATCATAACATTGGAGATTCTGAAGTTCACAAACTGAGTTATGTGCTGCTGCACACAATTATTTAACAGACAGTATAGGCAGAGAAAGACAACAGTTTGAAAATGTCATTAACAATGAACAACCATCAGCCACAGTTATAACAAACAAATGTATAAACCAAAATGTCCAAAAGAACAGCAACTACAGACAAAGCAGCCAGCATCATCAGCTGGAGGCCTCCGATCAGAATTATCCAGTGACAAGAAAATTAAATGCTCAACAAACCTCTGGGCTAGTTCAGGTTCAGTGAATATGTAAGCAATAAGACACGACAGGGTGTGCATGGAACATATTTTACCGCACGGCCAGGGGCGTAATAAGGCACAAGGCCTTGGCCGAGTGCCTTTAGCCACTGGCGTGCGGTAAAATATGTTCCATGCACACACCTAGAGTGTCTTATTGCACTTATAAAATGGAGCCTCTTGCTTTACAACTTTTTTCAGTTAGAAAAATTGTTTTTAAATGTGGAAAACAGTATTTGTTTATGTAGACTTAAGATAAAATAGTCCTTCCGCCTACCACATAATGACATCATTGTGATGTCATTATGTCTGTGCTGGACAAAGTGATGCAAGCACACTCTCCCCCCCCCCAACAAGTACTGTTTTGTTTTTTTGCTTTGTTTATTAACATGTAGTGTTCCGGAGTTTTTAATATTAAGGAGCTCTTTGAAAGCAGAGAACTAGAGAGAGAGAGACAACTGTTTTTTCCCAGAAGTAGTAGCTAGTGGTATACACACACACACTGGTGTTACTAAGGAAGCAAGTGTACTTTTGCCAGGGAGGAAAATGATAAATAGAGCTGCACCACAGTTTACATGACCAGCCACAAGTCCTGGTGGTATTTATAAACTGTAGAGTCTACAGATGGGCGCACACACATGCCGATCTCTACTTGCCTCTCCACAGCCAAGCGCCACTCTTGAAAGCCTGAAACTGCACATTTTTTTCGGTTCGCTAGACAGCACATCACAGCCTTGCTCAAATAGCCTATGAAGAGGGAGAGCAAGTTGCAACTAAGGTTACCCGATCAGTTGGCGAGACCATGTGACAAATGTAAAAGTCAGTAGATTTTTTTTAAACTGTTATCAGGGACGTTCATTTTAGCCTGTGAAGCATGAGGCAGAGGCACCAGAGTTTCCCCGATCGGTTGGCGAGCGCTTGATGAGCTGCGTTACGGAGTGTGTGTGTGTGTGTGTGCGTGTGGTGTAAAAAAAAAAAAAAAATTAAAAAAGGCATTTGCATTAAGGAACATTTGAACGGCTTATTGATTTGTTTTCTTTTTTTCACACTACGTCTCGCTTTTTGTTACAATAATCTGTAGCTTTTTGTCCTGCTTGGCAAATGTAAAGATGGCAGACAGTCAAAATGCCAACGTTCCATGGCTTATGGATATTGGCCTTTTTACTGCCAGCCCTTTTTTTTACCCATGCATGGAACATATTTCATGCATGGGTAACTAGCCAATCACATTGTTGTATTTAGCCTACCCATTTTATAAACTTGTTTTACTGTATTTCTGTGCTGCACTTGAAGCTGTGCAGGAAATAGGAGCTGTGCCTTAACCCCTCTCTGCTGCAAGGATTTTTTGACAACTTGGAGCCGGCACTTTCTATCCTGATTCTGGGCTGCTATGTCCAGAAAAAAAGCCTAGCTTTCTCCCTTCCCACAATATATCTCCTCGTATCTGAGCAGCTTCTAGAAAAGATATCCTTGTATCGGGAAATGACAGTGTAACAACAGCTGTCGGCAACCTTTGAGTCACTCCCTCCTTTGACCTAGCATGTATTGGAATAACAAATGCCTTTAGAACAACAGTTCTCAAACTTTGTCATAGTGAGCCTCCCCTAAGCCATGAAAAAGAGCTTGAGCCTCCCCCAAAATACTGAAATATTTTTGGGCCTCCCCATAGCAAAATAGCCTACTTTTCACAGACATCAGGAATAAATTGAAACCTATTTACATAGCTGGTTCTCATATAATTAGGCTTATTGTAACCCCCATTCCACCCCCCAAAACAGGACAACTTACTTGCTCTAATATTTTGACTCTCGAACCATTGTTACCCCTTACTACCATACCTTCATGGGTCAGACTGCTTTTTCTGTTTCCTCTCTATCTGGAATAACCTTCCTGCCAACCTCTGCCTCTCCCTCTCACCCTGCTCTTGAGCAATTTTCAGGGATCATTGTGCTCCTCTCTGCTCTTATTCTTAGTACCTGTATGGTTAACTCTTGTATTTGGACAGTTCTGCTGCCAGACTAATTGATCACTAGTTTCTTGCATTGTTAGTTTATTGTTTTAATCTGTTTGCACTTTTATTCATTTTGTATTGCTTGAGTGTTTTGCAATTACATTTTGAATTGTATTCTCTCACTACCCTTCCCTTAGGTACACCTGAAATAAGCCATGGCTCAGTGTACAGTGCACCTTCCCTGGTCACAGACTTGTGAATAAATACATAAATTCGCCTACTGTTATCCTCTTTCAGTTTACCTTATCCCTTCACACAAAATCTATAAAGTTCTAAATTGAAATATAATACTTTTCCAAGACTTGCTTGAGCCTCCCCTTGAACAGGTTGGGGCCTCCCCAAGGAGGCTGGCCTCACCATTTGAGAACCCCTGCTTTAGAATATTGACTCCAGAATCATGGGAAAGCAGGGCTGTGACCATAATCAAAAGTCAATCCAGTACAGCAAGTACAGTAGCCCCCCATGGCCGGCCAGCCAGCTGAGGGGGAAATCCAACCACCATGATATTATTCTGCCTATAGGCATTTTTGAGGGAGTCCGCCTTAGAATGGAGAAAGCCAACATCTTTTATGAGAGTTGCATTGACTGTGGCCCGTCACTCTATGTCCTGCTGTATTTCAGAAATCAACATTTTATTTTTGTTAATGAGGCAATCCAGATCTGTTAATTTCGGTTCCACTGCAACCAACCTCCAGTTCATTTCATTAGTGGTGGACTGAATTTTCTGCAGCATCACAAATATCTGCACAATCTGTGACTCTCTGGGAGGGCCACTATGCTGCATAGACCCCATAGATTTGGAAGCATGACCTGAGGTTGCAGCCAAGGAGAACATCTCAACACCATGTGACTAAGGTCGCTGCTGCCTTTTGGGATCCAACACATCCAGATAAATCTCTGCACCAGATGGAACAGATCTGAATCACACAAACCCCATTAAGCAAAAGATATGAGACTAAAAGGAATAGGATATCAAATATAGCTCACGGAGCTCGAGAAACACACATCTATTATCAATGGCTGCTCAGTAGCTCCCCCAGTTCTTGATTATTGCTCCGATATTTTACTAAAGCAAAATCTTTTTTTCTTTATTTGTACTGTTGTCAAACCAATCCATGGACACAGGATTCTTGTTCTTTCAGAATCGATAAGTGTGCATATTTATTCAAATAATTTTTTTTCCAACTGTTTCTTCACCCTTACCTGTTGGATTCTCTCCAGCTGAGTAATTCGGTGATAGTGCAGAGTGGGCATGCTCCTGCACTCACCTTCATGATGTCTTGACGCAACTCCAAACTCCCCAATCCCAATTCTTGCCAGCCACTTCACCTGGTCACCACCAGGAGTCACCAAAACTGTGCAAAGTCTTTGCACCCTCCCTGGGAAAGGAGAGCTGCCAGCCAGCAGCTCAATCCAAGTCCACGTCCTCCCCCTTCCAGCTGACCCCCGGCGTTCTGAGCTCATTCCTGAACCTGGGTCGCTGGCTTGGCATGAGGTCTGGTGTCCAGCACCTCAACCCTCAGTGCCACTGGGCTGGCTTTATTCAAATAACATGTTAAACATATCATATAAAGACAATGCGTAATTATGCTAAAAACCATTACATTCTAATTTGACAAGAAGAGGGGCAACCAGCATCTCCAAATCCATCTCCAAGTTACTGTCTCAAATTACTGTTTTTTTTTTATTTATGATTTCTAGGAGAGGAAAAAGTGATGTAGAGGATAAATTAATATCAACATAGGGACCACTGTTTTCACTATTCCATGTTAAAATTAGAGGTAAATGATCACTTTCTCCTCCAACCATTATTTTTAGATATTCCCACATTAATAAGGGACTATCCCATAGTGCAAGGTGAATAACTGATACCCAAGTGGAGGAATAATATGTTAAATGCCCCTCAATATCACCCATCAAGAGTCCATTTAGAGGATATAATCTTTAATTACTTAAACAAGATTAATATCAGAGCTATTCATCTTAATAGCCACAGACTTTCGATCATGTTTATACACATCATCATATACATAGTTTTTGAAAGTGTCATCAGACACTCCATCATATAGACCTATCTAAGCATTTAGGTCACCAAGTATAAGAATAGGGACATTCAAAAAAAATAAGCATATAAATCACTGTATATGTGTTTTGTATATTGCTTAGATATGGTTTTTCTTCTTTCATGCTTGCCCCACTTATGTAACCCCTCCCCCAGGACACTCCTGGAAACGAGCTGTTAACAGCTCATGGCGTCTTTTCTGATGAAACCTTTTTAAATAAATAAATAATCAATATAGTCCTTTAACTGTCCCCAGATTTCTGCTCTATAGTATTTAGATGAGCTGGGAAGATATAAGTATTAATCAAAACAATATAATTTTCCTTGAATAATTAGGGGAAGGATTAAAATATTTTCATTTTCCCTAAACACTGTTGGGGGGAAAAGAGGGTCCTATTTTAAAGTAACAGGCTGAACTGCCTAAGCCCTTTCAGATTTTACGTATTTTCTTATAGTACATGAAACCATTCATAATCAGTAATGTTAATATCTTGATCTTTCATATGCCATGTTTCTTGGAAGAAAATTAAAGAAAATATGTTCACAACATTACACCAATCCCCATTGGAGAACCTTGATGATAGTCCTGCTATATTTCAGGAAATGATGGAGTTAATGGGATCCCACCGAATAGCTACATCCACTTCCTTAACAGTGGTTTTATCATTCACAGCAGGAACATTCTCTTTTCTTTGATTCCATCATTAGTACCCTGCAAGCAGCATATACCTATTGCTAGTGGGTGCCATATATTGTATGTTCTCAGAAGCAACATTGTTCACATGTGGTCCCTCAAACACACTAGCTACACAATGTTTACTGTTCACTATGTAGATCCCAACTGCATCCATTTCCTCAGTTTTTCCTTGCATTCTATCAGCTAATTCTTGATTCTCTACAATAATATTCACCTGTCTACCATCAGACCAAAATTCTCTTCTTTGAGCACTGAGAACCCAACCCCTACCTGGCAGAAAGAACAGTTACTCACATAACATTAGATCTTCAAGAGAATTTCCTCCATTGAGCCATGTCATGGAATTGTAAGTTGTCAGCATCGGGACCACCTGAACATGTTTACTGGCTGGGGACCACCCATGTTGACATGCATCATCTCCACCTATGTTATGTGGGTGGCCCCATCATGACTCAGTTCCCTGCAGAGACAAGCTTGGAGGATCATCAGACTGGAAGTGACCAAAACAACCTGGACCAAATCAGGCACATAGGAGATGATATAGAAACCTGAGTATTAGCATGCACCAGTAAGACATAGGAGAGGAACCAAAAAATGAAAGCATCTAGGACAACCAGAAATCACCTGCTAGAAAAGGGGAAAGGTGGCAGCAGGAGCTGTGGAAGAGATTATATTGAGGAGTTGCTGATATGGTAAATAATTTCTCTATCTTCTTCGAGGATATCTCCCTCCATTGAACCACATCATGGAATGATTCCCGAGCAATACCAGAGCACTGTGGTTGGCAGAAAAGATCTAAGGACCCTGAGTCAGGAGGCCTTGCAGGACAGTAAAATCAAATCCAACAGGTCTATGAGAGATGATGTCCAAACTGTAATGTTTAGTGAATGTGTGAACATCACTTCAAGTGGCAGCAGCACAGATGTCAGCAAAAAAACACACTATGGAGACAAGCCATAGAAGTAACCACAAAATGAATGAAGTGAGCATGGACGGTACTAGGAAGCTGCTTACCATGCTTCTGGTAACATAAATTAATGCCACAGGCCAACCATTTGGAAAATTCCTGCTTAGAAATAGAGGAGCCCACCATCCAGGGGGTGAAAGCCACAAACAGCTGAGACGATTTCCTAAAATTCTTGGTACAATCAATGTACAATCACAACATCCTGTGGACACCAAGAGTGTGTAGATGATGTTCCCCACTATCCATGGGAGTCAATAAATCAACCATAAGCTCAATAGTCTGATTTGGTATATGCTCAGAAATGATCTTTGGCTGAAACCGAGGATTGGTAAGCAAGATAAAATGATCCTTGTGGGAAAAAAAGATAAGGAGGCTCAGCAACCAGAGCCTGCAGTTCAGAAACACATCTAGCAGACATCATGGCCATAAGAAAACATGTCTTAAAAGAAAGGAAGCACAGCACAGAAAGTAGTGGCAAGCTCAAAGGGAGGAACACTAGGATCTTGTGGGAAACCTCTAGTTCTGCAAATGTTTTGTAACTGTTTTGCCATCTGTGAGAGTATGAAAAGCTGACACTGTAGGCAAGTGCACCTTTAGTGAGAAATACTGGAGACCCATGTCTGTAAGAGACAGGAAGTAATCCATATTATAAGTCTAATTATTCATGAGCCTAACAAGGCTCCTGACTGACTACTTAGGCAGTCACTAACATCGTAGAAATTACTAATCCAGCTGCCTACTGATACCATATGGCATGCATGGCTCATGCCACACAGCTAAAACCTAAATGAAACTAAAAAAGGCAAAATGGACATTTCTGGAGGGAGGTGACCCTCAGCTGTGCCTTGGGCTACCCATCCCTCCAACCAGTCATTAATCCTCAGAAATTATCAGCTTCTCAGTCGTTATTGCTTAAACATGACTGAGTGGACATGTAAAGTTGTCCAGCAGATGGGTGGTTCACCAGGCTGTAAAATGTTTCCAATTTTGAGAGTAGGTCTACTGAGCAGATGACTTGTGAGCCACCAGTAGAACAGCAGCAAATGCAGGGAACACCCAAAGCTGAAGAGTTCTACATCCTCAGGAGCCATCAGACATTGAGGTGCAGATATTGAAGATTCTGATGCACCAGAGACCTCTGCTCCTTTAACAGAAGTCCTGATCATAGATGAAGTAGGATGGGTGGGTTCCACTTCCAATTGCTAAAGCAGAAGGAACCACATTCATCTGGGCTAGAACAGAGCCATGAAGGCTGGTTCCACCCATAACTTGCCTAGAATCTGAGAAAAACCCTAAGTACTAGAGGGAACAGATGAAATATGTACATGAACTTCCCTTTCCAAGAAAGGGACAATGAGTCTTGATAAAAAACTCCAGGCCTTGGAGCGAGAGAACAATTTACATTATATGGAAATGCAAAGAGGTCTATACCCAGGTGACCCACTACTCTAAGAGATTATCCAAAGCAGATTCCAGTAGCTTTCCATTTGTGTGCCTGGGACCTGCTGAGGCAATCCACAAGGGTGTTGAGAGTACCAAGCAGAAAGATAACCATCACAAACATCTTGGGTTCCATGGCCCAATACCAGACCCTTATTGCCTCCAAGCAGACAGGGTGCAAATGAACACCTCCTTGACAGTTGGTGTAGTACATTACAGAAATGTTGCCTATATGGTGCAACAGCTGGTGACCCTCAATGAGGATAGTGAAGGCCTGCAGGCCAAACAGAACAGCCTCATCTTCAGAGCATTGCCTAGGAGAATTGAGTCCAAGGGGGCTGTTGACCCTCAGTCCAGAAATGTCCCAGAGGGGCAACCCCGCCAGAACCTGAGGTGTCTGTTATCATTAACAGAAGAAGTGAGGGACAGGGAAAGAAAACCATTTCTCCAGATTGGAGCACTCCAACCACTAGAATAGGGAGCAGTGAAGCTGAGGAAGCTGAGGAGTCACCTGTATGAGACACTCCAGTTTGCCCCAATGTTGAGGCCACTGGGCATGGAGAAACTATATCGGAATCCTCATATGCAGACATGACATCAGGACAGTAAGGACTGCTACAGGCATGAGGCCTATAAGCTGCAGTAGACTCCTGGCCGAGACAGAGTCGCTGGAAGTAACCTGACTATTATCAGATCAACAACATGGCTTTAGATACAACCATGGCACTGACAGTGCATTAAGTAAGTTTTCTATGGATATACTACAGGCACTCAATAATGGTATCACTACAGGGGCCATATTCATAGACCTCACCATAGCCTTTGACTTGGTCAGTCATGAGCTTCTCATTGGGAAGCTAAAACAACTTGGTCTTGACTCCCACTCGCTTTCCTGGTTTACCCACTGTCTCTCCCATGGAACCCAAATGGTCAAATGGAGGGGTGCCATATCTACCCAATTGCCAGTTTCAGATGATTTATCCCAGGGCTCAATTCTAGCCCCTCTTTTGCTTTCCTTATTTGTCAATGACCTGGGCAACAACCATGGCTGCAATTATCTCTTATTGTATGCAGATGATGCTGTCCTTTACAAGAGCTCCCATAACATCTTGGCACTCAATACCCAACTGCAAAGTGACTTTGAAACCCTAAAGAATTGGTTCCTGTCAAAGAAACTGGTGCTAAATGTCATTAAGACAAAGGTAGTCTTATTTGGACCCAAGCAACTAGGCCCTATTAGAAGACATCTGCTCCCCTCGCAACCTCCTCGGGACTTACGATTGAGCTTGTGGATACAGTCAAATATATTGGCCTAGTGCTGGATCAAGGCCTCACTTTAAAGGCATAAGTGGCTCAGATTACCTATACCATCCATCAAAAACTAGGTCTCCTATTTAGATTGAATTGCCACCTCACCTTGGATTCTAGACTGCCTATAGCGAATGATATCCTGCTTCCAAAACTCACTTATGCTGCCCCCATCTTGTAGTCCCTAAGCAGCTCCGAGACAAACAGGCCAGAGATACTGTATAACAAAATTGGGCACTTTGCAACTATGTAATTGTTATTACTGCTTGTATGTTCTTACCTTGATGTATATGCTTATCTGATCATCCTGCACTTGTTTATTTGTTTCGCCCTGTTCAATGCCTGTATTTCACTATACTGTAATTGTTCTCATTCTGCTTGTAAACCTACTCTTGTAATCTCCCGGGTTACACCTGAAAATAGGCATTCCTTGTCTAGTGTGCTTACCCGGTAAACAAAAGTTAGTAAATAAATAAATGACCTCTCCCAGGAAGCACCATTGCGATGTCTTGTCTTCCTTAAACTGGCCTTCACTTGCTAGTTGGATTCAGTATCTCCTATTATCCATGGTGCACAAACTGATACATAAACTTGCTCCTTCTAGTCTCGAGGGTCTCCTTGTCCCTAAGCGCTCATGCAGGCTGCTCCGTACTGCTAGCAAAAAATTACTTGAGGTGCCCAGAATCATAACTGCTATGGGGAACAAGTCCTTTGCATACACAGACCCATATCTCTGGACTGACCTACTGGAGACCTTGCAAATACCCAGCTCCCTAGACAGCATTAGAAAAGCCTAAAAACTCACCTTCTAGAGTGGCGCCTCAGTGCCTGCATTCACAGACTGCCCTACTTATAGTTAAGTAAGGTCCCACGGATGTATGATGTAGATTCTGATCAGGTCTCATGACCCACCAGTATACCTGCACACTATATATAGTCTGTTTATTGTATATTCTGTACATTGTCCATCCCAGTTCCTGCCACCTAAGGGCACATGTTCAATCTAAACTGTCCATCTTAAATTATCCCAAATGTTATGTGTTCTGCATGTCTAGGGTTATTTAGGGTTCTGTCTTCCTAGATTAAAATGTATTGTTCTATACAGTGTAATTAATTCAGTCATTACTTGGTACCCTGTAAACAGTGTTTTCAATGTATCATTCCTTCTACCTTATTTATTTTTTATTTATTGAGTTTTGGCAACTGGATAAGTCAACTGAAACAATTACAGTCCTTTTTCAGAGACAACCCAGAGAATACCGCCATAAGAGTACAGTACAAGCTAGGTATGTAAAAATGTATATATACCTGAGGTAAAAAGATAGCAATGGTAGGAGGATATTCATCACAACAAGGTTGACATGAAATAAAATACAAATATGATACAATATTTACAACAGATAACTAGATACAATATTTACATTAGCAGAAACATGGTAAGATGGTGAGCCAGGAGAGTGTATAATACTGAGGAGAAGAGTGGCATGAGAGAGAGAGAGAGGGGAAGTGGCAGGGGGGTTATGAAAAGGCAGTGGAAGAGGATAAGGCGGAGGACAGGGAAAAGTTGAAAGAGAAGGATAGGGGAGCAACGGAGGTGCGAGGAGCAGTGAAGTGGAATTAACGGAAGCAGGAGCAGGTCATAGAGGCAGAGAGAGAGAGGTAAGTAGTTCTGCTTGGAACTGAGGCAGGGTAGAACAGGACTGAATGGGGCACAGAGTTCCAGTCAGATGCTGCAGCAAAAAAAAAAAGACTTGTGAGCAACTGCTAGACATAGATTAGGCTTAGCTAGGAGGAGGACGGAGGCCGATCTAAGGGCACGATCAGTTTGTCTAAGGTAGATTGCTTCTCTAAGGCACGAGGGGGGTAAATTTATGGACTAGTTTATGCAAGAAGCTTAGAGTGGAGAATCTTAGTTTAGACTCAAAGGAAAGCCAACCCAATGAGGAGAGTACATTGCAGTGATGGTGGCAGGCAGGTATACCCAGGGCAAACCTTCCCACCCTATATTATGCCTGAGAGAGGAGAGACTGGCTGGTAGCACTGGTAGAGAGCAATAGCGGATCACTGCAGGTAAGGAGTGGAAGAAGAGATGAGGAGGCTATCTTCATACAAGAGACAGAAGTAAGGAAGGGGTGGATCCGATAAAGGAGACCTATTTTACGATTGAGAGTTTTTATTAGGATGGAGACATAGGCATTAAGGGAGATACAAGTATTATGGGTGATGCACAGATACTTGAAGGTACTGACAGATTTGAGGGTATCCCCATTGAGGGAGATAATACTAAGGTGGGGCAGGGTGTGGGAAGCAGACAGCAGGTTGGAGAAGAGCATACTTTCAGTTTTTTTTGTGTTAAGGTCTAATTGCATACATCTAAACCATTTTTCAAGGTCAGAAAAGTCAGACACCAGGTCACTGTTAATTCTATCAAAGTTAGAGGAGGATCGGTAGATAATTGCATCATCTGCAAACAGGTGCACAGAGGCCCCACCATAGTTTTTGGGTAGATAATTGATAAATAGGGAGAACAACAAAGGACCCAAGATAGAGCCCTGTGGTACCCCATGTGTTATAGAACAAAGATCTGAAAGAGAGCCAGTCCATTTGACTGTTTGGGAATGACAGAAGAGATAGCTTTGGACCTACTGGAGGGCACTGGTATCAAGACCAAGGACCCCAAGCTGCTGAAACAGTAGATCATGGTTCACCAGATCAAACACTTTTGTGAGGGTGACAAAAATGGCTTCAGTGGCAGAGCCTTGGTCCATGGCCTGATAGATGCCAGATGTAACTTTATCAATGCAGTGAGGGTACTATGGTTCATTCTGAAGCCATATTGAAAGGGAGAAAGCAGGTTATGGAATTCAAGATATTCTTGGAGGTGGTTGTACACTATACACTCCTGAATCTTAGCCAAGAGGCATAGAATAGAGATAAGACTAAAATTTTCAGCAACAGTGTTGCCCTTCCCCCATGCATTGGTACAACTATGGAAACCTTCCATAAGTCAGGCACAGTGCAAGACAGAAAAGACCAATTAAATAAGTCATGAACAGGACGTGCAGAGGCTAATGCACCCTGTTTAAGAAATTAAGGATCAAGGGTGTCATGTCCTGAGGAACTCTTCACTTTCAAGGCAGCAAGGAGTCTCTGGACCTCTTTAAGGGTGGCCAACTTCAAATGGAATGATTGCCGAGCCTCAGAGTCAAAAGTGGAGGTAGGAGCAGGTGGGGGAGCAGAAGTATTGTGGAAAGTGACATGTATTTGTCAAGGTCAGTGAAAAAGGTGTTAAATCCAGCAGCAATGGATGAGGGTTCAGCAAGGGAGCTGTCTTAGGCCAAGATGAATTTGAGTAGTTCAGCAGCCCTCCCATTGAGTAGCGAGTTCACCTGCCTCCAGAACTCTTTGGGGTTGAAGAGGTGTTCAGTCTGTAGAGCTTTGAACTGATGACATTTAGCTTTAAGGAGGGAG
Organism: Neoceratodus forsteri; assembly: GCA_016271365.2. Classification (NCBI taxonomy): domain Eukaryota; kingdom Metazoa; phylum Chordata; order Ceratodontiformes; family Ceratodontidae; genus Neoceratodus; species Neoceratodus forsteri. The sequence continues at coordinate 706,572,420 of CM057453.1, forward strand.
TTTTTGCATTTATTCCTAAATTGTTTATAGTACTGCCAATCTGAGGGATCACACTTTCTGTGTAAGTGTGCCAGGCCCTGTGGCAGGAGGACATAAGCAGATGTAGGTCTTTATTGATCCAAGGAGCCTTTACACCATTGGATCTACATTTTTTCAGAGGAGCGTGGCTATCAACAATTTTGGAGAAAGTGGAGATAAAGAAATCCAGGGTTTGATTGATATCAGGAATAGTTTTGATGGAGCTCCAGTCCATGTTGTGAATAGAGGAAATAAAGCTATTATGGTCAAACCTGGACATAACCCAGACAAGGGAGATCTTAGGAAGGGGGTTGGGGTAGTTATTCCTCCAAACGCAGTATGTGAGAGAATGGTTACCTACACAATCAGGTAACACACCCACTGCTTTGATCTTAAGTGGGCAGTTGGTAACCATCCGATCCAGCAGAGTATGATTTCCAGACTTGTTATTAATCCATGTAGGCTCAAGGATGAGTTGAGCTAGGTTGGAGTCAGCTAAGGATGAGCATGCTTTGCCAGCCACTGAAGTAAGCCAATTAGTGTTAAAGTCTCCACAGAGGACTAGGTCCTGGTGAGGAAGGTTAGCAAGGGAGGCAAGGAAGGGAGGAAGAGCAGAAGGAGCCTTACTAGTGGGGTAAGTAGGCACATCCAATGATAAGTTTCTTAATGTTACTGAGAGTCAGGCAGAGGAATAGGGATTCTACGGAGAGGGTTCCAGAGTCAGGTATAGGCTGCTTGATGGCTTCCAAATCAGCATGAGGGTATATAATGACCCCTCCAGTGTTTTTGCCTAGCCTATTCTTCCTAAAGCAGTTGTAGCCAGGAAGTGCCATCTCATGTTGTTTGACATCAGGCTTGAGCCATGACTCTGGCATGCAGAGTATGTCAGGGGACATTTGAGTGACCCATGCCTCTAATTCAGCCATTTCAATGTGAAGGCTGCAGATATTCATGTGGGCTATTAACAGACCTTTGGGAGTCAACAGGGTAGGAGTAATGGGGTTTCGGGAACACACAGTGTAGGGGGGCCAGGAGTTAGCTCAACATTCCCTGCATGGGCCAGGAGAAGGCAAATAGATATTCAGACACAAGATGCAACACATGGTAACACAATGCTGCATATTGTAGTAACAGCGGGCATGCATAGTCATTTGCAGAGCCAGTGCCCCAGTAATGCAGGACCAGGTCTAGGGATATAAGGAGAGCACATGATCACACAGGAGGAGGTGGGCAAGAAGAGACAGGAGGAGGAGGAGAACAGAGATGAGGGGGATATTGCAGGGAGATAGCAATGAAGTGGTCGGCAGGACAATATACCAAACCAAAAGTGGCAACCCATGATAGATGAGCAGACTAATGAGCAGGGGGGCTAGTCTTACAGCTGGGTAGATTGGCAGCCCATGGATAGGCAAAAAGGGATAGGGTGGGGCCATCACCAAAAAGGACAACAGGTGACGTAAATTCAGCAGTAGCAGAAAAGAAAAAATAATCATCAGATCACACAGAAAGGAGAGGGAGAACATCAGGAGGGGGCTTAGAAGGGTACTAGTGGAATGACAGCTAAAGAAGGGATGTGACAATATAAGTCACGAGCTGACTACAGCAAAGCATCTATAGGGCACTGTTCCAGGAACCAATGGAGCTAGTTTAGGGGCATGTAGGGAGGAGCTAAGGAGTAGTTAATTAAGGTCGGAGGAGGAGGAGGGGGTTGGACAAAACATTCAAAATCCCCAGTATTCCCCATACATAGCACTTAGGAGCACTTGCAGGGAGAAGCCCTTCACAGAGATAGAGAATTGTCCAATCAGCTCAGAAGCTGTAAAGCAGCCGCCACTGAGGATGAGGCAGAGTGTAGCAAGAGTCAATCAGAGCCCCACAGTGCAGTCCCCGGCCAGCTGGCAGGCTTACTCAGACAGGAGGCGAGCTGGAGTGGGCAGAGGAAGGTGGTATGGTCGGCTGGCGCTTTCAGCCACGGCCGCTCATGGGAGTTGGGTGCCCAATCAAGGGCAAAGATCTAGAATATTATGATGTACTGTCCATTCAATTGTTATGTATATAATTAACTCTGGGTTGATCCTGAAAAAGGGACCCCTGGTTCTGATGGGCTCACCCAGTTATCAAAAGGAAATAAATAAATAAATGAAAGAAAGAAATACCCTATAAAACCCCATGTCCAGAACAACTCTTATTTTTTGGAACCTCTAACTTAGAGTGAGTACCAGCATTTGCTCATTCACCAGAATGCCCAACTGCTTGAGGAGCTATCTGGTATAGAATAGTGCATAAATGGTTGCCTCCTGTGACAGGGCATTCAGTAGGCAATTGTCAATGTAAAGGAAAACACAGAAGCCCTCCCTGTAAAGGGCAGTTGCAACCACTACAAAGCATTTGGGAAAGACATGTGGTGCAGAGTATAGGACAAAGGGTAACCTATGAATCCGAAAGTGAGAGCCTTGGAACGTCAACCGCAGGTACTGTCCATTGCATTTGCAGATCTTGATATGAAGTTAAGCATTGTTCATATCCAGGGCACACAGTCAATCTCCTTTTAGTAACAGAAGAAGCAGGGACTGTAGATATACCACACAGAATCCTTTTATATTTGATATACAGGTTAAGGCCTCAAAGGTCCTGGATGGCTCTAAAACATCACGTCCATTTTGGAATGAAGTACTAGGAACTGCATCCCTGATACAGTTCTGCTAATGGAAGTGATTTTGTGGCCGTCTTGCAGAGGACAGATTGAACCTCCTGCAGTATGAGGACAAGATGTCCTGGAGGATGTACCAGGGGGATAGAGAGAAGTTCTAAGGCATGACCTCACTGAACCTCCTCCAGCACCAAAGCATCTGTTGTAATCTCCCTCCATTTCTGAAGGAAAAGGGAGATGCAGCCTCCACTATTTTCCCCTGGTGTACAGGTGCTGGGGAGGTGGAAGAGAGTCAGAAGACTCGAGTGGCAGCTAGTGCATCACCAACAACCTTATCTTTGGTGACCCTGATATAGGCACCTGGGAGGTAAAGTGGCCAGATGGGTGGTCTGGGTAAACTGGGAGCCAAGCCAGGTCATCGTGAAGAGCATTTACCTGTGCAGGCATGGGGCCTATGAAAGGAACCTCTACCTTTGCATTCAGTATATGAAGGGAGTGCAAGGTCATTTTAGACATTTGTAGGTCACGCAAAGCAGATTCCATATAAGTGCCAGAAAGCTGTTTACCTCTAAAGGAAGTATTAAGAACCATTGGTGGACATCAGCAGCAAAGTCTGCCACCTGTAGCCATTAGTGTTGGGCGAAATTGAAAAATTATGCTCCGCAAACTATTTTGTGAAATTCACGCATTTCTCAAAATATTTTGCAGGTGTAAAATGCAAAATTTTGACTGCGGAGTATGAAATTTCACCCATATAATGGCGAAATCCACTGCTCGCGGGTGAGATTTCACAATTTTCAGCAAGAACAACAAAAAGACCCCCTCAGACGATCACCGGCCCAAACTGAAGAATCCACTCCTCCCTTAATTTCCCTATCCCCTGGCAAAGACTCCCTGATGTCTAGTGGACCCCCCATCCCAGCAGATCACCGGCCCAAATTGAAGAAGCACTTTCACCGAGATTAACATCAATTTACCCATCCGAAATTTGTGAAAAATAACAAAACATTCTGACTCACTGGTGTCTAGTGGACCCTGAACAATCACCGACCAAACTAAAGAATCCACCCCGGATTTCCCATATCCTGCAAAGACCTCTGGCGTCTAATGGACCCCTCCCATTCCGCCGATCACAGGCCCAAATTGAAGAATCGCACCTCACCCCCGCTGAAATTAACATCAATTTCCCATCCCCAAATCTGTGTAAAATAACAAAACATTCTGACTTCCTGGTGTCTAGTGGACCCCCCACACCCCCACCGTGTCATCAGATGGTAGCCCACCTGCTCCCCCATACCCCACGCAGGCTACTGGCACAGCCCTCCACTCAGCTTCATGGCCGGCAGCCCAACTGAATGCTTCAATGAATGAGTGCATGCTGAAGCACATGCTCATTCATTGAAGCCCTCAGTTGGGCTGCCGGCTGTGGAGGTGAGTGGAGGGCTATGCTGGTGGCCCACTCCGGGTACTGGGGCAGAGCAGGGTGGGGCACTATCTGATGACAGGATGGGGGGTTGGGGTCCACATACACCAGGGAGTCTGAATGTTTTTATTTTTTTTTTTACACTTTCTTTTTATTCCCGCCTTACTGCCCTCTCTTTCCACTCCTTCAGACCTGATCAACTCCCTGTATATCACTCCCATGGAGTCTGCCCCTAGAGTGCCAGGCTTACTGCATTATCCCCTTCCTTACTCCTCTCTTAGGAGTGCCTGCACAACAGGGTCTGCCCGTCGGTAGATGATCGGAGGCTCAGATCGGTCGTCATCTAGGACCGAGAGGGGTGTTTTCCATTTTTCTCCTGAAGGCTTCAGCACACAGGACGAGCGTCCAGACAGACAGCATGCTGGCACATGCTGTTGTCAAGTGCCCACAATGTCCTCCCCTTCCCGACTCCGGAGAACCACCTGTGCCCTGATGCCTGTGCTTCCACAGGCATAGGTGCATTGGGTGCTTGAAGGCACCCCAGGAGGAGGAGGAGGAGAAGAAGGAGAGCATCCGTTGGGACATTCGATCCTCCTCCCCCCTCTGACCCCTGTCGGCCTGATTCCGTGTCACTGACGTGATGCGAGGTGTGACGTCCAGTGCCTCAACCCTCAGCGACACCAGGCTGGTCTGTTTTTATTATTTTTATGAAAATTTGGGAATTGGAATATTGATGTTAACCTCATGGAGGGGGGGTGTGACTTTCAATTTGGGCCAGTGATCTGCCAGGGTGGGGGATTCCCTAGACAACAGGGAGTCTTTGCTAGGGGATGTGGAAATCCGGGGCGGGGGTAGATTCTTCAGTTTGGGCCGGTGATTGGCCGAAGGGAGGGTCCATTAGTTTGTAGGGCAGGATATTTCTTAACCACCTCATGAGGCTCAGCTAAAAAAGCAACAGGTTTATGCCAACCAGCCATGGTGTCTTCCTCTAAAGCCGAATAGATACTGTAGGAGGTTCAGTGACAACAGGCAGTGAAGGAACTTCCAGAAATTCATAGATGTTCATCTTAGAGGAATCCTCCTCCTTAGCAGAAAACCCAAGCTTGTAATGAATCTGTCTGAGGAAAGACTGAAAGGAGGCATCCTCAGGCAGAGATGTATGTGTATACTGTACACTGTCCTCACTATAGGAGGACAAAGCGGAGCTGGAGCTCACCACATCAGGAGGGGTAGCCCTTCCTCTTGTTCTTCCTCATATTCCTCATTCATCAAGTCTGGATTGTACTCCAGCTCTTTCTCCTTGTCAATTGGAAAAGACAACATGTCGACAGCAGGAAGAGAAGGCCACAGAGGAGACAACATTGACAGCGCAAGTGTCAGTGGAAGAATCCCTTTTCTTGGCTGTGTTACTGCTACAGGACCACCACTGATGTTGACAAAAGCAATAGAGATGGACCAGGCTACGTCAACAGGTTTAACAACAATGGTGGAGCCTGAGGCAGGAACTGTGAAAATAATTTGACATAGTCTGGAACAGCAACTGCACATTGATGGGTCCTGACAAGGATTGATGATTGATTTGCTAACAAGACAAAACCTGATGGCAGATTCAGTTGTGAATCACCCATAGGAGGATTAGATTCAGTGCCAGACCACAACCATGAGGTCTCTGAGATGGAGGGGGCAGTAAACCAGAGAACTTTGCTTGGGTCCTGCCTTTTCTACAGACTTACCTCATTCTTTAAGAGGCCATCAAGACTTTGTAGGATATGTACAGTATCCTTTTCATGATACTGCTGCTTCTCTTTTTCAGTATTGCAATATTTCTCCACTGATATAACAGTTTCTCCTTTTTGTCTTTGTTTTTTTTTATTTAACTGGTGGAGGTGTTCACTGTGGGGAGTGGCAGCTCAACAGTGAGCTGGGACTGGAAGGAACAGGTAATGATAGCAATGCAGACTGTGGCTCACACTGCTTATCTTCTATTGCCTTAATTTTCAAACATGATTCTATGTCCTTTTTCTGATGTTTCTGTCTAGCCTGGTAAAAACCCTGGCAGATGCTGCAGGTCTTCACATCAAGAGAGAAACACAAGCAGTGTTGTGAGCATCATCCTTGTAAATCTTTACATTACCATAATGACAGTAGTGGAACAGTGATTCCTCGTCTATGGTTACAGCATAAACAATTAAAATAAAAAATAAGAGAAGTAGTATCATCAGTGATATTTGTAAAGCATGGTGGTGTTATTCACCAGCAGTGGACTGACATGTGGTTTATAGCGGGAGAAAGAACTGAGGCATAATTTATTGCTAGGTCCTCTGAAAAATGAGAGAAGTAATAGCATCAGTGACACCTGCAAAGTTTGATCACATTCTTCAGCAGTGGTAGGCAGACATGTGGTTGACAGCGGAAGATAGAACTGAAGCATGATGGGGCCACCCACGTTATATAGACGGCGGTGATGCATGCCAATGTGGGAGGTCCCAGCTAGCTAAAGCTTCCAGGTGGTCCTGATGCTGATTGTTTACAGTTCTATTGGGTGTCAGCGTGGCTCAGTTGGTAGCACATCTGCCTCTGGACCAGAAGGTCATGGGTTCTTGTCCCACAGCAGGATTGGACTTGCACCTAAAAATCGCTGGCATCCGAGTGCAGTATTGGGGGGTGCTGTACTGCTGGGGTGTGCAGTCCTTCCGATGAGACGTTAAACCGAGGTCCCTTCTGCCCATCCTGGTGTTGTCCTGGTGGGTGTCCAGGGGGAAGTAAAAGAACCCAGGGCACTCTTCGCAAAGAGCAGGGAGCATTCCCGGTGTCCTGGCCAACATTCCTCTTCCCATAAACTGGTTCATGCAATTATCCAGGCTGTGAGTGGGTGATGACGTGCGATATGGCCGCCACCACACATTCAGTCACTTCACTACCAGTCTAGCATTGCTTGTAAAGCGCTTTGGGATACTGTGTATGAAAAGCGCTATATAAATGCTGATTCTTCTTCTTCTTCTTCTTCTTCTATTATGTGCCTAAATGGAAGCAAATCATTCAGATAGTTTCTAAAAAAAACATAATAAATTTTCAATAATTTTTGAACTAATCCAAAGATAATCAGGGCCACAGGATTATAAACCAATGCTACTTTCTCCTTACTTCTCCCTTTCTGCTTAGTATCAGAATAGTTCAAGATTAATTTTAGCTTTTGCAGCCAGTGCCTGCTGTTTCAGAAGTAATTTGCTGTTCTATGTGCAGCATATGATGATATTACACATTCTAAGCCCAAATCATCTCACTCTTGAAACTTTAAGTATATCATCTTTATTTACTTCATCATCCATTTCTGTTCTAAAAAGGCTGATAACCTCTTCTAACAGGGCCTCATCTGTCTCTTCATCTTTCCTGTTCATCCCATAGAGAATGAGAACGCCATAATTTGCATGTGTCACTGCAACTAGAATCACTTTTAAGGGGATGTACTGTATATTATAGTATATGGTTAGAGCTTATTGTGTCTGGAAAACAAAACTTTTCCAAATCTTGTTGTAGGGCATTTCAAAGGTCAAAAAAAGTATTTGTACTATCGTTCTGACATCACATCGATAGTACAACAACTTTTTACCCTTAACCTGCCATCTGATTGGCTGCAACAGTGCTCTTTTAAAAAAATATGTTCTAAAATGGCACCTGTACTTAGCGAGCGGTGCAGTTGGGCGAGTAGACACAGTTTGGACACGGACTACTAAAGTCAATTCTGTGTATCTAAACTATTACTTTGTAGGACTTTTTTTAATTTTAAATTACTAACATAGTTGTGGGACTGGAGCAGTGTGCGACTGCTGCGCGAAGGACCTATATCTTCGGAGACAGGACTGCATCAATGATCACTGGAATTATTGGGAACTGAAGAGGAGAGAATGGAAATCTAGCCAGCATCAGTGTGAATGAGTGAACACAAGGTACAAACACATTTCGGGGAACCATATACTTTATAAAATAGTAGATGATCGCCCACCCACAACTTCGGCTGCGTTTCCCATCTCAGGAGTTGATGACATCACGTAGACCTCTCGAGCTTCGCTCTCGAGGTTTCTCTGATGTCATCAACACCCTCAATGGAAATACAGCCTTGTTGTGGATGGTTCCCATCCATTATTCTATATATAGCAAGGAGACTTCAAGTCCTGTATTTTGATTGGCTACTGAAGCTGCAGTAGCCCTATGTTACTCTTTAATTAACATACTTCCTTAGCCCTGTCACCTGAGGATGGATACAAAAAAAGAAGAACCAAATTATGAAAATGAATTCTAAAACAGAATAATTGTCTACCATTAAAACACCATGATCGCGATCTCGCTGTTTCTGTTTAAGACCCGATTACCTTCTCGCACAAACAAGGTTAACACAGCAGTACAAAACAGGGGGGAAACAATATATATTTAACTGTCAGCTTTAACCAAAATAGTGCTGTCCATTTACAATGCTGCCACACATCCAGTATACTCTGAAAGACAGTCCCATACACTCACCATTTTCAATTACCAAACATACATATCCATGGCACGACTCGAAAGTACTACAGACCTTCACACTGACCTAAAAATAAAAAACAAAGCAAGTGTAAAACAGATTCCCTCAAAAGTAACAAAATCGGAGCAGTTTTAAGAAAGAACTGTATTTTACTGAAGACAGTCACTGTAAAACTTAGAAGTGCTACAGCGTTCACACTTGCTGTTGCTAAGTGACAGCAGCTGCCTGATCAGGAAAAAAGCAAAGCAAGTGTAAAACTGTTTCCCGCTATGTTTACAAAATTGGAGCAGGTGCAGTTTAACCAAAGGCAGATTTTGTGTGGCTGCTTTGTTTTTTAATGTACATTTTTTTTTTACAATAATTTTAGAAATTCAATCTTGAGTCACCCATACACACCTTGTTTAAGCATCATAAAAACATCAGCCACACATGCCAACTGGCTGAAAGAAAATGTGGAGGAACTATTTTATTAATTCCACGACCATAATCAAACAAAAACTAAACAAAACTTGCTAAAAGTAGTAATAATGTTATTGCTATTACTATAATAGCAATAAGGTACACCTGAAGGTTATTATTATTATTATTATTATTTTTTTTTATTTAGATTGGGATTAATACCTTTGAACCAAAGACTCATTTTCAAAAGTTCCAAGTCAGGGACAAAACAGAGCAAAATAAGAGTACGATATAATACAGATAAGAATAAAATTAAATAACAGTGAAAGAAAGGAAAACATTGTAGGCATCATGAGAATCAATGTACAATGGCACATGTAGTACAGGACTTGCTAGTTTCAGATACAACCTAAAAATAGAAATGAATTCCATTATATCATGTTATTGCAGGGTAGGGATACACTGGGAAAAGTGAGAATGTCAATAAATAGGTCCATGTTAAGCTGTGGGAAGGAAGGGGGGAAGGTAAGCAGCCAGGTTGGCATTGTCTAAGCAGCTGGAGATAGTGTGGGACATGAGTAAAGGGGAAAGGTGGTGGAGGAGGGTTGTAAGTCAAAAATAAGAGGGGAGTGGGGAAGGGAAGGGTGATAAGGTGGTGGATAAGGCAGGAGGAAAATGGAAAAGTCAAATTATTTGCTGGCTTCACCTCGTGCCACATTACACCCCCAGGGTGTGATTAACAGGCCATTAACATAACCCTCAGACATACCTTATAGCTTAATTATAATCACGTTTGCTAGTAAGACTGTCATTTCTCCTCACTTCCCCATTGAGAGGGACCTTAGTTTTTGGAACTTCCTGCTCAGTAAAATGGTCAAGGTTTTCTCCTGCATCCCTGGCCATTTTACAAAGAAGTTGGCTCCATTCTGGTTTAAGGGAAAATAAATTTGCTCTCATTAACTGAGGTTTTGCTACTAAATCCATTCTTTCTGATACTGTATGTTTCATGGGAATGAGGATTTGAACATCTTATTCACCCTCTTCCTCAGGACTCATCTGGAAATGAGCTGTTGTCAGCTCAGTATGTACTTCTTGGTTAAACTTCTCAATTAACAAACAACTAAATAAATAAATAAAATATAAGGGGCCATTTAGGTTCTCTCCTTCTTTTGACTTCTCTTTTATCAGAACATCATTAAAAGCCTCTATTGTGAGAATTTGCAAAACATGTTTAGGGCTATCAATATTCAGAGAATTACGTTTCCTTTTTTTCCTTTTCAGCTTCCCCTCCTCTGGATTAGCCTTTGTTATCCCTCTTTAAATAATACTGAACTAAAACTAGATCTTAAACCCTCCTTATCTGAGTCCTGCTCATCAGGTACAATTGATCTTTAGGCTGGTGATGGCTGCCAATTTTCTAATATCATTTATTCTAGTACCATTTATTGTCAGGCATTCTCTAATAGTGTCCATATAATTTCTTATAATGACTAGTTGATCCATTAAAATTAAATTTGCCATGTATTGATTACTTATAAGGTTATATAGAATAGTGGATGGGCAACCATCCACAACAAGGCTGTGTTTCCATCGAGAGTGTTGATGACATCAGAGAGACCTCGGGAGCGAAGCTCGAGAGGTCTCTGTGATGTCATCAACTCCCGAGATGGGAAATGCAGTTGAAGTTGTGGGTGGGTGACCATCTACTATTTCACATAGTATATGGTTCCTCGAAATGTGTTTGCACCTTGTGTTCACTCATTCACACTGGTGCTGGCTAGATTCCTGTTCTCGCCTCTTCAGTTCCCAATAATTCCAGTGATCATTGATGCAGTCCTGTCCCCGAAGATATAGATCCTTCGTGCAGCAGTTGCACTCTGCTCTGGTCCCACAACTGTGCCAGTAATTTAAAATTAAAAAAAAAATCCTACAAAGTAATAGTTTGGATACATGGAATTGACTTTAGTAGTCCGTGTCCAAACTGTGTCTACTCGCCCGACCGGACCGCTCGCTAAGTACAGGTGCCATTTTAGAACATATTTTTTTAAAAGAGCACTGTTGCAGCCAATCAGATGGCAGGTTAAAGGTAAAAAGTTGTTGTACTATCGATGTGACGTCAGAACGATAGTACAACAACTTTTTTTGACCTTTGAACTGCCCTACAACAAGATTTGGAAAACCTTTGTTTTCCAGACACAATAAGCTCTAACCATATACTATAATAATATATTTCCTAAGGTAGGAAGGAAATATGTTAAGGGTTCTCCCATCTCTCCTTCCACATCTGAAAAATAAGGTTGCCAATAACAGGCAACCTGAATTGTCAGATGACCCCCAAGGGAAATGAGCAAGGGGTAGGTGTAGGTGGGGGCTGGGGGGAAGGGGCATAGTGACATCACCAGGTGAGACACAGGCATGTCATTTGACAAAGGGTAGGGGGCTCAGTCCCATAGGCTAGGGGAAGGGGCCAGCAAGGGTTCTAATGGGATATCTATGGATATGCAGCCCTCCAGCAGCCTTCTTTGCTAGGAGTTTTTTCTTAGCACTTTTGTGGCATAAGGTGAAGAAAACTAGCAGGTAAGGCATAGGGCTAAGGGCTTCATTGGGCCTACAGCCACTTGGAGCCTGGCAGGGGTCTTCCAAAAGCTACTTCATTGGAGGAGTGTTGCCTGTTTTTGTATGTTAAATGTTGGCATTTTAGATGTTTACTCCTCAGCCGCACTGGTGGGGTTTTTGTTGTGTTTTAAGTTTAAGTGTGGAGTAGAGCATTTGGGTCGATTTGTTGTGGGAAAATGTGGGAGGGGTGATGGTTTGCCACAGCCAGGGTGGGTTTTCCTCAGTCATGGCTGCCGGTGATTCGTTGTAAAGTTTAAAAGGTCTGAGGGGGGCCTAATTGACCATTTTGTTGCAGGTGAGGCTGGTGATCCATGTGGGTCTTTGTGTGCTGGTTTTCGGCAATGCAGAGCAGGCTGGCAGGGAGCTGTTGTAAATCAAATGGTGAATGATCTTGAGAGTCTTGGTCCAACTAGTGGGCCAAATGCTACAAGGCAGATGATGGTCTTGCCGGAGGCACAGCAACATATACAGGAGATCCTTGTCGGTGGAGAAGTGGAGCTGGGAGCAGGTTTGTACAGCAGCCAGGAAGCTAGAATAGCAGTTTGCTGAAAAGCCCCCCCGGACCATGCAGAGAGTTGCAATGTTGGGGCAGGGGGCCTGCTGGAATGCAGTGTAGCATGCAGAATAGCAGGGAATCAAGTGGCCATTTCCATGCTTTCTGTGATGGAGGAGGACTCCCTGGTAGTTCTTTGTTGTGTCTTGTAGATGCCAGGACAGGGAGCTGGTGTCCTTTGACTAGGTCAGTTCATGGGGTTTTCAGCCATGTGGTCTCCTCACCATGTGGCAGCAGGCTGAGGTGATCAGCATTGTGGTCATACACGTGACCTCACAGCTGGACAAGGGGGTGGGAGTAGTCATGCTAGCGGGCACTTGTTCTTGTTCCTGATGTTGTTTCTGTTCGGTTCCTAAGAGGTTTTTGGGCGTTACTTGGCTGTGGGGCTTGGGCAGCCACGTGGAGTGAGCAGCAGTCTTTTTTTTTATATATATTGGCTATCTGTAAAAAACAGAAAAATTGTGAATGTTCTAAATTATATGTATTTTTACCTTGTTCCCAATCATAAATGTTCCATTATACTGTAAATGAAGCCATGCTTCACTGTTCACATGACTTATTAAACTTAAAAAACATAACAGCAGATTGATTTCTCTGGTCCAATGCCATGCTATGAAATATCTGGTGAGCACATGTAGCTGTAGAAAAGTGGAAAGGGAATATTGTTTAACCAAGAATAGCACAGTAAGATAAAGCTTGTTTCCAGATGCAACCTGGGAGCACAAGGAAGTTAAGTGACTTGCTCAGGATCACACACTATGCACAGTATGTGCTAGGTGGGCTAAACTTGGGCTAAGGGAAAGGTTATTATTCAGCCCTACCAGGATCCAACTGTTTCCTACTTACTGTTGGTGACCAGACATTGCAGAGATGGCAAGTCTTGCCACGCCAGTGACTGGATGTCTGCCTCCAACTCCTACTCCATTCCTGAATGCAGAATTGTGGTAGAAAGTAAGAAACCACAGACAGAAATACTGCAAATTGAAATCTACCTCTGGACTAACGTCTGGGTTCCCGCAGTCAAAGCATTCTTACCAGAAATCTATCCTGCCACAAATTCATTCCCCTAGAGTATTTGCCCATCAAAACTAAAGTTCTGTGATTCACCCCATCCTGAGACACATTCTGGCATACCTGGGGATTAGCATTCATAAGTGCTCTGTCCGACATCTGTTCCTCACTGAAAAGGACAATATCCAATTAGTTCTCAGACACTGTCATAGTGAGTGTCCGCCACACCAGAGTTGCTCGCAGTGGTGGGGATTTAAAGGGGCACTTCTAGACAGTGTCAAACATAGAGAAAAAAAATTGAGGTTTAAGGAAAGTAGAGGTTTGTTCAAACCTGAAGAACCCCAGTTGGCAACGGGTCTGCATAATTTGTAAGCAAGTTAAAGTTGTATGTGTCAGGAAAATAATGGAATTTTGTGGATATCAAATCTGACATAGAATGCTAAAACAGTACCTGAAGATGATTAGAGTCTGCATATTCATGTTTAATTTTCCTTTGAGACTTCCATTTACATGCACTGCAATTGTGCTTTGACTTGCATTTTCTGTTGTAAGCTATCATCTTTAAAGTTGCTTTATCCAGTAGTGTTTAATGTCACCTGTTATAGAGAAGAATGACAGGAAGTGAAATTACACATTTAACAAATATGATTTAAAGATGTGCAGGCACTATACAGCAGCTGTTGGATATCATTAGATCGACCTTTATTATTAAATACTAACTATGTGACCCTGAGCAACTCACCTATGTTTCCAGTGCTCCATTCTACGAAGTTACAGAAATGGGTGGAAGCAGAACCCCACTGGAAATGAGATGTGCATCTCAACTGAGCTATTTTGTGTAAATACACTGTAACCATGGGTTATAGCAGGACCCCAGTGACAATGAAATATTACATCTCACTTTGAGTATTCTGGGTAAATGTTGTTTGTCATTTTTAATCAGGAAAAACACAGAAAGTTATGATTGCTTGTTTCCAGGTGCATCCTCAGGGATGGGCTGAATAGATCCTGCAGTGGTGGATGACACAGTTGGGTGGCAGGGGCTGCAGGATTATCTGGCTAAACTTGAGGAGTGGTCAGACACATGGCAGCTGGGGTTCAATGCAAAGAAGTGCAAAGTCATGCACTTGGGAGCAAGGAACCCGAAAAGGTATTACAATTGAGAGGGGTATAGATAACCACTATGGAGGAGGAGAAAGATCTTGGAGTGATAATAACAGGGCAAATGAACCACTCAGCACAGTGCAGGAAAGCAGCAGCTAAGAACAATAAGATGCTAGGGTGTATAGCTCGAGGTTTCACTTCCAGGAGAGGGGAGGCAATCCTGCCACTCTACGGGTCATTGGTGAGGACACACCTGGAGTACTGCATGCAGTACTGGTGCCCATACTTGAAGAAGGATGTCAAGTTACTGGAGGGGGTACAGTGCAAAGCAACAAGGATGATCCAGGGAAAGGAAAACAAACACTATGAGGAGAGGCTGAATGAGCTGAACACGTATCCTGGATTTTAGGGGGGCAGACTTTGGGAAAATGGGGAGATACTTGAAAGAGGCATTAAGGGGAATGGGACAGGAATCAGGGGTTGAGGAACAGTGGGCAGTATTTAAAATGGGGATTATAAGAACAACAGAATTATGCATTAAGCAGGTTAGCAAGAGGAAAAGGAAGAGGAGACCGTTATGGTTTTCCAAAGAGGTAGCAAAGAAAGTGAAAGCCAAAAAGATTGCATTCAGGCAATACAAGACACAGGCAGAAGGGGATAGGAGAAGTACCAGGAGAAACAAAGGGAGGCAGGAAGTCAGTAAGGGAAGCCAAAGCTCAGACAGAAGAACACATTGCAAAATCAGTGGGTAAAGGGGACAAAACATTTTACAGGTACGTAAGGAAAAAAGAAAGACAAAGGGAGGGATAGTGAGACTGAAGGGGAGGATGGGAGCCGTGGAGGATGACAACAGTAAAGCTGACATATTGAACAGGTATTTCTGCTCAGTCTTTACTAAGGAAGATGGGGTAATGGGTCTGAAGGAGTACAAGGGTGAGAATGGTGCAGAAATGGACACAAGTCCCTTTACACTAGAAAGGGTCCTGAAGGAACTGGAAGTAATAAGAGCTGATAAAGCAATGGGGCCAGATGGGGTGCACCCCAGGGTCCTTAAGAACTAAGAGAGGTGGTGGCTGAACCTCTGGCTATCCTGTTCAGCCAATCACTGGAAACAGGGAGGTACCCAAAGACTGGAGGACAGCAGATGTAGTCCCTTATACAAAAGTGGGAACAAAGAGGAAGCAGGAACTACAGACCAGTCAGCCTCACCTCGGTAGTGGGAAAGATCATGGAAGCACTACTGAAGGAGAGATTGGTGGAACATCTGGTTGTCAATGGACCACAGGACCCAAGGCAGCATGGTTTCACCAGGGGGAGGTCATCGGACCAACCTCATTGAATTTTTGACTGGGTGACTAGGGAGGTGGATCAGGAGGGCAGTGGACATGGCCTATCTGGACTTCAGCAAGGCCTTTGACACTGTGCCACATAAAGACTATTACACAAACTGGGGAATATGGGTGTGGGCAGGACAGTAGTGTGGTGGGTAGGTAACTGGCTGGGTGGCAGGACACAGAGGGTGGTGGTAAATGGCTGTCACTCCACAGAGGGAAGAGTGACCAGTGGGTACCACAGGATCAGTGCTGGGACCGGTCCTATTCAACATCTTCATCAGTGACATTGCACAGGATCTAGAAGGCAGAATTTCACTGTTCACTGATGACACAAAGCTCTGTAACAGAGTAGACACACCAGAGGGTGTAGACAGAATGAGAAGGGACCTGCAGAAACTTGAAGAATGGTCAAGGGTTTGGCAGTTGAAATTCAATGCAAAGAAGTGCAAGATAATGCATATGGGGCACAAAACCCAGGCACAATATATCAGTTGGGGGTGAGGATATAGCATGCACCAAGCAGGAAAGGGATCTTGGGGTTGTCATCTCTGATGACCCCAAGGTAGAGAAACAGTGTGACAAGGCATCAGGTAAAGCAAATAGGATGCTGGGATGTATAGGCAGGGGCATCACCAGCAGGAAAAGGGAGGTCATAATTCCGCTATACAAGACACTAGTGAGGCCCCACCTGGAGTACAGTGTACAGTTCTGGAGACCATACCTACGTAAGGACATAGACAGGGTAGAGAAGGTTCAGAGGAGGGCAACAAAGATGGTGCAAGGATTGCATCACAAGTCCTATGAAGACAGGTTGAAGGAACTGAACATGTACTCCTGGAGGAGAGGAGGAGAGGGGATATGATAGAGACATACAAGTATCTTACAGGAGGAGCAGGGTGCAGGAAAACACTATTTTTAAGCGAAAAAGATGTTTCAGGACTAGAGGGCATGGGATGAAGTTGGAGGGAGGACGATTCAGAGGAAACATGAGAAAGAATTTCTTCACAGAACGGGTGGTGGACAAGTGGAACACCCTGCCAGAGGAAGTGGTGGGGTCTGAAACAATCACGGGATTTAAGAATGCATGGGATAGACATAAAGGAATTCTAGAGGTCAGGGGTAAGGGGAAATAGACTTCTAGGAAAACAAAGTGAACTTACAAGCTCAAATGGGCAGACTAGGTGGGCCATAGGCCCTTATCTGCCGACACTGTCTATGTATCTATGTATCTATGTATTCCCTTGAAGAGAGGAAGGATAGGGGATATGAGAGAGACCATTAAATATTTAAAGGTATAAACAAGACTATTACAGAGGGGGGGATTTTATAAGTTAAAGGGAGGGAGGGACACAAGGGGGTGTGGGCTGAGGCTGAATGGTGGAAAATTCAGGAGAGAGATGAGGAGGCACTTTTCACAGAAAGGGTGGTGTTTTCGAGATTCGGGCACCGAAAGGCATCACAGGCACCGCAGTGTTATCCTATGGGAACATTTCTGAAATTCAGAATGCTGTAACTATGGGCCTATTCAATGTTTCCATACCAAACAACCAAAAGGCACATCTGTGGGACTATGGCTTGCCATGCTGAAAATTTCAGGCCCATAGCACAATCCACCTTGCCACAATGAAGTGACCAAGAAAAGAACACATAGCAAAATTTGTTCATGCAGTGTTACCAGATTACTTTAATATTATCGTGACACTCCTATTTCTATAATGGGAATGTGATCACACACTCAATAATGTTGCTGTGGCTGCTATTGTTCCTGAGCTCTAATGTTAGCGTGGCAACAAAAAATGTTGCCACAATCAAAATATGGCAAAAAACTGAAAAACATATTTGTAGACAAGATGGAGACAAACTAAAGCCAGGGTCCTGTTCCTCAGGGCCAGATTAGGTAAAAACAACTCTTGGTGTTTAACAAACTGCGTTATTTTTTGAATTACAGCTTTTTTTTTCCCTCTGTCACTAACTGAAAAACAAGACAGTGGCAGCAGGAAAACAATTTCGGGAAGCTTGACAGCAAAAATATGATCGCAAACATTTTCACAGTGCACATATAAATTTTTCCATAGGCTATAATGAAACATGAAAAAATTGAATAACTTTTGAATGGAGCAATATTTCTTCACCAAATCTTCAAAAGGCATCAGTTCAACCAGGCCATGTGTAGAAAAACAAATTTGAAGCTACTGAAATGCATTCTTCAGTCCATTACGGCTTAACGAAGAATTCACCAAAAGCATGCTTTTTCACTGTGTGAGCATGCAACTGTACATCCAGTTGGAACAAAACTTTTCAGATCCAGAGATCTATGGCAGGTGGTTCCACACACCAAATTTCAGGCAAATCAGAAAACAGTTGCAAAGTTATTAAAGTGCAAACTTTGAGGTTTAACATAGAAGTGGCCATGCAACCCTAACTATAGTGGCACTACTGTGCCACTATTATATATATATATATATATATATACACACATATACTAGATAACCCACTCTAAGGTGTATGGTCGCTTCATGCTCTGATATACACGCTCCTTGGTGTGCACTGTTACAAAAAACAACATTTTGTCAACTACCCAAGGCATGCATATATTGGAGTGTGACTGCACATCCTAGAGTGGGTTATCTATCTTGGAAAAATTGTTTTGGAGGGGTCTGAAAGTGCAGGTGTACAGTCACACTCTGCTATACGCACGGTCAAGTGATTTGTTTCAACCAACCAGCAGAGATAATTTTTCCTACAAATTTTATAAATGTATATATATATATATGCATAAGTGTACATATATATATTCATGGCAAAAAAACTCTGTTTAATGCATCAGTTAGGGTTGTTCCACAGTGACAAAAGTGAGGAAATTCTATGTTAGAGTTGAAAGCCCCCCTTGCATCTCCCCAGCCCACCTCCCCAACTGGCATCGGGGTGTGCATTAGAGTCACGTGCCCTAACTCTCACCCCATCACATGTGTAAACAGCTGAAGTATAGGAAAATGGGGTGAGAGTTAGGACCGATGACCCCAATGCACACCTCAATGCCGGTTGGGGGGCGGGTTGGGGGATGCAAGGGAGTCTTTCAACCCTAACCCTGAATTTCCTCACTTTTGTCACTGAGGAAAAACCCTAACTGATGCATTAAACAGATTTTTTTCCATGAATTTCTCTTCTTTTTGAGAATGAGGACTATAAATAGTGAATGGAATGTGGTGGTGGGAGCATGAGCCCTTCGGGCCCCGCGCTCCCATCACATGATTATTTGTGACATAGTAACAGCAACTGCAGTGGAAACGCAAGCACTAACAGTTACGCACATGGTGAAGCAAATGTAAATGGTAAAGCAAACATTAATAGAAACACAAGCACAAAGTGACACCAAAGCAAACAGTGACACAAACGGAGATGCAAGCGTGTACAGAAATGCAACTGGTAATGCGCACAGTCATGGTACCACTATTGTAAATGCAAATGGTAACGGTAACAGCAACAATAACGCCAAAGTAAGCAGAAACATAAACGCAAATGCAAGCGCGTCTGGAAACGCAAACCGTAACATGCATGGTCACAATACCGCAATTGTAAACACAAATGGTAACGGTAACAAAAACAATAACACCAAAGGAAACCGAAATGCAAATGCACGCATGTATGGAAATGCAAACCGTAACATGCATAGGCACTTGAATGCAATTGGAAACGCAAATGGCAATGGTAACAACAAAGATGATGCAAAACAAAAGAAAAACACAAACATAAACGGAAGCGTGGCTGCAAACAGAAATGGTAATGCGCATGGTGACGTAAAGCGAAACACAAACACAAACAGTAGTGGAGACACAATTAGTAACAGTAACGCAAACAGAAGTGCAAATGGAAATGCAAGGGGTAACGCATACGGTAGCATACACGAGAACGCTAATGCAAATGGGTATGGAAACATAAGTGGAAATGTTACGTGTGACAGTAACTGGAGCACACACCCCGGTTTTCCCCAACAGCTACATTGAGAAACACAGTGACTAGAAAGAACGTGTGCATAATAATGGGCCTCGGACCAGAAAATGAGGTATTGGAATATTAAATTGCTAATATCTCAGGAACTGTACGACGTACAGAAAAAATTTAAATTTCCTATGATTCATAACTTTCCTGGCTACGTCTGCTCTAAATGCTGAGCCCCCATTTTTCTGAAGAAAAGTCCGTATCTCGCACCGTTTCCGAGATACGGGCCCCGAAAGGCATGGCGGATGCAGCAATGTTAGTCTATGGGGAAATGCGTCAACTTCAGAGTACCGTAACTTTGCATCCCTGCAATATTTTTCACCAAACCACTGAAAGGCACATCTGTGAGATGTTGGCTTTCTTCCGTCCAAATGTCAGCCCAAAAGACCAAACCGTTCTTTTGCAACAGGGTGGCAAACAATTCCTGTCATTTTGGCCATAGTGTTGCAAAGTAGTGTCGTAATTTGCAACACTTTCACAAAAAAAACACAAAAGTGTCCCAGGTGTGACACTACTTTGTGACACTACTTTTCCCAAAAATTTCAAAAACATATTTCTGGGAGGTTTAACCCAAAAGTAAAGACAAGCCTAGCATCCTCAGGGCTCAACTAGGTAAACACAAAAATAATTGTGACCCTAGATGGTCCCAATTTTAAATGCCAAGCATTTCTGTGATCAGTAACTGAAAAAAAAATGTCTGACTCATGACACTACAGGGGTCATTTGTGACACTAAAAACTGCATTTGTGACACTGTCAAACTTTTTGTTAACTTTTCTATTGACTATAATGGGAAAATTGTTTTTTGAATAACTTTTGAATCGTTCAATATTTTTTCACAAACTCTTCAAAAGGCACATTGAGGACCCTGGCTGCACATTTCCTGAAGTTTTCGGACTGGTCGCGCAAACTGTGCAACCTGTAGGCATGAGCAAAGAATGCACTAAAAACATAAATGTGCCCCAGAATGTCACTTAATAACTCTACAGCCGTATATCTGATCAGTACAAATGTTGGCAAATCCCAAGATCTATGGCTACATCCCAAGCCTGCCAAATTTCAGGCAAATCCATTGAATGGTGGAAAAGTTATTAAGGTGAAAAGTTTCACCATTTAACGTTAAATGGAGTACTCAACCCTAACTATGGTAGCACTACCATGCTACCATAATATATATATTGTATATATATAAATATATATATATATATATATATATAGAAAACATTATGGGCATGAGTGTGATATGACAAATATTGTCACTCCTGCAGAGTGAGCTCTGGATAGCTCACAATGCAGGAATGACAATATTTGTCATAGCACACATTCTGCACATCGTGTATTTGATTTATACAATAGGGCCAGGAGTTTCAGAAGTATTGTTATGTTGTCTTGTGTTCTGTTCCTGTTTATGTGTTTGCTCATTCTGTGTGTGAGTTTTTTTGAATGGGCTGGCAGTGTTACAAACTCTGGGAAACAGATGAGTGTGCTTTGCAATGCTAAATGAGTTAGTTTTAGGTAGGAGTGAGAAATAGATTATTTTGTGAAGCTGTATTATTTAGAAGTCTGGCTGCAGTCAAGATGAGAGTATCACAGTAATTGTAATGGGCTGAGAAGCAGAGTTGAGAAACAGGTGAGTGTTTTTAGTGCTAATTGAGTTAGCTACAGGCAGAAGAGATGAACAGACTGTTCTGTGAAGCTGCGCTCTTTAGAATTCTAGCTGCAGTCAAGCTGAGAGTAACACAGTAATGAGCTGGAAGTTAGAGTGTGGGGAATAGGTGACAGTGTTTTGTAATGTTGAGTTAGCTGTAGGCAGCAGTGAGACCGTTCATGTAGTTCTGCATTTGTGTCTATGGTAACAGCACAGGTGTTTCTTGTATGCTGAGGGGAAAACTGCCTAGAGTTATCATATCAGTGACCTTCGTGTGACCTGTGTGTGTAAATGGCTGATATCATCACAGTAGAGCAGAGGGTAAAAATATCACACTGCAGTGGATTATACACTGTTTTATCTGACTTATTTATCACTCACCCCTATTGTATAAAAATATATGTATATGAATATATAAACACACACACACACACACACACACACACACATTGACACACACACATATGAGTCCGAACGCATGCTGTTGTGGTGGCTGATTGATCTAGGAACGATGTACTTGAGCATATGGGTACCTTACTGTGCAATCCACTCTTCAGACAATGGCAATGGTGTGTACTGTGATCAACCAGCAACTTCAAATGCATGCATGTACACACATAACGTGTGTGTGTGTGTGTGTGTGTGTGCTGTGCCATAAATACTAGCCCCATGACTGCGTCAACCTTCTAATTGCAATTAATGATTCCTGAACTGATGTATGCCACTGTCTCACAAACATTGGCTACCAATTTTAGATTGAATATGCTACAGTATCCTTATATAATGGTTCTCAAATGCACTACCCTTGGCTTGAGGTGCCCCTGCTCAATCCCGCTGCCTGTGGCTGGCAATCTGTAACTGTAATGTGTTACTAACAATCATTCTATGTGCTTGTGTCTCTGTAAGGGAGGTGTGGTGGGATGTCAACTTTGCAATGCTCACCATGAACTATATGCAAAACATTTTTTATCTGCAGAACTATGAATGGGATTGCCAAGGACCATTAAATGGACATGTGTCCAGAGCACGGATGCTTCCTCTTACCACAGCAAAATGGCCGATGCATGGCATTTGCAAAGGGTTCATGAATTGGCCAATTGAGAATTTTTTTGGGGGGGGCAGTGCATACAGCGTATGGGTATGTCCATGATGAGCCTCTATTCTGTCTGCATGTGTGTCGCACTATGAGACGGTACTGTGACAGCAATCCACCCCATCTCTGGCCATACAGTTTTATACTGTTGGCTGGCCGGCTGGATACAGCTAATATATAGTATGTTTTCCCACTCTTACACTGTATTCATTAATATCGGTCATTGCATCAGACATACTTCTGTACCCAACCTAATATATAATGCCATAAGATGTGCTGTTCGGATTCCCACAGGCTTAAAGAAATCCATGCTACAGTGCCATGGACAGCCTCATCACAATGGTACATGGATTCTTCGTGTCATCATTCTATTCTCTCTCACTGTGGCATGACTAGAATGATGTATTCTATATCAACGTCAGCATTCTTAACATGCTGTTGGAATAGCAATTGAATTATAAAGATCAGTGTGTGAGGGACACATTCAGAAAGTATATGTCTAACATTTTTCTTGTTTAAAAGTGATTGTTAGAAAGGGAATACGGCACACCCTGACTTCATACACATGGTCAGTAACTCATACACAGGGTGCCCGGCCTTCCTTGGCACTATTCGGCATGCAAATTTATTGGCCATGCCCATGACCATATTACATTATACTCTCACAAGAATGACACCACACACTGCTGTTTAACACCACTGTGACACAATGATCACATCTCAGTGTGCAGTAGACAGCATGTGTGGAGGCAGTGTGGGTTGTGTCATCATGGTGTGGATGCTATGATCTGGGGTTAGTGTTGTTGGACAATTCACAAGTTAGATGGGCAGCAGTAGTCTGCCCACACCAGCGGGATCAGCTGGAGGTCAGTTCAAAACTGATGATAGCGACATCATTAGTTAAGCAACACAGTGCCTCATCTATTGTCCAATTGTTTCCTTGTTGGTCTCCTAAACATTGGAACACATCTACTGTCATGTGATGCACTTCATGATTCCATGGGCATTGTGTATTGATCTTTCTCTAACTCCACCAAAGTTGATCACTGATTGTATATGTGTCAGTGCAACTTGGGACAATCTGTATTCCACCAGAATTGTTTTGCCAGGTAGTCATTAATGCTGTCTATTTTTTTGTGTTTGTAGAAGTTATGGACCCAGATGTCCTGGCCTTTGCTGTGAGACAGAGGGAAGAAGTTACTCACAGATGGCAACTGGAGTTGGATGCACAGATGAAGCAAATTCAATGCTACCTACAGCAAAGAAGATGCAGCAGCATGATATCCATTATATTGTTGCTTCTGGCCTCCTGCAGTTTATCACTGGCATGTCATATATGGGCCTGTTTTTGTCCTGCCTTCTTTTGGAATGCAGTGATAACATCCTTCTGCAATGCACAGTGGCTTGAAAATTTCCATATGAGCAAAGTCACCTTTGAATTCCTTGCACACAAGATAGAGCCACATATACAATGTGGGAACACCATGATGCGCAACTCAATACCCGCAAATGTACATCTGGCTATTGTACTGTGGCCCCTGGCAACAAAAAATGACTACCGGACCATTGGGCATTTGTTTGGTGTCTCTCATGCTGCTGTCTGTTTGGTGGTGCATGACGTATGTTGAGCCATCATCAAAGTGTTCCCATGCACCATTGCACATCCATATAGGTGCCGATTAGAAGTGATTATAAATGGTTTTGAACAGTGCTTTGGATTCCCCCAAGTGCCGGATGCAATCGACGGCATCCATATTCAATACTTGTGCCACCTAACAACCCTGGAGATTATTACAACCACAATGGATGGCACTCTATTGTCATGCAGGCTGTTGTTGACCACCAGTACTGCTTCTGGGATGTGTACATCAGTTGAGCAGGAAAAGTGCATGATGCTCATATCTTAGTAAACAGCCCACTGTATGCTAAGGTGACACAAGGATTACCGTTTCTGAATCTGACAAAGGAAATTAGCAATGTGGAAATACCCGTACACCTATTGGGGAACCCTGCGTACCCACTGCTGACATGGTTAATGAAGCCATATCCTGGTACAGCCCATCTCACTGCATCCGATAAAAACATTAACTACCAACTGTCCAGCAGACGTATGATGGTTGAGAATGCATTCGGAGAGTCTAAAAGGATGTTGGAGATGCCTGCAGAAATGACTCAACATGAACCTCCATCATATTCCACGAGTTGTAATGATGTGTTTCATTCTTCACAACTTATGTGAGCAGCATGGAGAATCATTTCAAAACAATGTTGGATGTTGGACACCGCTGCTGTAGAGCTACCTCAATCACACGGCAATACACCAGAGGAAGCAGACCATGCAACTGCACAGAATGAAGAGCGTACAATTCGGCATGCAATTGCCAACTATTTTTAATACTAAAGTAAGTTGGCATGAGCAGGTCCAACAGGACCTTCGTAAGCAAAAAATGCACTGAGAGTTTTTGAGATCACCACGCACACTTAACGCAATGGTCAAGCTCAACGATGTATGTCCATTTAACAGCAAGTGGTGCTCCACAAGGATTCAAACATCAGTTAATCTGTGAACTGTCAACATGTCATGCCAACCCAAACACACCACCACCCACTCTCCAAGGCATCCCAGGGCTGAGCATGTTGTTTGACCTTTAAGTGGAATGGTGAAAACAGGAACATACTTAGAAGTAAACAATGCTGACTGACATAGTACTTTGACTGAGTGAGTCACTGAAAATGCCGGACTGTCTCTGGAAACGTGTTGTAGTAGATGAAACTGCAAATATGCCCCAACACTTTCGGCACTGTGTCATGCCCCTGATACTGTAATACACTATAAGACAGCAGTAACACCGCTAGGTTTTAAGTTGCCTGATACAGTATGGTCTTTGGTAATAATCACGCTGTAAACACTGCTATCAGTTGTCATGACAACACTGTAAACCTTGAGAGCACAAGTTGTCAGATGTCAAGTCAACCTGTCAAAGTGTTTTCAGTGCTTTTGTGAACAAAAGACCATACATAATATTTCACATTGTGTGGGCTACCAAGATTGTGTGATTGTGGATTGGATTTCTTTACTTCAAAGATTTACTGGCCGTAACATTGATCATTATTAGCTCTCCATCATATTATAACATGGATATGACATACTCATGAATGATTAACAACAGTGAGGTCATATCAACAGCACAACAAGGTTGTATTCTTTTTATAATAACTGGTAACCCCCATTATCAACCCATTTTTGAGAGCTGTTAACAGTCGCATCAACCCGCAGGTTGATACAAAAAAACTACTTTTACAATCTCGCGCAAAGAAGACTGATTTGAGGTACCTTTCAAATGAGCAGTGTTCGCTAAATACACAAAAAGAGAAGTGGTTTGTATGAAAAAAAATCTAACCTGTTGGTGCAGAGCTCATTTGTTTTCAGTTTTAAAAGACAAAATCCGTTGAGTGTAGACCGACGAGAGCGAGTTACTTGGCCGCTTCAGTAGGCTAGATTCAAGTGTGAACGAGTGTTGCTATGGCAACACTCGTTCATGCTTGACTCTCAACTTCTGAAGCCGCCGAGTAACATGCACCAGTTATTATAAAAAAATAAAACATTTGTGGGGGATTGATAAGCAATTTTTTATACACACCCTCGGTATGTGATACTAGTGAAACCTCTCGAGCTTCACTCTCAAGGTTTCTCTAATATCATACACCTTGGATGTGTAAAAAACTGCATATCAACCCCTTACATATGCATTATTCTCTGTTTATTATTGCATTTGACAGAGCAGTTTCTGGTTGTGGGAACCCACAGCAAGTTGAAGTGCAACACTACAGTATTTCCATATGATAAGTACATTGATTATGCCATGCTGGTAGTGCACACAAACATTTACTGCTGTAATGGCAATCTGCTGTGGTATTTCTGAAACAGTATAGTTCCTTAAGTACTCTTGTATTTTGTTCTCTACACAGAAGCCACCTCTGCATGGGTCATGTATTAACAAAACTCTGCACACTGCATGCACTAGTACTACTAGTGCAGTAGAAACATCATAAGGTGTAATCAGTTATACAAGATGCTGTAAAGCACAATAGTTTGGTAACGTTTGAAAAATGAATGCAAAATAAAGTATGGACACTGTGGTTAAGCAAGTGTTTTATTGCGCTCATTATTGCACTTTGCAGTGTAGGCAATTCAGCAAAGTCACACGACAGTCTATCACCTATCACTATAATACTGATATGCTTATTATTGCACTGTCCATTGGCATCAGTCAGTTAACATTGCACCATACCCTCTAATTGCCATCACCATATTGCACATTGCAGACTGCCTTGTCCCTGTCATTTTCAGTGCATAATCCTATTCCCAATTTACCTAAAGCCTAATGAAATGCAACATTGTAAGCTAGTTTCTAATGTTATCACACATAAAACTTTAGCGGTGCTGAAAACTGGTTCCCCACACAGCACCTTATACTAAACTATAGGAAGACCAAAGTTATGTTCTTTTCACACCCACAGAACTCCTGGAAGGAGCACTGCCCGCAAGTACTAACTGTCAATCTGACCCCTCTTGAGCAAGTGGACTCCTTTAAATACCTGGGCATCACCCTAGACCCAGCACTTAATTTCCACCAACATATCCATCTTCTGTCTACTGCCCTCACTGTTTGACTCAGAATGCTGTATCACTTCAAACACTGTCATACTCCAGACGCCCTTAGGCTCACTGTCTCCTCCTCGGTCATCTCCTTGCTTGACTATGATTTACTTATCTATAGCGTGGTGAACACCTAAGCCCTTTACAGAGCTCCATCTCACCCTAAATAAAGCCTGCCGCCTCACCCTGGGTTGTGATCGTCTCACTCACACATGCTCACTATATAATGCTACCAACTGGCTTAACCTTGACAATAGAATCAGGTTCCACACCACTTGCCTCATGGCCAAAAAGATTGCCCTTGGCCTCTCTCCCCCCCCGGGGTCGCACCTCTAATCCACCCGGCTCCGACCCTTAAGCATACCCGATGCTCTGGCAAGTAGCTCCTCTCGGTACCCCATTGCCGAATGTCCCAATTCCAAAGTTCCTTTAGTTACAGAACCCCTTCTTGGATGAACAGCCTACCCACCTCACTTGCAAACGAGAACAGAATTGGCCCCTTCTAAACTTATTTTAGGGACCATCTTCAGTCCTCAAATAACTGTGACTGCCACTGAACCTTGCCTCCTCCCCCTCCCTCCTGACTAAGGCCTCTGGCTGGCTTATCCCCCGATGAGTCCCCCAACCTGAATCTGCCAGGTTCAGCTCTATACATGACTTTATAAATGTATTGCTTAAGATATGTGCTTATTAATCCTAGTATCTGACTGTTAGCCTTTCACTGTTCTTTGTAACACTGTTCTTTGTAATAAGCTTGACTGTGTCCTTGTTGAATTGCTACGTAATGTATGCTATTGTAATGCTTGTTTTGTATCTAATTTCTGTGGTGTGGAACCTTTGTAAAGGAGTCTCTGACTCAAAGGTACTTTCTGAATCCTCAATAAATAAATAAATAAATAAACTACTGTAAGTACTGCCACCCGTGTGACCCACTAACCCAAAGCAAATCCTAGTGACCACCTTATTGTGTGCACGCATTCATACATATTTAGTAGTGAAGTCTGCCACTGCATCAGTTGCAGAGCATGCAAATGTAAAATACTGGAACAACAGTAATTAGTTACATTCGGTGGTAAGAGGGACTGTAAACATTTTCCATCTCCCCTAGTACAGTTTGGCTTGCTTCAGTGATGTCATTCACATGGTATCCACAGCGTGACGGCACAGGGGTGAATGGCATGGAGATGGCATGATATAGTTGTTGAGGAGGGGTGGTGGTGGTAGTAGTGGTGGTGGGGTTGCTGGTGTTGGTGGTGTATTCTCACACCCCCGGTCTCAACCCAGCAACATTTGTAGGACCATATGTTCGTGGTCCAGGCATTGCATTTCCATTTCTGTGTTGTGGTGCAGGTGGCACTCTTCAGCAGCAAGAAAATTTTCATGTACTTTATGAAAATATTGAACAGACTGGTTGGCCACAGCTGACAGTGCCTTTTCTGCACATGTCTTATGCACTCTGCCAGTGGCAGCATTTGGTTGGATGCTGTTGAGCGGGGCCGTTGATGTACTCAGCCGCTCATCCAACGTAGGTGTGGGATGCTCATCTGAAGTGACTGGCGTGTCTGTCATTATCTGAGTCCTCTGCTTCCACTTGGGGAAGAGAGCTGACCAGCAGCACTGTTGGATGCATCACAGCATGAGTGCAGAGTATGGCATCCAGCTCTGCAAAGTACATGCAGTGCTTTCTGGCTCTACTGCTGCGATTGTTATTGTCACGGCAGCAAATGTACTTAACTTTCAGAGCTTTGACTCGGGTGCAACACTGTGTCTCAGTACTGTCAAAGCCATGATCTTTTAACTTCATTGATATTTCTTTATAAATGTGAATATTCTTCTGTTGGCCATTTAGGGCTATTGTATTTTATCCTCCCCCCATATGGATATGAGCATGCGTGCTTCCTCCTCACCCCAGTTTCACATGCAGCTGTCGGAAAACATGCTGAAAAACAGGTGCGACAAAATGCAAGTGGTATAAATAAAAACTGGATACAAATATATTATAAAGTGCCACAAGGTTGAAAGTGTGTGGCACCATTGCTATGTATATGTTACATGGAGACTAGTGGTGTTTGTCCCTAACACAGACACATGGTGTGTTAAGCTATGGTCCTTGGTGAAGTATCAAAGGAGGGTTCCACCAAAGTGAAATCGAATGGCTGTGTAGGTAGAGGATTTGTGGGTGCATTGTTTGATTGGTGCATGGTAATTGAGGTGTGCAGTGTGACCAAAGCAGTGTTACATCTCTGGGGACAACAATAGGGCACAGTGTTACATTACCATCACCATACCAGTATTGCTGGTGTTGTCAAAATGGATGGGCACGGGAGAGTAACACCATAATGCCATTACTGACGTGACTTGATAATGCATGCACAAATGTGTGGTGGGATAAGTGTGGCAGCATTCCAACAGTGTGTGTGTCTTGAGTGTTGCAGGGACTGTTGAACGACATCTGTTAACAGCACACTTGCATTGCACTGTGCAGGCTGGAACACTGAAGCATGGGTACAGACATGTGGCACGTGCTAACATGTTCGGATGGAAGCAGTAACCTTGTGGCACTGGAATGTACATAAAGTGTCAAAGGACCACACAAGGACTACTACCATCAGAACATGTTTTCACGTGGCAGATGTGTCTGCAAGTGCTGCCACATTTTAGCACGTACAGTGCAGACAATGGGTGTTATTGACAGGTTTTGATCATCAATCACTGCAACACTCATGACACAGACACTCTTTGAATGTTGCCACACTGATCTCGTCACACACTTGTGCAAGTGCAATCTACTCATGTTGGAAATTGAATTATGGTGTTACTCGACCTTGCCCAGGCATTGTGACATCAGCAGTAATGGTTTAGGGATGGTAGAGTTACATGGCCCAGACAGGTGTCCCCAGGATCTAACCCCGGTTTGATCACAATGTATTATGTACACACCACATTGACCAAGCACCAATCCACCCTGTAGCTGCTAAGCCACTACTTGTCACTGTGCTGGGAACCGACTTTGACACATCCTATTTGCCCATGGTTTTACACATGTCTCCATGCTGTGGCCGGCCACCCACCAACATACCCCATGGAACATATACATGTTCCTTGCAACAGGTCTATGAAATTAGACCTCGGATTGGCTTTTATGATTGAAATGGGCTTTCCGTGGTACATGTTACACTGTCTTGCACAGCCTGATCACAATGGCACATTGATTATTCTGGTCTGCATTACATCTTCTAGCACTGCTGAATGACTACACTGAAGCGATTTGTTCTAGAGCCAGCAGTCTTAAACTGTCAGTGGAATAACTATTTAATTACATATATCCATATGAATTGCAGATTTAAATTTACCTTTCTCAGCATTTCGTCTGAAGACTCAGTTTGAATGGAAATACTGTAAGGATATGCCAGCAAGTTGAGCATCCCCCTAATGCCAGTGTGACACTATGTCAGTCAGCCAGCCTCAGAGGTCCACAAGACCAGTGATTAACAGACTGTTAAACAAACCACATGGCACGCCTGGTGTTTTTTTTTCTATACAAGCACCGGTGGTTACACAAACACTCTGCAACCCATGCTGTGTGTCACACACAGTTTGCTGTCATAGTTTGTTGGCCATGGGGTACATGATAATGACAGAAGCATATCACTGCGATGTGATTCATTGTGTGATGGGGGGCATCATATGGTGGCCTAAGAGTGTGAAAAGAAAATACACAACACAGTAACAGTGCCAGGCAGGTGCCACACTATGGAACTGCAGTGGATGGCAATCGGTTGCAACCGATAGTGCAGAGGTCTGCAGAGTGACCACAACTGTCTGCCACCTATGCTGGTCTTCACACTAGTGCTAGTATACAACTTTAGTATCCTTGGGGTGGTGTGCTAATGGGCAGGTATATCTGGGTGTGATGTGGCCAATGGAGGTGCTGGGGCAGCAGCATACACCACTATGTAACTCGTTATACCCACAATCAGCAAACCAACACCAATCACACTCACATGGCAATAAAAAGAACCACCCACAACCACTGCTGGGAGCATGACTGTGTTTGTGAATAAGAGCACATTTCATGGTGGGGAGAGCCATCCTGTGGTGCCAACATAGGTTCAATCACCATCCCATACCCAGCCCAGACACTGATACCCCCCAACACAGCTTGGGACTGAACTCCTATGTGTGTGCGGGCACACAGGGCTACCATTAACATGGCAGAAGGGACACCTCTACAATAATTGCATGTGCTTGCTATTGCCACGTGTCCAACCTCCCAACCCCAAAACCCCAAACACAGATAAAAACCAGCTTTGACACAGAGTATCGTCACACACATTTTGTTTTGGGATGTGTTTTGGGTGGCTGGGGGGTGAGACTGGGAAAGGGGATGGCACCCTGGACTACTGTTAGTTCAGTGCACATGCGGTGGTGGGATTATGGGCAGATATGTCTAAGTGTGATGTGGCTAATGGGGGTGCTAGCAGCGCACATGCCTTTGTAATTCATATACTGAAAAGTCAGCCACTCGCCATTGCTGCCATTACTGGGACCGTAAAAATTTGTTTTCACAAGCCTCAGCATGATAGGGAGAGGCAGTATATGGAAAAAGGAAATTCACCAACCTGAATGCATAGAGTTAACCCTCCCGCACCTTAGTCTGCCTTCTCAGACCCCCCTCCAATTCCCCAGCCTGCATGCATGCATGCACAGTTTGAACACCCCCATCTAAGTCTGCATGCTCAGAGTTTAACCTCCCCATCTGAGTTGGACGTCTCAGACCCCCTCATTCCCCAGCCTGCATGCTTGCAGAGTTTGAACACCCCCATCTGAGTCTGCATGCTCAGAGTTTAACAACCCCCAGCTGGGCTAATGTTAATATGATTATATAAGCAGGCACATATGCCTGACATACTGTTCGTGCATGGAGCTTGGTGTTGCCACTCCAAGTCTTGAGCACACCTTCAGCTTCAACCACCTGAGTAAGCCCCACTCGTCCCATGCATTATTGCTTACTTTTTTCACTTGTTCTGCTGATCACTAGCTGATCCAGAAACCAAATGGGAGTGGTTGCATTTCATGGAAGGAAGGGACTTCACGGATAATAGAAATGGAGGAAAATGCTCATTCTTGTCCATCTGGCACAGCACTACACTGAGGATATGGAAGTTGCATGCCACGGTAATTCTAAGCTATGGTTACTTTTGTGCTAGCACTTCCTGTGTATTGGAAGGCATGGCAACCACTGAACATGAAGCGATGAGAGAACACATCAGCGTTGCATCACAGACCATGTACTCCTCAACAATTATACCCCCCATAGCCACCCAGTGCAACGTGCGGAGGAGCATAGGGGGCTGTGTAAATGCAGATTATGACTGTGGCAAGACAGCATGGCACACTCGGAGCAGCACAGTGCTCCTCACAGTTTGCAGCCGAGGTGTAACCATGGCTTTAGATTAATGCTAAATTGTGTGCCTCCTCCCAGAAATTCTCATCGGATGATGTCCTTCAGATGCTGCATCTCAGCTGCACTATTCTAAGGAAATACACTGTATAAAAGTAAAAGCAGAACCCCACTGGAAAGTAGCTGGTGCATCTCAGCTGGGCCATTCCTGGTGAATAAACTAAAAAAAAATCAAACTGAGGCTGGCAGCCATAGGGTCTTCCCAGTCCCCACACCACAGGCAGTAAGGTTTACTGTACTGATTAAAACACTATTGGGAACCAGAACATTTCAGGTTTAAATCCTGCAGCAATCAAGTACTGTGTGACCCGAGCAAGTTACTGAAAATGAGATGATGCATCTGAGCTGTACTATAATGAGGAAACATATTGTAAAAATAAGTAAAGCAGGAACCTACTGGAATCAAGAGAGCGCATCTTAGCTGGACTTTCCTTAGTAAACTGATTGTAAAAAAAGGAAAAAGGCAATATTGCCAAGAGTTTACTAGCTAAACATAATTTATCATCTACAATATCCACTTTAGTGAGAAGTAAATACCGTGACCTACTGGGAATTGAACCCAGCCTCCCAGAATACTGTCCTGCTGCACTGTGCTATAGGCGTATATAGCTAGACATAGGTTTTCCTGACAGACTACCTTTCTCAGATATTGCATGTCTTGCAACTAAAAACAATCAAGAAGACAATTTGATGTTTTGTATTGTATGAACCATTGCTAAGCAATTGAATCACATATTGTAGGGGAAAAGAAAGAAGAAATAATGTACAATATGCACACAAACATTAAAGAATTAACGAGTGCTAGTCTTTATTGTGTATCAATCTGTATATGAATTCTTAGTGCAAACCCCCCCACACACACACACAGACATAACACCGCTGCAGTTGGAATGACTCATACACAAGTTGCATTCATACCTACATGCAAGCCTCAGCTGTAACTAATCTAGTTAACGCTCTGCAACATAGAACTAACAGTTTCATGATTTGCAAACCTACTCCCTATCACTAACATCAGCAATGACATCTGCAGGCAAATCTCTCAAAGCAAATGTAACCTTGATTTTAAGTGCAGAAAAGAGTATGCATAACTACAAGAAGTGCTATGAGCTATGCTTGTTATCACTTAAAAAGGACATGGGAAATAAATCCATGAAACTAACTCAACAGTGGAATAAACTTAGACCTTGGATCCATTACATGCTATAGGAACCTCTGGCCTATAACATTACTCTAGAATGTTTGCATAAATTGCACCATTCGTTTACTGTATTCATAGAGAAAACACTTAATAGGGTTGCAACTGCACAACACTCAAACGCAGCAAGGTTGAACAAGTCCTATTAAGGCTGTCAAGTTAATGCCCACAAAACCTGGAAATGGAATTTTAGGTTGTCAACCCAATACCCACAAATAGCAACACCAAACCCCACCCCGTACCTCTTGTTAGCCAATGCCAAGCCACAAGTTTGTGTTCTTGGTCCTGTACCTGTAACTTGGCCTTGGGTCATGACTATAGGGGAGGTGAAAGGAGGAAGGGAATTAGGCTTAGCAACCCTAATAGCACATTTCCAAACTTTGTGATTATTGACATGACACCTTTCAGGGGGTTGAGTTTTGTACAGTAGCTATCATAATAAGCATTTACATTGTACTCTGATATGAATTTCCTTACTTTTTATGAACTTTACAAGGGTAGCTTGCTTTACACATGGCCTTTGAAACCTTATGCAAAACAGAAGGTTATTCCTAGCATATTTTTTACAGGGTCCTTCTGCCCTGAAAAAACCCAGGTATGCAAGGCTGTTTGAGCCCTGCACATAAGTCATAAGCTTGGGCACTGAAGGCCATGCATGAGTTTCACAAAGCAACACGAGACATAAGAAGTATGTTGTTCATATATGACCTAAATTTTTAGCGAAAAAGGCAGGAAATGATTGGGGTTTTTTTTGGTCACTATTTTTTTTGTTTTTAGTGTATCAGAAAATATATGCAAAGCCCGACACGCTGGACCACTCAGGCCCTGTACATTATTGGCAACTTTATATGCATAAGACCATGCATGACAAAAGCAACACTCGAGGCACGGGTACTATTACTGCTGAAACATATCCTAATCAGCATCTATCAAAACCAACAGTTGGCAACTTCAAGTGTGTTCATTGTGTTCATTGTAACAGTACCAGCAAATCAAACTCTTTTGCACACACTAGTAGTAGGAAGGAAAATATTTCAGATCAATTTGTAAATTGCAGCACAGAAGGAGTTATTTATGTGCTTTTTTGTCTGTGTGGATTAATGTATATTGGTCAAACAAAACATGCCCTGAAATTGCACATTGTAGAACATAAACCTGGTATAAGAACTGGGAATGAGAGCTATGCAAATGAAAAACACTTCAGGGAAGCACGTCATGGGTCAGCTGCAGCTCTGAGACATTTAGGGATTGAAAAAGAGCAGCTTGACTGCAGAGGTAGCAGTCTGAAAAATAAACTTTTGAGTTGCAAAACCTACTGGATTATTACCGTAGACTCTTTACATCCTTTTGGATTGAATGATACAGTGCCCTTGCATTATTTTTAACTACTTAATCAAGCATCCTGTCTGTGTTTTTGAAATAACTGATTTAGCTTAAGTTTTTGTGTTTGTTTTTCATTTTGTGGGCTGTGTCTATTGTCTGCTAATCGATCTTTATTTCAGCCATCTATGTGTTTTCCTATGTGTCTCTATTTATTGTCATATTTAATAGGCATTATTGATATTTGGCGCTTAATTTATAATGAGCTCTTGATCTATTTAATGTTCTATTTATTGGATATCTATTTAAATGTTTTGAGATTCTAGTTTATGCTTCTTTTTAAATGTCACACTTTCAGCACTTTGAGTACTCTGTATGTGGTTTGGGACTGTCTTGGTTGCTTTTTTCCTATTTTAAATGTATTCTTCCAAATGTTTTATATTAGCACATTACACCTGATTTGACCATGAGAAGGACCCAAACCCTACCTCCCACAATCTGAAGAAAACGTCATTTTGTGACATTGCAATTTCAGGAATGTGGGTCAGGTGTGCACAGGTAACAACAAAGGAATGGCGGACTTGCAGAATTTTTTTTTAACAGCTTGTTTGTATTCGTGCTTAAAATCTCTTTACCTACTTTACTTGAGATGTTGTCCCTCTCTAGCTGCTGTTTGTACTTAAAATAAAAAGCAAAGCTGTCTAAATACATTTACATAGCCCTTTACAACAAAGACAAATTCACAGTGTCAGACATCATTGCTCTTATCACACCAATGGAATTTGAGTCACTGGTACTAAACTTAATAATCTCACCGACTGAGACACTATCTATGATAGGTTGCTACATCACCATCAGGTGGCATGGAGCTCCTAAATTACCTGTGTAAATTGACAGACTTGAAATAAAATTAAATCATCATCCTTAGTGACCTAAATCTTAATTGGTTAAGCATCAGCACTAAAAGTAATCAAATAAGAGATTTTTGTGATGAATGAGGTTTCACCAAACTAATATCAGACATTACTTGCCCTAACCCCAAAAATTCCATAAATGGTTCATTGCTCGACCCAGTCCTTACTAATAGACCCCACATGTTCACCCATGTGGCAGTCTTTCACAATGATGCCAGCAATCACTGCACTGTGGGCTGCATTAGAGGCCTGGCATCAGCCAAGTCAAAGAGCAGGTTTATTTGGAAAAGGAGCGTCCACCAATTCAACTTATCTAACTACTTAGCTGACCTCAGAAGTATAAACTGGATAGACTTCTACCTGGTTTCAAATGTCAATTATGCGGTCTCCCTTTTCAATGACATCTAAGTGGTATCATCAACAGGTATGCCCCAATGAAAAAATGTAGAACCCGGAAGCATTCTTGCCTGTGGTTCACGGTGCAGCTAAAGTCTGCACTAAACAAAAGGGACTGTCTTTGGTCCATGGCCAGGTGGACCAAACTCCCTTCATACTGGGCAGTATTCAGAGCTAGCTAGAATGAGTGTACCAAGCTGGTTAGGGCCACCAAAGCAAACCATTACCTCTCAGCATTCGAATCTGCCATGGGTAATCCTGGCATGTTTTGGGGTATAGTAAAATCAGCAGAGGGCATCAAACAGGCATCCACACATCCCAACAAGATCAACTACCAGGGTACAACACTATCTGATAAGTCAGACATCCTGCATTCTTTCAACATCCATTTCTCTACAGCAGGGCTAGCTTTCAACACCTCCAAAGATGCCACCCTAAACCCCAGCCTACCTTCGCAATACCCTACACCTACCAACAATATCTTCAACTTCCCCCTATTCCAATTTAAACAGGTAGAAGACCTGCTACTTCATCTGAATGTAAATAAAGGTGCTGGAGCTGATGGGTTGCGACCTTATTTCTTTAGGTTCCAGTACCTAACTGCACCTATCCAGCACCTGTTCAATTTGTCCATTAGTTCATGTATCATACCAGAAATCTGGAAAATTCCACATGTGCTACCTTTATTCAAATCAGGAGACCCTATGGACCTAAACAACTACCAACTAATTTCCATCCTACCCATACTCTCCAA
This sequence comes from Neoceratodus forsteri, assembly GCA_016271365.2. NCBI lineage: Eukaryota > Metazoa > Chordata > Ceratodontiformes > Ceratodontidae > Neoceratodus > Neoceratodus forsteri. The sequence goes on from CM057453.1 coordinate 706,609,492, forward strand.
ACTCCTTGAAAAGCTAGTTAATACCCAAGTAAGAGATTACCTTGCTAGGACAGACATAGTAAGCCTGACACATTCTGGCTTCAGACATGCGCACAGTACTAACACTGCCCTTGCATCAGTTACAAATGATTGACTCCTTGCCATGGGCAAGAAACAGATCACAGGGGCTGTATTCCTGGATATTAGTAAAGCTTTTGACACAGTCGATCATGTTTTACTTCATGACTCACTAATTTGTCATGGCATTACCAGACCCGAGCTGAGTTGGTTCACCAGCTATCTGTTGGGAAGATGGCAGCAGATCATGGAGGAAGGTATACTCTCCCCACTCCTTCCCCTTACAAAGGGAGTACTGCAAGGCCCAATCCTCAAACTTCTTCTGTTCATGATTTACATAAACTCCATCGGGGCCAATGTCAGCAAAGCTAAGTTACATCTATTCACAGTTGACACAGTCCTCTATATCTCCAAACCCTCAGTGAGTGAAGTATGCATGGAGCTTCAAGCTGAATTTGACCTCCTCCAACAAAATCTTTTATGGTCTAAACTTCTACTAAATGCTAAGAAAACTAATGTCATGTACTTCCACTCTAACCATCTGACTGCAGTTCCAAAAGCTCTCTCCTCTTTGCCACCTATCAAACCCCTCCTTGGTGACAACCTTGAAGCTGCCAACAAATTTAAATATCTCATCTGTGAATTAGACCACCACCTAATGTTCTCAGCCCTTATCACGTCACTCGCAAAAAAACTAAGGCAAAGACTTAATTTCTTTTTTAGGAATAAATCCCTTTTTTCAACAGAAGCTAGGCTGGGATCAGTACAGACCACATTCATCCCATTCCTTGATTTTGCTGATGTAATGTATGGACATTGCTCAGACTCCCTGCTTTAACAGCTCGATGTACTCTATCATAAGTGTATTAGATTCATCACTAATGCCCACCGTCACACTCATCACTGTGATTTATATGCCTCCCTGGGATGGACTTCCCTGTCCACAAGATGGGTCATCCACTCACTCACATGGCTCTACAAAGTCCTCCTGCTAAAACTCCACTCCTACATATCGGGCCTTTTTCAGCAATCTACCTGTCACTATCCACTATGGAGCAGTGCACTCACTCATTTTGCTGGATGTTCCACACACCAGCTCCTGCTTCAGCCAACTGGCTATATCCAGTGCTCTTTTAGCTGCTTGGCATAAAGCATGAGCTATGCTCAAACTTCAAAATCTTGTATCATTAAATATTTTAAAAACCTTATCAACAGTAAATTGTATAACTCCTGTAAATGCCAATCTCAAAAATAACTTTATCATACTGTATACTTATCCTCCTAATTATGTCACTATCACACCCTCATCTCATTAGAGATGGCTATAGCATCAGCTTACTACAAAGAGGATAAGTACACACCCCATACTTGTGCCTTCTATCCTTCTGTGTATCCCCTCTGTCGCGTCACCTATCTTCATGCCTAACTCACGACCACATTCCTACCTGAACATACCTATCTCCCTTGCTGTCTCTGGTTGTAAAACCTCCCATTATTCAGGTTAAGGCACTCACTGTACCTCTGAAAGTCTAGTACTTATACCCTTACACTTGTAGCCAACCTCATAATGACTAATGTGACTGTTTCAATTGTATAAATGACATAAAAAAAATTAAATTTTTTCTCTGTTGTTCATCCATGTATCTAACCTGTTCTATTGTGTTGACTACTGTAAAATATTATTTCTGTTTGTGTACCATTTGCTAGTTGTATATCTTGTACCAAATTGTTCATTCAGGACCTCCTTGTAAATGAACTTACTCAATGAAGTTATCCCTGCTAATAAACTTAAACTCAATTAAACATTAAATTTGCTGCCCGTCTGTGACACATGTAATTTTGGATTACTACATCTGGTCCATTTAGAATGCTTACCTCTCCTACCACCTTGGTGGCTCTGTGTCCACAAGACATTTAAAATTCACAGTGGAGTGCAGCAATAATGAAATAAATTTCTTGGACACAAGGCACTAGATTACAAAGTAGACTGCACAGAAAACCCAGTGCGCAGAACACCATTTTGCAATCGGGCAGCTGCCATCCTAAACCTTTAATTGGTAATATTCCTAAATTGCAGTTTCTGAGGGCACAATGTACTTGTTCTGTCTACAGTGATTTTGAACAATGCAGCCAAGAGACAAAGCTGAGATTTCAGAATCGCACATATAATAAATATGATGTGGAAAATGCTTAAAGTCATGCAAAACAAACAGATAGTCTGTCGCTAACTGATAAAGACACAAATGACAATCTAAAAGACACATCTGAATTTACTGTACAATTGTTGCTCAATTCTTTCCTAAAACTGAGCAGATTGGTAATATTATTAAAAAATATTGTAATGTTTTGAAAGGGGATAGAAAATTTAATTACATCAGAGGAAAGGCTTCTAGAATAGACTACAGAAGAGAATGGAATTTATGTGATATGTTAGTGCAGACATTATTGCCAAAAAAGATAACACCACTAACTGGCTACCAAAACCACCTACAGGAAATGTTTTATGTGGTCATTGCATCCCTTACAGTATGACTCAACATGTAAGTTCCTTTTCTCATCCACAGACTAGCAAAAGATTTACCATAAATAATTTAATAAACTGTGGTACTGAAGGTGTAGTATATGTATTAACCTGCTGTTGTGGAATACACTATGTCGGCCAAACCAAATTAGTACTGAAGTTATATTTTGCAGTACACAAAACAGCCATTCATACAAATAATGAAAGCTATGTTATTGCTAAACATTTTCAAGAGGCCAAACATTCCTCCACAGCATTGCTCCAGTTTCTCAGTATTGAAAAAGTAGAAATGGATCTGAGAGGTGGCAACCTGAAAAATAAATTACGAAAAAGAGAAGCTTTTTGGATTCTGACTTTGGACATTGTAAAACCACATGGACTTGATGACGCTGTTCAGTTACAGAATTTATGAACTTTTAATCCTGCATTGATGTCTGTTTGATCTATTGGTGCTACACTGCATTTGCTTTGCCCTGCCACATTATTACAATGTACTTCTGAGTTTGTGCTATAGTTGTTTTGTTCAATGAAATAGTTGTTATATGCAATAAAATTTCTGTGCTATGAATTACCATTCTTAACATAGAAACATAGACTTTGATGGCAGATAAGGACCACTTGGCCCAACCAGTCTGCCCATTTCCCTACCTACTGTATAAGCTGCAGATTCTAGTTAACCTACAGCCTACTTCCTGCCACCCCCCACTACAATTGCCTTGTGTCTGTCCCATGCATGTTGGAATTCCCCCACTGTTTTAGCCCCAACAACCTCCCCAGGAAGGCAGTTCCATGCATCCACCACTCTCTCTGTGAAAAAATATTTCCTCACATTACCCCTGAGCCGTCCTCCCTCTATCTTTAAATTGTGTCCCCTTGTTCTTACACATCTCTTTTTCAGAAAGATGCTACCCTCCTGGACTTTGTTGATTCCCTTGAGGTACTTGAACATTTCTATCATGTCCCCCCATCCCTCCTTTCATCAAGGGTATACATATTAAGTTCTCTCAGTCTCTCTTCATATGATTTCTGATGCAGACCCTGCACCATTTTAGTTGCCCTCCTCTGGACTGCTTCTATCCCGTCTATGTCCTTGCGTAGATGAGGTCTCCAAAACTGCACACAGTACTCCAGATAGGGTCTCACCAACTGTCTGTACAGAGGGATAACCACTTCCCTTTTTCTACTTGTGATGCCCCTTCCTATGCATCCCAGTATCCCCCTGGCTCTCCTTACTGACTTCTCACATTGCTTACCCACCTTTAGATCATCTGATATGACTACCCCCAAATCCCGTTCCATTTTTGTTGTTGTTAGTACCTCCCTGCTATTGTGTACTCTTCTCCTGGGTTTTGTTTCCCAGGTGCATTACTTGCACTTCTTTGCATTGAATCTAAGTTGCCATATGTCTGACCATTCCTCCAACCTTGCCAAGTCCCTGTTCATCCTTTCTACCCCCCCTTGTGTATCAACTCTGTTATAGATCTTTGTATCATCTGCAAAGAGGCATACCTTTCCCTTCAGACCCTCTGCAATGTCACCTATAAAGATGTTAAAGAGGACTGGACCCAGTACTGAGCCCTGAGGTACTCCACTAGTGATCCCCCTTTCTTCGGAATGTGTTCCACTCACTATTACCTTCTGTGTCCTGTTGTGCAGCCAGTTTGCAACCCAGGCTACCACCCTGGGACCCACTCCCAGGCTGGCTAACTTGATTATTAATCTTTTGTGTGGGATTGTGTCAAATGCCTTGCTAAAGTCTAGGTAGGCCATATCAACAGCCCCTCCCTGGTCTATTACTTTGTTCATCCAGTCAAAGAAATCTATCAGATTCGTCTGACATGACCTTCCTGCTGTAAATTCATGCTGCTTTGGGTCTTGTGCCCCGCTGGCCTCTAGGTTCTCAACAATTCTTTCTTTCAGAAGTGATTCCATCATTTTCCCTACCACTGAGGTCAAACTTACAGGTCTATAGTTTTCTGCTTCTGCCTTGCTCCCACTTTTGTGAAGGGGAATCACATCTACCCTCCTCCAGTCCTCAGGTACCACCCCATCCTCCCATGATTTGTTAAAAAGTGTGGTCAGTGGTGTTACTAGGTCCTTCCTTAGTTCTTTTAGGATTCTGGGGTGAATCCCATCAGGCCCCATTGCTTTGTCCACCTTGAGTTTTAGGAGTTCTTTCAGGACTCTTTCTTCTGTAAATGGACTGATGTCAACCTCCCTACCCAGAGTGCTTCTATTGTCTGGTTTAGGTAACTCCTCCTCATCTTCATTTGTGAATACTGAGCAAAAGTATTCATTCAGTAGCTCTGCCTTTTCACTGTCTCCCTCTGCCTGTCTCCCCTCTCCCTTATTAATCTTCATTATTCCTCCCTTAACCTTTCTATGCTCCCTAATGTACTTATAAAAGGTTTTATCACCCTTCTTAGCTGAGTTGGCTATTTTCTCCTCAGCTTAGGCTTTTGCTATTCTGACTGCCTTCCCCACTTCTTTCTGCTTTCATTGATACAGTTCCCTGTCGTGCTCCTTCTGTGATGCCTAATACTTTTTGAATGCAGCCTTTTTCTCCTTAACCTTCCCTGCCACCTCTTTTGAGAACCATAGTGGTTTTTTACTCCACTTTGTTTTCTTTATCTGTTTCACATAAAGGCTTGTTGCCTCTATGATGACAATTTTGATTTTTATCCATTGTTCTTCCACCCCTCCTTTTTGGCCATTTGCTAGTGTATTCCTCAGGTATTCACCCATTTTGCCAAAGTCAGCCCTTCTAAAGTCCAGTATGCTTGTTTTTGTATGGCTTGTCTCCATGGTTGTGCTTATTGTGAAGCACATTGTGCAGTGGACGCTTGTTCCCAGATGTCTACTGACTTCTAAATTTGTGATCCTCTCTCCATTTGAGAGTACCAGGTCTAGTATTGCTTCCTCCCGAGTCGGTTCCAACACTAGCTGTCTAAGGCCTGCCCCCTGCAGGGCATTGAGAATGACCCTGCTCTTGGATGTGGCTGCAGTACATGTCATCCAGTTAACATCTGGCATATTCAGGTCCCCCATCAACAGTATCTCCCCCTTTTCAGCCATTTTGAGAATGTCCTCTATCATTTTCTTGTCCATTTCCTCCCCTTGAAATGGAGGTCCTTAGATCCCTGTACCCCTGTATCAGTGTGTGTGTGTGTGTGTATATATATATATATATATATATATGTATGGGATATGACATGGCCCGACTGAAGATATCATATTTATCTTCATGAGAGGCCAATGATATCATGATATCTCACGGTGACGAAGCCACGAGTGAGATATCATGATGTCATTGGCCTGGAGTGAAGATAAATATGATATCTTCTGTCGGGCTATGTCATGTTCTGTTTATACTCTCTATGTTTTGGGCCTCACTCAACACAACCTACAAATGCCCCCTCAATACAATCACTCACATAGAGGTGATGGCTGTTGCAACTCAACTGTACATATCTCTCCCAACACATGGCGTATGTTATTGAAAAAAAAAATATATATATATGTTTGAGCCTGCCACTTTGAAATTTTGATAAAACAAAAAAACTTGTCTGGATTGTGGTTGACCCCGGCAACTCAACAAATTACATATATTTAAAAAAAAGTCTGAGTACAGTATTTAATGAAATGCACATATTTGGTTGATCCTGTCTGTATCTTTAAACAAATAACATTTAGAAACATATCTGGTTGATTGTGAAATTTTCTTTTACCCACTTCCACCTGAAACTAGCGTGACCAAGCAGCTATCCTCAGAAATGTAACGACACCGAGCGCTGTAAACACTGAAATGTAAGGCACTGTCAGACATTTAGAATAAGGTAGTCTGTATTGTAAGAGTAAGAAAAGTGTGCCTTTTGATAATTGTAGCTCTGTTTTCTCAAAGACACTGCCGACAGTACTGAGAGGAGGTCAGAGTCGGCGGCTTCAGAATACCAGGCGGAGCGCTGGCATGTATTGCTATGGCAGACAGACGCTCGCGCTTCCTTCTGGTGTCCTGAAGCTGCTGACTCTCTCAATGTCCTCTCAGTATTGTTGGCAGCTTCTTTTGAGAAAATAAACCTAAAATTAACAAAAAAGCACACTTTCCTTAGTGTTACAATACCGACTACTTTTTTCTAAAAGTCTCAAAGTGCCTTACATTTCAATGTTCACAGCGCTCGGTTACGGTACATTTCTGGGGAAGGCTGTTTGGTCACGTTATGTTTCAGGTGGAACTGGATAAAAGAAAGATGTAGGAGCAGCAGGATCAACCAGATATGCTTTTTAAATATTTATATGTTTAATGATATGGGTAGGATCAAGGAAATGTAATAGATGCATGTATGTTTGGGGGTGGGGTCCTGCTCGTAAAGAGAGACAGTCAGAGGATGGAAAGTGAAAAACTTTCACTTTCATTAGAATGATGTATAGGAACATGGAGATATCAGTGTTATCTTCACATGTGAAGATATCATTGATATCTCCACGACCTGGCTGAGATACTACATTTTATGCTGACATTTATCCCAAAACATACATTGTATAAATATAAATATATATCTATATATATATATATATAGATATATATATATATAGATTATGGTAGCACGGTAGTGCTACCATAGTCAGGGTTGAGTAGCACTTTTAAGGTTAAAGGGTCACATTTTGCACCTTAATAACTTTGCCACTGTTCAACAGATGCGCCTGAAATTTGGCATGCATGATTGGGCATGGCAGGTCTTGGGATCTGCAAGTTTCTTACTGGTCGGATATACAACTGTGGAGGTATTAAGTGACAACAAAGGCCCAGATATTCAAACTGCGCCCAAAAAGTGCACAATAGCAGGAGCAACCACAAGTCTACTGCGCCCATGCGCAAGAGACGTGATATTCAAAAACAGAGCAGGCCAAATTGCGCCTACAGCCAACGACTGAATATCGCACCACCTGCACCATAGCACAACTAGGGAGGGGAAGCTGAGCAGATCTGATGTGCCATAGTGCAACAAGGGATGTTCAGCTGAGCAGTCCAGAGGCGCCATAGCGCAACCAGGGAGCCCCCCAGCTGCAGAGCAATGTAATTGCGCAATCAGGGAGGTAGTGGCCCACCATCCATGCCACAGATGGGCACAGGAACCCACAGCAGAACAGACATCATCTCCCCACACCCCAAGCACAACACAACTGGGGGAAGGCTGGAATAACCACTGGCCCATGAAACAAACAACCAACCCACAGCCTGGCCATGGTGCCCCCATCACACCTAGGCAAGCTGTGACCCGGCGCCTGAGGTGCAGGCACCCCGTGCCACACCATCCTCCCAGTGCAGCACACCCTGCACCGTGACCCCCAGACACCCCCCATGAGCAGTGACCACCACTGCAGGAAACCCCATGCATGCCACCACCCTCACTGTGTCAACGCAACCCTGTGCACCACAGAACCGTGCAAGCCAGCTCCACCACAAGCACCCATCAGTGGGTTGCAGCACACGGCAATGCAACAACAGCAGACACAGTGCCACCACACACAGTCCCCCCGAGGTATTGCTGAGAGACCAACCATGCGTTGGCACAAGAGGTACCCCACATGGGATGGGCGTGCCCTTGACACCACCACCAGTGGTACAGCACCCTGCACAGTATTCCAGTGACACACCCCGACCCACCACTGGCCACAACAGCCAGCACAGACACCCACAGTGGTGCGTGGAAGCATGCACCACACTGGATACCACACAGGGTATGAACAGACACCCACCCATAGCCAAGGGCACAACAACACAGGGACGCAGTGGTGGGGCAACCAAGCCCCCATTGTGGGCCCATATAAGCCCTGTACACACAACCTGCAGTCCACCATGGCACTGGAGTGCCAGCCACCCTGCGCAGGCACTGTGGATGCGTACACCACCAGTAGTCACCCAGAACATAAGCCACAGACAGTGGGGCACATCCCCTGCAACACACACAAGCCACAGCATGGAGGTAGGACAATGACCGTGTTGCCCACGGTGCCATCCGAGCCAGGTATGCACCACATCAGTGACAGGGGCAACCTAGCAAAGTGACGGGTACAGTGTCCGACCTGCAGGGAATGCCACCACTGACATGCCAGCGGACCATGCAGGTCATAGACAGGCATGTGTGTCAGCTGCACAGGCCATGGATGGGCCAATGGGTGCGCCATGGACACAGAGCACACGCCATGGACCACTGCACACAGTCATCCAGTGCACAGGGAACAACACACACAACACAGACACTGACTGATATCTACCCCCACACCATAGTCACCTTCACACGGACACACACACATACCCATGACTGCACCACCCCTGATGTCATGCACACCACTGCAGCTGAGCACCTATAGCCCGCTGCAAATCAGAGACCACCACAGTATTCATATCAAATTCAAATGTATTGTAAATATAAAAGTGAACTATGTACAACAATAAAAACTATATACAAGTTTGGGGGGGACACAAACAAGGTAGGGTTGGGTAGGGGGAAGGGGTGGACAAATGGGATGGGATAGGAGGGGTGTGAGGGTGGGTCCAGGGGCATTGGGGAAGTCAGGGACCAAAGGACTGTCATCTGGACCACCGTTCCTGGCTCTGGGACCTCCAGCCTCTGTGCCGCCGCAGCACCCCCGTTGTGTCAAGCCTCCTCAAGATGTCGAGGGACTCGCGGGCCAGCTGATGGAGCTCCTGTAAGGTGTCCCGAATGTCCCTGAGATGGCATGTACCTAGGACGAGGGAGCACAGTGAATAGGTGTGAATGCACAACCCCATACAGCCCGCCCACTGTGCATGGCATACAGCCATGGGACATACCACTGTGATGGTGTGTGACCACCCGCAGTGATCACATCCACAGGACCTGCCCACCCAGGTGAATATAGCCATGCGGAATGCTGTACACACCCACTGGCCAAGTCACGCACAGCACCACCTTGGCCGTTTAGTGACATGGCTATGTGGTACAAAGGCAGTGGCACAGCCATGCACCTGGTGTATGCATGGACCACAAGTGACACACACCCAGACATGCATTGCCACTGGACAGTGTTGACTGCAACAAGTGGCGTGCATGGCAGTGATGTCGATGAATGGTGGCCATGCCCCACTGCCCACCCTGTCACACAGCATGCAATACTAATCATGGATGTATGACACTCACCCTCATTGGGCCGGTCAGGTGGGCGTTGATGGCCCTCACTCCTCCTGGCTGCATTGTCCTCCCCCCTCCGCCGCTCTGCCCGCAATCTGCAGAGTTCATCTGGGCCTGTGAGGAAAAAAAGGAGAGAAGAACATCAGTACATTCCTGAAGCAAAGTCCCCCTGCCCCAAGGTGTGTGCCCTCCCACCCAGCCAGACCCACCCACCCCACACCCTGTGAACACCGCCACGGCCAACCCCATACAGTCGCTCCCCTATGTGCTGGACACATACAACACTGTGACTCATATGGACGGTAAAAGTGTGTTGACGGAACCCCTACCTGGATGTGGCACCGTGTCCCTCCTGGCAAGTGCCCACAGTTGGGCCAGTAGCTCCGGCTCCCTCCTGCGCAGGTCACCATAGCGGTGCCTGCACTGCTCAGCACTACGCCCCCCATCCTGTGGCCTCTTCCAGGGCAGTGGCCACCTCCTGCCACACCTGGGTCCTGGCCCTGTCCAGGGGGGCCTCCCTGAAGAGAGGCCCATGGTGTGGCTCCACAATGGCCACCAGATTGGCCAGCTCAATAGCTGTCCACTGTGCTGCCCATCTGCATGCCATTCTAGCAGCTATAGTAGGCAATATGGTGCTCTGCAGCGTGGCTCCCCACGTGCAGATGCTGCGCGGTACAGCGTGCCATTCCCTATCACGCTGTTACCGAACAGCACGATAGAGGTGCACCTATGCCTGAAGCATGCCGCCAAGGGGGGCAAAGGTCGGGCACAGGGTCAAGGGTCTCTGGCACAAGGCCACGCACAGCACCATTGGATGACAATGCGTGTAGCGCGATTGGCTGCCTGTGTGCCAGCACCATAGAGGACTACCGGGCAGTTGGGCCATTGCACCTATGATGGCCCAGTGTCATAGTGCCATGTAGTATCCATCGCTATAGCACCACTGGCACAATGGTGGCCGTGCCCTGCATTGCCTACCATGCACAGCATGTCATCAGCGTGGCAGACGCCTGCGTCAGCAACCTGGGCATGCACAGTGAGGTGTACTATGCATGTCACAGGACTGCGCCATTGGCTCAGCACGTTTAACACAATTGCGCAAAGCGCAGCAGCGCAATATTCAGCCGTCATATGTAAATCATCTAATCAGCCATTCAATGGTGCAGCACTGCAATTTGCATCTACTTAAAGTTGCTCCTTGCCTCATTTGCATGGATTGCGCTATAAAGGTGCGACAATGTGCTGCAGTGGCTATAGTCAGTTACTGCAGTTTATTGGTGAGTTGCATGCTGTTTGGGAGTGTGGACTGTGGATTCAGGGACATGCATGGGACTGCACAGTCATAGGTAACAACTGCCATTCTTACAGGCTACATAATGACCGAGCAGGTTGTTGGAGAGGAGGAAAACTGGTGGGAGGAGGAGGAGGCCGAATTTTACAAAGGCTGAAACCAAGGCCCTGTTCAAGGCCTACCTGGATCAGGAGCCCCTTCTCAGTGGACGGCGGGAAACACCTCAAGCCCATGCTGCTGCATGGGAGGAGGTGGCACATGCTGTGAACCTGCATGGCAGCCACCAGTGCTCTGTGCAGGAGTGTAAGAAGAAGATGGGCATGGACAGGAGGAGGGTAAAGGAGAAGGTGGTTGCCATCAGGGCAGCACGTGCTGCAACAGGTGGGGGACAGCCGGAGGTGGTACAGCTGACCACAGTGGAGGACAGGCTTGCTGGAAGCATGCAGTGCAGTGCCATTGAGGGTGTTCTGGTGGTGGCTTCCAGACGGGTGGTGGCCCATCACTGTATGGTAAGTCATGGTCTGTCTATTGGGGGGACGGGTAGGTCACATGCAGTAATGCGACTTTGCTTTCCTTTACAGATCCTGAGCGTCTGCATGGGTCAGCGGTGGTGGGCGTGTCCACTGCCGACAGTCGGATGGAGTCGGAGGTGGGCCCATCCACCTCCACAGGTATATGTGGATCATTGCAACAGTGGGGCCACCTGGCTGTCCACACTGATGTTGTTGTGACAGGTGTGGAGGAAGCCCTGCCTGTGTCCCAGTGTGCTTGCATCCATGGATGCCACCATGCTGTGGCTGTGGCTGGGACAGAGTCCGGCACCAGTGATGATGACACAACCATCATGGGCAGTGACATGTGTGTGCCACAGGATGGCCACACAGCAGGGCAATTCACGCCCATGGCTGTGGGTGGTGCCGCCGTGGAGGCCTGCATGTCAGCACAGTCCCAGGCTGTGCCTGTCAGCACCAGTAGGGCAGCACTGGTGTCTGTTCAGGACAGTGGGACTGTTACGGCCACTGCAGTGGCATCACTGAGCCCTGGGGTGCGGCAGCTGGATGGGCAGCATCAGCAGTCACCCACTGTGCTTGGGGGTACAGGGTTCAGTGGCGGCATCTGTACTCCACCTGTGGACATGCCCAGACCTGGTCCTGGTGCGCAGCACCCACCCTCAAGGGGTGCTGAACATCAGGGCCCTGAGGGGCAGGATGTCGAGGAGGCTGATGACCTCTTGGATGAGCACACCCACCTACTGCGAGCATCGGTCCAGCAACAGATGCGGCTTGCGACATCCGTGGATGGACTGCATGTGGCTCTGGAGTGGGCAGAGGAGCGTCGCAGCAGGGACACTGCACTGATCCTGGCAGGGATGGACCATTTGCGGGAGGATGTGACCGCTGCCATTGACAGGCATGCACAGGCATTCATTGCTGTCATGGCCACAATGGGCACACAGTCAGGTGCCCATGCATCGTGGACACCACGCAGTGCACTATCCACCCACCTTTCCCGGCATCGTGATACTCCCACCCTGTCAATGCCGAGCTCAACTGTGGGCATCTCGAGCACTCCTGGTGCAGGCATGTTCAGTGTGCTGCAGACCCCTGTGCAAGCACAGTTGCGTTCACACAGTGGAACCCCTTGGGGACCATTGGTGCCACCCCATGAGGCCAGTAGTCAGCCTGCCAGTGCTGGTGGGTCTCGGCGGGGCCGCCCACACATCTGTGGTGGCCGTGGCACTGTTTTGCGTGACTGACCTGTCTCCCAGTGCGGCTACTGTCTGGTGCTGCCCTGTGTGCATTGTGTGTGTCAGTGGGCAGTGCACGGGTGGGTACCCGGCCCTGCATGCGGACACACAGTCCACCTGCACACCCTCCCGGCTGCTGTCCACAGTTGCGTGTGCATGATGATGCCTGCATTGCGCTGTACACCAAAGTGCAATGGTGCTCAGCATCTGACACACGCACATGGACAGGCAATGGGCGTGGTGGCCTGTGGACATGTGTGTTGCTAGGGTGTGCATTCTGGGTCGGTGTGCCTTCTGCCCTCTGTGCACGTTTGTTGCGTTGTGTGTGTGCATGTATGTGTGTCCTTCAGCGTGGCATGTTAATCTTCACCCATCCCTGGCTGTGTGTGTGCCTCTGTGCCCTGTCACTTCCCTTGATGGCATGCACCCCTGGTGTGTGTCCATGCGTGTTTGTGGGTTGTGCCTTGGCCACTGGTGGTTGTGCATGGCCCCATGACTTACCTGGATTGGCTGAAGTGCTCCTCCATGATGGTATCCCAGTGCAGCTGTGCCAGCCGGAGCAGTCGGGGGTCCCGTTGGCCAAGGGGGAGCTGCCCATCACCATCGTCACCGACATCCCCATCGTCCCCATCACTGTCCCCCTCTTCGACCTGTACAGCTATCCCACATTCGTTGGCCATGTTGTGCAGGATGCAACAGGCCAGGAATATCCCGCAGGCATTTGAGGGGCTGTACTGTAGGGCACTGCCGGAGGTGTCCAGGCAATGGGAACGTGCCTTCAGCATCCCGAACACCGCTCGATGACATTAAGTGTGGTGGCATGTGCCTCATTGTAGCATTTCTGCGATTGGGTCACGGGCCACCGGTAGGGTGTGAGCAGCCGGGGACGGAGTGGGTATCCACTGTCACCTGTGTGTAGAGGGCATAGGTTAGTTTTGTGATCAGCATCACCCTGCCCCAGGCCATGTAGGCCACTACCCATGCCACCTCTGGTCATGCCCCCCCTCAGGTCCTATGATTGTCCATGTCGTTTGCATACTCACCCACTAGGTGTCCAGTGGGGATGTCCCCACTCTCAAATCTGTGGCACAGTGATGACTGGTGCCAGATGAAAGAATCGTGTGCTCCCCCAGGGTGCGTGGCACAGACATTGATGATGCGACCCCTGGCATCGCACACCACCTGGCAGTTGATGCTGGCATAGCCCTTGCAATTCATGTATGCGGCCACCTCGGGGCCAGGTGGTGTGCGTATGGCCACATGGGTGCAGTCTATTGCCCCTAGCATGCCAGGAATACATGCTACCCTGTGGAACTCCTGTATGTTTGCTGTGCGCTCCGCCGCTGTGTTGGGGAAATGGATGTACTCCGCAGCACGTGGCAGCAGTGCGCTGAGGAATTGGGTGAGGTGACGTGACGTGGCCGACTGGGTTATGCCTGTGGTGTCCCCAGTTAGTCTCTGAAAGGTACCTGTGGTGAGCAAGCACATGCAGGCTGTTACCTTGGTCTCCACTGACAGGGCATGGCTCCGTCGTGTGGGTGCCTGCATTACATCACTGCACAGCTCACAGAGCTGTCTCAGAATTGCCCTGTTCAGGTGGTACTGGCCCACAATCTCAGTATCAGTGTACAGCTCAAAGCTGGTGTGGGCTCGGTACTGCCTGTTGGGGGCATACCACCGACGGGCCCTTCCACGGCCACGCCCCACTGCCGCCCCCCTTCTCACCCCCCTCATTACGGCCTCCATGTGGAAGGTGGCACTGGCCATGTCCCTGGCTTGTGTTCACCCCCCGGCAGCTGTTGCTGTATTCCCCCCGCTGTACTGACTGTTACCTCCCCTGCACCTGGTACACCTGCCTGTGCTGGCCTCTGTGCTGTGTGGCTCCCCACACCTTCCCTGTGCCTGGCTGTTCAGAGTGACCTTTCCCTGGCCTGTCCTGTTTGTGCCTCCTGCCCTGTCTGTCTGCCTCTGCCTCTGACACATGTGGCTTCCTGTAGCATTCTTGTGCCTCTTCCTTGCTCCTTTTTATTTTGGCTCATTTCTGCTATTGCGTAACATCCGCTTGCTCCACTACTGCGCATGGCACAAGTCTTTGAATATCACACTGCGCCATTTATGCATGGTTCCTCCCCTTTCAGTTGCGCATGCCTTCATTATCATCGTGCAGTTGCTCAGCATGATTTCGGGGGTGTAACTGCCTACTGCTGAATATAGCAGAATGGTGCAATTTTGGACTTGCGCAGGCGTAACCCTATTGCGCATGGCTCAACTCTTTTGAATATCTGGGCCATAATGTGCAATTACAATTTTTTGCAATTTCTTTGCTCTCACCTACATTGTTGCACGGTTTGCACGACTTGTCCGAAAACTTCAGGAAACGTGTGGCCGGGGTCCCCGATGTACCTTTTGAAGATTTCGTGAAAAAATGTTGAATGGTTCAAAAGTTATTCAAAAAACAATTTACCATTATAAGTCAATGGGAAAAGTTAACAAAAAGTTCAACACTTTTGCAAATGCTCTTTTTCGTGTCACAAATGGCCCTAGTAATGTCACAAATCTGCCATTTTGTTTTCAGTTAGTGATCAGAAAAATGCTTGGCATTTAAAATAGGGACCCTCTAGGGATGCAATTCAGTCCGTGTCAGTGGCTCAGTAGGTAGCACACTCGCCTCTGAGGCCAGGAGATCAGAGGCTGTGGGTTCAGTTCCCACATCTGGCACTTGGGTTAATATCCCAGTACTGACACTGTAATGCAGCATGAGAGGGGTGCAGCATTTCTGAGGTGCCGTCTTTCGGATGAGACGTTAAACCAAGGTCCCATCTGCCTGGATTGGTGGTAGTTCAGGTAGATGTTAAAGATCCCATGGCACTTCTCGAACAGAGTTGGGAATTGCCCCGGTGTCCTGGCCAAATTTCCCTCATTCACTAAAAAAATACCACCAACAGTTTAATCTGGTTCAAGGTCAGTTGGCATTCATCTGTATCCCCTTCCCCCAGGTCGTGCCTGAAAATAGGCAGGATTTGTCTAGTGCACTTACCCGGTCAACAAAAGCTAAATAAATAAAATAAATAATTCTTTCTGTGTTCACCTAGTCGGATCCTGAGGATGCTAGCCATGTCTTTATTTTGGGGTAAAACACCCCAGAAATATGTTTTTCAAATCTCTGGAAACAGTAGTGTCACAAAGTAGTGTCGCACCTGCGACACTTTCACAAATCTTTGCGAAAATTGTCGCAAATTGCGACACTACTTTTTCAGACTTGCCCCGAATTACAGGAATTCTTTGTCATCCTGCTCCGAAAGAATGGTTTGGTCTTTTGAGCTGAAATTTGGAGGGCAGGCAGCCAACATCTCTCAGATGTGCCTTTTGGTAGTTTGGTGAAAAATTATTTCACAGATGCCAAGTTAAGGTACTCTGAATTTGGAATTTTTTCCCATAGACTAACATGGTGGCGTATGCCACGCTTTTCAGGGCTCGTATCTCGGAAACGGTGCAAGATACAGATTTTTTGTTGCGAGTTACATAGCCCTTTGGGCTATGTTAACAACAAATACCTAGCCAGGAAAATCATGATTTCTGTGAAATTTATATTTTTTTTCTATGTCGTGCGGTTGCTGAGATATTAGCAATTAAGTACTTCCAATGCTCGTTTTAAGCTTCAATGCCCATTACAATGCATACATTCTTTGTACACATGGGCCCGGATATTCAAAAGGGTTGTGCCATGCGCAAGTCCCAAAATGCGCCATTTTGTGATATTCAGAAGGAGGCAGTTGCGCCACCGAAAACATGCTGAGCAACAGCGCAATGAAAATGAAGGCATGTGCAACCTAAGGAGTAGATCCATGCATAAAGAGTGCAATGCGATACTAAAGACTTATGATGCGGCAATAGCGTACAGCCGAAATTGGCGTGACTAGCGAAATGAGCCAAAAAAAAAAGGCTCAAGGAAGCAGCGCAAGAACGCTACAAGGCTGCCAAGTGGGGGGAGAAAGAGAGAGAGAGAGAGAGAGAGACAGACAGACAGACAGACAGACAACAGGCAAGCTAGGGCAGGCAAAGAAAGCGTGGGCCATAGGCTGTAGAGGCCAGCGAGGGGTGCCCAGTGCAGTGTAAGTAGCAGTGAGGACAGCGGGGGTAACACAGCAACAGCAGCCAGGGGGTCAGAAGCCAGGGAGAGGGACAGTGCCAGCTTCCACATGGAAGCTGTAATGAGGGAGGTGAGAATGCATGCTGCAGGGGGACGTGGCTGTGGAAGGGCCCGTCGGCGGCATGCCCCCAACAGGCAGTACCGTGCCCGCATCAGCTTTGAGCTGTACACAGATGTAGAGATCGTGGGCTGGTACCGCCTGAACAGGGCAATACTGAGACGGCTCTGTGAGCTGTGCAGTGATGTGATGCAGGCACCCTCACGACGGAGTCACGCTCTGTCGGTGGAGACCAAGGTGACAGCCTGCATGTACCTGCTCGCCACGGGCACCTTCCAGAGGCCGACAGGGGACACTACAGGCATCACACAGTTGGCCACGTCACGCATCCTCACCCAATTCCTCAGCGCACTGCTGCCACATGCTGCGGAATACATCCATTTCCCCAGCACCGCGGCAGAGCATACAGCAAACATGCAGGAGTTCCACAGGGTAGCACTTATGCCTGGCGTGCTAGGGGCCATAGACTGCACCCATGTGGCCATTCGCATACCACCTGGCCCCGATGGGGTCGCATATAGGAACAGAAAGGGATTCTCCAGCGTCAACTGCCAGGTGATGTGTGATGCCACTGGGCGCATAATCAATGTCTGTGCCACACACCCTGGTGGAGCACATGATGCCTTCATATGGTATCAGTCCACACTGTGCCATTGATTCGAGAGTGGGGACATCCCCCACAGGACATCTAGTGGGTGAGTACACATGTATGGAATGCAAACTTGGGGCAAGGGTGGGAATGCCACAGGTGCCATGGTAGTGGCACACAGGGATATGGGCAATATGGACCTGAACATGAGATTGATCTCCACTATCTCCACACAGGTGACAGCGGATACCCACTCCATCCCAGGCTGCTCACACCGTACCGGTGCCACATGACCCCATTGCAGCAACGCTATAATGAGGCACATGTTTCCACACGCAACATCATGGAGCGGGTGTTTGGGATGCTCAAGGCACGCTTTCCGATGCCTAGACACCTCTGGCGGTGCCCTACAGTACAGTCCCCAAAAGGCCTATGGGATATTCCTGGCCTGTTGCATCCTGCACAACATGGCCAAAGACTATGGGATAGCCGTACAGGTTGAAGAGTGGGACAGCGATGGGGACGCCAGTGGCGCTGGTGTTGATGGTGATGAGCAGCCCCCCTTAGGACGGAGGAACCCCCGACTGATCCGACAGGCCCAGCTGCACCGGGACACCATCACAGAGGAGCACTATGCAGAACACAGGTAAGTCAAGGGGACATGTGCAACCAACACTGTCCATGCGCAAACCACAGCAGCACAGCAGAACCGACATTGTTAACACACAGCACCACCGACCACCTCCACCACCTGTACTGTCCAAGTATGTGTGTCAAATGCTGGGCACCCTTGCACCTTGGTGTACAGTACAATGCAGGCATCATCATGCACACGCACCTGTGGACAGCAGTTGGGAGGGTGTGCAGGTGGTCCGTGTGTCGGCGTGGTGAGCAGAGCACCCAGCAGTGCACTGCCCACCATGACACACATGTACACATAGCAGCACCAGACAGGGCCCGCACTGGGAGACAGCTCAGTCATGTAGCACTGTCCCACGGCCACCGCGGATGTGTGGGCGGCCCCGCCGTGACCCAACAGCACTGGCAGGCTGAGCAGGGGTCACATGGGGTGGCACTGTTGCACCACCAGGGGTCCCAATGCGCGAATGCGACCTTGCCCGCACAGGGGTCTGCAGCATGCCGAACAAACCTGCACCAGGGGTGCTCGGGATGGCCACAGCAGAACCCGGCATCGACAGGCGTGGTGTCGCATGACACCGGGAACGGGGAGTGGAGAGTGAACTGTGTGGGGTGTGCGGTACAGGGGCACCTGACTGTGTGCCCAATGCATCCACGACAGAGACCACTGCCTGGGTCAGCCTGTCAATGGCGGTCACATCTGTCCGCGCTCTGAACCAGCTCTGCACGGTCCAGAGCACACCCTGCTGTGCCCTCACAGCCACAGACAGTGCCTCCATGGACATTGCAACCCGCCTCTGCAGCTGTACTGATTCCTGCAGCAGGCGGGTGTGCTTGTCCAATGGGTACTGTGTCCCAACGGCATCCTGTCCCTCAGGGTGTGGAAGGTCCTGATGCACAACACCCCTTGAGGGTAGGCGCTGTTCGCCAGGACCAGGAATGGGTGGATCAAAAGGGCGGCAGACATGTGCCACCACTTGACACTGTACCCCCAGACCTAGTGGGTGACTGCTGCTGCTGCCCCGCCAACTGCTGTGCCCCAGGGTCCACTCATTCCACCGCTGTGCTAGCAACAGTGCCAGACACCTGTACAGCCACTGGTGCTGCCCCACTGGTGCTGACAGGCACAGCCTGGGACTCTGCCAGCATGCTGGTACACAAGTTGGAACCAGAAAGGCCAAGGGGCACGTGCTGGCCTGCTGTGTGTCCGTCATGGGACACACACCTATCACTGCCCATTGCAGTCCTTGCATCATCAATGATGCAGGTACGTGCTACAGCCATAGTCACAGTGTGCTGGCATGCTTGCATGCCAGACTGCTGAGACACAGGCTGTGCACCCCCCGTACCCCGAATCACAGACACCAGAGTTGGCGGCCCAGCGTGCATGCTGCTGTAGTGCCTGTTGGCTGGTGATAGAGGTGGATGGACCCTCCTCCATGTCCAGCAGGTCATCATCACTGCCTGGACCCACCACCACCGTCTCCTGAAGACGAACAGGATCTGTAACAGAAAGAGAGTACATGTGAGTGCATGTGAACAACCTTCCCCAACCCCCCCCCAACACCACCACCATGTCATACCATGCAGTGATGGGCTCCCACCTGTCTGGAATCCACCTCCTGGTATGCCCTCAATGGCGCTCTGCTGCATTGATGCTATCAGTGTCTCCTCAGCCGGGGTCAGCTCCAACACCACTGGTGGGCCCCTGCCAGTGCCAGCACGTGCCGCCCTGAAGGCTGCCACCTTCTCCTTCAACCTCCTGCGGTCTGTCCACATCTTCTTCTTGCATTCCTGCATGGAGCGCTGGTGGCTTCTGTGCAGGTTCATGGCCCGAGCTACCCCCTCCCATGCAGCCGCACGGGACTGAGGGGTGCCCCTCCATCCACTCAGTACTGGCTCCTCATCCGGGTGGGCCTGGAAGAGGGCCTCTGTCTCTGCTGGGGTAAAGTTAGGCCTCCTCCTACGCCCACCATCCTCACCCTCACCTTGGCTCTGCTCGGTCGTGGTGATCTGTATGGGGGCAAGTGGACACCTGTCACTGTGCAGTCTACAGCATTTTCCCATGACCATTGTCCAGAACATCACACAGCATGCAACTCACCTCTCACCTGCAGTAACCGAATCTGGCCAGGCGCAGCCCAATATCGCACATTTATAGTGCAATGCATGCAAATTAGAGTGGAGCAACTATAATGACATGCAATCGCGCCACCAGCCTTTGAATGGCTGATCAGATGATTTGCGTATGTCGGCTGAATATCGCGAATTTGCGCTGCGCAATATGGTTGAGTCAGCTGAGCCAATGGCGAGATCTGTGACTGTGGTACACTGCATTACGCATGCCCAGATTGCTTACGCAGGCATCTGCCGTGCTGCTGACGTGCTGTGCGCGATCGGCAATTCAGGCCATGGCCACCATTGTGCCAGTGGCGCTACAGCACTGGGCAGTATATGGCGCTGTGGCACTACTGCTCAATAGTCCACTGTGGCACTGGTACACAGCTGGTCAGTCGTGCAGGATGCGTATACGTCAGATGGCACTGTGCGTGGCCTTGCCTCATTGCCCATGACCTTGTGTCCAACCTTTGCCCCCTGGTGCTGTTCGGCTGCCATGTGTACGGCCCTATTGTGCTGTCTGGTGACAGCGCTATGTGAAGTGACGGCGCTGTTCAAACAGCGCGATTGGAACCTGTGGTGGTCTATTGCGCAACATCTCCACGTGGGGTTACGGTGCAGCGGGCCGCCATATTGCCTGCTGTAAAGTTGGTGCCATGGCTCGCAGAAGAGCAGTACAGTGGAGCCCTGTCGAAGTGGCCAACTTGGTGGCCCTAGTGGAGCCCCACTATGGGGCACTTTATGGTGAGGCGGCCCTCACTATTGCCAGGACGCAGGTGTGGCAGCTAGTGGCCACTGACCTGGTGGGGGTCATTGGATGGTGCCGGTCAGCTGAGCAGTGCCGACACCGGTACGGTGACCTCCGCCGGAGGGATCCTGATCTTCTCGATCGGCTGCGGTCACGTGCCAGGAGGGGGTGTGGTGCCTAGGCCAGGTGGGTGTACCATCTATGCACCTTTATTCTCTGTGGGGTTGTGAGTGTGTTTTGGTGGCTGTGCATAGGTGATGGCTCTGCCATGGTTGGCTGTGTCAGTGTGTGCATGTGTGAGATGCATGGGTCTGGCTGTGTGGGCAAGCACTCTCACTGGGGCAGGGGGCAGTCTGCTTTGGAGTCACACTGATGTTTGTCTCAACATATGTCTCCCACAGGCCGGGATGTGAGGATGCAGGCACGGGGTGAGGAGGGCCGTGCCAATGCCCGGTGCTGGTGGGTGTTGCGCGCCAGCAGCAGCAGCAGCGGCAGACCCAGCTGCTTGAGGAGTGTGTATCATTACTTCATGGATGCTATTGCATGCTGGGGGGCAAGACCACCAGCCATGCACAACACAACCATGCAGGAAAGGGGAGGTCATAATTCCACTATACAAGACACTAGTGAGGCCCCACCTGGAGTACAGTGTACAGTTCTGGAGACCATACCTACGTATGGACATAGACTGGGTAGAGAAGGTTCAGAGGAGGGCAACAAAGATGGTGCATGGATTGCATTACAAGTCCGATGAAGACAGGTTGAAGGAACTGAACATGTACTCCCTGGAGGAGAGGAGGGAGAGAGGGGATATGAGACATACAAGTATCTTACAGGGAGGAACAGGGTGCAGGAAAACACTATTTTTAAGTGAAAAAGATGTTCCAGGACTAGAGGGCATGGGATGAAGTTGGAGGGAGGACGATTCAGAGGAAACATGAGAAAGAATTTCTTCACAGAACGGGTGGTGGACAAGTGGAACACCCTGCCAGAGGATGTGGTGGGGGCTGAAACAATCACGGGATTTAAGAATGCACGGGATAGACATAAAGGAATTCTGGAGGTCAGGGGTAAGGTGCAACAGACTTATAGGAAAACAAAGTGAACTTACAGGCTCAAATGGGCAGACTGGGTGGGCCATAGGCCCTTATCTGCCAACACTGTCCATGTATCTATGTATGTATGCACGACACAGGTGACATACATCACTGTCCAGTATCACAGCACGTCTGTGTATGCGTCACTGGTGGTCCATGCATGCACTGGGCACATAGTTGTGTAACTGGCATCGCACCACATTGCCACGTCACTTGACAGCCTTGTTTGTGCTGTGATGGACATGGGCAGTGTGTGTGTGCAGTGGTGCACATAGCTGGTGCCGCCTGTTTGTGATGGCCATGTGCATTTTCACTGTGGGTGGGTGCATGCCATCACAGGTGCGGGACATTGGGCTATATGGCTTGCAGGTTGGGTGGTGTTCAGGGTTGTGGTCAGTCACAGCCATTGATTGTGTTCCCATTTTCCTAGGCCTCACAGTTCTCTGGAGGATCCATCATGATATACGGGGCCTGACACACGTGTCCCTGGATAACCAGGCCATCCTGAATTCCATAAGGAGACATGGCCTGCGGAGGAGGCATCACAGGGAACAGCGGAACCAGGCACAGGACAACCAGCCTGCTGGGCCTAGGCCACATTACCATTCCCACTTCACTCATCCCTACCACCCTGCCTCCTCTCCAAGTTGTTCATCCTTCCCTTGACCACCCCTACCTTGTACCTGTCCCCCTTGTAAATAGTTCTTGTTTATTGTTTTGTAATTTACTCTTTGAAAATTTGAAAATACATTTATATTTTGATATGAATACTGTGTTGGTCTCTGATTTGCAGCTGGCTATGGGTGCTCAGTTGCAGTGGTGTACATGCCATCTGGGGTGGTATGGTCCTGGGTGTGTGTGTGTGTGTGTGTGTGTGCTGTGTGTGTGCATGGGGAGGTATCTCCGGCATGGCAGTGACTTTCTGTTGGTCTTGCCGTCTGCTGCCACCCACTGCTGGGTGCACAGGGTGTGTCTGGCTTGTATGCTTCTCTGCTGCACGGGGTTGACGTGTGCTGGGGGGGATGCATGGTTTCCTGCAGTGCCAGTCACTGCACATGGGTGGTGTCTTGGGGTCACAGTGCAGGGTGTGCAGTGCGTGCAGAGGCTGATGTGCACTGTGGTTGTCAACCACCTGTGTGGCACTCTCGGCCTGCCAGTGGTTGTGCTGGGGTGTCATGGCTCTGCTGTGCTTGTTGGCTTGTCCCCATGGGCCAGTAGATCATCCGTCACACCCCAGTGATGCTGTGCTTGGGTGTGCAGGTGTCTTGTTGGTTCTGCAGTGTGTTCCTGTGCCCATGTGTGGCATGGCTGGTGGTGGGCCCCAGCCTGCCTCCCTGGATGTGCAGTTCCATTGCTCGGGGGGGGGCTCTGCTTGCGCTATGGCACCTCTGGACTGCTCAGCTGGGCTGCCCTGGTTGCGCTATAGCGCAACATTTCTGCTCAGCTTCTCCTTCCTGGTTGCGCTATGGCGCAGTATGTGCGATATTCAGGCGTTGGCTGCTTCGCGCACCTGTTCTTCCATGTTTGAATATCACACCTTCGTATGCGCAATTGGTTTGTGCTTGTTCCCGCTGTTGCGCACATTTTGGGCGCAGTTTGAATATCCGGGCCACTGTGTTTCTCTATGCACCTGTTTGGCAAAAACAGGGTATGCGCTTCCATTACTGTTACAGTTACTGTTTCCACTTGTGTTTATGTCCCCGGTTGTGTTACCATTCCCGTGTATGCCACCATGTGCATTACCCTTTGCGTTGTCATTTGCGCTTGCATTTTCGTTACTGCTACCATTTGCATTTCCACTACTGTTTCTGTTTGTGTTTTTGTTTGAGTCACCATAAGCATTGCCATTTGTGTTTCCGGCTGCCCTTTCATTTGCGTTTCCATTTCTCTTTCATTTTGCGTCTTCTTTGCTGTTACTGTTACCGTTTGCATTTGCAATTGTGTTACTGTGCCCGTGCTCATTATGGTTTGTGTTTCCATATGTGCTTGAGTTTCCTTTTGTGTTTCTGTTTCCTTTGCTGTTATTGTTGCTATTACCATTACCATTTGCATTTACAATTGTGGTACTGTGCCAGTGCGCATTTCGGTTTGCGTTTCCATACACACTTCTGTTACCATTTCCATTTCTGTTTCCTTTGGCGTTATTCTTCATGTTAACTTTACTATTTGCATTTACAATTGTGGTACCATGCTTGTGTGCGTTA
Source organism: Neoceratodus forsteri (assembly GCA_016271365.2). Classification (NCBI taxonomy): domain Eukaryota; kingdom Metazoa; phylum Chordata; order Ceratodontiformes; family Ceratodontidae; genus Neoceratodus; species Neoceratodus forsteri. The sequence continues at coordinate 706,633,883 of CM057453.1, forward strand.
CGGTTTGCGTTTACATGTGCGCTTGTGTTCGAGCTTCCGTTTCTGTTCCCGTTTGCGTTCTTTTTGCTGTGACACTTAACATTTCCATTTAAAATACCACTGCCATCACTGTTCACATTACCAGTTTTTATATGTGCTTCAATGTCCGTTTGTGTCACTGTTCACTTCGGCGTCACTTTGTGCTTGCGTTTCTATTAATGTTTCCTTTACCATTTATGTTTGAGTTACCATGTGTACCACTGTTGGCGCTTCTGTTTGCATTGCTGTTCCTGTTACTATGTCACATGACATCACGTGGTAGGAGAGCAGGTCCCAAAGTGCCCCACACTCCCGCTGCCACATTACATTTACTATTTCTCTGCATCATTCTCAAAAGGGAAATTAGAGGCAAAAAAATCTGTTTAATACATCAGTTAGGGTTGTTCCACAGTGACAAAAGTGAGGAAATTCAGTGTTAGGGTTGAAATCCCCCCTTGCACCTCCCAGCTCACTACCCCAACCACCAACAGGGTGTGAATTTGGGTCATCTGTCCTAACTCTCACCCTATTCTCCTATTCCTCAGATTCTTTACAAATGTGATGGGGTGAGAGTTAGGGCTGACGACCCCAAAGTGCACCCCGGTGCTGGCTGGAGGGTGGGCTGGAGGGGTCCAAGGGGGACATTGAACCCTAACACTGAATTTCCTCACTTTTGTTGCTGTGGAACAACCCTAACTGATGCATTAAACAGAGTTTTTTTTGCTCTCCAATATATATATATATATGTGTGTGTTATATATATATATATATATATATATATATATATATATATATATGTATAGTAGTAATTTATCATTGTTCTTAGGTCCCTTCATTTGAGTATTAGTATAAGTGTATATGAACTTTATACATTTTTTTTGTTTTTGCTTTGTCTTGTTTTATTGGCTCTTTTTCTGTTTTATGGAGCACTTGCACTTTGTATGTTTTGTCTAATATACTGTATAACACTGTCACTTTAACTGACCTGCTTTTAAACACTGTTAGTACAAACCACATGTTCTGATGAAGGCGTCTGCTATGGTGCTGAAACATTAATGGCCATGTGGAATAGCTTGGCATTTGTTCAGTAAAGTGTATGGAATAGTAAATGCATTCTTTCAGCATTATTTGAATCACTTTTAGATCTATTCCTATGATGGAATGCACGATTGGAATTTACTTTTGATGAACAAGCCTTTGCCTTTTTTTGCATACAGCTGGATACTCAATAAAGTGGAAGTTTTTTACTGCAAGAATTTTGTGTAGTGCTGACCTTTTTCATAGAAACATAGAAGCTGACAGCAGATAAGGACCGCAAGGCCCATCCAGTCTGCCCATTTCTTTTTCTACCTTATGAATGTGCCATAGGCCTTTGCTCTGTCAATGGCCTATCTATTCATACTCATCTGTATTGCTCCCTTATGCCTATCCCATGACTAGGTGGGCCACAGGCCCTTGTCTGCCGACACTGTCTATGTATCTATGTGTCTATCTGAAGCCGTGCACTGTATTCATATCCACCATTTCCTGAGGTAGGCTGTTCCATGCATCCACTACCCTTTCTGTGAAAAAGAACTTCCTCACATTACCCCTTAATCGGCCTCCCTCTCATCTCATGCTGTGTCCTCTTGTCCTGCTATTTTTTTTATACTGAAACATGTCAGACTCTTTCACCTTGTTAATGCCCTTAAGGTGTTTGAATGTTTCAATCATATCACCTCTCTCCCTCCTTTACTCTAGGGTATACATACTGAGTTCAGTTAATCTGTCCTCATATGTTTTGTGATGCAGTGCACCATTTTGGTTGTCTTTCTTTGGACTGCCTCCATTTGGTTAATGTTCTTGTGAAGGTGTGGCCTCCAGTACTGCAAACAGTACTCCAGATGGGGCTAACCAGTGTCTTGTAAAGAGGGATTATTACCTCCCTCTTCTGACTTGTGATACCTCTACTAATACATCCCAACATCCTTCTAGCAATACCTACTGCTTTAGAGGTCTGCTTGGATGATTTCAGATCATCAGTGATGATGACGCCCAAGTCTCTTTCTTCCCTTGTGACTGCCAGCAACTCCCCTCCCACCATACAGGTGGCTTCAGGGTTTCTCTTCCCTATGTACATGATCTTGCACTTCTTTGTGTTAAACTCCATTTGCCACTCTTCCAACCATTTTGTTAGTTTATCCAGATCTCTTTTCATTCTGCCCACACCGATCTGGATCATCTGCTCTGTTGCAGATCTTGGTGTCATCTGCAAACAGACAAATCTTACCCTCCAGCCCAACTGCAATGTCACTGATAAAGATAATAAAGATATTAAAGAGGACTGGCCCCAGGACTGATCCCAGAGGTACCCCACCTGTGACTTGCATCTCTTCTGGCTGTATACCATTTACCACCACTCTGTTTTCTGCCTGTCAACCAGTTTGCCACCCAGTTGACCAATGTCTGACCCACCCCAAGCCTACCCAGTTTATTAATCAATCTTCTATGTGGAACAGTATCGAAAGCTTTGCTGAAATCAAGGTAGGCAATATCAACTGCTCCCCCTTGGTCCACCACTCTGGTTACCCAGTCAAAGAAATCTATGAAATTAGTTTGACAGGACCTTCCTTTTGTAAACTCATGTTGTCTTGGATCCTATGGATTCCAGGTGTTGCACTCTCCTTTGCTTAAGGAGTGTCTCCATAATCTTGTCCCCTACTGAGGTAAGACTGACTGGTCTGTAGTTCCCTGCCTCCTCCCTGCTACCACTCTTGTGGAGTTGGATTGCATGAGCCCTTCTCCAGTCTTCTTGGATCCCTCCTGTGCTCAGAGACTCACTAACCAGTTCTGATAATGACTCTGCTAGTTCCACCCTTAGCTCCTTTAGTACTCTGTGATGTATGCTATCAAGTCCCATTGCCTTGTCTACCCTGAGCTTATCGAGCTCTTGTAGGACCCTTTCTTTTCTGAAGGGACTAGTGCACACTTCCCTCCCCCCTGTGTCCATGGTGCAGAGCTGTGGGCCCTGCCCTGCCTTCTCTTCAGTAAATACTGAGCAGAAGTGTCTATTTAGGATAGATGCTTTTACATGGTCCTCCTCCTCACATGCCCCCTTATCCCCTTTGATCTTAGCAGTACCCCCTCTGGACTTTCTTCTTTCACTAATGTATGTATAGAAAGTCTTGTCACCTTCTTTTACTATCCGTGCTAGTGTTTCCTTGATTTGGGCCTTTACCTGCCTTACTGCCTTCCCTGCTTCCCTTAGAGAAGTTTGGTATGCCTCCCTATCTTCATCCTGCTGCGTTCCCTAATATTTCCTGAAGGCCAGCCTTTTGGCTCTGACCTTTTCTGCTACTGTGTTTGAGAACTAAAGTGGTTTCCTTCTTCTTTTGCACTTCCTTTTCTCACTAACACAATGGGATGTTGCTTCAAGTATTGCATCTTTAATGCTTGCCCACTTTGCCTGTACCCCCTCACCTGTATTTCTTTTTGCCAGGGCTAGCTTTACTCTGTTGCCGTCTTATCAAAGTCAGCTCCTCTAAAGTTCCATATTTGTGCCTTGGAATGGGATGATTTTGTTCTAGTGGCCAAATTGAACCATACCATGTGATTGTCACTGGCCCACAGACGATCTTCTACCTGGAGATCTGTGATCCTTTCCATGTTAGTCAGTACTAGATCTTGGATAGCCCTGTCTCTAGTGGGTTGTTGTACCAGTTATTTAAGGCCCTCCCCCTGCAGGGAACCCACCATGTGTCTAGTTCTGGCAGATGTCCCTGCTGGTATTGACCAATCTGTATCTGGCATGTTGAAGTCTCCCATTATCAGAACCTCCCCGTTAGCTGTCATGTTTTGTATATCTTCTAACAGTAACATGTCTATGTCCTCCCCCTGGTCTGGTGGCCTATACACAACCCCAGTTCATATGGCTGTCCCATTTCCTGTTTCTAGGGTGACCCACGGTTCTTCTGACTCCTTATGTGTATTCTGAATTTCTGCAGCTTTGATATTTTCATTGACATAAAGGGCCACTCCACCCCTCTCTTTTTGCACCTCGTTCTCTTCTGAACAGTACATAGCCATGTACTGAAGTCTCCGAAGTGTGGTTACTGGTAAACCATGTCTCGTTAATGGCTGCTATGTCCAGTTTAGCCTTTGTCATTATTGCCTGCAGGTCTGGGATCTTGTTTCCCAGACTGCGAGCATTTGTGTACATAATTTTCAATTGATCAGATTTTGGTGTGTTAGTTGTTGGGCGAGGTCAAAGTCAGCTCCTCTAAAGTTCCATATTTGTGCCTTGGAATGGGATGATTTTGTTCTAGTGGCCAAATTGAACCATACCATGTGATTGTCACTGGCCCACAGACGATCTTCTACCTGGAGATCTGTGATCCTTTCCATGTTAGTCAGTACTAGTACTAGATGGCGTGTCCTCTGTGCATCGTATGGGGAGCTGGACCTTTTTCCTTACCTGGTGATGCAAATGAACTATAAACATGCTGAACTCCTGTTTGACCTCTAGCTGAGGCGGGAGGGGTGTTCTTCCCATTCGATGTTTCGGGTGCTGCACCCCTCTCCCCATTTGCTAGTTTAAATATTCTGCAAAGACATCAAACTTCTGCCCCAATGCACTGACTCCCTCCTTAGTCAGATGCAGACCATCAAATTTAAAGAACTTTCGCTCCCAAAACTGTTGCCAGTTCCCTACAAATTTGTATCCTTTTTCTTGACACCTGCCCTTGAGCCACGTGTTTAGCTTCCCTATCTCCCCTTCTTTGACCTTCTGTCCATCTGTCCTCCTCTCCCAGACTGGCAGGATCTCAGAGAAGGAGATGCCAGATGAAATGGATGATAGTTTGTCACCCATCCTGGTCAGGTGTTCCTTGATCTCCACAACTGACCAGCTGGTGAGATCATTAGTCCTTATGTGTACCAGGACATTAATGTTTTCTCCTGCTTCCTGAACAATTTTAGCAATGCAGTCAGTGTCTCTCCATGCTGATGTACCTGGGAGACATCTGACCATTACACCTGGCTGGAGATATGTATCAACTCCCCGAATCATGGAGTCTCCTAAGATAAGAAGTTTTTTGGATTTCTGTTTTGCTTTTTTTGGTTTGGTTCTTGTTTTGGGTGCATTTTGTTGTGCTAGCTCCTGTGCTGCAGTGCCCTCTTCCCCTTTGTTTGATTTTGGAGATAGAGGCACATTTCTGTTTTAGTTTTTATGTGGTTTGTGGAGGTGATATGTTGGAGAGTGATGGGGCACCCGATTTGCCCCTCCTAACCACCTGTCAACCTCCTGGACCAATTACCCTCTGCAGTCAAGGTGCTTCTGTTGGATGTTGGGGAAATGGCAGGCAGTTCTTATAATACATTTCCTCTTGAATATGCAATTTGAGGTTCACAATCTCTGCCCATGCTGCCTGGGGCTGAGCCCTTAGATCTCCAATGGCCCAGCATGTATGACAGTGTCCTAAATCCTGTAAAACTGTCCTTCTGAAAAGTGTTCCACAGTACCTGCAGTTAATGATATCCATTCCAGGTAAGTTGCTGGGTTTAAAACCTGGTCATAGTAATTAGAAGCAAGAAAATGAAAGCAAAAGTTTGATTTGGTGTTTTGTTTGTTTGTTTTTGTATAACTTGTTATAACAAGTTAAATTACTAGTATCCCTGTAAATGAGGTCACTGTGTGGATACTCCTTTGAACTGCCCCTTCCTGCTTTGCTACAGGAAATGTCACGACTGTGCTACCCTATAAAAGGAGTGTAGTGTGGGGTGGTTGGGGATGGGGGTGGGTGGCTGGGCTTTTCCCCTACTGAAAAAGAAGAACCATGGATGAAAGAAACAAGGAGGTAAGAGCAGAAACAATCAGCCAGCAACAAATGCAATAGTCCTGAAAGCTTATCCTAATGACAGATAAAGCTGTGAAACCTGTAAAGCACCACCTGTAATAATTTCACAGAATATATAGCCTGCAAGAAACACTTTGCTACAGAGAAAAATGAAGCAGTAACAGAAGATATAGCTTGCAAAAGACAATTTGAATCAGAAGATTACAACAGTAATCTGTAAGCACACACCTGTAGGCACACCCTATAATAATGCAGCAGAATGTATACCCAGCAACAGCAATTTGAATCAGAGAAAAATAAAGCAATAAAATGTTAGCAACAAACAGTAACCATCCCTTGTGAGTACAAAAGAAAAATAACAACACACAGTAAACCTGCCTAGCCGAAAGAAGCCTTAATCCTTATTGTTGCTCTGGTAATGTTCTTTGCTCTGTCCCTTCAAGAAACCTAGAAGAAAAGAGCTCAGGTGAAGCTAGGTGCCTTGGCCAGCAAACCTAATCTTCAGCATTGTGGAGTGTGTTTGAAATTTACAATATACCCTGATAAGGTGCACCCACTATACTTTCCATACTTGATTTTTTAAACAACATTCTAAACTGAACTGTTTGCCGAGCCACTTCTGTCCTGTGTTTGAAATTTATTTACAAATGTTTTGGATTTCATTAAAAATATGTAGTTACTAAGTAATTTAAAAAAATGTGACTAGTTACACCTGTCTCTCACAAATAGTAAAATATCACCCTTACCATTTAAACATCCATTAAGTTAACTTGCATTAAAGTTTTTCTTCTTGTGGAACTTTGACAAGAAGTTAAAACTGTCATACAGATGGTAGGTCTTTAAAATAAAAATCTTGAAGCATGTAGATTTTAAAAACTATCTAGCAGCACACATATTTTGAAAACCATTGTGCAGAAAATATTTTTTTAAACCTCTGTGTAGCACATAGATTTTAAAAATCATCCCTCAGCAAATACATTTCAAAAACTTTAATTAAGGATTTCTTGGCAAATGGTTAGCAGAAACCATTGTGCAGACATACATTTTGAAAACTGTTAAGCAGCACATAGATTTTCAAAACCATTGTGTAGAACACAGATTTTGAAAACTGTTGTGCAGCATAAAGATTTTAATAAATACTTTGTTACCTCATGAGATTTTCAAACAAATATGACACAGCACAAAAACTGTTATGCAGCACAAATGTTTAGAACCCTGTTTTGAATATTCATGCATTTTTGATTTTACAGAAAAAGAAATGTGAAGGATCCTTTGTGTATGTTTTCCTGCTTAATGCCAGATAAGTAAATTGTGTGCCTCGCACTAATCCTTCCTCACAAACAGTAAAGGGTGACTTAACTTTTCAGGACTGAAAAAGTTATCTTACCTTATATCTTTTGTTTGTGTAGAACTTTAACATGAACAAATTGACACTTTCCAGCTTTTTTTTTTTATCAGTAAACTGAGCAAGCACGGCAAACTAATTGTAACTTTTTTTTTATCAAAGCCCACAGAAGGAACTGTCCCTCATCGATAGCAAACAATTCTTTAAGACTCATGTCTAAACTATTTGTTATTTCTTTTTCTCTTTTGGCAAACCATTAAGGGTCAGGTTAAGCAAAAATACATACATTCACCATTTAATTACTCAAAAATGCAAAAGCAGTCACAAGGGCAGAAGAATAGGAGAGGATTAGGGTTGCTAAATAAACTTTTAGAATATGTTGGTGTGCACAAGGTACTAGCCCATTGATGATGGCACTGTATCTGTAGTTTGGCTTTGCATCACGAGGGTAGGGGAGGTGTGAATAGAATGAGAGTTTGGATTAACAACTCTAATAGCACATTTCCAAATGTTGTCAGCATTGGCTTGAGAACCCTAATAGAACAGTTCCAACATTTGTGGGGTTTGAGATTTGTGTAGTAACAACTAAAGCAGTATAGAATGTGGAATTCTGTCAGTGGAATTTCTATGGAATGACAATTCTGTTCAAAAGTGCTTTTCAGTATTTCAGTTTGTTTTGACAGAATTCCAAACAGTATTTCTATGTAAATCACAGAGGATTATTTACTATAATCTGTTTGTATATTATTCTGTGGTTTGTAAAAAAAATGAATCCATTGTTTACATAAACTGCAGAATACAATTCTGCAGAATTCTGAAGCAGAATCTGAAACTTCAATACAGCTTGAGTAACAACCTTAATAAGCATTAATGTAGTTTATTTCTATGAATCCTCATTCAGACAGATGGCTAGACAGACATATAGACAGGCAGACAAATGCATATTGATGGAGGTTTGAACAGCTTTTCAGAGCCTCAAAATTGATGCAAGGTGCCTGTGCCAAACCGCATCAATGCAAGGGGCACCTTGCATCAAAACTTGCAGCATTCATGATTTGATTTTGAAAATTAGGTTGTGTCGAAATCATGTGCCCTTGCACCAAACTGGCCCTGTAACAGCATTGCAACCAAGAAGGGGTGTACCATGGTGGAAAACAGCTTGCACCACTACATGACTGCCCCATTCCCTCATTTTGGATTCTCAAACCCCCACCAAATCCCCCAAAGGTTGCATGCCACACAAGGTTTTAGACCAGCCAGAGCTTGTCGAACAGCCTGTGTGTATGGCTTGCAGTAACTCTGGGAAAATTAGTGCCAGGACCCCTGTTGTACCAAATTATGGCACAGGGTCCCTGGCAGACCAGGAGTTTGTTGCAGGAGGGAGTTTGGCACAACTTGCACCAATCTCAGGGTGTTTTGAAAATCAGGCCTACAGTTTGTGAATATGTTTTGGGTTTTTATTAGATGTTTTTTCTTGTGTAAGCAACACTAGGCATGGTGTGGGGGTTATTTCTGAGTAGGAAATCTGTTTTTCAAAGTTATAGGATGTATTTCCTTTGCAGTTTGTGATTCTCAAGCCATCTTTCTGTGTGTGTGTGTGGGGGGGGAGTGATGGGGTGTGATGTGGTTTTTATTTGCATGATTTCTTTTTGATATTGCCATTTTTTTATTTGCATTGAGACCTTTTTGATGTTGATAACATGTAATAAGCATATTGACATTGTGACTGTGACAGGTTGTGCTCTCAATTAACGCAGCCCTGATCTCAGCAGAGGTACGTGCTAGATTAATGCAATGCCATTTGATGGATCCTAACCAAGGAGGAGCTAGATTGGAACTTTTTCTACATTGAAAAGGCCATCATTTATTTTTCTATAACTCTATGAATTAAAATTATAAAACACATAAATTAAAAGTATAAACCACAGTACATTAAACCCTATGGAGCAACACCATTTACCAGCCATTTACCAAAGCCATTAACCAAATACCACATTCATCCATACACCTAAAAGCTCCTTTCCCCCTTTAAACCTACAACACAACAAAATAACAGTAAAATCCAAATGAGAAAAACAACATGCAACCTCAACCTGTGAGAAACAGTACAAAATAAGGGAAAAAAAACAGCCTGCAAAAAAACTGTCCCTCAAAGCTCAACTCACTGGATGCTACATCAAGCAGTTTATTCCTCCATGCTCCAGACTGCACTGTTCTCATGCCACTCCCTCTCCACAGACATCATTCTTTACATGCTGCTCCAGCTACTCCTGACACAATCCTCCCCACACCACTCCAACTGCCCCAAACAAAGCTTGCTGCACTCCTGAAAGTACACAGTCAAACTACAGAACCAGAATCCACATGCCACCACCGATCTAAGGAAAGGAGTGCTGAATAAACACCCACTTATATAGGAACCCTAAACTACAGAACCACAAAGAAGCCATAAATAAATGCAAAGCAAAAACCCATTATGCTATGGAAAGCTCTGGGGGATAAAACCTGGAAGCACTCTACCCAGCAAAATGACCAACTTACAGGTACAAAACCAGTAACCATTGCTGTTATTATATAAAATAAATAATGGGTAATTGTGGCATACAACTGTATGCATACCCATCTTGGAGGTTAATTTGGGCAATAAAGCAATTTGGCCTTTGGCCTCATGGCCTTTTTAGCCTTAATTAGCCCCCTCAATGGGTATACATCCTTGTGCACCACACTTAACTATGAATTGTTCTATATATAGTATACAGGCGCAGTAGCACTTATTAGAGTTGCATTAAGGTTTCATTAAAAAATGCCATTTTCTGAGCTTTAAATCTCAGCTATCTTAGACTCTAGGACTACAAGAATTGTTATGCTTCTTCACAGTCCTAGGGTTTATTAACTCCCAAATTTTATAAAGATTGGTTTTGTAGTTTTCCATACAAGTTATGTTTAAGCAATAAGGCACACCAGAGTGTGTGTTATTGTGCAACAACATCATGCCTCAGGTGGCTGAAGCATGAGGCCACAGATAAAGTGCATTCAGCACTCAAGAAGTGACATTATTACACAATAACACACACCCTGGAGTTCCTTATTGTTATTACAAAATGGAACAGTCAGGCTGTTTCTGTCCCTCTGACTGAGCCTTGGACTGTGATGACATCATATTGGACTAAGCTACAGCTTCAGTAGTGTAAGTTCCTGCTTGACTGATGAACTGAAGAGCTGTCAACTTCCCATTTAGAGCAATCTGAGTTAATTGTTTGCTGCCCAGGGTTTTTACTAACTCAGTATCTGATGTCTGTTCAGATTAATTAGCTGAAAATCCACATTTTTGTTCTTCAAAAAAGCTGATCATTTGAATGTTAGTGCTAAATTGAAGTGGTATGCATTTGAGAAATCATCTAGTCTGTATCACAGCTGCTGGCAGTTCTTTCTCATCAAAACTCTGTTTTTTTTAGATATATAACACTGGGTTGTTCAATACATATAAAATAAATCTAAAATATGTTAATTCATACATGTAGTTTGTCTTTGATGTGGCCTCAATAAATAGGTTCATGCAAGTACATTTCGTTTCCTCTCAGATTGATAAACATGATCCTGCAACACTCTGCTATTTTAAGCACATGTACAGCACTATATGGACTCACAAATTTCAGTTCTTTGATGGTTTCTGTGTAAAAATACATCATGTATAACTAGAAACACTATATGGCATCCTGATGCCCCCCATCTCCTGACTACAGTTGAGGCAGCTGAACTTTGATGCCACTGGTCACCTTCTCCCACAAACCCCCTGTCTCCTGACCCACATTTGAGGCTGCTGCACCATGCTGCCCACTCTCTTCTCTCATAAAGTCAGGGTTGCTGCACCCTGTTACTCCATCTCCTGCCTGAACAATCAGGGCCACTACACCCTGCTGCCCCCTGCCTGAACAGTTGGGGTTGCTTTACCCTGCTGCCCCTTCCCCCAAACCCTATCAGAGCCATTGCTGTTTCCCCCTGTTCCTGTCACCACAGTGCTGTACTCTGCTATGCCTTAGAATCCCGTGTCCCCTGCCTCCACATTTGGGACCTGTGCACCATGCTGCTCATGTCATCAGAGGTGGGACTTTTAATGTACCCTGCTACCTACTTTCATTTTCCCAAATGGGCAGGGCTGTTGCACCATGCACATCCCATCCCATAGTCAGGTGCTGTACCTTGATGCCACCCATGTCCTGCCCCACAATCAAGGCTTCTGCACCTTGCTGCAGTCTATCCCCTGCCACCATAGCCAGAGCTGCTTTACCCTGTTCCTACCTACCCAGTCAGGGCTGCTGTGCCCTGTTGCATCTTACAGTCCCATGCCTCCACAGCCCCATGACCTCACTATTATGGTTGGTGCACCATGTTGCCCCCTGCCACTAAAGGCAGATTTTGTGCTACACTGCCCCAAAGAAAAAAAAAAAACAGAAAAATACTATTGTCTTGTGTTATGTGGGTGAAGAACATAGGGCAGTAGGGTGCAGAAGTTCTGACTCTTTGGTAAGGGGTCAAGGTAAGCTTTAGAATACAGCAGCCCGAACTGTGGGACATGATGCAGCAGCCACACCTGGGTGAAACTGACACAATTATGGAGGCAGAAGGCAGGGTGCCCCAAATGCCCTAACTCTTTTGGCAAGTGGCAGCATGGTGGACCAGACCTAACTGTGGAGACAAGGAGTTCTAGGGCACAGCAGGCCATAGCAGCCCTGCCTGAGTAGGCAGGAGCAGAGGCCAGCAGCCCTGGCTGTGGTGGCAGGGGGCTGTGGACAGCATGGTGCAGAAGCCTTGACTGTGGGTCAGGACACAGGGGGGCATCTGAGTACAGCCACCCTGACTGTGGGATGGGGTGTGCATGGTGCAGCAGTCCTGCTCATTTGGGACAATGGATGTGGATAGCAGGGTGCAGCAAATGCTCCACCTCTGGTGGCATGGGGCAGCATGGTGGAGCAGCCCCAACTGTAGAGGTAGGAGACATGGGACTCTAGCATTTAGCAGAGCACAGCAGCCCTGACTGTGGAGAGGAGAACAAGGGGTGACAGGGTGCAATGCTCCCAACTTAGGGGGTTGGGAGATAGAGGACAGCAGGGTGCAGCAACTCCAACTGTTCAAGCATGGGGCAACATGGTGCAGCAGCCTTGACTGTTCAGGCAGATGATGGGGACAACAGGGTGCAGCAACCCCAACTGTGTGGGAGAAGACAGTGGGCAGGGTGCAGCAGCCTCAAATGTGGGGAAAGAGACAGGGGGCTTGTGGAGCAGGAGACAGTGAATCAGAGTGCAGCTGCCTCAATTATGGCACAGAAAACAGGTGGCATCAGGATGCTATATACTGTTCCTAGTTATACATGATGCATTTTCACACAGAAACCATCAAAGAACTGAAATTTGTGAGTTCCTATAATACATGTCTGAAATAGAGTGTGTCAGGCACCTGTTTGTCAGTCTGAGAGGAAAAAATGTTCTTACAGGAACCTATTTATTGAGGCTACATCAAAGACAAACTGCTTGCATGAATTAACAAACTTTAGATTTATTTTATATCCATTAAATAAGCAACCTAGTGTTATACAACCAGAAAAAACACAGAGTTTTGATAAGAAAGAACTGGCAGCAGCTGTGATGCAGACTAGTTGATTTCTCAAATGTAAGCCACTTCAGTTCAGCACTGGCATTCAAATGATCAGCTTTTTAGAAGAACAAAATGTGGATTTTCATCTAATTCATCTCAACAAATACCAGAGATGGAGTTAGTGGACAGCAAATAATTAACTCACAGATTGCTCTAAATGGGAAGTTAACAGCTTTTCCACTATTCAGTTAAGCAGGGACTTACACTGCTGAAGCTGTAGCTTAGTCCAATGTGATGCCATCACTCTCAAAGGCTCAGTCAGAGAGACAGAAACAATCTGAGTTTATCCAGTTAGTGCAGAACAAGTTAACAAATGCTAATTTAAAGAAAACCACAAAACCAAACAGCATGAAATTTTCAAGAAATACTACCCATAACACAGGGACTTGAATTCAGGCTTTTTTTTTAAACAATGTGTAGAATGGTTGCCATTGATCTTTAAATTGAGTTGTTTTCTTAATTTTGTGATTTGAAAGACAGTTTCTGATTTCCCCACAAGGTGGTGTTGCTGTTTTCTCAGTCTGCATAGGTACTTTTTGTCCTGTGTGTCTTCCCCATGTCTGTCCAGCCCTAATTGTTAGAGGCCAACCACAGTGCCCCCCAGCCAGCTATAATCCCCCTGTATATGCTGAAGGGGTTGCATATTCATTTGTTCTTCACATCTCTCACCAGTATATGGAGAATGGACATATTTCAGTCATTTCTGTTAGTTTAAATGGCATGTCTGTGTCTCCTGAGTGACTGCTGTTTTGAACTGGGCAGGCACTAAAATCGTGGACAGTTGTGAGCAGGATTTACTTTTCAGACAAAAACTGAATAAATGTAAACAGTGGTAGGTTTATGTGTGCCGTTGAATACTGAATACCGCCATGCTGAACCGTCATCACTGTTGCAGGATCGCAGTTTGGACAGGTAACTGAAAATCAGTGTTTCAGGTTTTTTTTCTTTTATTTACATTTGAATCTGAGTGAGGAGAAGCAGGTAAACGAATGGGCAGTCTGACAAGCCATCATAAATGGCTTCATTTAGAGTTTTGCTGATTTGTACTTTTAAAAAAATGAAGCAGAAGGCAGCAAGTGGAAACCACAGTCATGACCTTTGGGGGAAGAGAAGTGGCAGCAATTTCAGTGATGGTATTCTGATTCTGGTAGCAGATGGGGGACTGGTATGCCATTTTTATTGACCTTTTTTTTAGTGATGTGAGTTTGCCAAATAAGTGGGGTCACAAGGAAAAAACTGGGTGTCAGGATGTGTGAGTGAAAGACGGATGCTAATGGTCAAATCTTTCATGAAAGCCAGTTTCACAGCCCACTGACTGAGGAGTGATTTCTGTACTATACATGTGGTCCTGTCTGTGCCTGTACTAGATACAGTGATGTTATAGTCTAATAACATCACTGTGTCTGGGGATTAGCAGCCAGTCAGCTTGCTAAATTTTTCCTTGCCATTGTATAACAAGGGGTGAAATTGTGTATTTTTGTCCAATTAGCTAACCCAATTTTTGTACTCATATAGCTAAAAAAAATTGTAAAGAACTGTGATATGAAACTTATAAGTATTGTAGGTATCATATGGGAATAGGTCCTTTTGGGATTTTGGGCAAAAAATAAAAATTAATTAGCCTTTAAGTTAATTAAAATTATTTGTTCACACATACGTGTTCAAAACAAAAACCCAAGAAAAATGGCCAAAACTAAATGTAGACATTTTCCATGTTAAAGTTCAACACAAACAAAAGTTTAAGGTAAGATTATTTTACAATTTGGTAAATGTTAGGGGTGACAATATAGTGTTTGTGAGGGAGGGTTAGCATGTGTTACAAAATATATTTTTCTTAAAACAACTAATTAACATTAATTAGTTATCTTTCATTAAAAATGAAAGTTTTTGCAAAGAATATTTAATGGATATTATTTTTCCTGTAAAATCTACCTGCAGCATGAATATAGAAAACCAGTTTTTAAAATATTCATTCTGGATGACAGTTTCAATGCTGTGCAGTTATGTTCAAACTGATCATGTCATTATAAAGTGTTTCCTATAATATTCATAATGCACAATAGTTTTTCTGCATTGCAGTGACTTATAAAATATAAAATCTTCATGCAGTAAAAAGTATTTGTGAAGATTTATAAAATATATAAATCTTTGTGCAGTAAAATATATTTGTGAAAAGAAAATATGTGTGCTGCAAAATGGTTTTCATGTTTAAATGTGTAAGCTTTGCATATTAATTTAGAAAACATATATGCTTTGTGTATTAAAGGGACACTGTCATCCCCTGAAGCCTCAAATGGTCCCTCATTTTACAAAAAACACATTTCATGATTGTTCATATTCTGTAGAATGTGCGGATGTAGTTGGCAGTTTGATTCTGATTCCTTTTCTTTCTTTTTAAAAGTGAAAAACACACTCTCCACCATACTGGCATTATCACACCAAAATGTGTTTGTTTATATTACTTAATCAACTCGCACTGCATCTTTCCTCGTCTTGGGAACACCACCAACACAGTCTAGTAGGTGGATGGGAAGCTATTACAACATGAGTGACTATCCTGTTTAGGGTGTTCTTAATGTTCAGGAAGTATGCAGTAAAAGTAGATCATGGATTTAAAACAAAACAATGTTGAGTGTAATTACACCAATAGCATGCATTTCAGTTCTACTAAAAAAAAGAGGCAGAGTAAACAGCAAACAACACCAATGTATTTTAGAGAAGGTAAGCAATCTTAAAATATGGGGTTTCAACTAGAAATAGTATGATGCAAAAAAGGGTTGACAGTGTCCCTTTAAGTGAGATAATGTGTTTGTGTTTTGCAAATACTTTTAGTAAACTTGATTTTCATGTTTAGAAAACGTGAGTTTAATCTACCTCTTCAACCACAATTTAATACTTATGAATGTAAGGCACTTTTAAGTTGTATAATCTTTGAATAATTGAAAGGGCAGCTACTACACTGTTATGTAGTTTTGAAATACTACTTTTTTGCTTATAAAAAATGGGTGGTTTAACTAAAATAGGAATATTTAAAAAAATTAGAGGGATGAGTCAATTAATTTACCACTTGAGTAGCTTGGAGAGCACAGCTGTACACTAGACCATTGTGGTGGCAGTGGTGTAATTAGGGTGTCCGACAAGCTTTCCTCTCACTAATAACAGGTATGTTACTGTTGTCTGTACTCTAAGTGAGGGAGAACAAATCTATTTGTTTGGTTTTTACTCCGACACCTTTCTGGACTTTCTTGTGCTACAGAAAACTGGTGGCTTTTTGATTCTGTTATTCTGGCCTGATAGTGACTGGGAGTCTGAGCAGTAGTGGAGCCTGCATCAAGTCCTGGAGCAGTGGGGTGGCCCTGTGGAGGGTTGGACACTACAGAATTGTAAGCTCCCCAACTGTGGCCATATAAGGAACAGTTCTGATGAGGAGAATCCTTGCTCTTTCCTTTTCCTTCATGCTATTATTAAGCTCTCCTTGTTTAACTGTCTTCATGTTTTTCTTTTCTATGCTTCCATGTTTTATGCATACTGGAGTCTTCTGAAGATAGTGAAGACAAGCACAATTTTATACAAAGAATGTAAAAGAAACTAAAAGCTTAAGAAAAAGCAATAATATTTATTGTGTTTTGTTTGGCCATTTTGCCAATGTTAAGATGTTTTATTGTTTTTTTATTTAAATATTTTCTAACTTATTCTTGGGAGGAAAAAAACATAAATTCTGTCACTCTACACTGCTGATTGATTCCTCTGTTTACTGTGTCTATTGTGTTGGTACTTCAGGTTTCACTTGGGAACCTATGTTTTATATTTTCTACAGATTTTACTGATTAATATTTTTATAGTTTGAGCATTTCAGTTAACATGATTTAAACTTGGTGCCTTAGGTCAGGGGACAAATGACATATAAAGCATATGCCAGCATTCATTGAACTCAATCAACATTCTCCACTAGCAGCTCACAGCACAGGAGAGCGCAGTATCATATTGCTTCATTTGTAAGTCTTTTGTGTGATTTTCTAAGCTTTTAACTGTGTTTCTGTGTTTTTGCCTCCCTTTTCTATGCAATCTGTATGCCAGGTGAGTACTTATAGCATTTGATTTTAAGTATTTTACGCATTATCTGGCCAGGCCACGAAAGGCTGCTAGAAGGTGCAGACATTGGAAGCTGTGCTCCATTTGGCATAACTAATTAGTTTGCTTCCTACATGCAAAATTGCCTTATCTTGGACCAGGTTTATTTAACTAAGACCAGAAGTCATATTTTTTCCTTTTACTAAGGTATACCTCCTTGTTTATTTTCTATTTTTAATTTTATACATCTATCAAATCTATTGAACTACTGCTACTTGCAAAATGTTTTAGGAGTTAGACTGTTCTACTTTAATGGTTTGACCTAGTTCAATACCCAATTATACTTGATCCTCTATGGCTTATTTAATATAATTAGTATTTAGATATTTGTTATTTATCAAGATGTATTATTATCTATTTAAACTTCTGAATAGTGCTTGAATTCTGCTTGGTCCTGTTACTTTGTTTCTGTTTCCATTTCCTTCCAAGACCTCTGTCTTCTGGTCACCACATTTGGGAACTTATATTTGATCCCCACAGTTTCATTGGCAGAAATGTTGCTGCATAAGGTGAAGGATCAGAGGAGGATTGGAGAAGGAACTGTGCAGACCTGAGAAATCACAGGATAACCTAACTGAGCTGTTTTGCTGAATCCTGTGAACAATATAGAGCTTCAAAAGCTACAAGAGACCATGTTGAAAAATAGAAGATATAGGCTGTTATATAGTAGCATTTTACACACAGCAAGCCTTTTTAAAGACTATCAGTTTCTGTTCTGCACTTTGTTGGACTGTCCTTTTGATTGGATTGATTTGTCTGTGCCACCAAGTCGGACTTCTTGGTCTTCTTCATTAAGCAGGACTTATTCTGGACTATGCTCAGTAAAAGGATGTATGTGTTTCTCTTTCCTACAGGAAGATTTGTCACCTTTTAACTAAGAATACTGCTTGTGGCAATGCTTGAGTATATTAGACTCTCTATACTGTGTCACTTTATTTATTTTGCTGCTACTTTTTTACATCTATTGCATTTGCAGTTTAGCAACATTCAACACTTAAGCTGCTGATTATTGTTTGCTGCTTCAATCTTGCAACTGTACAGTTTAAACAACATGGTGGCTACAAGAAGTCAACAGATTGATAAAGTAAATAACCAAAAACATAATTAATGAACTACCAAATGATCAGGCATGTGTTAGTAATTATATAGATATAGGTGGAATGGTTGATGATGTGACTTTACTGTACATGAAAGGGGAATAACAGTGAAGAGAAGCAAGAGCAGGAAAGTTAAAACGGTTAAAAAAGAATGTACATGCAGAAAACCACAGGTGGTGGATCTAACATCTCCTCTAAAAGGAAGAAGAGCAAAGGACAAATTAGGCAGGAAGGTACAGGATAAAACTCAAAGTCAAATTAGCCCTATTACCCAGAACATGGTGTCCATAGACACTGGGAAAAAAATCATCTGGCAATAAACCATTGAAAATATCTCAAATGTTTGTAAAAACTAAATCAAGTTCCTGTTTATCTAGGAAAAACTCTTCACATTTAACTCAAGCTCTTCATCGAACTTCTACCGCAAAATTTTCAAATACATGACCTTCTAATGTTGGGACAGCTGATCAGATACAGAGTCCAACATTTGAAAAAATCTTAAGATCAAGCCCTACACAAAGAAAAAACTCTTTAACAAGTGATCAATCCTTTGAATTAGGTCTTACAGGTTGCGCTTCTTGGCAATCCCACCATTCTAATACTTGTAAATTTTCAGGGAAGACCAACTCTGGTATCAGTTATATTAACTTACCACTAAAGACTGATGGCAATATAGCCCCAGTCTCAGAAACTGTGCCCTACACAATAGAATGGCTCAAGGAATTAGACAATTTACAAAAAAAAATATAACAAAAACATACCTGCGCATTCACTTAAAAAAAAAAAATCCTGACATAATGGAAATATTAATAGTAAGTGGAGAATTGCCTAGTCCACTAACACATAAAAGGGAACATGTGTGGGGCCCAATCCTAGGGTCAGGTGGAAAGCAGGACAGCCTCTCCCTGACTTATATACCTTTGCTTCTTAGTGAAGATATTCTTAAGGTTATGAGAAATCAACAAGTGGCCAATCTTATGTGATTAGAACAACTTATAACCAATAGAAACAAAATGGAATCATAAAAGAAAATATATAGGATAGTAGACGGGCAACTTTGCACAACCAGTATAATGTGCCACCAAGGAGTACTGATTCTCTGTGACCTCGAGAGCGAAGCTCGAGAGGTCCATGGGAATCAGATCCCAAGGTGGCACAACATGCTGGCTGTATATAGAGTTGCCCATCAGCTATTCTATATAGTGTATGGGCATCAATGCCTATTTCAGACACTGCACTTTGTTTCAGTGAACTGGTGGTTGGGGGACACTTGAGGGTTGGTGGTAGGCTCAAATTACTGAAACAGCATGCTGCAGATGCTTCTGCAAGTTCAAGTTAAAAGAAACAACTTCCAGCTTAATTGGATAGGGGAAATCAAGTATGTGGCAGTATTCCAAGTTTTTCTGCTGTTGTAGTGACATCACTACTCCATCAGAACAACATAATGATGTCACTACTGCAGCAGAACAAGCACATTCCAGGCATGGAATTCCATGCAAACAGCATTCCACCATATACTATATTGCCATAAATGGTAGCAGAATAGATGGTATTATTAGGATTTTAAATAACATCTATCCACACAAAGAATCTCCCTCAGTTCCACTGGAGGAAAATGAGAGCTACAGGGGACCCTCTGACTGAAACAGATCTGACTTTTCTTCAATCACATTTCCTCCTTCTCCTGTGACTAAAACAGGGGAAGCTGGGAAAGAGAAGAAAAATGGCAAAAGGACACAAATCAGAATTAGAGCAAAAAAAAACCAAACAAAACAAGGCAACTGAAACTTCTTCCTAAGAAACATGTCTTCACAAAACTGTCAAAAAAACTAAAACAAAAGAGTGTGATAGAAACCCACATATTAAAGATAAACATAGATTAAATGTTTCTGTGAAACCTCAGAATAACCTTACCCAAACACTGGCTACCAATTATAATGAAAGGGAGCATCCAATCCCTACAGAGAATGAACAATTAAAAGATGCAGACAGTAGACACTCCCTCTTGGAAAAAATAATGGAGCCTAGTCTTCCATTTATCAGGCTTTATGGCCTAAAACAAATCAGATGGAGAAACACTACAGTCCCTAACAGAAATTGTTTTTTACCTACATAAGGTAGACTTGGATTTAAATATTGAAATGGATGACCTGACTAAGGTTGCCAGACCAAGAGACACAGGGAGTATTAATTATGTGGAAAGTGTCAACATTCATTGTTTTAACTATAGGATTTTGAACTGACTGTGGAGGAACTTTCAGAGGATATTACTGCTAAACCAAACCGCTTCTCTCATCAGTGGAAATCTTGTTGAAATGGACATTCTTGATAATGAAAAGCAAAAAGAGAGCACCCAGATTGGACTGGTTTATGCAAATTTTATTTTTCACAAAGATAGTGTTAGCGTGCATACCAAGCTGCATATGCGAGGGTTAGAAAAAATCATCTTACATTTTGCCGTGACCTCCTGGTAGAACGTAAGATGATTTTTCAACCTGCATAACCAACAGTAACACTCATCTTTCGTGAAAAATAAAATGTGCATAAAGCAGTCCGGTCTGGGTACTTTCTTTTTGTTTTTCACTACGGTCTCATTTCAAACAGCACCAGACAATACTCGGTGCAGTTTTTGTTTGGATTTCTTTCTACACTCTCAATAACCATATACAACCAGGGATTTTCAAAGACGTATGTTCAGGGCTTACTGCTAATGAGAACCTATTCAAGCCAGTCACTCTAAGTCTCTTTGGGTGTAACAAACTGTTTAGTGAGACAGATGCTAAACTTACCAAGGTCCTATGTAATTTGTTTAGTAATTTTCTAAATATAAGGCTGGGTCTCAATGGAGTAATAAACATATACAGACACAAGAGACTTAAATGTGAGGGACAGATTGACTTTCTCTTCAAAAACTCAGTGATAGCCAACAGAGTTGGACAAAAAACATGTTCTTTAGATGCCATGGGGCTATACTTGATGGATTTTAGTAATCCATAAGGTAGCCCAGGGAAGCATGTGAATCAGTGATGATCACGGCAGTGGGATAATGGTAACCATATGACCAATGTAAATAAAATCACTCAACTTCTGACCCAGAATAGATTTCTGGAACTGGCTGGTTATGATGGCTGACTATCTACAATCATTTTAAATGATTCTTCATCAAATCACCCAGCTAGCCAATCAGATAATAAAGACTGCAAATACAATTTTCTTATTTCCTGAAACATTGCTGGTATTACATCTAAAATGAATGATTATGACTGGATTAAATTTATTACCGAATATTTGATAACATGCCTCCAAGAAACATGGCATGATTCCATTGACACTAATGAGCTAAATGGTTATACTCTCATTCATAAACCAGGCATATGAACAGCCAAAGTCAGATGCAGGTCAGGTGGCCTAGCTACCGTTATGAAAATAGGAATCTTTTATGGTTCAGAAACTAGTTCTGGAAAATGGCGTTATTGGCATTAGATTAGTTTACTGTGATATAGTGTATGGTGGAATGCGGCTGTGTATGGAAATCCATACACCGAAAAAAGTTGTTCTGCTGCAGTAGTGACGTCCTCACTAAAGCAGAATGACTTTTCATTCTGCATTAGTGAGGTTGTCATAATAAAAGGTACTACAACAAACATCGTGATTTGTCCCTTGCTGTGTGAGAGGGGCCAAGCGTGCTGGGCAGTGTCAGTTGTGAACCGAGGGCATCAGCAGAACCGAGTAAAAATACACAAAAGTGAGTGTCTTTTTGTCTTTTTTTTGGGCACCATACACTATATAGAACAGTGTATGGTTAACCATACACTACTCGGCTAGTCTTTCACCTCGTAGATGCAATGCCGACTTGGAGACCTCTTGAACTCCACTCTCGCGGTCATCAGTCGGCATTGTATCCACTCGGTGGAAGAATAGCCTTGTAATGTATGGTTACCCATACACTATCCTATATACCATGTTCATTCTGTTTAATTGCTATACCCCCCATAAATCAATCAAAGTTACCCCAAACCTTCTTAGAAAGCAGGATAATTTACAGCAAAAGGAAAAACACAATTAATGCTCTTTAGGGTTGCTACCACACAGAATGCAAACTGCAAAAAGGTTGGAAATGAACTGTTAGGGTTGCAAACACAATGACCACAAAGTCTGGAAATATTCTATTAGGGTTCTTATGTTTAATTTCTTCCCTCCTTATCATGTCCCCTACCCTCATGCCCCAAGTACAGTCTACAGCTACAAGGCTATAGATCAATGGAATGTTACCTCATACAAGGTAAAGTATATAATAACTATACTTTCCACCTTCTGCTCTACCCTAGTGGCTAGGATGAGACAAATCAGTTAGTCATACTACCCGACTGAGTACATGCCCATGAAGTGATTTTTGTGCCCTACAAAAATGGACAACTATGCAATTGCGTATAGTAATTTCAAATTTGTAACAATTCTGCTGCTGTGTGAAGAGGGGATATAGTGTGTGCCAGATAAGGCTCAGGTTATAATGCATGTAAACCTTCACAGGTATGCATGTAGAAAGTATTCTAATTACAGATGTACAATGTGTATGAAATACCAGACCTGTGTGTCATGACTGTGGGCATGTACTTTGCCCATTGCTCATGTGGGTGGGGCAGGGGTAAGTATTAGGGTTGCTCTATGCCAATTTTATTATGTGGACCTGGTATGCGGTACCATATAGGGATCTATGGCCTTCTATCTATAGACTGTCCTTGGGTTATTAGTGTAGGGGACATGGATGGTGGGTGGGAGTTAGACATAAGAACCCTAATTGGATATTTCCAAACATTGTGGGCATTATGTTTGCAACCCTAATAGTTTATTCCAACCTTTGTGCAGTAGCAGTAGCAACCTTCATGAGCATTACCACAGTTTTTTCTTTTGCCATGTTTATATTCTTATATCTATTGTGATAGAGTGATGTCTGTTATATTCTTGAGGTGGCTGGTGTAGGTGTGTCCAAGGAGAATATACACAGTCCAAGGTAAAACAGCGCAGTTTATGTTCAGACAGCTTTGTCTCCAACTGACTGGGGTCACAGCCACTTTAACAAACAGAAACAAAATATTTCTCCTGCCTGGAGTTGTCACTAAACAAAAATAAACTCTGACTACCTCAGGTTACCAGCACCTCTGGTTCCCAGCCTCCATGTTGTATCATAAAGTCCACTCACTTACAAACACCACAGTTCTTTCCAAAAGTCTCTGCAGCTTGAACTTGCCATTTGCAGTACAGCCTCCATCTTTTCCCCAGATCTTTCTTTCACCTGTGTTGTCTAGGTGGGTTTTATACACTGCCCCAATTAACATTGACTGCAGCTGTGTTTGATTAGCTCCCTACCAGAATGCTTCCAGAACTTGTTTAATCCCTTCAGCATTTCTAAAAAGGAACAGATCCACTCTTCTGTTGACATATATTCCCTCTACCATTCTGTCGCAATATATGTATATTCATTGCAAAAAACTGCATTAATGCATTGAATAGGGTTGATAGCACAGTGACAAAAGTTTGGAAATTTAATGTTAGGGTTACCACCCATACCACCCAACCCCCACTCTCCACCCACCACCAGACATTGGGGTGTACCATGGGGTTACTAGGTCCAACTCTCACACCATTCCATGTGTAAACAAGCTAACATACTGCAGTATAGGAGAATGGGGTGAGAGTTAGGCCTGATAAACCCATGGCACATGCCAACAACTGTTGATGAGTGGAGGGTGGGGGTGGGGTGGTAGGGGTGGTAACCCTAACATAGAATTTCCAAACTTTTGTCACTGTGCTAGTAACCCAAACTGATGCATTAACACAGTTTTTTGCAATGAATTTCCCTTCTTTTTGAGAAAGTGTAATGTAACTGTTATGTGGTTGTGGGAGTGCTGGCCCTCCAGGTTCTGCGCTCCCTTCACACTGCCCATTTTTGCATAATGGTATGCGTATGTGAGAGTGCAGGCCCTCTGGGCCCTGCGCTCCTACTTAGACATATGTACAGAGCCATACAGCATCCCTATAGCACCGAAAAGGAACCCTTGTAACACTAATTTGGAAATATATCAGGAACCGTAGCAACTATGAAAAAAATTCCACTGCAGTTGTAATCATGACTTTGAAACGTCCATTCAGGCAAGCCGCCTAAAGTGGAAAATCCATATCCTGAATCATTTTCGAGATACAGGTGCTGCAATGTTATCCTATGGGAAATTCCTCAACTTTGGAGTGCTGTAACTTTGTAACCATTGTAAATGTTTTGACCAAACTACCAAAAAGCACATCTGTGGGGCCAGGCCCAAAAGCCCCAACCATGTTGGTGCACTTTTGTCGCTGTACTATCAACCCTAACTGATGCATTAACAGAGTTTTTCCCAAAAGTATGGTATGTTTTCACAAAAACAATGGTACTCTTGTGAAAGTAATGGTAATTTCATGACAGTATGCTTTCATGAAATCAATGGTAGTTTCGTGAAACTATACATACTTTTGCGAAAGAAATGTTGCTTTGGTGAAAGTATGGAGTGCTGTCGTGAACGTAATTTAGAATGTGTGGAAATACCCTTGTTAATATTTTTTAAAAACTGAAAGTGAAGTATTACTCATATGGTATACATAGGTGGGAGCGTGGGCCTTCCTGGCCCTGTCCTCCCACCCAGCCATAACTATGTCATCAGGTTAAGAAAATAGAATCCAAGGGTAGCTGCGCGGGCCCTCTAGACCGTGCACTCCCACTCACCCATAAGTATGTCCTCATATTGTCCTCAGGTGGCATGGTGGATATGTCTTCACTTCAGAAGCAAATAGTCATAGTGGTACTACTGCGCAACTATAATATATATGTTATACTGGCACAGTAGTGCCAATATAGTTAGGGTGAAACTGCGTTTCTATGTTAAAGTCCAAACTTTGAACCTTAATAGCTTTGCAACTGTTCCATGGAGTAGCATGAAATTTGGTATGCAAAATCACTATGGATAGGTCTCATGACATGCAAAATTTTCAGGGTAGGATGCCCTTTCCTCAGAGATGTGCCTTTTAAAGGTTTGGTGAAAAAATATTAATCCGTTCAAAAGTTATTACATTTTTAATTTTCCCAATATTTCCTATGGGAAAGTGTATAAGTCAGGCTCAAAAGTTAGCAATTTTCAAACAATACTGATAGCATTTTTCACAAATTACATAATTTTCAAAAAATACTGATGTATTTTGCTCAGATAAACATGAATTTACGAACCTTAATAACTCTGGAATTGTTCAACGGATTTTCATGAAAACCGGCAGGCATTATGACCAGAAATAGGCCGGTTGATGTTGCACAATTTGTGCAGATATGTGGAAGGGTATCAAAGTTATTAAGGTGCAAACTATGCAAAACTGGAAGACTGCGAAATGTACAGAAAAACAGACACATTTAAGGATGTTTGAGACACTATATCTCATAAACCACAAAACAGATTTGCATGAGAAAGACAGACAGACAGACAGACAGACAGACAGATAGATAGATAGGTAGATATTTTATTTATGAAGCGCCGAATTCCTGAGACTCTGGGAGCTGTACAATAAAATCACAATACGAACACTATTACATAAAATCACAAAATACACATAATAAAATCAGTATAAATACAGATTCCCTTCTGTCTGTCAAGACAAACTCATGTTATAAAAGCCAGTTTAAACAAATATGTTTTCAATCCCCTTTTAAAGGCTACCACCGAGGGCCACTCCCCCCTTAAATAATCAAGCAAGGAGTTTCACAAGGTTGGTGCGGCCACCGCAAATGCTCTATCTTCTGAATGCTGCAACCTAGCCCTGGGAACACTGAGGAGGACCCCTTCAGCAGAATGAAGCATCCGGGCTGAACAGTAAGGGTCAAGGAGATCTTGCAGATAGGTGGGACCCCATCATGCAGGTTCTTTTAGGTAAGGAGCCTTATTTTGAAGATAATCCTCCACCTAACCGGCAACTAGTGCAGTCCGTGGAGGACTGGGGTAATATGCTCACACCTCCTTACCCTGGTCAAAAGTCTCACTGCCGCATTCTGCACCAGCTGCAGTCTGCGGAAGTTGCCTCCAGATAACCCAAGGTACAGGGCTTCACATTAATCCAGCCTGGAAGTTATGAAACCATGCACCAGTATGGGAAGGTCCTCAGGAGGGATTAGGGCTCGAATTTGGCCAATGTTCTTTAGATGATAGAAACCACTTTTGACCATGGCCAACACCTGAGCATCAAGTGTCAGGCCATCGTACAGGATCACACCCAAATCCTTCATCTGTCTAGAGAGGACAAGGGTAACACCCCCACAATACTTGATTAGGGGACGGACCCCCATTCCCCCTCCTCCACGATGACCCAGCTCCACCACCAGTACCTCAGTCTTGTCTGGGTTGAGTCTAAGCCACTGTTGAGTCATCCACAACTAGATTTCCTCAAGGCAGCTATTAAATATGCAGTCTGACACCTGAACATCAGGTGCACAGGACAAGTACAGTTGGGTGTTATCTGCATAGCAGTGAAAACCCAACCCATACCACCTGATAATGTCCACCAATGGCAGCATGTACACTGTGAACAGTAAGGGTGACAAGATTGAGCCCTGCAGCACTCCACAGTCTAGAGGCTTTGGGCTAGATGAGACAAGTCCCATTTTCACCCTCTGCACTCTGTTCATCAGGTATGACCTGAACCAGCTAATGACATTTTTGGATAGGCTACACCAGAACCACAGGCAGTCAAGCAGCACCTCATGGTCTACGATGTCAAGCGCCACAGAGAGGTCCAAGAGAACCAAGATGGTACAAGCTCTCCTGTCCCTCACTATCAGAACGTCATTAAGCACCCTTACCAAGGCAGTCTCCGTACTATGCCCCACCTGGAACCCAGACTGGAAAGGCTCATAGGTAGACGATGATGTGAGATGTCTCTCAAACTGAATGGCCACCACTTTCTCTATAACCTTCCCTTAAAACAGAAGGTTTGAGACTGACCTATAGAGACCTTCCCCCAGTGATTGTGCATGCCAATATGTGTGCACATCTGTTGAAGAGAGCCCAAGTTATTAAGGTTCAAAGATGCAAAAAAAACTGGAAGACTGTGAAAATTAATAAAAATATGTAAATGTAAAGATGTTTGAGACACAGTATCTCAGAAACCCCACAAGCTATTCAGATGAAATTAGCCACATCGATAGCCCTGCACCACAAGACTCAGTGTACTAAATTGCATGCAGATATGTCAAAGGGTTGCAAAGTTATTAAGGTGCAAAGCATACAAAACTGGAAATATAGAAACATGGAATTTGGATTGCTTGGCCCACCTAGTCTGCCCATTCCCTACCTAATGGATAAGCTGCAGATCCTAGATAACCAACAACCTATTTCCTCCTACGCCTCACTGGAATTGCCTTATGTCTGTCCCATGCATTCTTGAACTCCCCCACTGTTTTTGACTCTATGACCTCCTCAGAAAGGCTGTTCCATGCATCTATAACCCTCTCTGTGAAGAAATACTTCCTCTCATTACCTCTGAGCCATCCCCCTCTATCTTCAAATTGTGCTCCCTTGTTCTTGCACACCTCTTTTTCTGAAAGATGCTACCCTCTTGGACTTTGTTGATTCCTTTGAGGTATTTGAAAGTTTCTATCATGTCCACCCTCTTCCTCCTTTCCTCATGGCTATACATCTTAAACTCCTTTAGTCTTTCTACATATGTCTTTCTGGTGCAGACCCTGCACCATTTTGATTGCCCTCCTCTGGACAGCCTCCACCCTGTCTATGTCTTTGTGGAGATGGGGTCTCCAGAACTGTACACAGTACTCCAGATGTGGTCTTACCAACTGTCTGTACAGAGGGCCAACAACTTCCTGTTTTCTACTGGTGATGCCTCTCCCTATGCATCCTAGTATCCCCCCAGCCCTCCTTACTGCCTTCTCACATTGCTGGCCCACCTTTAGGTCATCTGATATGACTACCCCCAGGTCCCTTTCCATTTTTGTTGTTGTTAGTATCTCACCCCCCATTGTGTACTCTTCCCCTGGGTTTTTGTTTTCCAGGTGCATTACTTTGTACTTCTTTGAGTAGAATCTAAGCTGCCATACATTTGACCATTCCTCCCACCTTGTCAAAGTCCCTTTTCATCCTTTCCACCCCACCTTGCATATCAACCCTGTTGCAGATCTTTGTGTCATCTGCAAAAGGACATACTTTTCCTTCCAGTCCCTCTGCAATGTCACTTATAAAGACATTAAAAAGGAATGATGCCAGTACTGAACCCTGCGGTACCCCACTAGTAACCCCCTTTCTTCACTTTGGACTCCATTTACTATTATCTTCTGTGTCTTGTTGTCCAGCCAGTGATTTACCCAGGCTACCACCCTGGGACCCACCCCCAGGCTGGCTAATTTGTTTATTAATCTTTTGTGTGGGATTGTGTCAAATGCCTTGTTAAAGTCTAGGTAGGCCATGTCCACAGCCCCTCCCTTGTCTTCTACTTTGGTCACCCAGTCAAAGAAATCAATTAGGTTTGTCTGACATGACCTTCCTGCTGTGAATCCATTCTG
Source organism: Neoceratodus forsteri (assembly GCA_016271365.2). Lineage (NCBI taxonomy): Eukaryota > Metazoa > Chordata > Ceratodontiformes > Ceratodontidae > Neoceratodus > Neoceratodus forsteri. The sequence goes on from CM057453.1 coordinate 706,662,542, forward strand.
CCTTGGGTCCTGTGCCCCACTGGCCACTAGGTACTCAACAATTCTTTCCTTCAGAAGTGATTCCATCATTTTCCCTACCACTGAGGTCAAACTGACAGGTCTGTAGTTTCCTACCTCTGTCTTGCTTCCACTTTTGTGAAAGGGAATCACATCCTCCCTCCTCCGGTCCTCAGGTACCACACCATCCTCCCATGATTTATTAAAAAGAGTAGTCAGTGGTGTTACTAATTCTTCCCTTAGTTCTTTTAGAATTCTGGGGTGACTCCCATCAGGCCTCATTGCTTTATCAACCTTCAGTTTTAAGAGTTCTTTCAGAACCCTTTCTTCTGTGAAGGGACTAATATCAACTCCCCTATACAGAGTGCTTCTATTGACTGGTTTAGGTATCTCCCCCTGCTTTTCCATTGTGAATACTGAGCAGAAGTACTTGTTCAGTATCCCTGCTTTTTCACTGTCGTTCTCTGCCCAACCACCCTCCTCTTTATTCAGCCTCAGTATCCCTGCCTTAGTCTTTCTTTTCTCCCTAATGAATGTATAAAGGTTTTATCCCCCTTCTTAACTGAGTTGGCTATCTTTTTCTTGGTTTGGGCCTTTGCTATTCTGATAGCCTTCCCAGCTTCCTTCTGCTTTAACTGGTACAGTTCTCTGTCCTGCTCCTTCCATGTTTCCTTATATTTACTGAATGCTATCTTTTTCTCTCTAACCTTCCCCACCACTTCTTTTGAGACCCATAGTGTTTTTTTTCTTTCATTTTGATTTGTTTATTTGCTTCACACAAAGGCTTGTTGCCTCTGTGATGTCAGTTTTGATGTTTCAGCATTGTTTCTCCACCCCACCTTCTTGCCTGTTTGCTAGTGCTTTTCTGAGGCATTCTCCCATTTTGACAAAATCAGCCTCCCTGAAGTCCAGTACCTTCACTTTTGTATGGCTTGACTCTACAGCTAAGTTTATTGTGAACCACACTGTTTGATGGTCGTTTGTTCTCAGATGGCTACCTACTTCAAGACTGGAGATCCTCTCTCTGTCCCCATTTGAGAGTACCAGGTCTAAGACTGCTCCCTCCTGAGTGTGTTCTAAAACTAGCTGTCTGAAGCATGCCCCCTGTACGGCATCAAGAATGACCCTGGTCTTGGATGTGGCTGCAGCAAAGGTGCTCCAATTAACATCTGGCATATTCAGGTCCCCCATTTGCAAAATATAAAAACAAGTACATTTAAGGATGTTTGAGACACTGTATCTCAGAAACAACAAAACAGATGCACACAAGATTTGAACCATTTGCACCAGAGATTATGCTCACCAATGTGTGTGCATATCTGTTGAATGGTGCCAATGTTATTAAGGTTCAAAGATGCAATAAAAACTGGGAGACTGAGAAAATTAATAAAATGTAAATGTAAAGCTGTTTGAGACAGTATCTCAGAAACAACACAAGCTATTCTGATGAAACTAGCAACATCGATAGCTCTGTACCACAAGACCATGCAAACAAAATTTCTTGCAGATATATTAAAGAGTTGCAAAGTTATTAAGGTGCAAAATATGCAAAACTGGAAGACTGTTATATATTATACTGGCACAGTAGTGCCAGTATAGTTAGGGTGAAACTGCACTTCTATTTTAAAGTCCAAACTTTGAACCTTAACTTTGGAACTGTTCAATGGATTTGAGTGACATGTGGCATGGATAATTTCTAGGGGTAGGTCTCTTGACCTGCCAAATTTTGAGGGAATCCGTTGAGTGGTTTCTGAGATATAATGTGTTGCAAAAACAGAAACAATTTTTTTTAAGATGTCTTTGTCATGTGGGATCTTAGAAATGACTTTAGGTCTGAAGTTTTCAGGAATGAAAGCCTTTGAGTCACAGATGTGCCTTTTGAAGGTTTGGTGAAAAAATATTAATCTGATCAAATGTTATGAAATGTTAAATTTTCCCATTATATTCAATGGGAAAATGTATATGTCAGGTACGAACAATATATATTTCACACATTATACAAGTACTTTGCACAAAATATCAGCTTCTTTTCACAAAGAAACACAGACACAAAAGTGAGCACCAGGCCAAAAACTGGAATGCCACACATAGCGTGGTTTGTGAGCAAGAAACCCGCAGCACAACTACTCCTGTGCTTCGTGTCCTCTCCAGGACACTTCGTCAGGAGATGGGGTTCTGATGCTTGGGGCTGCTCTTTTATTGAGAATATTTTAAAGTGACAGTGCAATTTTGTAAATAAGTCATACACCAAGCAAAAAGCAAAAAAAAAATACATCACACCATACACCTGATATCATTACAAAAACAGTGAAATGACATACATTTGAAATTAAAATTGAAGCATTAAACAGAACAGTAAGCAGCACACATGTGGGAGGTCAGGCATAATGCAAAACGTTAGAAACTTAAATTTAAACATTAAATAAAACTTATAAAGAAATTTATATAGAATGAAGAAATATTATAGTTTGGGTCAGATTAATAATCCAAATTTGCTTGAAAACATAAAAATATTCTCCTAATTTAATATGTCAATTGGATACAAACTACAGAAAAGGGCCCTGCTGGAAAAAAAAGGGAACAAAAATAGGTTCCCTTATTTTTGCCACTCACTGTAAATACAGTAAGAGGGACACAAAACTTTGTGGATTTTAGATTTAAATAAATAAATAAAAACAGTGATGACATGACCAGGAAAGATCCCAAGACAATCAAATCCTCAAAATATGTAAACAGACAAAAATAAAAAATAAAAAAATGAATAAATAAAATAAACAAATAAAGAAAGATTATTTTCATATATACAGAAAGATGTTATGTCTGCATAAAACACTATAATCTATAGGAATGGAATACTATCCAAACATTAATTTATGCCCAAAGGAGATATAGATCTGAGGGTATAGATCCATCTAGATTCTTTCTGAAGTAGTTTATTCAATCTATTCCCACCTCTTATAGTGGGATGCATAGGTTCAAGACCCAGAAAGGAAAAGCCAACTGGTTTTCCACTGTGACAAGAGGCAAAGTGGACACCAATAGGTGTATCAGGTTCTGGTTTTAAAATTGCACGAATGTGCTCCTGCATTCTTTCCTTAAGGGATCTCTTAGTGCATCCCACATACAACATGGGACAAAAACATTGAATAACATAAACCACATAACAAGTTGTACATGAAACAAATTCCTGAATCTGCACTTTTTTGTTGGAAACTGGATGAACAAAAGAGCGTCCCTGAATGCAATAACAACACACATTGCATCTTCCACATCGAAAACTCCCCACTGGTGGGGATGGTAGCCAAGTTGGATGGTTTATCTGAGGGGATTTTATATACAGGTTGAGCAAATATCTCACCCATATTTTTTCTTTTCTTGTATGTGATCCTGGGGCTCTTCCTCAATATTTTAGACATAGAAGAATCACCTTAGAGCACTGGCCAAAAGTCTCTAACAATTCTGGATCTCTCAGGGGCTAAATGATTGAATTCAGTGACAAAAGTCACAAGTTGTTCAGTGTCCAATTTTCTAACCTTGGGTCTTAATAATACACTTCGTTCTAAAGTTCTAGTTTTATTTAAAGCAACAGACAAGGTATTTTCTTTGTATCCTCTTTGCAGAAAATGTTCTTTCTAATCTAATGCTTGTTTCTCAAAATCCTCAGCAGAAGAACAAGTACTCTTCAGCCAAAGAAATTGACCGTAAGGAAATGCATTTTCAATATGGCCAAGATGTGCACTTTTACCATGCAAGAGTAGATTCCCTGATGCCAGTTTTCTAAATGTTTTAGTATTGATTGGTTGCCCATTAATGCCCCAAAATTCCAAATACAAAAAAGTAATAAATGACAACTCCATGCTAGAGGTAAACTGTAACCCTAATTGATTTCTGTTAAGAAAATCAACAAAAGAGCCAGCTGCTCCAACATTGCCCCTCCAAATTACTATGATGTCATCCAAATAGCGCCCCCATAGATGAATATTGGGAAGGAAAGTGTACCTACCTGGGTCAAACACCATGGTCCCCTCCCAGCATGCCAAAAACAGATTGGCATAGGAGGGGGCCATAGCGGTGCCCATGGCAGTACCCCTTGTCTGTAAGTAACACTTTTTTTTGTCAAATATAAAGTAGTTACATGTCAAGATTAAATCACTAGCATCCATCAAAAAATCTTTTGGAAAATTAAAAGTTTTAAAATTACTGTGCAAATGATGATCAATTGCCACAAGACCCAAGTCATGTCTAATACTGGTGTATAGACTAACAACATCAAAGTGTGAGCCAAATAAATTCATTGGACCAGACCAACCCCTCTAACTTAGACAGAATAGCCATAGAATCCCTTATATAGGACAGCTGATCCGCCACTAACTGTTTAAGAAAATAATCGCCAAAAATTGACAATTTGTCAGTAATAGAACCATTACCGAAGTTAATGAGAATACCGGGGGGCTGGTCTGGTCCTTGTGAATCTTCAGCAACACATATATTGAAGAGATCTCAGGGTTAGTAACCATCATATATTGTAATTCTTTCAACGTTATTTCTCCACAATGCAATGCAGTATACAAAAACATATCAATTCTCCTTTTTAGACCCACTGTGGGGTCTTCATCTAATCTTCTATAACTTTCTTTATCATCTAATTGTCGATAGATTTCTACTTCATACATAGTTTTTTTTCCATTACCACAAGTTTTCCCCCTTATCTGCCTGTTTAAATTCAATATTGTCCAATTTCTTAAGCTCATTAAACGCTTCTGTTACTTCACTGGACAAATTGGGTTTATATCTTTGCCACCTTGATGAAAAGATTTCATTAAATTCCTGCATTGCCAATGTTTGATAAGTTATAAGGGCAGGAGAATTGGAAAAAGTAGGATTGAATACAGATTTGGGCCTAAAAGATATTGTCCATCCAGGAATGTTGTCTTGTCCGAAATCCATATCTGAAGCTATTAATTGTGACAAATTAATGTCCAAATCCAATATGTCTGACTCTATAGTTGCATCATTTTCATCCCTAGAAATAATTCCATTTTGACTTGACATAGAATCTCCCGACAGATTTATCAAAGTTTGTAGCACCATAGGATCACTAGAGTTCAAAAGCGCAGACTGGGGATTCTGATTTGTACCTCCCATGTTCGTTGGTTTTGCAAAACGATATTTCAAGTTTAACTTTCTGAAGAAAAGTCTGAGGTCACAGTATAGATTGAACTCATTTACTACTGGGTTTGGAACTAAATTAAAACCATGGCTTAAGACCTTTAACTGTGCCTGAGTTAAGTCCACAGTACTCAAATTAATTATTTGGTTATCCTGCTCCTGAAATTCTTGGTTGGTATTTTCCCTGTATTTGCACCCCCCTCCTCTTCTGCCATGTCTGGTCTTACACTTTTTCTTTGATTTTTGTCTTTTACATGGCCCTGTTTATTCATTGTAGGTGAAAACAAATGAAGCTTGCACTCCATGTTGGCCAAGATGGCTTAAATGTGAGATGGAGGAGGGGGTAGCAGAATCAGATTTCTTTTTTCTCTGTCCCTTATTTTTATTTCTTCCACTTAAATTTGAACACATTCTGGATCTTCCTCTACTATTAGATCTATTTGATCTACTTGGTCTCTGCCATGAAAAGACCTGATTGATCTCATAGTCTTTTGTATCCCTATTTAATTTCGTTTGTTTTCGTTCCACAAGTTCCTTCTCATGTAGTATTAATTTTTTACTCAGACTTGCTTCATAGGTTTTAAATATTGATTTGTCTTGTGATTTAACTTATCAATTTCCTTAATTAGATCTGTATAAATGTCTTCATCTTGATCCACTAAAATGTCAACTAGTGTATTAGAACATGTGGTAAGTGCTGTTTCCCAACGATTCTGATACACAGGTTTGAAAAAATCACCTTCAGGTTCTTTTTCAATTCTAAGACCATGTGGCATCCAAAGCTTTTCTTTATATGTAGTTAAAGAAGATTTATTATAATAGACATTTATTTCCTTAATTTCTAACTTCTCAAATCTGTGAAAAAGTTCTTCAAAAGGGAGATCTGTATCTATATTCTCAACACTGCTGCTGCTTACTTCTGTTGCTAAATGGAGTCTGTCTGATACAGCTGCAGATTCCAGGCAGGAGAATTCAAGCTGGAACTCCTTGATGTCTTCTAAATCGGTCAGTGAATATGCATCTTGCATTTCAAAAGCCTTCCAGGCCTTCTGAATAGAATTTATAATGCCACCGGCCACAAGATTGCAATGCCGAGAATAACAGTCACTTTGAATTTAAAGTCTTTTTAAAGCTTGCTCAATCCTGCATAATGCTCCAAACAGACTTCCACATGGGCATACTGGCCTTTAGGGCAACGCTCTGCTGATAAAAATTGTCCCAAATTACAACTCGCAATAAGCAACAAGGGAAGTAATAATCAAGTCACAAAAACCACAAGTTAGTGCACTAATGGAATGAGCCGGTGCTACAGCTATAACTGGAAACAGGAAACACACACACAAAAGCGAGCACTCAGGCCAAAAATTAGAACAGCACACATAATGCGGTTTATGAGCAAGGAACCCACAGCACAACTACCCCAGTGCTTCGTGTCCTCTCTGGAACACTTCATCAGGAGGCAGGGTTCTGATGCTTGGGACTGCTCTTTTATTGAGAATATTTTAAAGTGACAGTGCAATTTTGTAAATAATTCATATACCAAGCATAAAAGAAAAGAAGGCTGGTATTTTGCACAAAGTTCAAAGTCGTTGATCGATTGAGCTGTGTTGTGTCTGCCATCTTGTTTGCTGCTTAGCGAGGATCTTGAAGTACAGAACATTTAAGAAAAGAAGAAAAACATCAGAACATGGCTAAAGAGGACCCCTTCAGGTGTAGTCTGATGTTTTTGTTTTGTTCTAAGCTGGCTCCAAACAAGTTGTTTTTGTCATGTGCCAGCTTACAGAGAATGGCTTGTAGCCCATTCTCTGTATGAGAGGAGCAGTATTTTTTTTCATTTCTGCAGTCACAGCTGGAACTCATGCTGCCAGCTGCAGAGTCAAGGAAGAGCTACTTTGTTTGCACCAACACAGGATGCCTAATCCCTGTGTTGGTATGGCTCCCCCCACACACACACACTTATTTGGCACACTGGGAGCCCACCCCAGTGTGCCCTACATTATTTTTAACCCTATAAAATAAAGAAAATAATCCCCCCCCAACGTCTTTTCTTTGATGCAGAATCCTGCATCAAAATTTGCATTAATTTTGATGCAGGATCCTGCATCAAACTATTCTACCACCCCAATTCCTATTTTTTAACGACATGGGGTTGCCCAATCCCTGTGTCAGTGTGTATCCCCCCCAGTATTGTGGCACACTGGGAGCCCACCCTAGTGTGCAGAGATAAATGGTGTTTTTTTTTTAACTTTCTGACACTGGGATGCCCACTCCCGGTGTTGGAAGCCACCATCTAACCCTCCTTTGTTGCCGACAGGTGTGCCCAACCCCCCTGTCAGCATCATGATTCCCCCAACTCATGTGGCACTCTGGAAGCCCACCTCAGTGTTCCCAACTTTCTTTTTTTACAAGTTTAGCTGTAAATAAAGAAAACCGTCCCCCAACCACCTTTTTTTACCTGCAGAAAAGAAAACAGTCCCTCATCATCTCCCCACTCCCCCATCCCCTCCCCCTGCACACTCTCCTCCTTTACCCCATACTTACCTCTGGAGTTCAGGAGCAGTGATCTTCTCTGGAGCAGGGACATGTCTGCACTCTTCAAAGCTGAACTGCGATCTGAGGAATCAAGGTAAGCTGTATAATGTGAGTCTATGGGGGTTCAACTTATGTTGCTATCTCAGACAATTTTAGGAATTTGGGCCCAAAATTTTCAACATGGGGTTCTCGGGATACCACCTCATGAACACTGACACTGTAATTTTATTTCTCGGACCCAAAGGGTGATTTCGTGGTCATGGCATGGAATCACCTTTCAGAACCGATTAATGAAATGACAGCTGTTCATTAGGTGTGGTCCCAAAAGGCCATTTTTCAAATTTGGTGAAAAAATCCTAAAATGACTGTGTTATTTAGTGTGCTACTATGCTGAGTTTCTCTTTACACTCGTAACATTGCCAATTTTAACATTTTCACTCTGAATTTTTAACATTGCCATTTTTTCACACCTTCCTATAAACAGTACAGTTGTCATTTTTCACATCCTGCCTGGAACATGTCTTCACACCTGTAGCGCAGAATGGCGTGATTGCTGTGCGAAATCAACTTTTGGGATGGATTAACAAAATCACAGTTGCACTGTTCATGAGGGGGAGGTTCCAAGAAGCCCATGTTGAAAATTTGGTGAAAAAATTCCAAAAAAATGACTGTGTTACAAGTGTGTGTTGTGCAGTTTCTATGCACACTCGTAACTTCATCAATTTTTCATATTTTCACTCCAGATTTTTAACATTATCATTTTTCTACACCACCTCTTGAATAGTACCACTGAAACTTTTCAAATCCTACCAAAAATGTTTTTTCACAGCTGTGGTGCAAAATGAAAGTTGAGCGGAATTACATTTCAACAGGGATTTGAAGCTTTTCTGTACTGGGTACATGTGGTGAGGTGATAAGAAGGTTATAGTGTATGGTGGAATGCGGTTGTGTATGGAAATCCATATACCACAAAATGTTGTTCTGCTTCAGTAGTGAGGTCCTCACTAATGCAGAATGACTTTTCGTTCTGTGTTAGTGAGGCTGTTACAATGCAATCACCCCCCCCACCAGCTCCATTCATAGGAGGAGGCGGTTGGTGACTCCTGCGTGTGAGCTGGCCAGTGGGCTAGAGAGACCAGGTGTATGGATCTCTAGTGAGAAATGATGGTCAAAAAATGGAAGTGTTCCTGTATTTTGGGACACCATACACTATATAGAACAGTGTATGGCCTTCCAAACAGCTCAGCAACTCTTCCCCTTTGTGTTTTCTATGACGGAAGAGAGACCTCTCAAGCTTCACTCTCGAGGTCATCAGCCATCATCAAAAACACTCGGGTGAAGAATTGCCTTGTTGTGTATGGGTGGCCATACACTATCCTATATATGTTAAACATTTGGGGTGAAAATTATTTAAGATGGCACAGTTATGACTATTTGTTACAATTTCACTATGCCTGCTCATAACTTTATGTGTGGAAGCACAGGGGCCACAGATCCATGTGTTTCCACAGCTACATACATATGTGCATCTGTGGAGGGATTTTAGCGCAGGGTCTGAAGGACCCTATGCTCCCACTGTGACATATAGATACTGCTGTACTATCTGGATGGAGAGATGGGAGTGCAGGGTCCAAAGGACCCTGCTGTCCCACCCAAACCCTGTGCTCCCACTGTAACATATGGATATCGTTGTGCTATCTCGATGGAGGGATGAATGCACAAGGTCCGAAGGACCCTGTGCTCCCACCATGAGATATGGACACTATTGTTCTATCTCAATAGAGGAATGGGAGTGCAGGGCCCAAATGACCCAGCGCTCCCACCGTAACATATGGATACTGTTATACTACCTGGATGGAGGGGTGGGAGCACAGGATCCAAAGGATCCTGCACTCCCACAGTAAAATGAGGATATTAATATGCTACCTCAAAAAGTAAGAAAATTAGTTGCAAAAACTTTGTTAATGCATCAGTTAGGGTGAATATCATAGCAACAAAAGCAGGGAAATGAGGCATTCGCATTTCCAATCCTAACGCCCACCCCCAGGGTTCCCACTCCACCACCCCCACCCTCCACACACCGACAGGCATCGGGGTGTGCCATGAAGTCATGAGGCCTAATTCTCACCCCATTCCATGTATAAAGAACCTTACATGCAACAGTATAGGACAATGGGGTGAAGACTAGGCCTGATGATCCCATGGCACACCCCGATGCCTGTTAGTGTGTAAACAGTGGTGGGATGGAGTGAGGTATTGGAGTGTGAACCCTGGGGGTGGTGCATTAGGCTTGGAAACACTAACACCTCATTTTCCTGCTTTTGCTGCTATGATATTCACCCTAACTGATGAATTAATGAAGTTGCAACTAAATATGTATATATATAGATAGATATATATACAAAAACTCCATTACTGCATCAGTTAGGGTTGATAGGACAGTGACAAAAGTATGGAAATGTGATGTTAGGGTTACACCCCTACCACCCCACCCTCCACTCACCAACAGACATCGGGGTGTGCCATGGGGTCGTCAGTCCCAACTCTCACCCCATTCCATGTGTAAGCAAGCTGACATGCTATAGCATAGGAGAATGGAGTGAGAATTAGACCTGATGACCACATGGCACACCCTGACGCCTGTTGGTGATTGGAGGGTGGGGGGTGGGGGTGGTGTGGTAGGGGTATAACCCAAACATTACATTTCCATACTTTTGCTGCTGAGTTATCAATACTAACTAATGCATTAATGGATTGTTTTGCAATGAATTTCCCTTCTTTTTGAGACAGTTTAATGTAACTGGTAACTGGTATGTGTTAGTAGATGCACGGGCTCACTGGGCCCTGCACTCCCATCACGCAGTCAACTAAATCCATATCTCACATAATTTCCAAGATACAGGCACTGAAAGTGCTGAAAAGACACCCTTGGAACACTAATTTGCCAATATCTCAGTAACCATACAACCTATGAAAAATATTCCACTGGAGGTGTAATCTATGACTTGGAAACTTTCTTGTGTACTTAGGCCATCTGAAGGTGGCGAAATATCCATATCTCACACTGTTTCCGAGATACGGGCACCAAAAGTCACCGTAGGCACTGCAGTGTTAGCCTAAGGGAAGTTTCTCAAATTCGGAGAGCTGTAACTATGGGCCCATTGAATATTTTGGGACAAAACCACCAAAAAGCACATCTGTTGGACCAGGGCTTGCCACCCTGCAAATTTCAGCCCAAAAGCCCCAACCATTTTGCTGCAGGGGGATGGCAAAGATTTGCTGTTTTGGGGCAAAGTACTGTCACAAATTGCGATAGTTTTGCAGAAATAACACAACACTTTCATGATATGCAAAAGTGTCAAGGCCATTTCTGTCACAATTTGCATCAGTACTGGGGCTCCAATTTTTAAAATAGCATTTCTGTTCCCCCCACAAAGAAGATAGGGCTGTCATCCCCAAGACCTGACTCGGTAAACACAACAGTCAATGTTTACCTACGGGGTCCCAAATTTAAATGCTAGGCATTTTCCTATCTCACTAACTGAAAACATGATGGCTGCCGGATGACAGTAAAAGGGCCATTTGCGACAGTAAAACGTAGTGGCGGCAGCTTTCGAGAGACACATATATTTTTTTCCCATTGACTACAATGGGAAATTTGTTTTTTGAATAACTTTTGAACTGTTTAATATTTTTTCATCGAATCTTCGAAAGGCACATCAGTGACCCAGACTGCATCTTCCCTGAAAATTTCAGACCAAACAGACAAATCATGCAGACTGTAGTCATCAGCAACAAAAGTGCAAAACCCCCTTTTTTTGCATTTTTGGCTGCTCTGCAGTTCCGCAACTGCTTATCTGACCATAAGTCAAATTGCCAGATCCAGAGATCTATGGTATCAGACCATGCATGCACACTTTTAGGCAAATCTGTCATATGTTGGCAAAGTTATTAAAGTGCAAAATTTGGAATTTAACATAGAAGTGGCTGTGCAACCCTAACTATACTGCCACTACTGTGGCAGTATTCTATATATATATATATATATATATATATATATATATACAATAGAGGTGAGGTGATATGTTATGAAGTAAATGGTGTTATTTTCACAGCCATTGTATAACCACTGTGATGACATCACCACTGTGGATTTATTTCCTGATAAACCCACAGTGTCTACATCACCAGCAAATATACAACAATGGTGATGTCACCAGAGTGAGACCATCTACACTGCAGCCTGCATTTAATAGCTTCACAGTTTCTCTTTCTCACTGAATCCTGCAACTAACTCAATTAGCCTTGTAAAAGACAATCACCTGTGTCTCATACTTATTCTGACAATCCTAGCCCATTACTGTGCTGCTCTAATCTTCAAACCAGCCTCCTTCATAAACCAGTTTCTCTTTCTGAGTGCTGACTGCAACAGTTTCTCTGTCTTAGTGAAGCCTGCAACTTACTGAATAAACAGTCTGTTTCTCACTCCTAGCTGCAGGTAACACAATTATCATTGCAAATCACATGCACCTGTTTCTCATAGAGTCTAACAGTCTCAGCCTATTCAGAAACACTTACACACACTCAGACCACAAACAGTGCTGTCAGTATAGCCCAGAGTTTAGAGTAACAAGCAATGAACAAACTTCCTATATCCAGCAGCCCAGACCAGTGTTTGAGTCTCACAACTTCCATTTCAATACTGTGTGACTCTGAACAAATCACTTAACTGTCCAGTGGTCCCAGATCCCCCTAAAATCTTACCCAGTTACCAAAATAAAAAATCCGAGAAAACACAGAAAACAGTGTTCCCAAAGGATTCTAACCCAATTGTATAAATTGCACACATGATGTGCGACTTGTGGAATATGGCAAACATTTGCACTCGTGCAGAGTGAACTGCAATAATATCACTCGTGCCTTTGGCACTCGTGATATTATCACAGTTCACTCTGCACTCGTGAAAATATTTTCCATATTCCACAGTCGCCCATCATGTATCCCATATATATATATATATATATATGTGTGTGTGTGTATATATATATATATATATATTTATTTATACAATGGGGTGAATGATAAATGACTGAGATAAAATGTGTTATTCTCACTGGAGTGAGATAAATGCTGATGATGTCAGCACAGTGATAATAAATTACATTTATCACACCCTCGCAAACCCGCGCAAAACCCACACTAACCCACACAAGCCACGCAAACCGCACAAACCTGTGCAAACCCATACAAATGCTAACTTTTGCAAAATAGGGGCCCCTATTGTACAAATCGGATACATGATGTGCACTCATGTGATATGGATAATATTTTCACTGCTGCACAGTAACCTCTGGATCTTCACTCCTGGCTTCACCACTCATGAATATCCAGAGGTGACTCTAGAGGAGTGAAAATATTTTCCATATCACACTAGTGTCCAAATTTTTATCTGTCTATCTATCTATCTATCTATCTATCTATCTATCTATCTATCTATCTATCTATCTATCTATATATTATATTATATATATATATATTCAATGGTATGGTTATCATCCATATCACCTCACTCCCACCCCCCACACTCCACACACCAACAGGCATCGCAGCATGCCATGGAGTCATCAGGCCTAATTCTCACCCCATTCCACATATAAACAAGATGACTCACTACAGTATAAGAGAAGTGGGTTACAGTTAGGCCTGTTGACCCCATGGCATGCCCCAAAGCCTGCTGGTGTGTGAAGGGTGGGGAGGGATGGGAGGTAGGGTGGAAGGGGTGGTAACCCAAATATCAAATTTCCAAAATTTTTTCACTATGCAATCAACCATAGCTGATGCATTAATGAAGTTATTTTGCAGTGAATTTCCCTTCTTTTTGAGAAAGTGTAATGTTACTGGTAACTGACGTGTTTTTGGGAGCGCGGGCTCTCCAGACCCTGCTGTCCTTTCACACTGCCCATTTTTTTTGCATAATGGTATTCGTATGTGGGAGTGCAGGCCCACTGGGCCCAGCACTCCCACTTACACATAACTATGAAGCCATACAGCAGCCCTGTAGTACTAAAAAATAACCCTTGTTACATTAATCTGGCAATATCTCCGTAACCGTAGTGACTATAAAATCAATTCCACTACAGTTGCAATCATGACTTTGAAACCTCCACACAAGCTTAGTCACCACCTGGAGTGAAAAATCCATATCACAAATTGTTTTCAAGATATGGCCACTGAAAGGTGGTGCAGGTGCCACTTTGTTATCCTATGGGAAATTTCTCAACTTCGGAATGCTGTAACTATGGGATCATTTAATATTTTTTGACCAAACCACCAAAAGACACATCTATGAGACCAGGGCTTGCCACCCGGCAAATGTCAGCCCAAAAGCCCCAACTGTGTAGGTGCATTGGGGTGGAAAAGAATTGCTGTTTTTTGCTGCAGTAGTTTCACAAATTGCTACACTTTTGCAAAAAATGTGCGAAAGAACGGGCACGACACTTTAATGATTTGCAAAATTGTTGCATCCGTTCTGTCACAATTTATGACACTACAGGAGGACATTCATAGAAAAGGCATTTTTGAGGGGTTGTTCCCCCCCAAAAAAACTGCACTGTGTTCCTCAGGCCCCAACTAGGTAAACACAACTGTCAGTCTTTACGTAGGGGCAGCTAGATATGAACTGCAGCCATTTTTGTGCATCGCTAACTGAAAACAAGATGGTGGTAGCATGAAAATAAACAACCAAAGCTCGAAAGGAGATTGTGCTTCTGCGAAAGCTTTTAAAAGCTTTCATGGTGCACATATAGTTTTTCCCATAGGCCATAATGGGAAACTTTAAACTTTAATAACATTTGAACAGATTAATGTTTTTCCACCAAATCTTCAAAAGACACTTTCTTATCCCAGTCCCAATGTGCTGTGAAAATGTCAGAGCAGATGGACAAAGTGTTCAGGCTGTAGAGACGAGCAAAGAATTCAAAAAAATTGAGGATTTCTCACACTTTTTCACACTCTGCAGCTCTACAACTGAAAATCCGACTGGAACAAAGCTTTCCAGATCTAGAGAGCTATGGTACTACACCATGAATGCAAAATCTCATGCAAATTGGACAAATGGTTACAAATTTGTTAAAGTGCAAAATGTGGGGTTTAGCATAGAAGTGGCCGTGCAACCCTAACTATACTGGCCCTGCCAAGAACTCTGACCATCCGGTTCTCACCATCCCTCACTGCAGAACCTCCCAAGGGCAGTGGTCATATACCTACTGGGCATCACTTTAGCTCAATAACCTCACCACTGAACATAACACCATGCAGAGATTGGGGTTTTTCAAGACCAAGCTAAGACAACACCTACTGAAGAAAAGCTCCTGTGACTGCACTTTCTAATTACTCCACACACACCCACTTCTGACCCCGGTCTTATTCACCTTTCAGGTTATTACCATCTCCTCGCTACTCCTACTTTGTCCTTCTACCCTGAATTGTCTCCATTTTTGCCCTGCAATACCCTGCACTCTCCTCTCCCACCACCCCCTAAATAGTCATCATGCCTCCCTCCACTCAGTGCCCCTACTCTCCTTTCTGGATAGCTGCTTACTGTCTTTTATCTGACAATGCCACCTAGGCTGCTACCGTTACCTGAATTATCCTAGTATTAAAACCATCTCTGTTTCCTATTTACAATGTATTTTTGTCTATGTTTAATCACCTAGCTAGATACTCCTAAACCCACAATGTATGTATACCCACCCTTTACAACGTGGAACATTTGTAAAAGAGCAGTCTCCCACTCAAAGATATTGTAATCCAAGATTGAATAAATAAAATAAAAAATATGTAATCATTGCAACATTAATGCAGACATTAGGGTTGAAGAATGCAAAGTGGACAAAATAAGGAAATTAAAAACATGAGGGTTTGGAGTCTTGGGAATCTTAGTGAATTGGTTGTGTGGTGTCTCTGGAACTGTCAAACCTAATGTCCACCCACTCCCCCTAGCATCTATCCTTTTGCCCAAGCACAAGATACAGGCCCAAGCCTATGACTCATAGGCATATAGTGTTTGAAACTAGTGAAGAATGTTTCACCACATGAGGCCAACAGAATTTGTCATAACATTTTGGGGGGGCCTTCCTGAAGCAAAAGATCATGCATAAGTTTGCTCAGGGGAGGGGTGGGCATTAAGGTTAACAGCCCCAAGTAACAGCACACCACCAGCTCACCAAAATTCCTGAGACTTTGAACCCCAATTATTTTCATTTCCTTGTTTTGTCCTCTTTGCATTCTTCAACCCTAATGCTCGCATTAATAGATTTTTTACAATAAATGTTCTATATTTATGTGATAATGGAAATGTATCCTCATTCATGTAGGTCCCATCAGCACCTGCATGAACAGATGCAGATGACAGGGTCCTCCAGGCCCTGTGCCAAGGGAGGAGTCAGTATTGCATTGTCCATATAGGGCCCTGCACCAGGAAAATGGCAAAAATGAAACTTACTTCAAATACAGATGCACAGGGCCTTTTGGGCTGTGTGCCAAGGGAATAGTCTGTTTATCTGAATATGACTACACGTGTAGATGCACAGTCCCCCACAATAAGAATTAATGAACTGTCCATGGGCCCTACACTTCCATGGTAGTACAGATGCAGACGATCATGGCTCTTAGAGACCTGCACCAAAGGAAGAGTCCATCTGGCTGTTAAAGTACAGGGCCTTCTGGCCCCCCACCCTTCCATGCAGCTACAGATGTAGACCCACAGGGTCAAAATACATGAATCCATCGAGCTATCTGTACGGCTGAGGAAGTACAGGGCCCTCTGGGCCCCAAGCTTACATGTGACTACAGATACAGACAAATTGGGCCATACAGGCCCTGCACCAAGGGAAGAATCCATCTGGCTGTGGAAGTACAAGGTCATCTTGGCCCCTGCCTTTCCATGCAGCTACAGATGCAGAAGTGCAGGGTGTTTTGGGATCTTTACATTGTTGCTTGATTCTTTCCACTAACATACTTTTAAGTAACACTATCTTCACGTTCATGTTTTTCACTCTGAATGTTTTCACTTTTGTATGTTTCACTGCTGCATCATGAAAGCAATTCTCACAAAAGCAAGTTTTGAGTGACAACAACAAAAACAACTAAAAATACTGCTAAGGCAAAAATCCACCTATCCTTAGAATGTCCATTTTTTTAACTGATCACACTCAACAAATGGCACAGTTTTTAGTTGATATCTTAAAAACTATATATATTTGAAACTTGAAACTTCTGAAAGCATGAACCTTGGGCAAGACCCCATCTAACCTGTAAGTTTCAGGTTTCAAACTAAAAACGTATTTTAGCTAGAGGTGAGCAAATAAAACTCTTAATTTGGGCAATTTTAGTATTTTTGTACCTCTGAAGCTTTGTGCCCCCCCCCAAACTGACTGACATAAAATTTTCAGAATCAAGAACCCATGAGCCAGAGTCCATGCCCACCAACTTTCAGGCAAATCAGTTTAATAAGGGCACAGTTAGTAAGGTGCAAAAATTGGGGATTACCATTAAAGTGCTTACTCAACCCTAATATACAGGCACTACCACCTATATACATACTCTATATTATATCTATATCTATATATCCATAGATAGAGTTTGCTCATCTGAACTTTTCTGCCAATACATTTTAAACAACTACAACATCCTTCACCTTAAAGTTTAACCTGTCTCTTTCTCCCACTTTCTCTCTCCCCCTCTCTTTCCATTTTATTGACTGTTTAAGCTTTAGTTTACCAGCCTGTCTCTCCTCAGCTATCAGCCTGACATTTTGACTATTCCAGCAATATTTAACCAGTACCCTGTCTATCAAGCTAGGGCTGCCTGTACACCTGACCCTTCCTCAGCTGATTCTTCAGTGTCCCTCTGATTGAATCCACTCCCACATTTGTTCTACTAACTTTTTTTCATTTGTAAACAGCTTTCTGAATATCACCTCCCTGCTACATGTCTCCTTCCTTAATTCCTGTATCTTATTTAAAATAACACTTTGCACCATTAGGTAGAAACCTACTTCTGTTTTCAGACTGCTAATACACCCGAGGAAGGGACCTGCGTGGACCTGAAAATGTGTCTAATGTAACATAATTGTACTTTTTTCTGTTTTGGCCCAATAAAAAGAATCACAGTATTAAAGTAATTCAGTTTAAAAAAAATACTACTGCCATAAACATTTTTTCCATGAACTATTTTGTTCTTAATTCATCAGCTGTCTCTCATGCTGTTGTAATTTCTTTTTTCATTTGAGTATACGGTATACGATTACTTGCAATCTATTTATTACTTTTTAACTTCTTTGGTTATTTGAGGCTAACATTGTCTTTTTGACGTTATTACATTTGATATGTGTTAGGCTATTTTTTCTATTCAGTTAACCTATGGTAGTACTCTATGACAATATTTATTTAATAATTTAAAGAGAACAGGAAATTATTTCTAATTGGTAGTTGTTTATAATGTTCCAATTAATAGAAATTATATTCATACCACTAAATGGTCCATATGTACCTGTACCTGAATACAAAGTGATGCGAAAAACTATATTTTGCATTGTTTTGTTTTATGGGCAGTCTTCTGTTACAGTTCTCTTCATGGAACCATTGAGCTGGAGTTTTAACATCACAGTTTGGGCACAGAATTCTAAGCATGATTCTGATAGGTCAACAGCTTATGCTTAGCATTCTGTACACAAATTGTGACATAGTAAACACTCCAAATTACTGGTTCCATGAAAAGAACAGTACAGAATGTTGCACACTCAAGAAGACATAGATAGACCTGCTGTCTGTTTCTGCTGGCACATTTGTACATTGTTACTACTGTATAACTACATAGTAACTGCACTGTAACTACTGTGCTGTTACATGTAACTAGTATGTAGTTTTTAACTAGTTTCACATGTGTGTTGTTTACTTATACAATTTTCATGAAGTAATAGTTACATGTGCAACTACTACGTTCTCTCTTTCAGCACAAATCAACTAATTCTGACAAGTGTAACTACACATTTAATAGCTGTTGCAAAGTGTAACAGAAAATCTGCTGTGCAACTACCACTGTACCTCTTCTGGCGTTATGTAATTTGTACTTACAATGACAACTACACATGAAATAGTTATTGCAAGTTGTAAAAGCAAATCTATTGTGCAACTGCTATGTTATTAATTTTGCCATTATTAAATTTGTTCTCATAAGTATAACTACATATGAATGCAGGTATTGTGCACTGTTTCAACAATCTATGTATAGCTGACATCTAATTAAAAAGTAATAACACAGAAAAACTAAAAAGTGTAATCAGAATTGTAATTAAAATATGATTACACTGTAACTTCAGTTTGCTACATTTAAATGCACTGGCAACTCTTTAGATGATGTTCCATGTCAGTATTCCAGTTGTTCATGAACCTACAGGTTAATAACATGCAGTATAATGTTGTGAATTGATGTATTACTGTACACAAAAATGTCATTTGCATAATTACTAATTGATGTTGTAACAATATTATGGCTAAGAAATAATGTATTGTTTTCACAGTTAATGCCTAGATAACATGTATTTGCAAGTGTGCACATTTACATTTATTAAATGTCAGTACTATAGCTGTGATGTAAGTTCTCATTCAGAAATCAGTCCCTCATGAACTTATTGCTTTCTAAACATACAGTCTAATGTTCAACCCTATTCAAGTTCAAGTTAATTTCACCAGGAAAACTCCATTGAGCAAGCTCACTTTCAAGGAGGTCCTGTTAAGGACAGAACAATACAACAAGAAACAATGGCAGTGCAGAGGTGGACAAGGCATGGTTCAGGAAAGCGCAAATATACTATCGAAGAGAGTACATGAATAAGGCAAACAGTGGTGAAGTAATAGCAATTATGACAATTCTAAACAATTCTAAAAAGATAAAATTATAATCAATCTGGAGGGACAGAAAAAGCTTATTGCAGAGTAAATTGTGCATAGTGTGAGATGACATGCTAGCTAGTATGACAATGACAGAATTCCTTAAGGCATTTGTTGATCAAGGGTTTAAGTATGTTGAAGGAGACTAGTTCAGAAAGCTTGAGGGAGGATTGTAGTTTGCTCCATGCTGAAGGAATGGAGTGGCTGATGGCAGCTTTACCAAAGGGGGTGTGAAACTTTGGTACGTCTAGCAAGATAATGGAATTTTTCCTGAGCGAGTAGCAACTACAGGAATGAGAATATAAGGACAAGATAAAGGGGGAGTTTGCTCAGTAGCATTTTATTTGCTCAAGTGCAGCTATGAATCATTCTTCTGGTGGAAAGGGATGACCAGCCCACCGAAGAATAAAGGGCGTAATGGTGAGTTCTGGATGGTGCATTCAGTATACAATGAATAGCACAGTGAAAATGAACATCTAATTTGTGCAGGTTAGAGGCTGTACAGCAACTCTATATACTGTCAATGTAGTCAAGACCCCATATTGTTTGAGGTGAGTGACAAGTTGGTCAGATATTATTCTCTTCAGGGCCTTGGATGGGGGGAGAGAAGAGAAAAGTGTTTGTAATTGGCTAGGCTAGTGCAGTCTCCACTTTTGAAAACTGGTGTAACCAGTGCAGATTTCCACTTCTCTGGGAACCATGAGCAGCACAGGGAAAAGTTAAAAATTCTAGAGATGGGTTTGGAAAGTTCCTCTATTGCCAGGAGAAGAAGTTTTATAGCAACGGAGTCACTTCCATATCTAGTTTTGCCAAGTACCCTACTGATGTATTTCACAGTGTCTTTGACTGAAACAGCCTTACAGTACAATGAAGGGTTATAAATACAAATTTGAAAAAAAGTAGAATGGAGAGTACCTTGGTTCAGATCCCCCCTCAGGTAGGTTTCAAGATCTGATTCCTTGCAGAGGAGTTGGGCAGCCATGCAGAGGATGATGGAACTAAGTCAGTAAAAGTTGTGTTGAAATAATTGTCAATTACAGTGGGATCAAGGACCTCTCAAACCTCCACTATAAGCCTTTGAGGAGTGGTTTTAGCTCCCTTGCCAAGGAACTCTGAGATGTCCCCGAATCTTATGCCATTGTTCCGGTTCTGTGTCTGCTGGTCCTTATAGAAGTCAGATTTAACCTTTCTAATCATACTGGTGCACTACTTACTGTGGCTTCCTTATACCTTTGCATGTGGACATTGGACCCTGTTTCCCTTGCTTGTGTCCACAGACTGTCCATCTCCTTTATGCAGGCAAGGAGATCAGATGTGGTCTATTTGGATGGTGTTCCTCTTGCCTTGCATTTTTTTAAAGGGTGCAGGTTTATCACAGGTAAGTGTGAACTCAGAGACAAATAATTCTAGGGCTGAGTCAATATCTGGAATGACATCTGAGAAACTCCAATCAATTTGGATCTAGTAAGATTTGAATTCAGGCACCTTCATTTTGTTTAGGACTCGACTAACTGTGATCTGGGGGGGGCTCGTTTCTTTAACTGCCCAGAGGCACTGCACTAGGGAGTGGTCACTTAGGGGATCAGGCAGAACTTTGACAGATTTAACCCTATCAGGGAGTATAACTAGTACCCAGGCAAGTAGTCATCGTGCCTGTTTTATAACTTGGCCTGGTGTGCTCAGGGACCATTTGTGTGAGAAATAGGCTGGACATTTTATCCCTATGACATGTACTGGACTTGGCATTTCAATTGACATTAACGTCACCAGTAACAATGTATTCCCAATTCTGATTAAGTTGCATGAAGCAAAAAGTAAGTGACTCTATGCCCATATTTTGTTTACCAGGTGGGATATATATACAGAAAGGATGAAAAGATATTTTTGCCCTCGCCCTATCAAAAGTTTTATTGCTAGGCATTCATAGATACATAGATACATAGACAGTATCAGCAGATAAGGGCCTATGGCCCACCCAGGTTGCCCATTTGAGCTTGTAAGTTCTGTTTATGTTTTCCTAGAAGTCTATTGCTCCTTACCCCTGACCTCCAGAATTCCTTTATGTCTATCCCATGCTTTCTTAAATCCCGTGATTATTTCAGCCCCCACCACTTCCTCTGGTAGGGTGTTCCACTTGTCCACCACCCGTTCTGTGAAGAAATTCTTCCTCACATTTCCTCTGAATCGTCCTTCCTCCAACTTCATCCAATGCCCTCTAGTCCTGGAGCATCCTTTTCACTTAAAAATAGTGTATTTCTGCACCCTGTTCCTCCCTGTAAGATACTTGTATGTCTCTAGCATGTCCCCTCTCTCCCTCCTCTCCTCCAGGGAGTACATATTCAATTCCTTCAACCTGTCCTCATAGGATTTGTGATGCAATCCATGTACCATCTTTGTTGCCCTCCTCTGAACCTTCTCTACCCTGTCTATGTCCTTACGTAGGTAAGGTCTCCAGAACTGTACACTGTACTCCAGGTGGGGCCTCACTAGTGTCTTGTATAGTGGAATTATGACCTCCCTTTTCTTGCTGGTGATGCCCCTGCCTATGCATCCCAGCATCCTAGTTGCATTTCCAGCTGCCTTGTCACACTGTTTCCCTACCTTGAGATCATCAGAGATGATAACCCCAAGATCATTTTCCTGCTTGGTGCATGCTTTATCCTTACCCCCCAACTGATATATATTGTGCCAGGGTTTTTGTGCCCCTTATGCATTATCTTGCACTTCTTTGCATTGAATTTCAACTGCCAAACCCCTGACCATTCTTCAAGTTTCTGCAGGTCCCTTCTCATTCTGTCTACACCCTCTGGTGTGTCTACTCTGTTACAGAGCTTTATGTCATCAGCGAACAGTTAAATTCTGCCTTCTAGATCCTGCACAGTGTCATTGATGAAGATGTTGAATAGGACTGGTCCCAGCACTGATCCCTGTGGTACCTCACGGGTCACTCTTCCCTCTGTGGAGTGACAGCCATTTACCACCACCCTCTGTGTCCTGCTGCCCAGCCAGTTACCTACCCACCCCACTACTGTCCTGCCCACACCCATATTCCCCAGTTTGTGTAATAGTCTTCTATGTGGCACAGTGTCAAAGGCCTTGCTGAAGTCCAGATAGGCCATGTCCACTGCCCTCCTTGATCCACCTCCCTAGTCACCCAGTCAAAAATTCAACAAGGTGGGTCTGACATGACCTCCCCTGGTGAGCTCATGCTGCCTTGGGTCCTGTAGTCCATCGACAACCAGATGTTCCACCAATCTCTCCTTCAGTAGTGCTTCCATGATCTTCCCCACTACCGAGGTGAGGCTGACTGGTCTGTAGTTCCCCACTTCCTCTTTGTTCCCACTTTTGTATAAGGCGACTACATCTGCTGTCCTCCTGTCTTTGGGTGCCTCCCCTGTTTCCAGTGATCGTCTAAGCAGGATAACCAGAGGTTCAGCCACCACCTCTCTTAGTTCTTTAAGGACCCTGGGGTGCACCCCATCTGGCCCCATTGCTTTATCAACTCTTATTACTTACAGTTCCTTCAGGACCCTTTCTCGTGTAAAGGGACTTGTGTCCATTTCTGTACCATTCTCACCCTTGTGCTCCCTTCAGACCCATTACCCTTCTCTTCCTCAGTAAAGACTGAGCAGAAATACCTGTTCAGTATGTCAGCTTTCCTGTTGTCATCCTCCACGTGGCCCCCATCCTCCCCCTTCAGTCTCACTATCCCTCCTTTGCTTTTCTTTTTCCTTATGTGCCTGCAAAAGGTTTTGTCCCTCTACCCACTGATTTTGCAATGTGTTCTTCTGTCTGAGCTTTGGCTTCCCTTACCAACCTCTCTGCCTCCCTTTGCTTCTCCTGGTACTTCTCCCTATCCCCTTCTGCCTGTGTCTTTTTGTTTTGCCTGAATGCAATCTTTTTGGCTTTCACTTTCTTTGCTACCTCTTTGGAAAACCATAATGGTCTCCTCTTCCTTTTCCTTTTGCTAACCTGCTTAATGCATAATTCTGTTGCTCTTGTAATCCCTGTTTTAAATACTGCCCACTGTTCCTCAACCCCTGATTCCTGACCCATTCCCCTTAATGCCTCTTTCAAGTATCTCCCCATTTTCCCAAAGTCTGCCCCCCTAAAATCCAGGATACGTGTTTTTGTGTGGTTTGGTTCTGCTCCTTCTGTGATTTCAAACCACAATGACTGGTGGTCACTGTTCCCCAGATGCTCCCCCACTGTTACCCCCATCACACTGTCCCTGTTTGTGAGCACTAGGTCCAGTATTGCCTTCTGCAGAGTGGGTTCCATGACCAGTTGTTTGAGGAAGGCACCCTGAAGGGAGTCCAGGATAAATCTGCTCCTAGTTGATGTTGCTGCTGGGATGTTCCAGTCCAAGTCTGGAATATTGAGGTCTCTGACCAGTACTACCTCACCCTTGTCTGCCATCCTTTGTATGGCTAGCATCAGCTCCCTATCTGTTTCCTCCTCCTGGGCTGGTGGTCTATAGACCACACCTGTGTGGATGGCTGGCCCCATTTCCCTTTCCAGCTTAACCCAGAGTATATCTCCCCCATTTTGTTCCTCCTGGATCTCTGTGGCCCTTATGTCATTTTTCTCATACAGTGCCACTCCTCCTCCCTTCCTACCTGCCCTGTCTCTTCTGAATATGTTGTAGCCAGGTATGGCTATCTCCCAGTCGTGGTTATCATTACACCAGGTTTCAGTGATGGCCACAATGTACAGGTCTGACTGCACCATGACAGCCTCCAGATCTTCCATCTTGTTGCTAAGGCTCCTGGCAGTGGCACACATGGCTTTCCATGATTTGACCTCTCTAGACTGTTTAGCTGTTTTACTCCAGCCTCTTCCCTGGTTGTCCTTTATCCCTGGTTCTCCTTGCTGTCTGCCCTTCTGCTGAATGTTGCACCTTTTCTGTCTATCCACATCTTGGGTGCTAATCTACATCTTTTGCACACTGCTTTGTAGAGATAGCCACTCCTCTGGTCTGTGGTTAGGTCTTTGATAATCATTTTAGAGACTTGCAGGTCTATTCTGAGGTAAGTAAGATAGCCCCCACCACACTTGGCTATTCTATTCTCTCCTCCCTACTACTGAAGCCTGGCAATGACACTGAAACCTGGTAATGATACTGAAGCCTGGTAATGAGATATTGACATCAGGTATGTGTGGACTGAGCCAAGCTTCTGTTAGGCAAATAACATCTGGCTGCACTAACTCAACCCAGGCTTTGAACTGGGCAAAATTAGGTAGTAGAATGCTAAAATTTAGGGGAACTATGTTCAGTAGTCCTTGACTGCAGGTGCCAGACCCAGGAATACCAGCAGGGCCAGGGTTGGGGTGGACATTGCTGGGCAGTAGCAGTAACATTATTGATAGGCCTCTGGTGGCTCTGGGGTAATGTTTCAGTCTCCAAGGTTTATTCCTAGGAAGTAGGGGCAGGTGTGTGGTCCTAGAGACATGGCCAGTTTGGGCAATCCGATAGCACTCCCCAAGTGCCACCAGTATTAGGCACATAGTTTGCCACCTGACAGTCATATGTGTGGCAATTGTACATTTTGCCTGATGATAAACAAGACTGGCACCATTGTAAAACCAGATGCTAATGAGGTGTTCAGACATTTTTACCATTCAGCACTTGCAGTACTTTGGCAGTAGTATACAGTACCTAGCCAGCTGTGGGTGTGGCTCATTATATGTGAACAAGACAGGCAGAAAATTAAAATTGCTAGTAGGAGAGCATGTTGGAGCCATTAACAAAGGGGACATGGATAACTGGCCAAACATATTAGCGTAAGGGTTCTTGGTCGTAGTTTTATGTTCATAGGTATTGAGAATGTTAACCTGAGCCCATGAGGGGAAACCTGAACAGTCTCCAATTAGGAAATGAAGCGTTCTGGATGTTTAAGCTTGGGGATATGCAGGAGTCAGGTCTAAATGACAGGTCTGAACTGTCCCCATTGGTGCCAAACTTTTCTGTTTTCCATGTTCTTCAGTTTACTGGGAGTACAGCCATAGTATGGAGTGACTCTAATTTGTTTCCCAATATTTAAATATGCTGTTCTGCACCATATGTTTGCCTAGGTTGGGGCTGAATTAGTCTTTCACTGATCTGCCTAGAGAGCGCTTCAATAGTTCCTCTTTATGGTACAAAATAATCATAAACTGGTTTGCTGATACGTCATTTTTTGTGGAAGATACTTTGCTTTGTGATCAAGGCAGAAATAGAAATACTAATGGCCCAATAAAAGTCTAAGCCAGTTTATAACTGATAGTTTGTGACTCATACTGACAGGGTGATATTGAAAGCCTTGTTTTTGCACAAGAAGCTCCCACCATTGCAATTCAGGTGCTACTGGGCTCTATGCCAATACGCATTTTCAGCTGTGTGGGTTCTAGCTTTCGAAGTAAAGATCTGAAAATGGGATGAGTCACAAGGCATAACAGAATCTTGCTGGGCTTCAAAGTGATTGCAGACTCATTTGCACAGCAAAGTGATTCATAACCCAGTGGCCAGCAATGGTAGTACACAACCTTGTACCCATCCAACATGCTCCCATTGTACCAGTGTCAGCCACCTGGTCCCAGACCAATTCCCAATATACTGTACAACCCCACTCCACAGTAGGTAAATGTACAATCCTATTTGTCCTCCTAAGGCGAGCACTCCTTGGTGCCCAGTGTAGAACAACAATCCCCAATGCAGGCAGCTTCTGATCCTCAGTGTGAGCCACAATGTTAACACCTCCACAGATCCCACTCCCTGGAGTATACAGGGGAGCACAAGGAGCTTAAACTGTGCCTCATGAATAAAATACAGAATATTTATTAATAATAATGTCTTCTCAAAACTATGGGCAAAGCCGTAGTTAAATTTAGCAACATTTAGGATGGTACACACAACATATACAGATTAATTATTCCAAAATAGAATGACTTATTCAGTAGGCAATATAGGCACATATAAACATACAAAATTACCAGTAGATAAAGGCCTTAAGGTCTATCAAGTCTGCTCGATTGTGCAGCTAGCAGTCCTTATATTGCAGCTACCACTCCCTTCCCTCCCCCCCCTCCAGTGACCTTCCCCCTTACCCTGTCCCATCCCCTTTTGAAGCAGTCCACTGTTCTACAGGATACAACTTCCTCTGTCAATGCATTCCACCCAGACACCACCATCTCCATAAAAAAATGTCTGCTCATTTCCCTCCTGAACCTTAACCCCTTCCGATTTCAGATTGTGCCCTCGAGCGCTTCCCCTTAGTTTGAAAAGCCCCTCTGTGCCCATCTTATTTATTCCCTTCATGTATGTGAAGGTTTCAATAATGTCCCCACTATCCCTCCTCTCCTCTCCTCCAGGGAGTACATGTTCAACTTCCTCAGCCTGCTCTCATAGAGTAAGTCCTCTAGCCCCTGGATCATTTTTGTTGCCCTGCACTTCACCCCCTCCAGTAACCTAATGTCCTTCTTCATGTATGGTTGCCAGAAGTGCACTCAGTACTCCAGGTGTGGTCTAACCAGTGACCTGTATAATGGCAGGATCACCTCCCCCATCCTGGAGGATATGGTCTGGCAATACAGCCTGGAATCCTGTTGGCCTATGTAGCTGCCTTTCTACACTGTGCTAAGTTGTTCATTGCTCCCATTATGATTACCCCCAGATCCTTCTCCTCTTCCCTCTTGGATAGTTGAATCCCTCCCTGGTAGCTCCTCCTTGGGCTTTTTTGCACTGAAATGTAGCATCTTGCATTTCTTGGCACTGATCCTCAGCTGCCATGTGTCTGACCAGGCCTCCAATTTTGTCAGATCATCTTGCAACCCCTGCCACCCTTCTAAGTCATCCACTACTGTTCCCATCTTGGTGTCATCTGCAAACAGACTGATCTTGCTCTTGATGCCTATTGAGATGTCTGCTATGAAGATCCCAAACAACACTGGTCCCAGTACAGAGCCCTGTGGTCCCTGCTTGTCACCAGCCTGGGAGATGAAAGCTCTCCTCCCACCACCACCCTCTGCTGTCTTCCTTGCAGCCAGTTCATTACCCATACCACCATCTTCACCCCTGACCTTGTGCCTTCCAGCTTACTTCCTAGCCTCCCATGTGGCACCGAATCGAACCCCTTACTGAAGTCCAGGTACAGGACATCCACTGCATGGCCCCTGTGTAACTGCCTGGTTATCCAATCATAGTACTCCACCAGGTTGGTCTGACAAGCTCTGCCTGAGACAAATTCATGCTGTCACACATCAAACATAATGTGATAACACATCCCAAAATGGTACGAAGGTAAAATATAATTTATAGCCTTGAAAATGTATACAACATAGTATGTAAGTACCATAAATTGCTTTATACTTCTTGGGATAAATGTTTTGTTGTGTTGTTTTAAACAGAAATCATTGTTTTCTGTACAAATTAACTGGAACACTGTCAGCACAATCTCTCAGTCCCTCCCCAGTCTCCCTTAGGCACCAGTTAAAACTCCTTCCTGCCCCCACCTGATCCTGTCAGCCTTCTCCCTGATCATATCCTGCTGGAGCCCCTACCACCCTTGATGCTGGGCCTCTTCCTGGGTTCTACCTCAGCCAGTGTCAGGCTGCTACCAATCAACAACTGCACTGCCATCTTTCAACCTGCTCTGGGCACTTTATTTACACTATCAAAGCTGCCCATTGTACCTTTGCTTAGGTCCTTCTATTTTTATTTGCACTTGTACCATGTTAAAATGTGTGCTGTTTGCACTTGCTTTGTACCATTCTTTGACGCTGTGTATGCTATTTTTTTGTATTTGCATTCCCTCTCCCTCAGGTCACACCTGGAAACAAGCCTTGGCTCAGTGTGCCTCTCCTGATTACCAATTTTTAAATAAATAAACTATCTAGTTATTCTCACCTGCTTTACTGTGCAATGTTAGCACTCCTGTCTCCACAACATCCAGGAAATAATTTCATGTCCACAAAATGGATGAGTCTATGTGATAGTGTTATAGCAAGCCAAGACATTTGGGGGGACCCTCAGAAAAAAGCTCCAGGCAAGCAAAGTTCAATGAAATAAAAAGTGGGCTGTACTTCAGCACCAACATGGGTTCAAAGCAGCTTACTTTGGCATAGAAAATACAAAACAGAATACTTTTTAGCTTGCTTCAGCTCTCCAGTTCACAGCACCGTTGCTCTCTCAAGCCTCCAAAACCTCTCTCTTACCTGCCGGATGAGGCTCATTTGCATCCTTCCCTGCACAGAATTCCATGTCTGCAAACAGCCAGTGCAGATGTCCTTCAATGGGCCAGGACAAAAAGCTGCAGGGTTGGATTTCAATTCACCCTGTTCTCCTGCTAGTATCTTAGTGGAGAGGGGGTCCCATGTGAAGGTTGTATGGACCCCTTCACATTCCTTCTCCCTCAGAATTGTGCTCATGGCATGCTTGGGACTGTCCACAAACAATCTGCATTCCCCGAAGAAAACAATCAGCATAATTATGCAAGGAACCCACTCTGTGGTGCACCTGGAATGAAAACAGCTGCAGAGCCAGGTACCATCAGGTGACTTGGGAATTAGTGTTTCACATGGCATGCATCCATTTAAAGGGTATGTGGTTAGCACCAAGATGCAGTGTCTTTCCAGCAATTAGTGACATTGAGCTACTACTGCCAGCTTCACTGCCCTACACTCTTTGCCAGGCATGGAATAACTTTGTTCCCTGGGAAACAATTTTCTGGACAAATAGGGCCTTAACTCTACTTCTTTTATTATTTTTTTTTAGTTATTATGCTTTTCTAGCCACCCTGCATTACTTGGCCTCGGTCACAGCTGCCTCTGTTACCACTCCCATATTGGATGCGACTCCCCAATATCGCCTGGCTTACCCCCTGAGGCAGAGTTGCGACAACCGCTCAAGTACCGCAAAGACGGGATAGGTCGGGGAGCCAGCCTGGGAGCTCATCGGAGCAGAGTGGCAGGCTTCATTCAGGTGCTAGCAACTGTGTTTTTCTCCCCCTATAAGTGAGGGGCAGGGGCATGCAATGGCAACCAGTGTCCATCCCACCCTGCAACTACATTTTGATGCCAGCTGCTGCAGTGTCCCCGGCCTCCACCAATGGTCCGTCAAGCACCGGTCATACTCCTGAGAGGGTTGTGGATACATGGAACAGCCTTCCTGAGGAGGTCGTAGAGTCAAAAATAGTGGGGGAATTCAAGAATGCATGGGACAGACATAAGGCAATTCTAGTGGGGGGTAGGAGGAAGTAGGCTGTTGGTTAACTAGGATCTGCAGCTTCTCCGTTACATAGGGAAATGGGCAGACTAGGTGGGCCAAGCGGTCCTTATCTGCCATCAAATTCTATGTTTCTATTTTTCCCCTCCCTCCCCCCAGAGAAGGAGAGCTGTCCTTGGGATGCTCTATCCTTCTCCCCCGGCCGGCTCTCTGACGTCCCGGTCCATTCCTGAACCCAGGTCGCCGGTGCCACAAGCAGAAATCCAACTGTTGTGCCGATGGGCTGGCTGCCCTAACCCTACTTCTGAGGTGTCTGTATACAAAATGAATAGACAGTTGAAATCATAACTTCATTTGACACAATTCACTTTTGATAGTTGTAGGGCCTTCTGGCATTTTGAGGACCACTGAATCTTATTTGGGGCAACCTTTTAGTCAGGTCAGTCAGCGGAGCAGCATGTGTCAAAAACTCTGGAATGAGCAAGCAATAATACTGTGTAAAGCCAAGAAAGGAACTAACTCATTGTTTGGTAGTCGGTATGGGGCAGTCAGCAAGGACTTTTATATGATCAAAAAACAGGCATACATGTCCATTCTCAACTATGTATCTCTGGTATTTATTTTCTTGTCAATCTAGGGTACATTTTACAGCATTGGCCATGAGACCTGCCTCCCTGAGTGATTGAAGTACCACAGCCATATCCAGCAGATGAGTGTCCCAATTAGAGGTAAATATGACAACATCGTCAAAGTACTCTGCTGCATATAAACCATGGAGATGAAGGATGCCATCCATTTTCTGAAATGAGGCCGAGAGACCATACAACCCAAAGAGGAACACAGCAATCTGATACAGACCAAATGGGGAAGCAAAAGCCATTTCCTCCTGGGATTTGGGAGTTAAAGGGATTTGCCAATACCCGTTGGTCACATCTAGGGTACTAATGTGCTGGACCTTACCAATTCAGTCTAGAAGTTCATCCACCCTTTGCATAGAATATGCATCAAACTTGGAAATTACATTGACTTTCTGGAAGTCGATACAAAACTGAGTGGACCCATATTGTTTTGGACTAGTACAATAGGGCTAGACCAGTCACTCAGAGATTCCTCAGTGACGTCTAGTTCCAACATAGAATGGATCTCCTCCTGTACCATCTCTTGGACTTTTTCTGGGAGTCTGTATGGCTGTTGGTGGATCTAAACACCAGTGTCAATGTCTGTGTGATGTTGGATCACATGTGCTCATCCCTGTTTTGGGGAGAACACATCTCCTAAATTTCCTACCAGTTACTGGGCGTTTTTCTGGGTCAGGATGAGCCAGTCATCCAATGGGATGGGGCTTGATTATTTTAACATTTTAAGTTCTAAGTTGAGAATTCAATCTTCAGTGTCCTCATTTCATCACCTAACTCAGGGCCTCTTTAAGTTCATCTGGATCAACTAGCAAAACCTTTCTGTATTTTCAGGGTTTCAATAAATTAATATGATAAATTAAAATTTGTTTTCCGTTTTTTAAATTGGGTTGTAATACCTCATAATCAATTGACCCCATTTTTCTCAGGATCTCATACAGTCCTTGTTATTTAGGCAGGAGTTTACTTTCAGAACTAGGTAGCAGAATAAGTACTTTGTCACCAAGTTTGAAATCCTGTACCCTGGCCACTTGGTTATAGTGACCTACCTGGCTTTGGCTGATTTACCAGACAAAATGTATTCAAAGCATAGCAATCATGTCCCATCTTTCTGTCATTTGTATCACATATTGGAGCATGTTACGGGGACTATATGTATGTTTTTCCCACATCTCTTTTACAAGATCCAGTATTCCTTAAGTTTTTTGCCCATACAATGGTTCAAAAGAGGAGAAACCCATGGACAATTGTGGCACCTCCCAAACTGCAAACATTATATACAGTAGGGTGACAGTCCTTACTAGTTTTTTGCCTTAGCTAAAACCATTTAGACAGCATACCCTTTAAGGATTTGTTAAATTTTTCTATTAAGCCACGGGTCTGAGGGTGGTATACTGATGGACTTAACCTTCGGTAAAGCACACACATTCTTCCTAAGGTTTGACATAATTTGGTGCCCTGATGAGTTAAGATCGCCTGCGTCAGACCAGCTTGGGAAAATAACCTTTAGCAATTCTTTGGATACGAGCTGGGCTATAGTGGTGCATATGGGAATAACTTCAGGGTATCTGGTGGTGTAATCCATTATCACCATAATATAGTGATGCCCTGCTGAAGTTTTTACCAGGGGTCCCACCACTGCTGAAAGATGGGAGGGGGGTCACACACAAACACACAGATACTTGTTAATATTCGCAAATCCCTTATTTCTTTTTCCTGAGTGCATAAACACCAACGTTTGACCCCTAAACAACCAGGCTTCTTCAGAAGTCCACTTCTCTAACTGTAAATGCACATTCATATTCATTTGAATAACTAGTATAATCAACATATTTCAAACAATTACTATGAAGCACTTAAGTTACCAGTTAGTCACTCTCATGTTACTTACAGACTTGTAAAGCTTCTATGTCTTCTTTGATTATTAGCATTTATATATACTGTAGTATATCTGTAAATCCAATAACCTGATTTTAGCTCTGGAACATCTTTACATCTGTTTTAAATAAGCCTCTGCTTCACCCTGGACAATGTTTTAAAGTGGGACAACCCTACCTGGAAAACACCTAATACAAGCCAAAATGTATTTTAGAGTATTTCTCTGGTTTTAACCACTGAGTAGCTAAGTCTTTCAATGTTTGAGGCACCACTCTGGGTCAGATTCTAACTTTAAAACAAAATGTATGAAAGTTGTATTAATAACTCTCTTTGGTTATCCCAAACTAGTCAAGGATAGCCACCTTTACCTGGTCATAGTTTCTAGCAGTGGTATTATCTAGGCTCTGATAAGCAGCTTGTACATCTCCAGTCAGATATGCTGCAATGTGAGTGGCCCAACCTTCTCATGGCCAAGCAGTGGTACTGGCAGCTGTGTCAAAAGTCATAAGGTAAGCTTTGGTGCCATCCTCAGGACTCATTTTTGTTAGCATTGGGAGAGGTCCTACAGTGACTGGATTCCCTGTGACCTAAAGCTGGGGCACAGTTCTTTCTGTGCTTACAACACCTGCTTCATAAACTCCTGTTGCTGCCAATATCTCTTTGCTTGTTGTTGCACCTGCTGTTCATCTCTCTGTGTGCATGCAACTGTGCTTGCTGGGTCATCCAGTCCCTTTGCATCTGGACCTGTTGTCCAGCTGGTATCTCCAAGTCTGCTGTTGCACTTGTTGAGACATCCAGTCCCTTTGCATCTGGGACTGTTGAGTTTGCAGCTGTGTCTGTTACACTTGCTGATTTGTGAGCCATTTCAGTACTTTGTCTGAGTCTATACTTTTTAGCTTGATTCAGCTATTGGGTTCACAGCATCCCTGCTCTCTCTCTCTCTCTCTCTCTTTCTCACTCTCAAGCCCTTAAATCCTCCCTCTTGCTCTGTCTGGTTTCCTTTTTATGTATCCCATGTGAAGATCACTAGTGCTCTTTCTTTACTGGGAATTCCAGACCTGCATACAACTAACACAGATGGGCTTTGAAAACCCAGGAAAGAAATCAGCAGGGCTGGGTTTCAGTTCATAATGTTCTGTTGCTAAAATCTTAGTGGAGAGGGGATCACAGGTGAAATTGGTATTGGCATACTCCTCACAGTACACATCAGTATTTAAAATACATTATTTATATTTAATTGAAGACAATTGTTCAATTTAACCAAACTGGACAGCTGCAACTGTCCAAAGAAAATGTGCAACATGATTTACCCAAAGTACAGGAATGTGTCAACAATTATAAGTATGTAGAAATTCTGCAGGATTAAAGTCTGTCAAAGCAAGACAATATTATTAATCAATTAATATTAGTACAGTACTTCTGGTGAACCTACAGATTGCTCCAGTAATTATTCCTTCAATGTCTGTCTCTTTGTCAATTTATAGCATAAAATACCCTCTAAAAATGATTGCAGCTTTCTGATACAATCATTTCATACTGGAGGACTTCTGTCAGGCTTGTCTACCAAGGAATGGTGCCACATCGACCTCATTCCCTCAGTAGCTTACGCCTTGGAATTTTTCACCAGTGAATTCCTCCATGTCTGTCACAACCAAGAACTAATCAGAACATACACGGACAGAGATATTGCAAAGTTTTGCCTCTCCAATGAAGTTCCAGTGAAGTGGCAAAATTCGCTTTTGTGAATCTCTATGCAAACTTCCCACTTTGCCTTTCACTACTTGGCAATGAGTTTTTCTGGTGAAATTGCACTTTTTCAGTTAAAGTTTTCACAAAGTAGAAACTTTGCTTGCAAATTTACTTACATTTACATGAAAAAGTGTCCCTTTGCCTGCCAAAAATAATGTGAAGTTGGCACCTCATGAACTTGTCAAACTTAGCAAATGAATTCACAAAGTGAAGTTTGTCAGCTTCACACAACCCTATACATAGGCAATGAGCACCATTACCTCTGGCTCTCTGAGGAGATTGTTGAGTTGTTATGCAGTGGTTGCTGCTTCTCCACATAGGAGGGACTAAACCACATATAAATTGTTATAGACTCATTTCAGTACTTCTTGCTTCAAGTTTCTCGAAAAGTGTATTCACTCACAGCTAATTAAGTATCTTAGTCTGCACACTCTGCTGTCTCCAATGCAGTCAGGTTTCAGGAGCGGGCATGTCACTATATATGCATTGCTCAGCATCACCAATGATACCCACATGACCATGGATAATGGTTACCTGTCTGAGACCATCTTTGCAGACCCCTCCAAGGACTTTGACTTAATGGACCATGCAATACTCTTCCTGAAGCTCAAGACCCTAGGTCTTAGCCAACCAGTCATTGAATGGTTTGAAATATACCTGAGTAATCAAACCCAGCTACTGGCCAAACATGGCATTACTTCAGACCATGCTGTCTTAAATGTTGGGGTTCCTCATGGCTTAATACTTGTCCCTCTTCTGTTCTCACTTTTTATTGATGACCTCCTAAAGCTCAATGGGGGTGTCATCTACCTATGATCAGGGCCGCAGTAATGGGGGGAAGTGGGTAAGTTGTCCGAGGCCCCAAGCTCTGGAGGGGCCCACCTGAGGAGCTGGCATTACCCCTTGCATTAGCTGGTTTGGGAAACAGGGGCCCATTTCAAGTGACTTGTCTGGGGCCCCAAAATTCAAAGCTGCAGCCCTGCCTATGATACAGATTATCCTATACTCTACTACAGAGCAATGACAAAGTCTGAGATTAATTCAATACTCCACATGATTTAAACCAATCTCCCCCAAATTCATTAGCAACCACCTGATCCTAAAAGCAACCAAAACTAAGTCAATGGTGTTTTGATCCCAGATATTGGTAACTCATTCAGCTGCTCCATTTGTAATTAGAACATCAGACAGTAACACTGTTGAAATGTAACTTTCTCTACAGGTCTTACTGATGTCTCAGTGCTCACAAGAGGAAGCAGGTGGTCTCTCATTTCCTGCTCCCTTCAATCAATTATGGAAACATCATATTCCACTGTGCAAACAAAACCACTCTACTGCCCATTGAATCACAATTTGTTTAGGTGCATCCTCTCATATAAATGGTGTACCCATCATTGCCTGCTGTATGACCAGGTTAACGTACCAAATTTCTGAAGCAGGCATGACAACTGTTGACTTTCTTTGCTGTACAGCTGTGAAATGGAAAAGCCCCCTGATTATCTCCTAGTCAACTTCACATAGTCAAGCAGTGCCCACTTACTCCAATACCAGACACCTGAAATCAACTTCCTTTCCAGATGAGGAATGCTTTTAACTTGCAAGAGTTCATGTCCAGTCATTCTAGCCACTTTTAATCTCCCTGTATTTGTTTTGGTCCAGTATTCCCCATTATCCACCCATGATCAGATTGCATACCAGTGCTCATGCTCATTAATTGCTGTGTCCAAAATGTGTTACCTTGTTTGATTACTGTTTGGGTGTACTGTACTTACATTTACAGTTTTTTCCATGTACTGTATGCTTTAGCATGTATGTAGCTATTCCTACTGGACTATGAAACCCTGTGGACTGATGCTGTCCTTCCTGTGACCCACATAAAACAAGATTTTTGCATATCATGGGGCTTTCCTGAATGAAGAAGTAATGAATGAATGAATGAATGAATGAATGATAAAACTGTGAACAGGACTCCAACCCAGTCAACTTCAAAAAATCAGAAAAGAAACTTAATTCATGGAGTAGCCAGTTCCAATCAAGGCAAAGCAAACACAACAAGCAGAGTGGAAAAACAGGCCCACTCACCAAAAATTATGTTAAAAAGCTATCTCATTTATTAATGACAAACCAGGTTCAAATGCATGCCTTCACCGATATTTCAGAGCCAATATGCTTCTTCATCAGGGCACACTGGCTTGTGTTCAATAAATGTTGACAGGCCTGGATGTGTTATCCCTAATATGGTTCCATCCTCATATAAGTTTCTGTCAACCACATTTATAGCAGTATTCATTGTGCTTTTGTGGTCTCAGCACTGATCTGTATTGCAATAGTTTATTTAGTACCAAGCTTGTAACGCTGTACAGGGTGGCCACCCTCTACTCACTCTGTGAGCAGACACATGGCTGTGAAAGCACTATGAATATTTCTTCAAATGTGGGTGACTGGAAAGCTTGTATGAGGATAGAACCATATTAGTGATAACACATCCAGGCCTGTCTACATTTTGTGAACACGAGCCAGCGTACCCTGGTCTCTTGTACTTATTAATAAATGAGACAGATTTATATCATAGTTTTGGTGAGTAGAACTATTTTTCCAAAACAGTACAGTACCCACTAAACCTCACATGTAGGGCATAAAAATCAGCTTGTCTACCAAAGATAAGTAAGCAGTTGGCCTTCTCACACTTACAATATTCCACAATAAGGAAAGATTCTATTAAATGGCATCCAAACAATTGATCTCATTGGGCTAAATGTTACCTACAGTATAATGGTATCTGCTGCATTGCCTCTAATGAGCCAAGTTATACATCACTGCCAACCAGGGCTCGAAATAACCGGCTGTCCACCCATCCTGGACAGCCGGTTTTCACTTAGGACAGCTGTTTTTTTAAGTTCACCTGTTACTTGGACACGCAGTTTAAATCCTGGCTTGCCACCATCAATTCTGGCACTAGGACCCAACAGAATCCATCCTGAGTCCTCTCCTGACACTGGGAGGCTCTCTACTGAAGTTCTACATGCCCCTGCCCCCCAAGAAAGTGTAACTATGCCCGCCAGCTCTGCCAGCCTTGCCATTGCTGCTGTGGGTCTGGTTAGGTCAGGTGACTGCTGCTAGTGTATGCCACCTGACCTACTCCAAAGTGGCATCGATCATGTTCGGGGAGAGTCCTGCATTCAACCGAGTGAAATACAGAAACCGCATGCATCTATTGTCATAGTGCATGCGCGGTTGCTGTTCCCAAACTCATGCTATGCATTTCCTAGCTTGTTGCTGAATGGTGAGGACGTGAGCTAGGAGCGAGCATGAGTTCTGAACACGAGGAAACTATTTTTTGAGAACACTCTCCTGGAGCCACCTCTACTTCAATTTACAACAGCTCTTTTCAGGGCTCTTTCTTTTTTTGTGTGGACTTGTGGCGATTTGAAAAAAAAATTATTTAATAGTTTTCAGTACTGTTGTCTGGGCTGGCCTGATGTAATTTGGCCTGGGTCTGCTATCTAGCTTATCTGGTAGTCGAAGGGTGAGGAGAGCCGAGCTAGTTTCATGGTGGGTGGTGTGGAGGAAAGAGGAGTGGGACTGGAGGGGGATTCTTATTGGTCTAAGGAGGAAAGGAAGGAGTAACTAAAATAAAAGGGGATTCTGGACTGGAATTCTGAAGAAAAAACAAAACGGAAACCAAACTAAAACAGAGTTGATTCAATAAAAAAAAAAGGAGGAGGACAGTATAAGAAACTAGAGAGGTTGTTCCCTCCCAGCTAGGCTTGCTGTATGAGGTGAACTAACTAGTGCAGGTGGTGTGGGATCAGGGCTGAGTTCTCTTCATGTGGAAGGGAGGGGAGAGGGATTTATTTGAAAATTCAAACTGAATAATTAGTCTGGATATTAAAAAAAAGGGTTCCATGTAAAAACAGTGAGCGCTAAATAGCATGGCATAAAGTGACGATGTTTTCTTGGTGAGTGTTAAAATCGCAAGCCTATAGAATGGCACCGCTAAGTACAGCTACTAAGATTTATTATCGATCATTGTATTTGGTCTACCTCAGGGTTTTCTGTATGTACTATGTACTTCTGCATGTACCACATGGTTGTTACACTCTTCCTGTTACCAGCATATGCTCCTCCCTCAGTCCTGCTTTAAAAGATACCTATGATTGCTCGGTTCTGGTTCTGGTAGATTTGGTGGATTACAGTGATGGAGTTTGAGCTGATTCAGAGCCAGAAAGGTAGGCCTCTAGCACTGTTTAAAGGCTATGTCTACAGTAAAGACAAGGAAACACAGGATAAAATATACTGGCATTGTGTAGAGTCACATACGTCTCAATGCTTGGCTAGCCTACACATTAAGGGCAACCAAGTTTCAGCGCTTGTTAAGGAACACACACACGTCCCAGATGCTGGTGATGTTGGGGCATATAAGGTGATGGCAGAAATCTGGGATCATGCTTGTAACAGTGTTGAAACTACCTCACAGGTGGTTATTCAATGTACCAGTAGTGCTCCTGATAGCTTTGTTGGCAGTCTCCTTGCTGTTCCTTTAATAAAACGGATGGCACGGAGAATCAGACAGGTGGATAGGGGGTGTCCTGCAACACCTGCCAGAGTTCAGGAGAAGATTATGCCTCCTGAGTTTACATTAACAAAATCTGGAGCACCCTTTTTATTGTTTGATTTTGGCAGTGAGCCTGACCGGTTTCTGATTTTTTCAACACTTAGCAATCTGAAGCTGTTACAGGATAGCAATGACTGGATGCTTGATGGGACATTTAAGTACTGCTCATTGTTATTCGATCAGCTGTACACCATTCATTGCCTCAGTCAGGCTGTGTTGTTACAGCAGTATATGTGCTGATGTGTGCAAGAAAAAACAGCTCTTATGCAAGCGTGTTTAGCAAGCTACAAGAGTTGTGCCCTGATTTAACACCTGCCTCTGCAATAATGGATTTCAAGAGATCCACGTGTAAATCTTTCTCTGCTGCATTTCTAAACACAGAGGTATGAGGCTACTTCTTCCATTTTGCTCAAGCACTTTGGAGAAGGATCCAAAAGTACCCTGCAATCCAGGAGAATTATAGTGCAGACCCTGATTTTGCACTACATCTCTGAATGCTACAGTACTATCCTTGGCTTTTGTACCTACATGTGATGTTGTTTCCTCCTTTTATGAGATGAGGGAGTGGGAGTTTTTTTTCAGCAAATGAGGAGATGTTAATACCGCTTCTTGACTACTACGAGTCAACATGGGTGGGGAGACCGAGGGGTCATGAAGAACCGCTGCATTCCCACCTGAGCAGTGGAATTGTTTTGATGCCCCAAGTCGAGGTATTGCACAAACAAATAACACTGTAGAAGGGTGGCACCGAGGTTTTAACTGCCGCCTTAGTACTCGTCACCCTAGTATTTGGAAACTGATAGAATGCTTAAAGGAAGAACAGCAGCTCACTGAGTTAAAGATTGAGCAACTGGTGTCTGGGGCAGGCAGATGCTCTCAAAAATGAAAATACAAGGATATGAACATCTTTGTAGAGAAAATAGTATCCCAGTATTCTACTCAGAACAAATATGACTAGCTGTGTGGATTAGTGTATCATTTCCAGTTCAAAGTGTGAAACTGAAGTGAATATGGTGCTTTCTGTTCAAAATATGAGGTGTAGCAAATATGGTGATTCTCCAAGTGTGCAGTGTGTGCTTTCAATAAAGATTTACTTTTAATGTTCCACAGAAAACATAGATGTCACAATCTATCTGACTGTGTTTTTTTTTGTTTCAAAAATTTGCGATTTTGACGCATCCATCAGTCAGACACCATTTGCAATCTTTAGCTTTAGTGAACACTAGGTCATTTGAGTGAACTGAACTGTTCAGAATTAGAAGTGTACGGCTCATTTGAGTGAACTTGCTATTTCTTTGTTTCACTATTGTTGTTTAATAATTAGCACTGAAGTCGCCTAAATGGTTACTCGCCTTTCTTCAGCAGTAGCAATTTTAACATTTGCTAAACATTAGTCGCTATAATTGCGTCATGATTGTTGCATCATTAATATCATGGGACACCAAAAAGATATACAGTATGCTTTACTAATTAAAACCAACAGAAGAAGTAAACAGACTGCTTTTCAATGGAGAAGAGAGATTATTGAGGAAAAAAAGGTTAAGGCAGGATTGCCTTTTGCCTGGCTAGCAGCTTGAGAGCTAAGTTTTGTCTCTCTCACTGTCTCTCTCTCTAGATGTGGTAGAGTGTAAAGGAGGGAATCTAACTAAAAAAATTAAAAACTGTGACAACAAGGATCTGTCAAAGGGAGAGGAGGAGGACTGAATTAAGTAGCTGTGGCTAACAGCAACACAGCACTCCAGAGTGTTTAATAAGCTATTTGAGAAATCATAAACCAGAAGTAAAAAATACAAATCCATCTCCAGGGATTTTATGGATAAATAAATTAGTTTAAAACCTATCAAAACCATTACCAACCGAAACAAAAAAAAAATTGAATAAAATAATATATATTTGACTTCTATTTTTATAACAGCTGCTTTCAGTGAAAAAAAAAGGTTAAGGCAGGATTACCTTCTTGAGAGTTTGTTCTCTCACTAGATGTGGAGTGGAGAGGAGTGGGTGGGACAGAACAAGAATAAAAAATAAGACTGTGTGTCAACAAGGATTCAAGGAAGGGATCAGGGGATCTGTTGAAGGGAAAGAAGGGGGGTT
Organism: Neoceratodus forsteri; assembly: GCA_016271365.2. Taxonomy (NCBI): domain Eukaryota; kingdom Metazoa; phylum Chordata; order Ceratodontiformes; family Ceratodontidae; genus Neoceratodus; species Neoceratodus forsteri. Next base: position 706,703,363 of record CM057453.1, read on the forward strand.
AAATTAAACTTTATCACTGTATACTATTAAACAGGCTAACAGCCAATTGCCAAAATGAGTGATACAGTAACACAAGCATAACCCACTAGAGCATCCACTAAGCTAGTGGAGAAATCCTAAACAAGGAGAGAAAAAATAAAAATAAATTTTTCAGGGGTTTTGAGGAAAAAGCCTTATCTGATCTTCACGGTCTGTCTGTCTTCTGTCTAGTGTGTACTCAATTTAATTACACTACCACTACAGACTCAGTATCCACCTAACCTAGCCAAGCAAAAACCAAAAGGAAAAACTGTGTCTTTGTTTAAGTTTGGCTTTAAAAAAACTTTACTGCAAAGCCTTCAGCTTTTTCAAGCCAAGGGGATGGAGAAAGTTTGGATTCCTCCATGTGTAGTCCTGCTATTCCATTAGTGACAGAATCAGTAGCACCAACTCACCCCATCGTTGTGGCCACAGGTGTGGCAACTTGTTTCAGTGGCAGTGCCACTGCCAGTGTTGATATGCCAGCGACTCTGGCTACTCCTGTCATAACTGAAAGTGGGACAAAAAGAACTAGGGGCTTCCAGGAGAACTGGAAGAAAAACAGGGAGTGGTTATTATATGCCCCTGATGTGGGCATGACCTGTTCATATTGCCAAAAATACTTAAAAGAGACAAATACTTTCATGACTGGCTGTAAGAGCATGAGATTTGAAAATGTATGGGCTCATGAGCTTTCCAAACCTCATAAATTAGCTGATGAAAAAAATACAGTGTCTAACACAGACACTTCCAACTTAGCAATAGAACGAGGAATCATACAAATGAAAAAAAATGAGGCAACACAAGTGGAACATTTGTTTAGAACAACTCTTTATTTGATTAATTCAGAACGGCTGTTCACAGATTTCCCTGACATATTAGAATTACAACATATAAATGGTGCAAATGTTGGACTCAGTTATAGAAGTGACAAACAGGCAGCAACATTCACACATTTTATTTCAGAATCAATGAGGATGAAAGATGCAAAACTTGTTAATAGTAACAGTTTTTATTCTGTTCTGTGTGACTCAAGCACTGATGCCTCAGTAATAGAAGAGGAAGCAGTATATATTAGGACAATGGAAAATCTTCATCCAGTAAACAAATGTGTCTCTCCCTACAGCCAGTCTCTATTCCAAATGGTGAAAGCATTTATAACTCAATAGGTGATGCTTTAGAATTTGCCTTGAACTGTAAAGACTGGAAAGAAAAAAATGTTGCTTTTGGATCTGATGGGGCACCTGTCATGTTAAGCAAAGTGCCTGGGGTCTTTGGCAGGATGTTGAAAGATGTACCTAATTTGTTAGGGATTCAGTGCAGTGCGCACAAGTTGGAGCTTGCTGTAAAGCAATAAGCAACATCGATTACCTACTGTACATGAAAATAACAGATGAAGTCTTAATGGGTATCTATAAAATATACCATAAGTCTCCCAAAAGCTGGTCCAGTCTCAAAGAGTTAGCCAGTAATATGAGCTACACCATTCACAAACCAGTTAACATGTCACAGTAGTAGCCATAGAGATTGCCAGCTATTTCCCAAAATTTCTGTGATATTTCTAGAGAAATCTCCTGCTTTCTGCATTTCCACAGTAGGGGCAGCAGAGAGAAACTCTTTAGAAATTTCGTGAAATACCTGGAAATAGCTGGAAATGTCTGTGGCTACTACCATGAACCCGATGGGTTGCACAAAGAGAGACAGAGATAGAGAGAGAGAGAGAGAGAGAGAGAGAGAGAGAGCTCTGTCATTCTGTCCAACTACAAGGCCTTAGTCGCACATTTACAGCACATTGCTCCACACCAGGGCAAACAAAGGATCAGGCCAGTGGGCTGTTCAAAACAATAAGTACTGTGAGATTTGTCCTCTTTACTCAGTTTCTGGCTGAATACCTTTCTGTCATGATGGCCTTCAGTTTAACTCTACAGAGAGATTGCTCAACACTGGAAACAATAGTAAAGTAGAAAGCATAATTCTCTGGCAAGAGAATTATCCTATGCAGGATAAACTTGACAAATTCTGGGATGAATTGCACTTGCTCCCTGACCCTGCTGACAGTGACACTAGGAGCACAAGTCTGACAGGCTCAGCCAGTACTCAGGTTCATTAATGTGGATCTGATATCTTCCTTAACTTTTAAAGAGGTTCTTCTCTAGCTAGAACTAAGCAAGCAGTGTTACATAATGTTACAGCCCTTCTTTCTTCAGCGATTGAAAATATTAACTCACAATTTTCAAATGTCAAACGAAAGTTCTCAGGTCATTCATGATATTTAACCTATTAGAGCTCCCAGATAACAGTGACTAGCTATCCCTTTATGGCAATGAGGAAGTCAGTACCCTCACAGAGCACTACTGAGATGTACTCAAGAAACACAATCATAATGTAAACTTGATTGAAGCTCAATGGTTAGAGCTTAAACCACGTATGAAGAAATCACTGAATGAATCTCCCAAATTTCACTATTTGGATTTCTGACAAAAAATTCTCCATAATGATTCACATAAACAGTGATTCCCTGATATACTGGTCTTAGTCACTATAGTTCTACTGATCCCAACTCAAACTGCAGTGGTTGAGAGAGGATTCAGCTTGATGGGCAGAGTGAAGTCTGACTGGCAGACCTGTCTGTCTCCTGCAACTACTTTTGAACTAATACATGTCAAGCTGTCAGATGCTAGCATTGCTATATTTTACCTGCAGGATGCCATAACACTATGGTTCAAATCTGGAAAACAAAAGAGAAGACCTCACTTGAGACCATATGGCTGCAGAGATTCAAGTTCTGATTCAGAAATAGACTAGAATACACAGTTAGTGTTTTACTGAGAAAGACACTTGAAAAATAATCACCCGCCCCCCAAAAAAAGCAATTGATTTTTTTATTTCCCCTCTTTACAGTCCATTTTATGTTACATATTCAATATTCACCTTACAGCAATGTGAACAGGTAAAACTTTAGTTGGACAGGGAAAATTTACATCCCACCTGTCCCTTGGACAGGCATGTGAAAAATATTATTTCTAGTCCTGCTGCCAACTGTACTTAACTTTTGGTTGGTCCTGGTATTTTCACTGGGCAACTTATATTAGTATAAGCAAAACGTTACCCAAAAATTATTCCACCTGCTAAAACCGTGTGAACCATCTTATAGTGTGGAATTGTCCAGGCAACTGTTCCTCATACTTTCTAAAACAAATTGAAACATGGGATGAAGAGCATTTGGCTTCCCAGCACTTCACATACGGAGCACCCATCCACTCAGTATCATACAAACAACTTCCTTCATTCGGAACCTAAACACATATATTGCCTCCTCAGATATTAGCATTTGCTTGCAAACTGACAAGTCTATAACTTGCCCTCCCCAGCACTCTACATGGCCCAACACATGGTGCCATTGTACTTGACACCAAAGCCCTGAAACATTTGAACATATTTATTGCCTGTAGACTCCACTGAGCACACCTGTAACTTTCATTCTCATTTATAATTTTACATATATGCGTATGAATGGTTATCATGGATTGACTGTTAAGGTTTAAACTGTGTTTGAAAGCTTTTAGTATACTCTATTGCACTTTAAACCATCCCAAGATGAACAACAACTGTAAGCATTTCACAAGATCTAGAATGCCATCCCTGGTAATAAAGCAACAGCTGACTAAAATGTGCCATCATTCTATCCAAAAGAAAAAAATAGGTAATTGACATTTAATTTACATCATGTTCTATTAAGTAATTGCCTTCATTTTCTACTCAGAATAATAAAAACTCAACATTTCCATATTTAGCACAGTGTGTCATGACTCAGGTGCTTTTTGACACTAGGGAAATCAACAAGAAAAAAATCAATTGCTCAGTTAGTACTTGATGTTCTCAAAGACCTTCAAGTTGAGCTGTTGAGCTAATTAGTAAAGCTTATTCTCAGTAAATGGTTATGAAGCAATGCCTTCAAGTAACATTTGCTTACGTTAGCATGCACATTGGTCAATAAACGGTACTGTTGTAGCATTAAAAAGGATATTCCTCTCATCATTGACATCTAGGCTCAGCCCAAACAATTTGGCAAGCCAAAGGCTACTATCCTCACATTAACAATCCTCTGTGCCAGGGACTTCCAAAGGTATTGTGCTAACTAGCTGCCCCAAACAGTTGAAATTCTGGAAACTTGTGTGAGGGACAAGGGTGGTGATACTGGCTAATTAAGGAGACTGAAGAGATTGCTAGTCAAAGAAAATGTTGTAGTGGTCTCAGAGGCAACTGGTTTCATGTACAATTGCAGTACTTTAAATTAGCTTTGATAAAGTATTGTGTGAGGTATGTCATTAAAAATAGCAAGTGGGAAACAAGAGTTTCAACATACATTTGTATTTCACATAAATAATTCTCAATATGCATACCCTTGGCATTCACTGTAGATTTACACTTTCCACACGGGACTTGAAATTGTACCATATGCATCTAGAGCACTTGCTTTTGCACTAAGGTTCTTTATCTTTTAACTTGTTCTTGGTATTTTGTGGGCTCACCATGACCTGAACCCATAAGACTAACTTAGGGCAGCTGGTTCATTTCACCTGGGGTGTCATACAGATAAGGCACACCGATGAATCCTGGGTAGGACAAAACACATGTCTGTGTCTTCTGTTTGTACCTTTTGTAGATTGTGTGAGAAGCCATTTGGCAGCATACATTCCTGCTTAAAGCGGAACTAGCCTAACATGTCATGGTGATTTGCATATACAGCCCATGATGCTTTGCATTATGGGGTATGTGTAATTTTGGATTTCTCTGAAACTTGGCTTCATGGCCAATGCCTTTTAGGGTAACTCTTGTCTCAGTGCTTTTGTACTGATGCTATTTGTCTTTTAGAGCACCTGCTAGGCTACATTGGACTAATTTTCAATCTCTCCCTCTGCCTTAGTCAATTTCCCAGCAAATGGAAGTCTGCTATAGTCACACCAGTGTTCAAAAGTGGCGACAAGTCCCTACCAGGAAACTATCGGCCTATATCTATACTTCCACCCCTCTCCAAGGCCCTCGAATGCATTGTGGTTGACCAATTCTCAGACTACCTGCATAAGTATAACATACTCTGCTTGCAGCAACATGGATTTAGGAAAGGACACAGTCGTCGGCCGCCCTACGAAATTCTCAGGAAATTCACACTGCCTTGGACAATGGATATCAGACGAGACTGTTTCATTGACCTATAACAAAGCGTTGATACTGTTCACCATGGCTTACTTATCACACATTACACAGTCTTGGGCTCTCAGAAGGACCAGATGCCTCGGTTAAAAGTTACCTGGCCCAACGCTCTCAATCAGTAAAAGTCTCAGAAGTTCTCTCAGACTCAAAACCGGTCCTCTCAGGTGTTCCACAGGGTGTCAATCCTAGGCCCCCTCCTTTTCAGCCTTTTCCTAAACTCTCTCCCCAAATCCTACCTGGAACAAATAATCCTTTATGCTGACGATGCCATGATTCTCTCCTTTCATAAGGACCCAAAACCCTTACTCCAGAGCCTGCAACTTGCTTTCTCCAATGTTGAAAAGTGGTTCCTAGATCACAAGCTGGTCCTAAATCACAAAAAACAAAATCCATGCTTTTCTCAGTCCACAAAACAGAAAAGACAAATTCCACTTACTATCAAATCATACCCAGGAAATACCCTTGAACAAGTGTCAACATTTAAATACCTTGAATCACCTTTGATCAAGGTCTTACCTTTGCGACCCACATTGATAACACAGTGAAAACTGTGAACCAGCGCATTGGTATCCTGTTCCGAAACCGGCAATTCCTTACCCAAGCTGCGCTGAGGATAGCTATCCAAAGCTCTGTCATCTCAATCATAGACTATGGCTTAATTATCTATGGCTCTGCCACTACCACTGCACTAAGGCGCATCACAACCACCCTAAACAAGGCCTGTCGGCTGCTCACTGGAGCGCAAAGACGTACTCATACATGTGAGCTCTGCACTGAAGCAGGATGGTTGCAACTCTCAAATCGCATAAGGTACCTCACATATTTGATGACAAAAAAATCCATCTTGGGCCGCACTCCCACCATGTATCCAAGACCTACTTTGCCCGAATACCAGCATCCGTCCCACCAGAAGATCGGAATACCAGCCTCTCCAGGTCCCCAGATGCCGGACCACACGGGGCCAATAATCTTTTGCCTATCATGCCCCCAGCTGGTACAATGCCCTGAGCTTGCTCATTACATCCTCCATGTCACTAGGAGCTTTCAAATCTATGCTTTACTCTCACCTCTCAGCCTCTAGCTCCTGTGACTGCATTGACTAATGATTCTTCCCTCATGGCTGTTTTTATTGTTTTTCATCCTCCTCCTCTGCTCCTTTCTTGACAAAGGCATCTGAGTACCTCTAACTACTCTAAGTCTGCTCCCCTTCCCATATCTCCTCCTACCCTTCCCACCTTGACCATTCCTCCAATGTTTTGTTTTTTCCTGTGATGTACTGTATTATACTGGCTTATTGAAACCTTTATAATTTGCTGACCATTCTATGTAACATGCCTTGTTTGTTTGTACATTGAGGACGTGGAACCTTTGTAAAAGAGCCATTGGCTCAAAGGTAATAATTCCTAGAACAATAAACTAAACTAAACTAAACTAAACTACAACTCTCTCCTATGTATGTGAGGCCTCTCTGACATGCTTCATAAAAAAGTTATAATGTAAGGTCATAATGTGTATATTATTGCTCCTCCCCCAATCTACCACAGACTACCTATGTCTGTTAGGCCTCCACCAACCTACTGTATTTCAAATGACACATTACCCATTACCTGAGTATTGAAACACCTACCATTCACTTTATTGTATATCTAACCCATGTTATTGCAAACATTATGTATACTGTACATTGCATACATGCATACTGTAACAGTGTACTGTTACAACATTTGCTCCATACAAAAGCACCTCCCTCCAGAGTCAGTAAACTGGCAGTGAAAGTCCTGTGGATCCTCAGATACAATCACCATAGTCCACTGACTGAAGAAGAAGCTGATTGAACTTAGAGAAACAGTGGGTTCAGTCACAGAGGAAAGTAAAAACTAAGAGGGGTTCACCCCAACACAGTGCTGTGTCAGGTAACATGTAGAATAACAGCAACTTGGAAACCTTTCACTTACACAACAAGAGAGATATGTCTGATATTGATCCATAATGTGCTGAGAAAATTGTATTTTTACTCACACCATGTGCAAAATTACATTTATCAAGTGGTGCAGTCCATTTGTCAGTAACTAAACACATGGTGCTGATTCATGCTGTTTGTCACTTTATCAAAGTTTGCTAAATACAATTTTATACATGTGAGTAAAAATTTATTTTCTCTGCACTTTATCAATCGGTCTTAGGTGTAACTCTCTTGGTTGTGAGAGTGTGAGGTTCCCAAGTTGCTGTCAATTATAGAGGCCCTGGCTTTGATCTATCGAGGTAAACAACTTCTTCTTCAGATAACTGGAACTGGAACTGAGAATATACAATGCAGCAGGCAAGACTGTGACCAGATAGCCAGCTAACAATCATAGAGACTCGGGTCTTGACAATTTTAGACTATGCAGATATCATATTTGATTGTTGTACAAATGACAGAATGCACAAACTGGAGGTCTTATATAATAGGTTAGTGAGACTAATACTGGAGCATCCAAAGGATACTCACCATTGCTCAGTGTATAAGCAGTTGGGTTAGGTCTTGCTACCCAAATATAGGAGGTTGCATAAAGCCCTGTTTGCACTGAAATGTATGAAGGAAGCTGTCCCAGAATGTTTAGTGTACAAATTAACTATTAAGGCACCCCATTTAAATTTAAGAAGTTCAAAAGCATTAGATTTGTTGTACCTAATGTACAAAACACAAATAGCTACAAATTTCTTCAGTTATATGGTTCCATACATTTGGGACTCTTTGCCCATTGAACACTGAACAAGGGATACCAAACCTCCTACAACTAAGGTAATTAAATAATTGAATCTAAAAACTAGGCCTATATGTACGCATAATGTACCAACAGGAAAAAAGGATGACAGGATGGTATTGCAATGGTTACAATTGACCCCACCTGAATTTTGCACTACCGGTGGTTTTATTCTTAAAATGTGATTCAATATTAAAGACAAGATTTATTTATAACCAGGAGAGACACACTAAGCTGAAAGCTGTTTACAGGTGCAACCTAGGAGCACAAGGAAATTAAGTGACTTGCTCAAAGTCATAAAGTATGTAAGTGGGGGCTGTGGGATTCAAACCCAGGTCTCAAAGTTTGCAGCTCAGAGCCTTAAACCACCGCGCTATACTGCCTCCACCAAGATGGTGGCTGTGTGTGAGCTGCCTGAGTTTTAAGCTCAGCCATCCCTGCTAGAATTTTGTTTATTTATTAATTTTTTTTGTTTTAACCTTGCTTGTTTTTCAGTTAAGTAAATGTTATGGTTTAGTCTAGTTAGGGCCTTATATTAAGATAGTTTAGATTAGCAAAGCATAGTTTGTTTGCAAATTAGTAGTTCAGGGGTTTGTTCTTCTGGTGTCTCTTACAGTTTGCTGTTATGTTTTGGACACCAGTTGCTAGCGGTATTAAGTATTACTAGTACTGTATTAAGTACTGCTAGCATTGTGTTTTTTATTCCCACCGAGCTGTTTAATTTACTCCATTACTTTGCATATGGGAGTTTTTATGTTTTTTTACTGCTCTATGTCATGGCTTCTCATTTATTAGTAAAGTTGTGACTGACAGCTGATTGTATTGGAGACCTGTGGAGTTGTGCTCAGAGCTGCAGTTTTTTTTTTTTGGCCTGGACTATTTGGCCCGAATTCTGTGTCTGGGCTGGTTGAGTAGAGTCGTGAAGCTGAGTGGAACTGGGAAGCTGGAGTGGAGATCAAAGAATCACTTCTGAACAGTGAGGCATTTGGAGTGTGGCGCTCACTGCCAACATCACTTTGATTTGTGGATCGGTTGCCAGCGTGGTGAGAGCATGTCCGGCTGTTTACTGAAATCGGAGTTTGAAGTGTTCATGCCTACTCTTTTGTTTCTCATGTACTTGCTCCTTTTTTGCGCCTTGAGGGATTGCTGGCAAGTTTGGGTTGTGCTGGTCTCCTGGGAGGACAGTAGAAGGGGGGGTCTGGACTGGAGGGTTGACTCCCTGCTGCTGTGTTGGGCAGGGGTGATTTTGGTGGTCAGTGGGTGGCTGAATCTCCAGTGTCCCTCTGATCTGGGTGGCCTGTCTTTGCCTGCAACTGCTGCTGGTTCACCGCTATGAGGGAGGAGATGGTGGCAGTACATTTCTTGGGCCTCAGCACTAAACTGGAGTTTGTTGCCTGGGCTGACCTTTGACCAGAAGGGACCTTGGAGGGGCACAGACTGGTTGGTGGTGTGTGCCTCTGGGGGGTCCTAGGGGTTTTTACTGTAGGGGGAGCTGGTAGGCTTTTTCCTCAGGGACCCCGGATTTACTGTCTGCAGCCTGTCGGTCTTCAGCCCCTGGGGGTTGTTATTTTGTGGCCCTGAGGCTATGGAGTGGCATTAGAAGAAGAATTGTGATGAAGAAGATCTGTACTCAGCTATCTGGGTAACTGATTGATGGCTTGTATACACTCGGAGAACTCTGTGACCAGACTGGGAAGGTAGTGAGAGTACCCCGAATAGACTGGTCTTGAACTTTATTAATTCAGTGGATGCTGCTGGTAGGAGAGGACAGCAACCTTGGCATTTGATTTTACGGATTGGGTGAGAGCTTCTCCTGTCTAAAAATGATTATTCTGAAGCTTTTGTGTGCTTCATATATTTGGACACTGATCCATCCTGCATTGACTATTTTTGGACTTCTCAAGCACCTAACTAGTTAGGTTTATTCTGGGGGGGGCATATCATTTTTGGATTGGGATCTTTGGTTGTATGATAGAGGGAGGGGGATTGTATATTTTATTTGTATTTTGTGTTTCTTGTTTTGGGATATTGTAGTGTAACTGAAGGGAGGGGGATTGTTTATTTATTTTGGTGATGTGTTGGGGATAACAAACAGATGGCCAGGTGCTATTCCCCTCTGGGCTGAGGGCCGTCTGCCCTTTTGATTGTCCCCCACTGCCAGCGGAGGCATCTAGAAGATGTTGTGCCTCAGGGATAATCAGGAGAAGGAAAAAGGGGGGGCTAGGCCTGGTGGGGGAATGAAGGTGTGGATGGATGGGTGTAATGAGGACAAGGAGATGCACTGGGGCAAAATGGGATCAGGACAGGGCTCTTCCTTGCCTGATTCCCATACCCAGGGGCTCTGCAGGCTGCAGGCAGGTGGTGCGGTCTTCCTCGACTGCTCATCCTACCTGGATGGTGTTATGCAATGCCAGGTTCATTAAAAACAAGACTGCTATGATAGCAGATCTTGTTGGGACATTGGACCTGGCCTGCATCACCGAGACCTGGCTGAACAAAAATGTGGGCCTGATATTGGCCTCAGCACTTTCGTCTGGGTACTCGGTGATACACCACCCGAGGATGGATCATAGGGGTGGGGATGTTACCCTTTGTTTTAGATCAGAACTGGACCTTGTGGATGTACCCGTGGGGTCCACCAGATCTTTTGAGTGTATCATGGGTGCGGGTGTGGAGTACAGGATATTTCTCATCTACCGTCCACCCGGAGATAGAAAATAATTCTTGCAGGAAGTTGGGGACTTCATGGTCAGCGTGGTATTGGGATCCCCAGGATGGTTGATTCTGGGGGATTTCAATGCCTGGGTTGATGATGAACTCTTGCTTTTGGTAGGACATCCACCAACTAAAGACCTTGTTGGGCCTAATGCTGGTTGTTACCTCTGCAACCCACATTTGTGGTCATTCATTGGACCTGATATTCCTTGGTAGAGACAGTCAGATGATCTGAACATCACACCATAGGGTTCAGTTTTGTAGCCCCCCCCCAAGTAGGCCTGCCCCAGTGGTGATAGTCTGGTACCACCCTTTATGGGATCTGACCCCAGAAGACCCAATGGCGGTGCTGGACCTATTGAACTAGTTGAGTGAATGCAGGGATGGAGCGGATCTTGTACTTGCATATAACAAGGTGGTGATGGAGGCCCTGGATTCCATTGCTCCTGTTCATGTTTGCTCTCTCACTCTTTGCTCAAGGTCCCCATGGTTTGATGGGACCTTGAAGGAATTGAGGAGAATGGATCAAAGGCTAGAGAAGAGATGGCCTTGTGGAAATCAGGCCTGGAGGTTGACAGGCTTAGACCGATGGACCATTATGCTGTCTAGCAATCGTCAATCACCCATAAGAAGGCATAATTCCTCTCCAAGGAGATTGCAGCTGCGCATAATCGACCAACTGGGCTCTTCCAGACTGTTGACAGATTGTGCAATCCAACCTGTCTTCAGCCTGGGAAGCCTTTTCACAAGAGAAGGGTGATGAGTTTGCTCAGTTTTTCGCAGATAAGGTTGCCACCCTCAGGTCTGGCATTGGCCTGGCCCCCTTGACGGGGTTTTGTGGAGGTAGGCAGGAGGTTGCGAGAACCCAGTTTGCTTGGTCTGACTTCGGCAGACTGGAATTTATTGACATTGTGAAGGCTGTCCAGACTTTGCTGTCAACCAGCTGTAGTTTGGACCCGGACCCAATGTGACTCCTTGTGGGCGGCATTGAGGAAATCGGCCTGGTCCTAGCTGAGATAGTTTGGAGTTCATTGGAGAGGGGAATCTTTCCTGATCCCCTTAAGGAGGCAGTTGTGTGACCACCCCTGGAAAAACTCTCCCTTTACCTGGACTGTCCGATGAACTACAGACCTGTCTCTAACCTGTCTTTTGTGGGCAAGTTTATTGAGAAGGTGGTTGCACTGCGGCTGGATGATCACCTTTCAATCCACAATGTCTATGATTATCTCCAGTCCAGATTTAGGAAGAGGCATAGCACTGAAATGACCATTATTTGGGTGCTAAATGATCACCTGATAGCGAGAGATCAGAGGTCGCATTCCATCTTGGTCCTCCTTGATCTCTCTGCAGTATTTGACACTGTGGACCATGGTGTGCTTTTGGAGCACCTGTGATTCATCTGTGGACTGTCAGGCACAGTCCTCAGGTGGTTTGGATCATTCCTCAAGGGTAGAACTCAGAGACTGGTCACTGGAATTTATTCCTCTGATGTTCTCCCCTATCCTGTGGGGTTCCACAGTGCTCCATATTGTCACCCATGTTGTTCACAGTGTATATGCTGCCATTAGGGAACATTATTAGGTGGTACAGTCTGAGTTTTCACTGCTATGCAGATGATACTCAGCTGTACATGTCCTTTGTGACTGAACAGGGTGATGTAGTCTCAGTGTTTAACAACTGCCTCTCCGAGATCCAGGACTGGATGAGTGCCAGCTGGCTGAGGTTAAACCTGGCTAAAACTGAGGTGTTGGGGAGGTCATGTGATGTAGGTACCGACTGCAGGCTTCTCTCAGTTGCTCCAGCCACCCGATCACTATTTACATTTATATTTAAGTTTAGAGTAAAGCAAGTTATTGGAAAAGGGGGGGAAGGTCGTCTAAAAGGGTCATTTTACTCCGAGATTACACATTGTCCCGAATGGAGGTGGAAATGAAGAAGAATTTACCTAAAAGAACACTGCCCTCCACCCGCGAGAAAGGCTCCAAGAAGCCTAGACCTGCAAGTATAGCTGATCCTGGGGAAGTATCTGTTAATCCAGCTGAGCAAGAACCATTAACTCTGGCTAGGTTTCTAGCTGAATTCAGGCCCTTCAAAGAGGAGCTCACATCTTTGACCATTGAAATTAAAGCGTTATCGCTTACTTTGGAGGAAGTATCACGACGAACCTTGGACTCTGAAGCCAAAGTTCATTCTCTGGAAAAAAGAGTTGATAAAATTGAGCTGGATCTGGTAGCCATAAGGCAGCAGATTACCAGGATCAAGGCTAAACTGGAGGACCTCAAGGGTTGAAGTAGAAGAAACAATGCAGTCCTGATAGGATTGCCTGAAGCCGAAGAGGGGCACGATGCAATGATATTTATCCAGAAATTTGTGGAGCGTGTTGCTGGTCCCTCGCCTTTTGGGGCTAAGTATTCTATAGAGAGGGCACATAGGGCCCTTAGACCACCTCCCCCTTCTGGATCGCCACTGAGACCCCTGAACTTCAGGTTTCTCAATTTTCTCGAGCGCCAGCACTTCTTGAAGAAAGTTAGGGAGACACAAGATATCACCTGGGAGGGCAGGAAAATAAGAGTTGCCCATGTTCTCCCAGCCACTGTCAGGCAGCGACACACCACTTTTCATCCTTATGTCTCGAAATTAATAGCAGCTGGAATTCGATTCAAGATGCTGTAGCTGGTGCACTTGCAGGTTCTAATCTGGGGTGTCATGCATAACTTCAATGATCCAGAGGTAGCTCGTGCTGGCTTAAAAGAACTGCTGCCTGAGTTGTTATGTGAAGTCTGAGTTGCCTCTAGTACCAATTCTGAAGTTAAAAAGCACTTCATAGTGTTTTGGCTGGGAAAGCAGCTTTAGAAATTTACCCCCTTTTTATCTAGAAAGAGAAATGTCTGCTGAAGTAATGCCAGCTGGTACCCCCCCATTTGCTTACTGCTTCTTCAGTAGAATGAAAGCAAGAGATGCATGGCATCAGTATCTGAGATTAAAAGGGATTGGACTGAAGTAATAAACTGTGTAGATCTTCAAAACAAAAGATCTAATGTGTGTTTTAGTTCCTGATGTAGGAAGGGGATATAGCTTGCATTGTTTATTGTGACTTTGAGAGGGGACCAGAAGAACAAACTATAGTTTTCTGTAGCATGTTGAAATTATTTATATGGGACACCAGACAGGCTTTTGTCCGGAATTTAATCTTTAAGGGGCTGCAACTATACCAAACCAGCTTTTAGTATGAGTAGCCTTTACTCCTAAGTTTGAAATTAAAGGCTACTTCACAATATTCCGGTCGGGAAAGCAGCTTCAGAACTCTGCTCCTCTCTCTCCAGAAAAAGAAACGAATGCTGAAGAAATGCCAGCGGGTTCCTCATGTTAGCTTCCTGGTTTTTCTGGCAGAACAAAATCAGGAGAGGCAGGATATTACTATTTGAAATTAAAAATGGTCAGATTGAATGAAAAACTAAGTAAAATTTCAAAGTAAAAGATCATATTTCTTTTTAGCTTCCGAGGTAGGAAGGGAGCATTGTTGGTATTGCTCGCTGCGATCGCTAGAGGGAGTCAGCAGACCATATTATACTTTTATGTAGCAGGCTGACACTACTTATATGGGGCATAAAACAGGATTAAGTTTGGAATTTAATCTTTAAGGGGCTGTAGGTAGATTAAACTAGTTTTTATTATTTTGGCGGAGCTCATTAAACTACAAAAAGAACCACAGTATTAAAATATAACCTTTAGAGAGACACAGCCATTTAGGATCTTATTAAAACAAGTCTATACATGTTTTCTTCGGCTTGTATTAATTTTAGAAGTTATTCTGAACAATGTTTAGATTGTATCTACCTCGCCATTACTGCTAAATTTAAGTTGAGGTTACCCAAGGGTGGCTGGGAGAGAGAGCAATGGTATTGGTATGCTGCAGAGCAAACCTGTGATAGGTTGGGGTGGGGTGGGTTGGTAGATTAATGTTGTATTTTGATTGTGGTTGGAGGGAGGGTGGGAGGGTTAAGTGGGGTTTGGGGAGGATTCAGCACAGCTTCTTAGGTTTCTTAGGACTGAGTAATCTGGGGAGTTCATTACCTGTTCAAGCTATATTGCAAGGAACGAGTAATAATGACTAATGTTATAAAGATTGCAACGTGGAATGTTAAAGGATTGAGACAGTGCATGAAACAATATAAGGTTCTCAAGCACCTTGCCTTGCTGTCTGTAGACATCGCTTTAATACAAGAATCACATTTATTGGACTCAGAGGCAAATTGCATGAGAAGATAGCAAATTAGTTATGTATTTTCCACAGGGGTTGCCTCCAATAGGGCCGGGGTATTGATTTTAATTACTAGGAAAATTCCTTTCGTTCTTAAGCAGGTGCTTAAGGACCCACAAGGTCGGTTTCTGTTCATTCACTGTATTTTATATGCCACCAAGATTCTCCTGGGAACTCTTTATGGGCCTAATGTAGACGCTCCCATTTTTTTTACGCAGCTAGCTGAACTCCTATACCCATTTCTGTCCCTACCGCTTATCATAGGGGGTGATATAAACACCGTTATGGATCCATTAATGGATCGTTCTTCTCCTCTGAGGAGAGGCCACTCTCCTGCTCATAGGGCCCTCCAGGAATTCATAGAACATTATGCTCAGTGTGATGTTTGGAGGGTATTACACCCCTCAGAGAAGGAATTCACTTTTCTATCACCAGTACATAAAACAGCTACACGTATTGATTATATTTTTCTCTCTCAAGCCTTTCTTCCGGGAGTAACAGAAGCCTCTATACAGTCGGGTCCACCCTCCGATCATTCGCTGGTAACATGTCAGCTTGCCCTTTCATTTCTTCCCAAGAAATCCTCCCAGTGGAAGATCAATAATCAAATGTTAAAGGATCCCCACATAGTTAAAATTATTAATAAACACATAGAGCATTTTATAGAAACTAACCTTCAATCTATCTCCAGACCAGATTTAATATGGGGCACTTTTAAAGCTTTCATTAGGGGAGTATTAATCAGTATGGCCACACAAAGGAAAAATGAAAAAGAAAGGGAACTAACTTCTCTTCTTGAACAAATCCATTCAAAGGAATCACTACTTTCCCATAATTTTTCAGAATCCCTTCAGCAGGAGCTGGTAAAATTAAATGAAGCTTATTTGGAAATACAACGGGATAAAGCCGAATTCGCTATTCTGAAAGCTAAAGCAAATTACTCAGATCAGGGAGAGAAAGCAGGTAGGTTGTTGGCACTCCGGATTAAACAACTGAAAGTGAATAGATATATTCCGTCAATCCGTGCCCAATTAGATAATATCCTAAAAACATCTCCGGAGGATATAGTCCTGGAATTCCAGCGGTACTATACAAATTTATACAATTCTAAGATAAATGCATTATTAGAACACAGCCTAGACACTTACTTAGGGGCATCCAGTTTATCTTCGCTTTCAGAGCCTCAATAGGAATTGCTAATATCCCCAATATCATCTGAAGAAATTCTCACGGTTATTAAAAATTTACCCTTAGACAAATCACCTGGCCCAAATGGTTTCTCGGCTAATTTTAATAAAGTTTTTCAAGAACAGTTATTACCTTTATTAGTTCCTTTATTTAGTATATTTTATCGGGTGCGCCTGTGGACCCTACTTTATGGGAGGCTTTGATAGTCCTCTTATTGAAGCCGGGAAAGAACCCAGAATTACCCACGAGTTATCGCCCAACATCCCTGATGAATCAGGATATCAAGATATTAGCTAAAATGTTAGTGGATCATGTTGCATTAGTGCTGCCTGATCTTATTGGACCCGAACAGGTGAGATTCATGAAAGAGCGCTCTTCGATGGACCACCTCCAAACCCTGTCGCACGTCCTTTCGGCATCCAGGGATGCCTCATTTCCAGCTGTTTTGGTTTCTCTGGATGCTGAGAAGGCACTCGACAGGGTAGACTGGGATTTCTTATTTAGGGCCCTTAATGCTTATAAGTTCCCTGTGCTTTTTCAAAATTGGATTAAAGCTCTTTATAACACCCCCTCGGCTTGAGTGGTGGCTAATGGAGTCATATCCGAAAGATTTATGTTACACTCAGGAACTAGACAAGGCTGCCCACTATCCCCTTTACTTTTTAATTTATATTTAGAGCCCCTTATTCGCCAGCTTAAATCTTCCCTGATGATTCAAGGAATTACTATTCAGGGATATGAGGTTAAAGTATCGGCCTATGTCGATGACCTATTATTACAATTATCATACCTGGATGAGTCAGTACCTGCCATGTTATCCATCATAGAAGAATTTGCCAATTTTTCGAATTACAAATTAAATAATGAAAAATCCCTTGTTTTCCCGCTTAACTATAAAGTGATTAAATCAATTATAGAGACAGGTATGTCCTGGGCACCAAAATCTTTAAGATACTTGGCATTCAAATTACCAAGAACCCAGCCTCACTTCAAAAGTTGAATTTGGATGCCCTAGTAAATATTATAGGTGCAGACCTAGACAGGTGGGCCAAACTATCCATCTCGCTTTGGGGCCAAGTGAACTTAATTAAAATGAATGTTTTTCCTAGGATTTTTTACCTTTTGTGTTTGCTTAACAACTGGATGTCTATAACCTGGTTCCGTAAAATCAATGGCCTGATTACAAAATTTATTTGGGCTAATAGACAACCTAGGATTGCATTCTACAAGTTAGCGGCTCCTAAGGACAAAGGGGGTCTTCGTCTTCCACATTTGACTTTTTATTATTGGGCAAGTCACATGGTTAAATACATGAGGTGGGTGGAACAGATGAGAGACATTAATCCCTCTGCCTTTGTTCCTATTTGGTTCAAAATTGAGTTATCTCTGATTAAAGAGAGTGGCCTCTCGCCGGCGTCGCTGTTTCATATCAGGCCGGGTGCCCTTCTCTTAATTTTGAAATCAGCCCCATTGAGACGTCAATTAGAGTGCACTCCCAGATATGCCTCTTTATGAAATATAATCATACCTTAGACTTAACTCAACCTATCAGGGGTAACCCAAATTTAAAAATAGATAATAAGCCAATCACACCTAGGTGGCTACCTCAATTGGAAGATGTTAAGCTCTCTCAGTTTGTTACCCTGGACAATTCATGGCTTTCAATTATTGAAATACTGTACTAAATAATTTCAACATTCCTAGTAAACTTGTCTTTAAAGTTTTTCAGTTAAAACATCTAATAGTGAAGGTGTTTGGGCTGAATCCGTCCCAAAAAAGTACAAAAACGTTCCTGGACAAACTCTCCCCTATGTCCGGTATGGCCCATTCGGTGTCCAATATGTATAAAATTTTATACAATTATAAGTATCCGACTAGTTTTGCACCTAAGAGGTACTGGGCTTCATGTTTTCCTGATCTGGAGATAGATTGGACAACTTTGTGGTTGAATTGCCATAAATACATTACTCAGGATAGGTTACGGCTTACACAGTTTCACAATTTACATAATATATATTATACCCCCAAAAAATTATATAAGTATGGGCTTATTGATATGCCCACTTGCTCCCGTTGTCAGCAGACAGAGGGTTCACTGTTTCACATATTTTGGACATGTCCTAAGGCCTCCACTCTCTGGAAGGACATCCAACGGAAGATGGATTCCTTCTTGGGCCTTTCGGATATTTTCACTCCTGAGGTATGCCTTTTAGGTGACTATACCCTGATTCCGGTAATTGCTAGGCGATATTATATGGCACTGATCTCCCTATCGGTAAAAAAGGTTATTCTCCATCATTGGAAAGATGATGGAGATATTTTGTATTCGGAATGGCTTAAAGAATTGTTGGCCAATCTCAGGACGGAAAAAATGGTGGCAAGTCTTAGTAACAGAATGAATAGATATAAGAAAATTTGGGAACCTTTTCACGTGCTGCTTACCATTTAGCATATTGTATGCTGCCATTAAATTTAGAGTTTGATCATTCACTTGATAAGTTTGAGCTGTGCTGAATGGGGAAGGGGACTTTTGGTATGGGGGATGGGGAATAGGTTTGGGGGGAGAACAGCTCCATTGTATGCAGTGAAGTACTGTCTCTGGTTTCATTTACAATTCAGATTATTATGATTGGATCTGTTCTTTTTGTTCTGAAAAACAATAAACTTTGATTTGAAAAAAAAAATAAAACTGAGGTGTTGGTGGTGGACCCAGATTGCCCAGGGGTGGGTGTGTCAGCTGGTCAGCCCTCTGGTCTTTGGCTTAGGGGTGTTCAGCTGGCTACCTCAGATTGGATGTGTAACCTGGGCATTATTTTTGATGACAGTTTGACCCTGAAATCACAAGTGTCAACCATTGTCAAGAGCTTGTTTTACCATCTGAGGAATATTGCCTGGGTGAAACATCTATTTCCTCCCAATAATCTTCCAACATTGGTCTACGCCTTCTTGACCTCCTGCCTTGACTACTGCAATGCCCTGTACCTAGGGCTACTGGGGGTTGATTTCCACCACTTGCAGCTAGTGCAGAATGCGGTGGTCAGGCTTGTGACTGGTACTTCTGGGACTTGCCACATTACGTTTGTGCTCCATGGACTGCACTGCCAGTACAGTGTCAGATCATCTTCATGGTCAGCTTGTTGAACTATAAAGCCCTACATGAACAGGGAACCTCGCTACCTGCAAGATTGCCTTCATCCCAGGTGGAGAACACCAAGAGGAAGGAGCTGCTGTTATAACTAAACCTATACTGGGACTATACTGCCCTCCTTCCCTCCCCTCCACCCCCCCACCCTAAGCCAGTTCTACTTTTACAGGCAAAGGATTTGACTGACAACAGGAAATTCCTGTTTGGGAGCAGGAAGTGAGAGATCACAGAGCCACAAAAGACTCACCATCCTAGAAGGAAAAGAGTAGCTTTCCATCCCCCTAGCTGCTTGAGGTCTGACTACTGAGAAATATAGGAACTTCTTGTCTCAGAACAGGAAAATCAGGAGTTTAAAGGGCACAGAGGCAGCAAGTAAGTAGGGAGAAAAAAAATAAACAGAGGAATGAGTAAGTATTCCAAACAACAGTTAAGGGGCCAGAAATAAGACATGATGGGAGTGGTGCAGTGCAATGGCTATGGAGCAGCAGTCTTCTGGGAGATATTCTGGAGGATGCAGTGTCGTCCCATCTACAGGCATCTATCTGGGCTGAGGGAGGAGGCTGCTTATCTCCAGGCTGAGTTGGCTGGATTTGGGGAACCTCCTCTCTCACCCAGGGATCACCAGGGCCACTGCCATTGCCTCAGAGGTTTCCAAGAAAGAGGAGCAGTTGGACCACAGTGGGCTCAGAGAGGGTGAGGGTGGTGGAACAGAGGTGCATCCCTTCAGTTGTACCTCTCCACAACTCATATGCCATTCTGGCAAAGTGTCATTCCTCTATGGAGGCACCCGCAGTGGAGACCAAGGAGGATACTGGGAACCTCCATAAAGAAGAACCACAGGAGGGTGGCATGGGACCCCACAGGGGAAGGAAACAACTCCCAGTGGGGGATTCCATTGTTGGGGTAGAACTGGGGGTGGAAGGGGAGAGGGAGGTAAGGTACCTGTCTGGTGCCATGGCTTGGAAGGACAGGGAGCAAATTCTCAGGATTTTCAGAGCAGCTGCACAGGGGATGGAGCTGGATGTTTTTGTCCAGCTAGGGACAAATGACCTGGCTCAGAAAGGGATCAGAGCAGTGCAGGGAGAGTTTGTGGAGTTGGGGAAGGGCCTTAGACAAGTAACATGCACGGTAACCTTCTAGGAGGTGCTGCCTGTTTATGGCATGGGAGAGGCTAGGGTGCTCCACACCATGGGATTCAATCAGTGGTTGAAAAACCAGTGTAGAGAGCAGGGATTTAGCTTCATTGGGGACTGGGGGTCCTCCTGGAGTGATGCAGGCCTATATTGGAGTGATGGTTTGCATCTGTCCAGGAGGGGAACCAGGATCCTAGGTGATAGGTTTAAATGCTTCATTGGCAAGCATTTATACTAGACAAGGGGGGAGGCACTGGAAAGGAGCAGGGAAATCCTAGCCCCACCCTCAAAAATCAGGGTAGTAAGTGAGGTAAACACCAAGATAAAGATGTTGATAGGGAGAAGGGCAGGGGTAAATGGAGAAAATGACAAAGGCAATAAGGACAGGGATGGGTCAAAAAGGGGGTAAGGCCATCAAGAAATGGAGGGTAATGAGTACCAATGCCCGTAGTCTGGGCAACAAGCTCCCTGAACTGGTGGCCTTGATGGAAGAGGGATGCCTGGATATCGTAGCAGTCACAGAAACATGGTACACAGAGAACCATGACTGGGATGTTAACATACCAGGGTACACAACCTACAGGAGAGACAGGGAAGGGAGAAGAGGGGGAGGAGTAGCTATCTATGTAAGGGAAGGGATAAAAGCAATGGAACCAAAGAGTAAACAGGGAGGAGAAGAGGCACTGTGGGTCACCTTAGAGACTGGAAATGGCACCACAATCTGCACAGTGGTTGTGTACCGACCCCCATGTCAGGGGGAAGAAATGGACAAGGATATGATAAAAAGCATCCTTAGGATGGCAGAGAAAGGAGAGATACTGTTGATGGGAGACCTGAATTTGCCAGATGTTAACTGGAGCACATTTGCTGCACCCAAATCCAAGAACAGGGCCATTCTCAATTCCCTACAGGTGGCATTCCTCAGACAGCTAGTTTTGGAACCCACTCATGAGAGGGCAATCTTAGACCTCATACTCTCAAATGGGGACAGTGAGAGGATCTCAGATCTAGAAGTGGGTAGCCATCTGGGAACAAGTGACCACCAAATGGTGTGGTTCATGATAAACTCAGCTACAGAGTTAAACCATACAAAAGTGAGGGTACTGGACTTCAGGAGAGCTGCCTTTGGCAAGATGGGAGAGTGCCTTAGAAAAGCACTAGCAAACAGGCTAGAAGGAAGGGTGGAGCAACAATGGGGAAACATCAAAACTGCCATCACAGAGGCAAAAAGCCATTGTGTGAAGCAAATAAATCAAAATGAAAGAAAAAGCCACTGTGGTTCTCAAAAGAGGTGGCCTGGAAAGTCAGGGAGAAAAAGACAGCATTCAGGAAGTATAAGGAAACACAGAAGGAGCAGGACAGAGAGCTGTACCAGTTAAGGCAGAAGGAAGCAGGGAGGGAAGTCAGAATAGCAAAGGCCCAAACTGAGGAAAAGATAGCCAACTCAGTTAAGAAAGGGGATAAAACTTTTTATAGGCACATCAGGGAGCATAGAAAGACAAAGGGAGGGATAGTGAGGCTGAACAGAATGGACGGTGGGTGGGCAGAGAGGGACAGTGAAAAAGCAGGGATATTGAAGGCAGGGATACTGAATGAGTACTTCTGCTCAGTATCCACAAAAGGAGGAGGAGGAGGAGGAGGAGGTGCCTAATCCAATTAACAGAAGCACTCTGGATAGGGGGGTTGATCCCAATCCTTTCACAGAAGAAAGGGTTCTGAAAGAACTCCTAAAACTGAAAGTGGACAAAGCAATGGGGCCTGATGGAATTCACCCCAGAATTCCAAAAGAATTAAGAGGAGAACTAGTGACACCACTGACTACCATTTTTAACAAATCATGGGAGGATGGTGAGGTACCTGAGGACTGGAGGAAGGCAGATGTGATTCCCCTACACAGAAGTGGGAGCAAGACAGAGACAGGAAACTACAGACCTGCCAGTTTGACCTCTGTGGTATGGAAAGTGATGGAATCACTTCTGAAGGAAAGAATTGTTGAGTACTTAGAGGCCAGTGGGGCACAAGTTCCAAGGCAGCATGGGTTCTGAGCAGGAAGGTCATGCCAGACAAATCTAATCGATTTCTTTGACTGGGTGACCAAAGTAGTAGACCAGGAAGGGGTTTTGGACATGGCCAACCTAGACTTTAGCAAGGTATTTGACACAGTCCCACACAAAAGATTAATAATCAAATTAACCAGCCTGGAAGTGGGTCCCAGGGTGGTAGCCTGGGTAAAACATTGGCTGGACAACAGGACACAGAAGGTAAGTGTAATGGAGTCCACTCTGAAGAAAGAGGGGTCACTAGTGGGGCATCGCAGGGTTCAGGACTTGGTCCAGTCCTTTTTCATGTCTTCATAAGTGACATTGCAGAGGGACTGGAAGGAAAAGTGTGCCTGTTTGCAGATGACTCAAAGATCTGCAACAAGGTTGATACACAAGGTGGCATGGAAAGGATGAGAAGGGACTTGGCAAGGTTGGAGGAATGGTCAGAAGTATGGCAGCTTGGATTCAGTGCAAAGATGTGCAAAATAATGCACCTGGGAAACAAAAACCCAGGGGAAGATTACACAATGGGGGGGTAGTAACAACAACAAAAATAGAAAGGGACCTGCGGGTAATCATATCAGATGACCTTAAGGTTAGCAAGCAATGTGAGAAGGTAGTCGGGAGGGCTGGGGGGATATTGGGATGTCTAGGGAGATGCATCACCAGCAGAAAACAAGAAGTTGTTATCCCTCTGTACAGACAGTCGGTGAGACTGCATCTGGAGTACTGCATCCAGTTCTGGAGACCCCATTTCTGCAAGGACATAGACAGGATGGAGGCAGTCCAGAGGAGTGCAACTAAAATGGTACAGGGACTGCAAGAGAAGCCGTACGAGGAGAGACTACAGGAGTTTAATATGTATACCCTTGAGGAAAGGAGGGAGTGAGGGGACATGATAGAAACTTTTAAGTACCTCAGTGGAATCAACAAAGTCCAAGAGGGTAGCATCTTTCAGAAACAGAGATGTGCAAGAATAAGGGGACACAATTTGAAAATGGGGGGGACGGCTCAGGGGCAATGTGAAGGACGTATTTTTTCACAGAGAGGGTGGTGGACACATGGAACAGCCTTCCTGAGGAGGTTTCCAGGTCTAAAACTGTGGGAGAATTCAAGAATGCATGGGACAGACATAAGGCAATTCTTGTGGTGGGGTAGGAAGAAATAGGCTGTTGGTTAACTAGCATCTGCAGCTTATCCTGTAGGTAGGAAAATGGGCAGACTAGGTGGGCCAGGCAATCCTTATCTGCCGTCAAAGTCTATGTTTCTATGTTTCTATGTTTACTGCCCCTCCCACCCACTTTGCTCCACAGATGATGGATTGTTAGAGATTCTCATGGTGTATTTGAAGACATCTGGGGCCTGTTCATTTGCATATGAGGCCCCTACCCTGTGGAATTCAGGTAAGAGAGTGACCGACCATCCCAAGCTTTAAAGCAGCCCTTAAGACCCATCTCTTTACCTTAGTATTCCTGGTAGAGATTTGATGATGGCTTAGTTTTATTATATAGCATTATTTAAATTATTAACAATTAATTTTATGTCTGCTGATTTTATATTTTTATATGCTTTATGAATATGTACAGTGCCTTGATCTCCTTGGAAAGGCACTTTTATAAATAAATTTGACTCTGACTTTGATATGTGTGATAATGTATGATATAGTATAATGTAGTTTTGATAACTTTCTTTAAAAGTCTTTTCTATGTTTTTTATACTGTATATAACAATATACGGTTGTTTTATTGCACTCCTCTTGGTCTCCATTGTAAATGGGCTTCTTTGCTCAATAGATTTCCTATGAATTAAACTGAAAAAAAAGAAAGAAGTGACAACCTCTTCATAGGCTCACAGCTCTACAGCCCATACAATGAGATTGAGTTGATCCCCTATTACCTATCACACTGTTTCCCTGGGCTGACCCTGGCACCTAACTTGGTCTTCAGCCCATAATATGCCTGATTTGTCTACTGGTCTGATTTGTCAAGTGGCCCTGTTCAGTCACCCACCCACCCACCATCACCACCACCATTTTGTACTAGCAGTGGAACTGTTTTTATAGCTCCCAAAATTATTATGTGTAATTTTTCTCTCTGACCATTCTTCTGTCCAATCAGGTACCTCCACGTTCAACTCAGGAACTGTGCCAGCAGTATGAGTTATGTTGTAATGTTCAGTCTGATCTCCCTGCTAGATAACTATATTTTAGGCTCCACACCTTTTCCTACATCTCAGAAATGAAAAAAAGGAAAAACCTAATTACATTTTTAGAATGTTAAAAGTACTATTTCTCATCTTTAGAAATTATTTCTCCTAGCTGTCCTGATAGCTTAATGTTATGGCTAACTGTTAAATTTTGTTCATGTGTATACCTATGAAAACCACAAACTGCTTTCCCTTAAGCTGACCGTCCTCCAGTTTCCAAAACACAGACAATGCCTGCTCAGGAACAAACAAGAGAAACTCTTCCTTAAATACCTTTCTGAGTCCTTTGCTGGCTTTCTAACTGAAAATGCTTTGTTTACTCTGAAAATCATTTAAGTAGTCTCACCCTGTGGTCGTGGCATGGATCCCGCTCTCTAGTGGGAGGTGTAAGAGAAACTGTGCCCCATCTCTCAAGCACCTTTTCTAGACTAAGCTGTGGTTGTCTTTCCTGTCTCTCATTTCCTTTCATTTTGTTTTATTTTATTAAATGGGTAAGCTTACTGCAACAGTCTTTCTTTGTTACATGACTAACCCCAAGGTACATGTAGCAAGCAGACAAATAAGAGATACAGTGAATACAATTACAAGTGTATCAAGGCATAAACAATATAGAAATGAAATATACAATTATAATAAATCACTGCACTCTGGTAAAGCAAGCACACATTCCCAATAAAAAAAGGCTCACACTGATGTTGATTTTAAAGTGCTTTGATTATCAGAAGTTTCAGAGTGCAGGGTCAGCTTCCAAAAGGCATTGCAGCAACACTCTACATAAGGCCTCCTACTGAGGCTACTTCACCAGGGGACAGTGTTTGTCTGTGACAACAGGTTTAAATAGTACAACTAATACACATTCATACAGGCCTATAGTTGGAGGAGCCAGTGGGTCAGGGTAGTCATCAGACCCCTCACTTTTTTAGCTGAAGGATCAGACAATGAATTCTGTTCCCCCGACACACACACACACACACACACACACACATTTCAATCAGAGGAGCAGCATTAAAATGAGGCTGGTGGGATTTCTCCAATGACAGCAGGAAGGCTACTTTTATTTTATTTATTTATTTAGTTTTTAGTTACTAGGTAAGTGCACTAGCCAGAAACCTTTTAGTACTCAACATACATTGAAAATCCAGGCAACCACAATTATACTTTTTGGAAAACCTCTATGGAATATTTTATTTTACTGTTGCATGAGTTATACTGCAACTGTATAGTTATTTTTGTCTTCCTATCACCTCTGAAACCTCTTCCAAAGCTACAATTCCCAACTCTGCTCTGTTTTGATTATTATGAATAACCCATGTATTTCTGTTAATAAATCATGGATTATTCATTAAAATGTGTGGATTATTTAGGATTATAAAAGCTAGATAGATTGACTAAAGTATATTAAAGAAGGAAATTGTTTTCTCAGTGCCCTGGACTAAGTAGTTTTATGCAGTTCTGTCCACTCACCTTTTGACACATACCATCGCCACTGTACAGGTCCATTGACATATTTAATTGCACCTGTGTGAACAATGCTAAGGCTGTAAGAATACAAACATAATTACAAGTGTTAGAAAGACATGTACAAATCGGTAATACAAGTAACAAAAGAGAATATCTAATTTTTATATTTGATAACAAAAGTTAAAGTCCTATGTGTTTACATAAGAGATGACCAAAATCTCACAAACAGTGTGTCAGTTTGCCCCAATATATAAATGTGTCCCCAGATATTTAACTATACCTATAAGCTGGCCAGCAAAGTTAAGAGGGCTTAATACATATCAATTCATTATGTGGGAAATTATTCCTAGTTTAGACTGTCTTCCCAGGGGAAAAAGGAGGAAAAGGTGGAAGGGGAGAGAAGCTGGAGGGGCTGGCAGAGGGCAAAGCTTGAAGTGATCTGATAGAGGAGGGGGGTCACAAATCAACTGAGGTATAAAAGGCAAATACACAATCAAACCTCACAAATCCTGCTTTATCTTATAAAAAGAACATTGCCAAATGGGAGAAATGCAGTCTGTGAATGTCTAGCAGTACAATCTCACTCAATCTCATCTACTATTGTTCAATGTTGGTGATACGACATGTAGACATTATATATTTTAAATTCCAAGTAATACAAATACCCTGAGTAGTGACCACAAGTACTGGTCTGATTTTAAAACCATAAAAGGGGTGCAGATAACAATATATCCACCATAATACTGAACTATCTCAGATGTAGAATTAGGCATATGTCTACAAGAAAGACTTCAGATCAAGGTCAGCAATGCCTGTAATCTGCAACCGAGAAGTGCTCCAATGGCACTCTCACAATTTCCAGAAATAATTGTTGTTATGTGTTCTTGTATATTAAATTTCATGGGCAGACTTTCCTCACTACATACTCTGTATGTACCCACAGCTGCACCAGCCCACATACAACACAGAATGTTTTGCAGTCAGTGTAATGCTTCAAGGTGTATCTCAAGCCTGTAACAGGGTGGGTGACACATGATCCAGGTAAATGAGCAGTTTCTAATTCAGAAGGGTACTGTTATCACAACTACCACTGCGAGGAAAACAAACATCATTCCTGCAAATTCTGGTCAGGGGTTAAAAAACTATTTTAAGTGAATCCTCAAGAGCATGTAGATCAAATCCAGTCCCTGTTCTGATACCTTGTCACCTCTCTTCCTGACACTGTGAATGCCTTTAACTCCCACTTCATTAACCTTAGCATCACTCTCAAACTCCAGTACTCATTGGTGCCATCCATGCTTGGCCTCTTCTCAAGCAACTGACAGCCTGACTCTCATGATCTTCCTAACTTTAACTTCAGAAAATCACTATAACAGAGATCCTCAAAGCATTAAAGAGCCACAGCCTAAGCAGTAGTACTAGTGCCCATTCCCTTGAACAAAGCATATCCACATTGTGGTGCATAATATATGTGCCCCAGTTACCATGCTGTTAACTTCTTCTTTATCTCTAGTGAGATACCCACTGTTTGGAAATGTGCCAGTGCTGTTTCTGTCCACAAAGGAGTGTCTAAGAAGGACATGAATCAGTACAGATTCATTTTAATCCTTCCTGCTGTCTTCATGCTTTTCAATAACTTAATTCACTCACAGCTGACTGAGAATCTCAGCCTGCATAATCTGTACTATCCCATGTAATCTGGCTTTAGGAATGGGCATTCCATCATATCTGCATTGTTTAAAGTTACCAATGATCTCCAAGTTGCAACAGATAATGGTTTCCTCACAGATGCCATATTTGTGAACCACTCCAAAGCCTTTGACTTGCTGGATCATGCAATACTCTTGCTCAAGCTCAAGACCCTTGATCTCAGTCAACCAGCCGTGAGATGGTTTGAAATCTACCTGAGTAGCCAAATCCAGCTAGTATTCATACAAGGTATTCATACAAAAAGCAGAGAAGGCAGCTGCAAACACAACAGGCTAGACCGGTGCCAGAGTGAAAAAAATGACAAAGTACTTACAGAGCAGGAAGCTCTGGCAGCATGGTCTCCATCCGTAAAGTCCAAAGAAAACCACAACAACTGGATACGTGTGGTTCAAAAGGCTTTATTGTAATCCAAAGGGATAAAATCCAGGAAATGATGTAAAGGCAGAGGACACCCTCCCTCGATGAACTGTGACCTTGTAGCCACAGTTAACCTGTAGCCAAAACCAACTAGTATTCATACAAGGTATTCAGTTAGACCTTGCTGTCATAAATATTGGGCTTCCTCTGGGCTCAATCCTTGGTCCTCTGCTATTCACCATTTTTGGTAATGGCCTCATAAAGCACAACAGAGGGACACATCTAAGTATCTATTCAGGTTAACAGATTGTAATGACTACAAAAACTAGAGGAGTGGTCTAAGATCTGGCAGTTAAAATTCAATGCTAGAAAGTGCAAGGTAATGCACCAAGGGAGAAAGAACCCCAAGGGAAAGTACTGGATGGGAGGAGAGAGACTTAGCACTATACCCAGATATGCAGAAAGTGACAGCAGATAAGGGCCGTGTGACTCACCTATTCTGCCCCTTTTCCCTACCTAATACATTACTGCAGACCCTAGTTGATCTGCGACTTACCCTTTCTTCTGTATTGCTAGAGTACTCTTGTGTCTATCCAATGCATTCTTGAATTCCCCTACTGTTTTTGCCCACACCACCTTCACAGGGAGGTTGTTCCAAGCATCCACTACTCTTTCTGTAAAAAAGAACTTCCTCATGTTGCCTCTGAGCCTACCCTCTCTAGTCTTATATCATGCCCTCTTGTTCTTGTACCCCTTCTTTTCTGAA
Organism: Neoceratodus forsteri; assembly: GCA_016271365.2. Classification (NCBI taxonomy): domain Eukaryota; kingdom Metazoa; phylum Chordata; order Ceratodontiformes; family Ceratodontidae; genus Neoceratodus; species Neoceratodus forsteri. Next base: position 706,732,325 of record CM057453.1, read on the forward strand.
TGATGCTACCTTCCTGCACCTTGTTTATACCTCTGATGTACTTGAATATCGCTGTCATATCCCCGCTCTCTCTCCTCTCCTCCAGGGAATACATATTGTGGTCCTCTAGTCTTTCCTCATATGACTTTTGGTGTAGTCCTTGCACCATTTTTGTTGCCCTTCTCTGCACTGCTCTATTTTGCCAATGTCCTTTTGGAGATGCAGCCTCCGGAACTGTACACAGTACTCCAGATGAGGTCTCACTAGTGATCAGTACAGTGGCATAACCACCTCCTTCTTTCTTCTGGTGATACCTCTCTCTACGCACCCTAGCATCCCACTGGATCTCCCACAGCCTTCTCACATTATTTGGCTACCTTTAGGTCATCAGAGATGATCACCCCAGGTATCTTTCTTGACTAGTGGCTGACAATACCCCCCCCATCTTGTACTCCTCTCTTGGATTTCTGTGCCCCAAGTGCATGATTTTGCACTTCTGTGCATTGAATCTTAGCTGCCACACTCACTTCTCAAGCATGTTTAGTATCATTCTCATTTTTTACACCCCACCTGGAGTATCAACCCTGTTAAAGATCTTAGTGTCATCTGCAAAGAGGAGTACCTTCCCCTCCAGCCCCTATGCAATGTCACTTATGAAGACATTTAAGAGGACTGGCCCCAGCATGGATCCCTGTGGCACCCTGCTGGTCACCCTTGTCCTCGTATTGAATGCCATTTACCACCACCCTCAGTGCCCTGTCACTCAACCAGATTCTGGCCCAGTTTACCACCTTGTTGCCCACTCCGGCTACAGCTAAGGAATGGGATCTGTTAGTTATCATTAGCAATGGTTCCATGTCATAACAGCATCGCAGAATAGTGATCACCATTATGGCGAGTATATATCACACCCCCAAAAATGGTGATTTACACTTGCAGCGAAAAAACAGGCAACAACAGAAAAAGGTTGTTCTGCAGAAGTTGTGCCCCCTGCACCCCCATAAATAAAGATTACTAACTCCGGGGGGGGGGGTGCATGTCGGGGAGGGGGTGAAACACCAAAAAAAAAAAAAAAGAACAGTGCAATGAACAAAACCACAACATATCCTGTTTCCCTCTCCAGCCCCGAGCCCTGCACCTTCCTCACTGTAGCCAACCACCCTCACCACTCCACCAAGTCACCAGCTTGGCAGCAGCTTGCCACACTACCCCTTATATACCCTCCCTCCTCTTTCTGTCTCCCTCCCTTTCTTCCTGTCACCTTGTTCTTCCCATCGCTACCCTTGCAGGGCAGCCTACATAACGTGTTGAAAATGAGTCACTCATATTTGAGTCGCTCACTTTCATTCACTGTTATGACGGTATACCTTAGCAACTCATGTAAACAATCAAGTCATTACAACAAGGCCTATAGCATGGCTAACAGGATGCTAGGATGAATTGGGAGAGGTATTGATAACAGAAGAAAAGAGATAATACTTACCCTCTACAGATCCCTGGTGTGGCCTCACCTAGAGTACTGTGCCCAGTTCTGAAGTTCTCACCTCTGAAAGGAAAAGGATAGTGCAGCACAGAGTAAAAAAAATGATTCAGAGCCAGAAGGGCAGATCCTATGAGGAGCACCTCAAGTCACTAAATATGTACTCACTGGAGACCAGAAGGGAGATGGGGGATATGATAGAGACATTCAAGTTCCTTAAAGGAATTAAAGTGAACTGTGGGGAACTATTTAGCCTGAATACCAGTTTGCAGTCACGTGGACACAAATGGAAATTAACAGGAGGTAGGTTGAGGAGAGATGTGAGGAAGTACTACTTTACAGAAAGGGTGGTGGAACCTTGGAACAGTCTGTTGGCTGAAATGGTGGGTGAGAAAACAGTCAGGGGATTCAAGCAGGGCTAGGACATAATGAAGGGAGTAGTGGTTACCGGGGATGACAGGGCCAAGGAGGAGAATAGAGAGAGGACTTGGAGGGTTCGTACCCTGGAAGAACAGTAGGTTCCAGGGATTATAGGGAACTTGGGCAGATTGGATGGATCTCTGTTTTTTTTCTGCCATCATTGTCTGTGTTTCTTTTTAAACCCTCACAATGTCTGAGGTTAATTCAGTATTCCAGTTTGGTTTCAAAGCAATCTCCTTGAGGTTTCTCAACAACCATCTGATCCATAATGCAACCAGAACTGAATCTATGGTGTTTTGATCCCAGAATTCAAAAACCCATTAATTTGATCCACTTGAAATCAGAACTTCAGATGGCAATACTATTGAGCAAGTCAGCATGCTCAAATATCTGGGAATCTGGCTTGATGGATCACTTACAAAATACTCATTTCAAACGTACCTTAGCAGCTGTAGGGCCCAAACTCAACATTTTCTAGATACATTGAATCTGATGGCAGATGAGGACCACCTGGCCCATCTAGTCTGCCCATATATCCTACCCCCAACTGTCTCTTGTTTACCCTTTCCTTGTCATCGCTAGGGTCCCCTTATGTCTATCCCATGCATTTTTGAATGTCTTTACAGTTTGCACCCTTATCACTTCCACGGGGAAGCTGTTACATGCATCCACCTCCCTTTCCATGAAGAAGCATTTCTTCACATTCTCCCTGAGTCTACCTCTCTCCAGCCTCATATCATGACCCCTTATTTTTGAGCATCCTCTTTTCTTAAAGAAGCTCCCCTCCTTGACCCTATTAAAACCCTTGAGATATTTAATAGTCTCTATCATATCCCCCATCTCCCTTTGTGTCTCCAGTGAAAACATGTCAAGGTCTATTACCATCACCTCATATGTGTTCTGCTGTAGCCCTCCTCTGTATTGCCTCCACTTTGTCTATGTCTTTTCTGAGGTGTGGCCTCCAGAGCTGGATGCAGTACTCCAGATGAGGTCTCACCAGTGATCTGTAAAGTGGCATAATCACCTCCCTATTTTTGCTAGAGATTCCCAGAGGAGCCCAGCTACCCATCTCCAACGATTTAGGTACTAAATCCCGCAGACGATTTTCCCGACGTTTGAAATCCCACCCTCTAATTCCCAAAAAAAGAATTGCCCAAACGCCGATATTCCTGTCAGTGTAAATCCCAACACAATTCAGATTTGAAAGTCTCCAGATCTCTAAACAGAAAAATGCCTCAATTTAGGTCTAAATTACTGCAATTTCGGCATTCGGGATTTTTATTCACTGTGCACGTAATCACTGTGTTTAATGCATTGTGCTGCTTTGCATTAAATAAATAAATTTAGTTGTTTACTTGTTGTTTAAAGCTTGTGATTCTGTATAGTACCAAAACTTTTATTGTAACTCTCGGGATTTCGGGATTTTAATTAGTCTCAGACTTGTGAAATACTTAAAAGTATAAGCATTCTTATAACCGTTTGTTTGCCAAACCAAGTGAACTGTGTAAATCACTGTGAAAGAACCAAACTAAAGGGTACTCTGAAATAAGTCTGTGTTTTAGTATTCTATACAGCTAAAATGAAAATCCGTTCTTATTTCTTATAAGGAGTGTGTTGTGTGAAACACAATAAATTCCACATAAGGTTGAACATTCATTTTTTAACTTTTATTTTTAAATGTACATTTCTGTGAGTAGCGATACTCAGCATTCTAATTTATGCCTGTGTACAATAGAATGCAGTCAAGTCAAAAGCTAATATTGACGTTTGTGCATTATACCTCACCTGTTTACCTCAGTTATGAAAATAAAGAGTGCTAGTTGTTTGGTGTTATAGACTTTTCTGTTGCTGTTTTATGTTTATTATGTTCATAAAGACTATCGTTTTGAACATTTATTCAAAACTGGCAGCTGGAATTGTTTTTATAGAACTGACATTGCGATTCCGAAAGGTATTTACAAATGTGTACACATTACTTGGTCATTTATTATTATTTAGTTTTATGTTTATTATGTTCATAAAGACTATTGTTTTGAACATTTATTCAAAACCGGCAGGTGGAATTGTTTTTATAGAGCTGACATTGCGATTCCAAAAGGTATTTACAAATGTGTACACATTACTTGGTCATTTATTATTTTGGTTTCAGGTGTGTTTGAATCTCACTGTTGTTGTTGCAATTTCGGCATTCAGGATTTTTATTCACTGTGCACGCTATGCATTAAATAAATAAATTTAGTTGTTTACTTGTTGTTTAAAGCTTGTGATTCTGTTTTCTGTACAACTTTTATTGTAACTCTCGGGATTTTGGGATTTTATTTAGTCGGGATTTCGCTTTTTCGGCATATTGGTCTCGGGATTGTAATTAGTCTGGATTTCGCTTTTTCGGCATTTTGGTCTCGGGATTGTAGTCGGCAGGAAATCAGTCTGCGGGAATAAGTACAGATACCTCTCCAACAATATTGGTACACAGCTTAAGCAGGTAACTAGTTGTAAGTACCTGGGCATCACCCTAGATAGTACTCTCTCCTATCAAGAACACAATAACATCTCCAAAACTGCTTATATCAGGCTAGGCCTCCTTTATAGACATCGGAATTTTATGACCCAAGAGGCACTACGCCTCACATACTGCCTATCATTGATTATGGTATTGTATTTTATGGTGCTGCCACCACCACCACTGCCTCAGAAGGTTAGGGGTTACTCTTAACAAAGCCTGCAGGTTAGTTACTAGTGCTAGTAGGGACACACATACTTGTGACCTATATGCACAGTCTAATTGGCTCAACCTACAGAGCAGGATCTCTTATCACACCTGTCTTACTGCAAAAAAATCTCTTTAGGTTCAGCCCCCCCTGCCTACCCAGCAGCTCCTCAACAGGGCCCACACTAACATGTGCTGTACGAGAAGCACACCCAACCTAACTTTTCAGGTACCTTTATGCCGAACATCTCAAGGACAAAGAGCATTTATGTACAGAGCACCTGGCTTGTTTTACAACATCCCAGCACACCTTCAATCTACTCCCAAAACTGGTCCTTTTAAAAACTGTCTTCGACAGCACCTAGCCAACCGCAGCAGCTGTGACTGCCCCACTTAACACTGGTGGCCTCTGCTTATACCTATCCTGCCATTTTAATGACAATGCCCTCTTGGGCTGCTATTCTGTGCCACCACTCAGTCTATGGTCATTTGCAAAGTTTTCCACATTATAACCTGGAAAATCACTACTATTATCCCCTGTCTAAAGTCAACCTCCTAGACTACTCTTTCTTCTTCTTTTCTTCCTCCACCTATTGGCCTGTTATGTCTCATAACTCATCACTATTATAGTTTGCTTCTAGCTGGCTTTCCTCTGCCTATACACCTGCCCTCCACCAACTTCTGGTTACCTTTTCAACCCTAGCACTTAATATCAGTATTATTATGTATTTTTAACCCTAGCACTTAATATCAGTATTATTATGTATTGTATGTACTAGTTTTTTTTTTTTTTAAATGTCTCCTGGGTTTATTGTACCTCACCAGCCTGCTTATTTGTACCCAATGTACTTGTGATTGTTACTCCTTCCTCTGTATAATTCCTTGTTGATGTGGAGCCTTTGTAAAAGATCCCCTGGCTCAAAGATCTTAATTACAAGATTCAATAAATTAAAATAAAATAAATATGTACCCCAACATTCTGCTGACACTCCTTATCGCTTTCTCTCACTGTCTGGCTGCCTTTAGGTCACCTGTTATAATTACCCCAAGATCTCTTTCTTGCTTGGGTGGGCAGCAGTAATCCCCCCCTCCACTGAATACTCTTCTCCTGGATTTGCTTGCTCCAAATGCATAATTTTGCATTTTTTTACATTAAATTTCAGTTGCCACACCATTGACCATTGTTCTAGCCTACACTGGTCTCTTCACATTCTGTCCACTCCCTCTGGAGTATCGACTCTTTGCTGATCTTTGCATCATCTGCAAGTAGACACACCTTCCCCTCCACAATGTCGCTTATGAAGACATTAAAGAGGACTGGCCCCAGCACTGAACCCTGGAGCATCCCACTGGTCATCTCCCTTTCCATGGACTGAGCTCCATTCATTACCAATCTTTGTGTCCTCCCGCTCAACCAGCTTCTATCCCAGTTCATTAACCTGTGCCCCACTCCCAGACTGCTCAGCTTGTTTACTAGCCTTCTATGTGGAACAGTGTCGAAGGCCTTACTAAAATCCAAGTAGACCACATCCACCGCCCCCTCCTTGATCTACCACTCTGGTTACCCAATTGAAGAAATCACTCAGGTTTGTTTGGCAAAACCTACATGCCATGAAACCATATTGCTTTGGATCCTGCTGCCTGCTGGATTTGAGATACTTCACAGACCTTTCCTTGAGCAATGATTACATAAATGTCCCCACCACTAAGGTAAGCTCACAGGCCTGTAGGTACCTGCCTCCTCCCCACTCCCACTCTTGTGAAGAGAGACATTTGCCCTTCTCCAATCTGCCGGGACCACCCCTGTCTCTAATGATTTATTGAATAGTTCTACAAGGGGTGCAGCCAGTTCATTTCTGAATTCTATTAGTATTCTGGGGTAAATTTCACCTGCTGCCATTGCCTTGTGTTAACCCCCCTGTTACCCAGGGTTACTAGAATCCCAGTAAGACCTAGTGGTAGGCAGGGAAGCCAGCTTGTGAAACTCCAGTTAAATGGATTTCACACTGTCTCACTCTGTTCTCAGTCTCAGCTGAGACTGAGGGATGACATCATTTTAGAACTGTCGCAGCTGCATAAGCCACACTGGAATGTTGCAGTTGGAGGTTAGAGTAAAACGTTGGGGAATTTGAAGCCAGTCTGTGTGCAGTCTGAGAGAGAGACTGTAGTGCAGTTGAGTGTGTGCAGGCTCTCAGAGCTTTAAGCTCTGTTGCAGAGCTACTTTTGTTTTTGGTGTGTGTTTCCACCTGAAGAGGAACACAGGAACTGATAATTGAAGTGGTGGAGACCACTCTAAATGGTTCAGAGCCCCATCCCTGAGGGGATGGGGGGAAGTTGTCTGCCTGTTTTCCAAGGGCAATCCCCCCTGGGTCCGGCTAAGGGAAGGAAGCTGCCTGTCTGAGTTGTGCTGAGGCACCAGAAGCTCTGTAAGAGATTCCTTGAGGAGGAAATGGCTGTGGGGTACCTGCAACCAAAGGGTGAGTTCTCTCTGAAAAAGAGCCAAGTGTTTTCACCTGAAACGTAAGGAAACTAAAGGGACTGTTACTGTGGGGTCAGGAAAAGACAGCCAAGTACAGTTGGAAGATGTGGGGATTGGACTGCTTAACTCAGTGGGTGGTCTAGAGTAATGAACAAAGCCGCTTATAAGTATGTTCAAGGCCAGCAAAAAATGGAAAGAAAGAATGTGGGGATTGGACTGCTTAACCTGTGGGGGGTCTAGAGTAATGGACAATGCCACTTATTTTTTAAGTATGTTTAAGTCCAGCGTAAATGGTAAGCAAGACAAGTAGATGGAATGTTAAATACATTTAGTGAGAATCTACACAGCAAAGTGTTAAAGGATGAGGTGTTCACAGTGCAGAGAAATGGCCGGGTATGAATTGTGGGAAAGAGAGGTGGGAGACCCCCCCATCAGTAATAAACAAATTCACCTCTATGGATTTGCTCTGAGACACCTGTTGCTTTCTCTCAGATAATTGGCCAGTGCCTGAGGAAAGTATCCAGATGTGGGATTAAGAGGAAGATTTCCTGATGGAGCCGAGGTGCTCTTAGGTGGTTTAGGGAGCCACCAAAAAATGTTTCCATGAAATATGGAAGTTGTCCAAGTGGCTGACAAGGGAGCTGAGCTAGGGAATACCAAGAACAGTGTACAAGTTCGGGCTGTGTAACCCAAAGTAGCGTACAAATCCAGGCTGTGTGCCCAGTGTGTTGTAGAGCCTGAGGGCTAAAGTGATGAGGATGTGTTCCGGTCTCTTTTAATCTGCATTACTAGGAGTGTAGCCCTGTGGGGGTCCATCTATGCTTTGTTTATTCTGTTTGGATGTGAATAAAACCCACACTTTAGAATCCCACTTCTGGTATTGGACATTACAGTTATTGCTTCCTGTGTTTGGAGTTACTGGGGTGCCCCTGTGCAGAGTAGCCAAACCTAGCCTTTGTGCGAGTGACCTATTCCTCCCTGAACCCAGCCCACCTGGTATTGCTGTCAGATGGCAATGGCAGACCGGGTAGGGGTTACAAAAATGGAGGCACCGTTGAGGATTTGGGTTTGGAATTTAGGGAGGAATGTAAGAAAGGTTGCTTGGGCAAGGGGCCAGCATTTTGGCTATCTGACAGTGGGTAGCCCAAAAAGCTGAAGCAATGTTAACTAATGTGCCGCTGTGTGCTGTTGTCCATGTGCTGCTGTTAAAATGCCAACAGTTTACCAAGGAGCAGTAAAGCCTGAGAGTGTATGCCTTGGTCCTGCATCAAATTACAGTGTTTGCCAGCTTTTAAAAGTGTTTATGAGAAAGAAAAGTGTGGAAAACTTTGGGTAGTAAAACGAAAATTGTGCCCTAGATGTTGGAAATGCTTTCTTGTAAGCTGAGAGACTTGTTGTGTTAATGGCCATGAAAAATGGTTGAAATGGGCTCCCACCATGAAGTCAGATGAGAAAAAAAAAGTGAGGTTTTGCAGTTTAAATTTGTCTGCTCGATGATCGCTGTGAGGAGAAGAGCACTCGAGAGGAAAGAGGCTCTTTGCATGGCGTCGAGTGATTGGTGAGACTGCAATCAGTCCCACCCCGAAGCCAGCTCTAGAGCAACTGCCCAGCATTCGAGAGGGAGAGTGAGTGGAGTATGCATACTGGCTTATCAGGAGGAGCATCGCGATGACTGTTAGTGCTGTAAAAAGTTCAAAAAACTGACTTTTCTGTCTGAATTTGGGATCAACCCGCATCTCGATCGATTGGACTGTGAGTGTGGTGTTCAGAGGGATGATCGGCAGGACTGCCAACCTGCTTCTTTCCAGAGGCCTCCAAGACTGGCTGCAGGCCATTTTCCATTGCAGCAAACAGCTACTGATAACAGTGAGTAACAACAGAAATAATTGCTCAAACTAAGTGATTTTGCCAAATGCCAGCTGAATCTGTGTGTAGCAGTGTAGTCGCTTTGCAAACAAGGACTGTGTTAAGTTTTACCAGCAAAAGCAAGCCTTTTAAGCCATCGACTGTGAGCATAAAGATAGGTTCAGCATCAGTATAAGTTTCAAAGCCATGAGAGAGACTGTGAGTTGTATCCGATATGCAGCAAGAGTTACAGGCAATCCTGTGCTATGAAACACTGAGGCTTTAAGGGACTGTGAGCTAGAGCAATGTCTTCAGCAAGTGAAAAGTCTGTGGTAAATTATATAAATGTGCTAGGAAAAAGAACAGTGCAAGTTTGTGCAGTTTGAGCAAAGTTATCAGTAGAGTGTGTAAATCGGATGCGCAGTGGCTTGACCCAATTACAGAATGTTGATGCGTAGGAGTACTGCTGCCGCCATTACAGGGTGGGGTAGTAATGTAAACACAGCAGCAGAGGAGCCATTTTGAAAGAGAGAGAAAGTTTTCAGTGAAATGGGACTCGAAATAACAGTGAGCGTTTGTTTTTCTCTGCAGTCATGGCTTCAGGACCAGCCCGCTACCCGGATCATGCCCGGGCTGTGGTAGCAGTAGAAGTAAACAAGTTAAGGAACATTGAGAGATGTTACTATGGAGGATGAGTGCCTCCTCATGTGGTGATTCCTGGATATCTAGTGCAAGTATGTTTGATGTGCTTAAATGCTGGAAGGGACGTCTTCATGGTACCTCACTGTTCTGGGTGCTTAGAGAAATACGGTTTATTTAAAGCGACCAAGATTCATTTGGCTCCTACATGGATAAAAGTTAAAGAATCTGCAGTTGGCAGCACACAGCACCAGACAGAGCCTGCTGAAGAAGGCCCCTCAGGGAAGTGTGGCACAAAACTAGAGGTTGCAGATTTGCAGACAGAACAATGTGCTGATGTTTCAGAGTCTGAGTCGCAGAGAGACATCTCAGGAAGAGCATCAGTAGGCCCGTGGAGAGCAGGGCCTAGCCCAAGCCTCATAGATGAAGACGAGATGAAGGAGGCCTTTGAATGGGAGGTTTTGACCTCCACACCCAGCAAAGAGTGGATAGTGTCAGGAGTGAGGATGACTGCTCACTCCTGGGCACAGTTTCTCAGTAAGGAAGAAGATGAGGGGGAACCTATGTGACCTTGTGAAAAAGGAACTGGTACAAAGCCTCAAGCTCTTGTCTCAGAGGAATTCATGGAAGAGAGTGGTGATGCCACTGCCCTGGCTGTGCAAGAAGAAGTCAGGGATCCATTTTTTGTGTCTTTGAGAATGCACAGCTGGCAGAACCAGGACTGGCTGCCCCCAAACCAGGCCAGAGGTCTCAGGTTGACCAAAGCTAGTAAAGAGGAAAGACTGGTTCTTAGGAAGGTGAATGAAATCTATGGGATGTCATTTCCTACCTTTCCTCGGAGAGTCTGGGAGGAGATTGAACAAAACAGGAAGTCCTGGATTTGGGCAGAAGCAATGAAATGTGTGCATCCTGGTGCAAACAAGCATGTCAAGCACAGAATGTTTCACGACAAATACAGCCAGTGGAAAAGAGGCAGGACACTATTAATGGACACTGCTCGAATTGTGGATGGAGAAGGACGTGAAACCTTTCACAGTGTGAATTATGAGCACCCAGATGGGGTAATAATTCAAACGCCTGACCTTTTGTGCTATTGGTCACAATGCAAAGACCAACCTGCGAATGTGCCCATGCCTACCAAATGGAAAGCAGAGCAGCGGTAGCCAGTGCTGCCACTCCAGCCATTGCAGTACCTATGTTGTTCTGCCAGTATGGACATCCAGGACTCAGGTGCCCCACATTCATCAGTTCTACAGTGTACTGACTTTCCAGAATCCATCGACTGGCTCACCCGATGACTTCAGATCCAGAGAGGACACCCGCCCAGCTGTATTCCTGATTCATCACCTGGTAATTGGATGACTTCAGACCAGCTGTTTTCCTTTTTGTTCCTGTTCCAAGGTTCCATCTTCAGAGATGACATCATCCCAGCAGTTTTCAGATGTGCCCCCTGTCGTTCCCGGAAGATGTCCGCCCAGCTGTATTGGAAGAATGCTGCCAGGGAGAGTCTTCGGCTGAGAACCAGGTTTGTTGCCTTTTTTATTCTACAAGGGACTGTTAAGTCCAGACTTTTCTATTAGTATGACATTGCAGTACACACCCTACATTAGCAGACTCCAGATGTTTGAACTGTCCTCAAAGACTCTCCCCTTCGGGACTTTGGCTTGCTAGAACTGTGTTTCACTGGGCTCCGGCCCAGGACAGACTCTTTAATGGACTTGCCTTCAGGCACTGTGGTCACTAGATGGGACTTTTAGGGCACTCCATCCCCCAAATATGGTGTATTGTAAATTATGTCATTGTTTTCTACTGTTTTAATGTTTATACTGTTTTTTCTACTTTTCTAAAAAAAAAAAATCTTTTTGGGATTCTCCAGTGTTTTGATGGTAGGGGTTTAGGTAGACTGTGTATGCAGATTAGGAGTGTGTGTTGTCTTTCTTTTTCTTGCAGGTGTTCCTGAAGAATACAGAACAGAAGACAAGAGGAAGAGGAGGAGGGACTCATCAGAGTCCCTCACTAGTACTTTAGAGTGTAGTGTTTAAAGTACTGTTGTTGTTACTGTGTGTAACTTTTTCCTTCCACAGGTATGGTTGTGAGGGAGTGTGGGAGTAATGCACAGAGTATGGTATTAGCTCCTGGTATATGGCTGAATGGTGTCCAGGGTCAGGGAGGTCCCCTGTTTGTTTTGTTTTGGGAAATTTGAGTTAGAGGCAGACAGGTGTTCCCTAGAGGGCTGGGGGGATAGACAAACTGTGGTCCTGAATGGCCATAGGGGCTGCAGTGCTGATCTATTAGGGCTATGCCCTGCACAGTTCTACCAGAGCCACTAGGTGCTCATAGTTAGCGGGCAGAGTAGAGGCTGATATGTCAGCCAAAGGCCTCTAGGCCCTTAGTGTTGCCTGCCTGTGCTATCACATGATAGGGGAGAAGGTAGCGCTACTTCCCCGTAGTCAACACATGGGGTGAGATGGCCTAAGCCGGGTGACTAATGACTGCGGACAGTCATTTTCCTGGCTCAGGGTGAGTGTAACCCCCCTGTTACCCGGGGTTACTAGAATCTATTCTCAGTCTCAGCTGAGACTGAGGGATGACATCATTTTAGAACTGTCGCAGCTGCATAAGCCACACTGGAATGTTGCAGTTGGAGGTTAGAGTAGAAGGTTGGGGAATTTGAAGCCAGTCTGTGTGCAGTCTGAGAGATAGACTGTAGTGCAGCTGAGTGTGTGCAGGCTCTCAGAGCTTTAAGCTCTGTTGCAGAGCTACTTTTGTTTTTGGTGTGTGCTTCCACCTGAAGAGGAACTCAGGAACTGATAATTGAAGTGGTGGAGACTGCTATCAATGGTTCAGAGCCCCATCCCTGAGGGGATGGGGGGAAGGTGCCTGCCTGTTTTCCAGGGGCAACCCCCCCCGGGTCCAGCTAAGGGAAAGAAGCTGCCTGTCTGAGTTGTGCTGAGGCAACAGAAGCTCTGTAAGAGATTCCTTGAGGAGGAAATGCCTGTGGGGCACCTGCAACCAAAGGGTGAGTTTGCTCTGAAAAAGAGCCAAGTGTTTTCACCTGAAATGTAAGGAAACTAAAGGGACTGTTACTGTGGGGTCAGGAAAAGACAGCCAAGTACAGTTGGAAGATGTGGGGATTGGACTGCTTAATTCAGTGGGGGGTCTAGAGTAATGGACAAATCCACTTATAAGTATGTTCAAGGCCAGCACAAAATGGAAAGAAAGAATGTGAGGATTGGACTGCTTAACCTGTGGGGGGTCTAGAGTAATGGACAATGCCACTTATTTTTTAAGTATGTTTAAGTCCAGCTCAAATGGTAAGCAAGACAAGTAAATGGAATGTGAAATATGTTTAGTGAGAATCTACACAGCAAAGTGTTAAAGGATGAGGTGTTCACAGTGCAGAGAAATGGCCGGGTATGAATTGTGGGAAAGAGAGGTGGGAGACCCCCCATCAGCAATAAACAAATTCACCTCTATGGATTTGCTCTGAGACACCTGTTGCTTTCTCTCAGATAATTGGCCAGTGCCTGAGGAAAGTATCCAGATGTGGGATTAAGAGGAAGATTCCCTGATGGAGCCGAGGTGCTCTTAGGTGGTTTAGGGAGCCACCAAAAAATGTTTCCATGAAATATGGAAGTTGTCCAAGTGGCTGGCAAGGGAGCTGAGCTAGGGAATACCAAGAACAGTGTACAAGTTTGGGCTGTGTAACCCAAAGCAGCATACAAGTCCAGGCTGTGTGCCCAGTGTGTTGTAGAGCCTGAGGGCTAAAGTGATGAGGATGTGTTCGGGTCTCTTTTAATCTGCATTACCAGGAGTGTAGCCCTGTGGGGGTCCATCTATGCTTTGTTTATTCTGTTTGGATGTGAATAAAAGCCACACTTTAGAATCTCACTTCTGGTATTTTCCATTACAGTTATTGCTTCCTGTGTTCGGAGTTACTTGGGTGCCCCTGTGCAGAGTAACCAAACCTAGCCTTTGTGCTGAGTGACCTATTCCTCCCTGAACCCAGCCCACCTGGTATTGCTGTCAGATGGCAACAGCAGACCGGGTAGGGGTTACACTTGTTTATTCTCCGTTTTTCAAGCTCTCTCAAGACTCTCTCCTTTGTGAATGGAGTGACATCCACCCCCCTGCTCTGACTTCTGTTTTCTCTGAATAGGTGTCCTCCCCACCTTCCATAAGTACTGAGCAGAAATATTTATTCAGGATTTCTGTCTTTTTATGGTTCCCCTCTGCAGGACCTCCTTCTTCCCTTTTTAGTCTCACTATCCATCCCCTAGTTTTTCTCTTTTTACTGATGTATCTAAAAAAAGGTCTTGTCTCCTTTTTTAATTGACAGGGCTATCCTTTCTTCTGTTTGTGCCTTGGCCCTTCAAACTGCTTTTCTGGCCTCCCTCAGTTTTTCCATGTATGCTCCCCTATCTTCCTCCATCTGTATTTCTTTGTATTTTCCCGCATGCGTCCTTTCCTCTCTTACCTTCCTGGCTACTTTCTTATGGAACCATAGCAGTATTTTACTTCTCTTATTCTTACTTGCTTAATGCACATATTAGTAACTTCATCCATGGCACCTTTTAGATTTGCCAATTGCTTGTCCACTTCCCTCCATCCTTTCCCCTTAATGCTTTCACTAGACATTCCCCCAAATTCTCAAAATTGACTCTCCCAAAATCCATGACTTTTAGCCTTGTGTAGCTGGATTTCTCCTGCTTCTATAGTAAACCACACCGTACAGTGATCACTGGACCCTAGATGACTGCCTACCTGCACATCTTTAACTCTTTCCCCATTGGTGAGCACCAGGTCCAGAATAGCACCCTCCCTGGTGGGTTCCATCACAAGCTGCTTGAGTCCTGCCTCTTGCAGAGCTTCCAGGATGGCTCTACTGCTTTCTGTGGCTGCATATGGGTGCTTCAATCGATGTCTGGCATACTGAAGTCACCCATAACAAGTACATTTTCCCTATCTGTCATTTTGCATATGGTTTCCACTAGTTCCTTGTCTATCTCCTTCCCCTGTCCCGGAGGTCTGTAGACCACTTCTACCCAAATTGCTACCCCATTTCTTGTATTCAGCATGATCCACAGTGCCTCAGCCCTTTACTGACACCCCTGTACCTCTGTAGCTTTAATTTCCTCTCTAACATATATAGCCAGTCCTCCTCCCTTTTTTCCAATCCTGTCTCTCCAGAATAGGGCATAACCTTGTACTGCTGTGCCCCAGGCATTGTCCTCTGTGTACCATGTCTCAGTGACAGCTACAATGTCTGGCTGTGCATCAGCCATTAAGGCTATTAGGTCTGGGATTTTATTCACCAGGCTATGGGCATTTGTACATATCACCTTCCCAAGTCTTGCTTCCCTTCCTTTTAGTCTATTCACCCTTGCCCTTGTGTATTCTCTTCAGTCCCTTTTTGCTACCACCCTCGGTAGGCATTCTTACCTCTTCTATTACAGATTGGGCTCTATGATCACCCTTTGTGTTTCTGCTCCTCTTCTTCTGCCTACTTTTTGAAATACCGGCTTCTGGGGGAGTGATGGCCTTCCTTCAGATGGAGTATAAGTACTTATGGTCCTCTACAGATACCAGCATTTGTTTTGTTAACTGACCAGCCTATACCCTGCCCTTTTGTGCCCTCTGCATCACCACCATCATGGTGTCACTGTACTTGACACCAAAATCCTGGCATGTTATAACCTATTTATTGCTTGTTGCATCCATTGGACACCTCTGTGAGTTTCATTCTTATTTATAATCTTTCACATTTGCCTGTGCATGGTTAGCATGAATTAACTGTTAATGTTTGAATTGTAGGAGAAAGCTTTATGTATAGTGTATACCAGGATGAACAGTAGCCTTAAGAATGTCAAAACACATAGACTGCCTTTCTGGGTAACCAAGCAACAGATTAATACAAAATGTGCTGTCATTCTACCTGGAAGAAAAAAAATACATAATTGGCATTAAATTAACATCATGTTCTGTTAAGTAATTGCCTTCATTGTACACTTGGAATAATAGACACTCAGCATTTTCAACATTGCACACTGTGTCCTGGAACAGATGCTTTTCAGTAAGAAAAACAGCGAAAAAAAAAAGTAACTCTGTACACAGTGTCCTGGCACAGATGATTTCCAGTAAGCAAAACAGAAAAAAAAGTTAATTGCTGAATTGGTAATTAATGGGCCTAAAGAGCATCAAGTTGAAGCAGCAGTGCAATGAAAAAAATGTTTTCCCCAAAATCCACTTGCAGCTACTATTAATAAAATATTAGCATACCTGTCAAATCTACATACCTAGGTATCTTCTATGCTATGAACCATGACTTTTTTCTTTTTTCTGGATCCTTACCCAGCTCTTATATTTCTAAGTCAAATGTGGCAACCATTTTTTTCTTGTGATAAAAACGAAATTAAAACATTAATAAAATACTTAAATTGTGTTAGTGCTATACAATGTAACAAACAGAGAGATACCTGGAATCTTTTCGGGGGAATGAAGGATTAATTTTCTCTTTGCCCAGTTTTGTTGGCTTGCTGCTTTAAAGAGCCCCTGACACCACCGGGATAACTTTAAAAACTGTAAGATTTTGTCACAATTCAGTTTATATTTCTTATATATTCTGCAATTATATCTCCCGTTTTTATTAGTCCTCAGAACAGTTTCATGAAAACAGGATCACTGCCCTCTACATTTCATCTGCTCTAGTAGCTTGACTGCACCTGACATCACAATCCATAGTTCATGACATCATAATTATTGCTACAGCAACAGATTGTGATGTCATAAATAGAACTGTGGTGTCAGGTTTAGGCAAGCAACCACAGCAGATAGGGCAGGAATTCTGTCACCATGCAAATGTCCATAGTAGTAAAGAAATAAGGGTGAGATTACAGAAAGAAGCATGACATAAGATGAACTGTGTCTAAGGCCCTGGACACACTGGGGAACTTAAAATGGTTTAAATGTCTTAAAACAGTGTAAATCCCCCTAGCACTGTTTGCAGACAGACTACAAGCCCCTTAAAACATTTTAACAAAAGTGTTTTTAAACCCTGCTAGATACCTAGTCTTAAAACGATTTTTAAAAACATTTTGGAGCTAGCATGGCTTTACTCACAGGTCTGTCCAGGGGTAAAAACGTTTTAAGCTGTAATTGTTTAACTAAAACAGTTCTAGCTACAGTGTGTCCAGGCAAGCACAGTTCTGTGTATTGGACTTAACACAAAATAGTAACAAGGAGAACAGGTTTAACACTAGTAGTGTGGCCACACTAAACAGTTATCAAAAATGGTTACTCAATAGTGTGGCTGCACTGAAATGGTTTAGCTAAACTGGTTTTAAAAACGGTTTTCAGAAACAGTTCTGGAGTGTGTCCAGGGCCTAAATCTTACATTTCTTTGAAGCTGCCCCAGTGGGGTCAGGGACTCTACTTATTAGTAAAGTTTGTTTTTCTGTAAATGGCCATGGAACAAGGTCCTCCGGTAATTCTTGATTACATAGTTGTATACCTTAGTCAACAAACAGCACTGTTGTAACATCACAAAGCATACTCCTCTCACCAATGGCATCTAAGCTTAGACCAAGCAAGGAGGCAGGCCAAAGGCAATCCAGTCATTGGGCCCCTACTTCTCTTACGCTCAAGCTCCTCTGTGCCAGGGACTTCCAGTGGTATTATGCAGCCTAGCTGCCCCAACCAGTCAACCTGCGGAAACCTGTGTGAGGGACAAGGGTGTTGATGCTGGCCAATTAATGAGACTGAGGAGCATGTGAATCAGTGAAAATGTAGGGGACACAGACAACTGAGTTCTTGTAAAATGTCAATGCTTTATTTTACCTTGACAATGTACTGCACCAAGCAGAGAATTAATAAACAGCAAGTGACAAACAACAGTTTCAATAAATATTCCTAATGAACAAATAACTGCACTGCGCACATACTCTTGCCACTGCCAAAGGGACTACAGGTTTGTTCTCACTTGCTCAGACCTGATGGTTGTCTGACTTGCAAGGAGAGGCAGGTACAATTCAGATGCAATAAGAAGATTTTTATTATAGAGGAGTGCAAGTGTCACAACAGGATACACATAAACTGGACCACCAGAAATTCAGTAACAGGAGGCTAAATTTACAACCAGTGGCAGTAATTCTGAATTCTATGAGGTTACTATAATGGATTTCAAAGATATCTGACTCTGTGAGCTCATGAAATGCTGAAACTCTATGAGACTGCAAAGATTCTAAGGCTCTAATGACAACAACAAACAATTCAAAGCTCTATAACCCTGGCCAGGGGTTACCCAAAGTATTTGTCCTGTTAACCTTACTTTGCAGCTGTAAAACATTACCTGTTGGTGGATTTTTAAAGATAATATGATGCACTCAAGAAGGGGATTTCCAGGGAACAAATGCACCAGAGTGGAATGAAGAAGAGCACTTCCAGAAGGAACAAGGGACACCTTATTTTTAATAGAGGGGACCAACAGATGATGCTCCTTGTCCCCCCCTGAACTGAGGATTTAGATGCCTGGGAAAGGTTGTAACAGACTGCCAGGCCAGATGCACTCCAACATTTTTGTAGCAGTCGAGGGGCATGGCAGATCATTGATCAATGAAGAACAAAAGGGACTTGTCTTTTCATGAGACCCTCTGGGTGTTGATAAGGAGGTTGTGGCAGACCTACTGACCAGAGTTGCAGTGAACATGCACAAGGATTTGTAATCCAGGTTTCTTGAATTTTGCTCCTAGTCTTGCCACTTTTGTCATTCCATCTTCCTGTCTTGCTGCTTTCATTGTTCACTATCTTATCACTTTCATTGTCCCTGAAATAACAAAGTACTCACCCCACCACACATTGCAGCCCTTAACTATTGAGCCAGGGTAGCTTCTTGATTTACTTCACTTTCTTAATGGGGTAGGGTGCAGCAAAGATGAGCAGCTGGAGGGGCCTGTCCTGACTATCCCGTAACTCTAGCTGGGACAGCCACCCACTTTGTAGTCCACAAGGTAGAAGATTAAGCAGTTTCTTTACAGTTAGGCACAACACAAGTCTGGCAGTTCACTTTGGTGACACAACAAAGGATGGGCAGTTTGTTATGCAATTCAGGCACCACACAGTCTTAATATTTCAGTTGTAATAGGGCAAAGCACAGTATTGGCAGTTCAGTTGCAATAGGCCACAACAAAGGAGTAACAGTTCAATAGCCACAGGGTAAAGCCCGATATTGGCAGTTCAGTTACAGTAGGGCAAAACACAGTACTGGCAGTTCAGTTCCTGCAGGGCACAACACAGAGTTACAATTCAGTATGCATTTCATTTTACAATTTATCCTGATGTCCATCCCCACTGAACTTGCTACAGTAGTCCTGTATATCCTACCCTACGAGCAGTCTCACTAGAGGCCTGCTGGGTCCAATTGCATGGCAGTGGAAAAAGGAAACGGCTATGTCCACCGCTATGGGCAATCCTGAGGTGGAGAGTACCCACCCTCCTATGCGGTCTCAGCCACTTTACTAGGCCCTGCTTGGCGTGATTGATTAAAATACTGATGAGAAGTAATAAAAACAACTTCTGCTCAGGAGTGCCTAATAGGGTTATCCAGCCCCTTGCTCTGTTCTCTGGGTAGTCCCTATCTTGGGAGCCTTTCCCACCCCTTGCAGCCTCAGCTGCTTGTTCCTGTGCCATCTGGTGCTTTCAAATTCTGTTCTAAAATAAAGGAAACCTTTTGGCAGTCAGCACCTGCCCATTGGTATTGCTATCAATTCACCACCTCAGTGGGAGGGGTGAAGTACTAAAGAGGAGGGTCCATTGGGGGTTGGGACTGCTAACTGAGGAGGGATGGAGGTGGGCAGCCCCAACACTGGACTTTTACTGCTCTGCCCCTGATGCTTTTGCTCCACCCCGATGCTCCTTCACACTGATGTGGCCTGCTCAGAAGAAGCTTCCTTGCACCTTGGCTTGAACTAGATGCAGCTTGCTGTAGCCACCGATGAGGGACCACTTAACATTTTTGATGAGCCGCTGCCACCAAAGGACTGGACCAGAGGGAAAGCATCAGTCAGAGCTGATAGGACCCACCTCAACCAGAAGTAAGCTTTTTCCTTGGTCTTCGCTGTTCTCCGTGACTTCTCTCTCACTGGTCCTGCCACCAACTGTCAGTACTGCCCCTTCCCTAACTCTCAGGTTTCTAATGCTCGAAATCCTAGCTTGAGCCACAGTGGCTCCTGGTCTGAATCAAGCCCTCGTGCTTGGCAGGGACAGCAGCCCAGTGCTTGGATCACCTGTCCTTGTGCTGCCTGAGGGGGTTCCACAGGTGCTGGCAGGCAGCAAGGCGAGGAAATAAATGTTTAAAAAATAATTTGTCCAGGTTTGGACATGGTAGGGAACTGCTTGCTGCTTTGAATCTCTGTGGGTAGGGGACATCAGCTGTAGTTGTTACTGGAAGGGGACTCTAAAGTGGGCAGAGTGCCCAAACCAGACACTTGTTTCTATTTCCTGGGGCCCAGGGCACAAACTGGCTATCTGCAGCATTTTCTGCCTCAGGGGTTCCATATCTAATCCCCGGGAGCCCTGCCACACTGCCCTCCCATGACTGCCTCTGCGGGGGGGCCATTACAATTAACTCCACTGTTGGGCATCAACTCTGGGGCACTACAGATTCAGGTCCACCTAAAAATACATGTCCCATATGTTGCTAATAATCTGATTATTAATTTAGGGTCCATCATTTCTAAAATGCATCTAAATGATTATCATGCATAACTTACTAAACTGTATCATTTACATTATCCAGTGACTGTCAAGACACTATGGGGTAATACTTGCAGCAAAAAGGGGTGTGTTTTGCTGTATTACAGTAGGTTCTACAATGCAGCTAGAGTTATCTCCACAAAAAAAAGTGCTTTGGGATATCCAAAGGATAGATCACTGAGACTGTCTCAGTAACTGTTCAGTCATCAGTGGTTCTGCAGACATATGACTCGGGGGACTAACAGGGATACTACGGATCCATGGCACCATAGGACAACTTCCTGTGGTAAAGTCTAGTAACCCTTCCTTAAAGTGGCTCTGCCTCTCACTTGCAGTTGAGTCCATAGCTTTCCGATTCAGCTCCTCCTGTTTCTTTACATTTCTGAAAGTACATGGCTTAAGAAGGCTGTGGTGAACATTCTTTTGAAGTGGGGTACTGGACTGAGTCTGAATCTGTTAGACAGGCTTATCTGGATGTTGAATGTCAGTGATGATGTGTGGATCTGGATCCTATTTAGTTTTCAGTTTCTGACAGCCGTGAGTGCATCTGAGCAATACTCTTTCACTAATCAGTAACAGTAGCTCTTTTATCATACAGGGTCTGCTGTTGTTCTCTTGCTTTAACTATTTGCATTGATACTGCTTCACCAGCAATCTGTAGTCATTCATGATGCTTTTGTGCCCATTCTAATTTAGATACCTTTCTAGGTTCAGCAGGCAATCTGAGAACTAAGTTCTCGAGCGCCTGGAGTTCATCTGTGGCCTGTCAGGTACAGTCCTCAGTTGGTTTGGATCTTTCCTCACTGACAGAACTCAGAGAGTAGTGTCGGGGATAAATTCCTCCCGCCCAGTCTCTCTGTCATGTGGGGTTCCCCAGGGCTTGATGTTGTCCCCCATGTTATTCGCAGTGTATATGCTGCCCCTCTGAGACATTGTAAGAAGGTATGGGGTCAGGTTTCATTGCTATGCAGATGATACCCAACTCTACCTATCTTTTGCACCCAACCAGGATAGCGCTCTCTTGGTCTTTAATAACTGCCTAGCTGAAATCCAGTGCTGGATGAATTCAAGTTGGCTGAAGTTGAATTTGGAGAAGACTGAGGTAATGTTTGTGGACTCAGGTCATAGGGTGGAGGGGATGGGAGCTGGTTTACCCTCAGGTTTATTTCTGGGGGGCGTCCAGGTCCCTACCTCTGAACAGGTGCAGAACTTGAGGGTGATTTTTGGCAATAAACTGACTCTGTATTCCCAGGTGCCAGCAGTTGTCAAACTTTCCTTTTATCATCTTAGGAACATCGCCAAGATTAAGCACCTTGTTCCGCCCTCCTATCTGCCTACTTTGATCAACGCTTTTGTGACCTCCCGCTTTGATTGTTGTAACTCCCTTTATCTAGGGCTTCCTGGGGTTGATGACCACTGCTTGCAGCTGGTGCGGAATGCTGCGGCCTGGTTATTGATGGGTACGTCTCATGCCTGTCATATTTCACCGGTCCTGCGTGTTCTGCACTGGCTACCAGTTCAGTGGTGGATCACCTTTAAAGTTGGTCTTTTGACATACAACACCCTACATGGACAGGGCCCGGACTACTTGAAAGAGCTTCTGGTTCCCTACTGCCCTAAGCCATCTCTCCGCTCGGCAGACGAGGGGTTGCTAGAGATTCTGAGGGTATCTTTGAAATCTTCAGGTGCTCATGCTTTTATGTATGTTGCCCCTATCCTCTGGAATTTTCTACCCCGTCCGCTTCATCAGTATGGATTCGTGGAGGAATTTAAACAGGCCTTAAAGACCTATTTATGGTCTAAGATTTGTTTTAATTATTAAAGTGATTTTATGAGCTCAGATCACTGGTAGACTGAGGTTTTATTTATCATATTAGTATTTATTGTAAGGCGGCTTGAATTTGTGAAAGGCGCGGTATAAATAAAGTTTTATTATTATTTATTATTATTAAGACCACTGGTAGTTGGCCATGGCATCCAAAGCTTAAGTAATATGGAGTATGTCCTATGGAACAGTGAGCAGTGTTACTGTACAGGTGCAGTAGCTCTGGAAGGATATTATGTGGTCTTGGTGCTGCTGTTCTGGAAGAGCTCTCAACATATTAAATACTTTGCAGTTGGCACATTCACAGTGTCCATTTGTTTGTGGGTGGAGGTAGTTCGAAAGCTGTCCCTTGGTCTGTCAGGATTTGAATTGGATAACCATACAGTTTCACAAAGTGATCCCAGAAAGTTCAAGCTGCCGTTTTGACTGCGAGATCTTGCACTGGAACTTCTACTAGGAATTTGCTATAATGATCAGTTATCATGAGTAGGTACATACATGCATCCCTGCTGATGTCCATTTTGAGATGATCCACTGTGACTAAGTCCAAGGGTGCTTTACTGTTTGTGGTACTAATGGTACTCACTTTGTAATGTTTGAGTTATGTTTCAGGCTGCATGCTTCACAACTTTCACACCATTGTGCAATGTTCTTTCTCATTTCATCCCAATACAACATTCCCTTAAGCTACTTTCAGTCTTTTTATGACCAAAGTGTCTGGATAGGTCATGAAAGGCTTCCAGAGCAATAGAAACATAGAAACATAGAGGTTGATGGCAGATAAGGACCGCAAGGCCCATCCAGTCTGCCCATTTTTTCTACCATATGAATGTGCCACACACCTTTACACTGTCAATGACCTATCTATCCATATTCATCTGTATTGCTCCCTTATGCTTACCCATGCCTGTTAGAAGCCCGGCACTGTATTCATAGCCACCACTTCAGAGGTAGGCTGTTCCATGCATCCACCACTCTTCCTGTGAAAAAGAATTTCCTCACATTCCCCCGTAATCGGCCTTCCTCTATTCACATGCTGTGTCCTCTTGTCCTGCTATTTTTCTTATATTGAAACGTGTTAGACTCTTTCACATTGTTAATGCCCTTAAAGTGTTTGAAGGTTTCGATCATTTCACATCTCTCCCTTCTTTGCTCAAGGGTATACACATTGAGCACTGTTAATCTGTCCTCATATGTCTTCTGATGCAGTCCCTGCACCATGTTGATTGCCCTTCTCTGGACTGCCTCAATTTGGTTAATGTCCTTGTGAAGGTGTGGCCTCCAGTACTCCATGCAGTACTCCAGATGGGGCCTAACCAGTGTCTTGTAAAGAGGGATTATTATCTTCCTCTTACGACTTGTGATACCCCTACTAATACACCCTAACGTCCCCCTAGCCTTACCTACTGCTTTAGAAGTCTACTTGGATGATTTCAGGTCATCGGTGATGATGATGCCCAAGTCCCTTTCTTCCTTTGTGACTGCCAGCAACTCCCCTCCCATCCTATAGGTGTCTTCAGGGTTTCTCTTCCCTATGTGCATGATCTTACACTTCTTTGCATTAAATCCCAGTTGCCACTCTTCTGACCATTTTGCTAGTTTATCCAAATCTCTTCTCATTCTGCCCACCCCATCTGGATCATCTACTCTGTTGCAGATCTTGGTGCCATCTGTAAACAGACCAGCCTTACCCTCTAGTCCATCTGCAATGTCACTGATGAAGATATTGAAGAGGACTGACCCCAGGACTGATCCCTGAGGTACCCCACTTGTGACTTTCATCTCTTCTGACTGTATACCATTTACCACTACTCTCTGTTTTCTGCCCGTCAACCAGTTTGCCACCCAGTTGACCAACTTCTGACCCACCCCGAGCCTACCCAGCTTATTTATCAATCTTCTATGTGGAACAGTGTCAAAAGTTTTGCTGAAGTCAAGGTAGGCGACACCAACTGCTCCCCCTTGGTCCACCACTCTGGTTACCCAGTCAAAGAAATCTATGTGATTAGTTTGACAGGACCTTCCTTTTGTAAACCCATGCTGTCTTGGATCCTGTGCCCCTATGGATTCCAGGTGTTGCACTATCCTTTCCTTAAGGAGTGCCTCCATAATCTTGCCCACTACTGAGGTAAGACTGATTGGTCTGTAGCTCCTTGCCTCCTCCCTGCTACCACTCTTGTGGAGCGGGATCACATGAGCCCTTCTCCAGTCTTCTGGGACCTCTCCTGTGCTCAGAGACTCACTAAACAGTTCTGCTAATGGCTCTGCTAGTTCCATCCTTAGCTCCTTAAGTACCCTGGTATGTATGCCATCAGGTCTCATTGCCTTGTCCACCCTGAGCTTAGCGAGCTCTTGTAGGACCCTTTCTTTTGTGAGGCGCTACTTGATGTGGTAGGACTATTTGTAGTATTTCTCTGTGGGTCTTGGGGTCTGTAGACTTCCTGATCAGTCTTCTCTCTTGGAAACTGAGACACTCTGAGTGTCAAAGTAACTTGATTAGTTCCTCCAGTGCTTTCTCTTGCTCCAATAGCATTAAAACCTTGCCAGTGAGCATTAATTCTTGCATGTGCTGAATAACTGGGCTTTGAGTTTTGACTTGTTTTCAGAGGTCTTTATCTTGCCTAAGCCTTGTGGGTTCAGATTCTGGTTTTGCATCCTTCCCATTCTGAGGTAAGCACTGACAACAGGCTTGTATGGCCTCAGCTGGTATCTGTAGGAATGGAGGCATCTCCAGGTTTTCTTGCTGAAGTTTGTCTTCCTCTGGTTCATCCTGAG
This sequence comes from Neoceratodus forsteri, assembly GCA_016271365.2. NCBI lineage: Eukaryota > Metazoa > Chordata > Ceratodontiformes > Ceratodontidae > Neoceratodus > Neoceratodus forsteri. The sequence continues at coordinate 706,757,223 of CM057453.1, forward strand.
TAGTTAGATGAGATGGTGCTCCTGTGTCGGTATTTGCTCAATGTAAGCAACATTGAATGGTGAAGTTATAATTTGCTAGTTGGGACACCCTCTGTTGCTCCAGTGCTTCCAATTTTGCTTTGTTTAGATGAGCTAGTGGGTTGTTATCAATGTATACAACAAGAGTTTGCAGCTGAATAGTTCTTGAATATCTCAGTCACAGCCCACACAGTTTACCTATAGCTCCTTGACAGCGCTAGCTCCGACATCCACTACTGCAACAGCTACAATGCCGACTGTTGGCATTGTAGCTACGGGATGTCAGCTTTCACAATCAGGAGGCTGCGCCACCGAATCACACCCTTGTGGGTGGCTCTGCCCCCACACCCCCTGGGCTCTAGGCTTCTAACTCTGAGTCAGAGTTGGGGGGGCAAACACCCAGTGAGACAGTTCCAATCGCTGCATGGACCACCACAGTGATGGGAGGATTTTGCCCTATTTCTGGTGCTGTGGTGGTCTTCGTGGTCGAGGAGTCGCTGCGGTGATAATATATGCAGCCCACACTAATGCCAAGAATTCTAACTTGAAGGAGCTATATCTCTCATTGCTTCACTTAGAACCACAGAGTTCTTTGCTGGCATATGCTGTCACTCGCTCTGTTCCATCCTGCTCCTGTGCTAGAATAGCTCACAATTCCCGAATACTAGCATCAGTATACATTTGGAATGGCTTATTGTAATCTGGGAAGGCAAGAATGGGTACTTCTGTTAAGATTTATTTTAACTGCATCAAAGGCATTCTGCTGTGTTGCAGTCCACTTCACTAGCATGTTATGAATCACTCTTTGATTTCTGTTTCCCCTTAAGAGTTCATGTAATGGAGTGGCAATCATGGAGAAGTCCTTTATTAATCACTTGTAATAACCCAAAAATCCCAGAAACGTCCTCACTTCACAAATTATTGGGACAGGTCATTCTTGTACTACTCAAATCTTCTCGGGTCTACTAGTACTCCTACGGAAGTAAATATATGTCCAAGATAATTGAGTTGGTCCTTCAGTAAGACTTATTAGTCCCCAGAAAGTGACACTTGGAAGGCTTTATCTTCAGGCCATAAGCTGCCAGTTACTCAAAGACTATTTCCAAATGGCATAGATGTTCCTGATATGTTTCCCAGCAAATAATGATGTTATCCAAGTACAAAAGCACTGTCTCAGCATTTTTACTGCCAAGGCAGTGTTCCATTAGTCTCTGGAAGGTGCCAGGTGCATTACGCAGTCCAAACATCATTCTGGTAAATTCAAATAACCCCATGGGTGTTAGGAAAGCAGGTTTTTCTTCGTCAGCTGGAGCAATTGGCACTTGTCAATATCCACTGGCTAAATTAAGTGTCAAGAAGAATGAGGCTGGCTTCAAAGCAAGTGAATCTTTAATTCTAGGCAGTGGGTAGGCATCTTTGTGGGTCACTTGTTTCAGTTTTCTTAACTGACATGAAATCTCAGCTTCCCATCTTCTTACCCAGGACAATGGGTGCTGCCCATGGGCTGTGATTTTCCTGGATGACTTTAGTATCTATCTTCTCCTGAGCATTTTCTTTACTGCTGGCACATGATGTGGGGAATCAGCCTGAGCCTTTCTCAAATTGGTGGTTTGTTCCCAGTCAGAATATAATGTAAGGTCTTTGTACATCAAAAGCCGAGAGGATGTTATAAGACAGCGCCTTGATGTCTCTGGATCAGCTCCAGCACCTCTTGCTTCTGGACCTCTGTGGTATTGTCAATACCAAGATCAGTCTCCTTCATCCATGCCTTTGTAGTGTCACAGCTAGAGATATCTGTGGCCATAGTGGAACAATTGGAATCTTTGACTTTTGTGTGAACTCAGGGGCTTGCTTCCACTATGTCAAACAAACCAAAAGATTCTTGCCTTGATACTGCTAGGTCCAGCCAGTGCAGCACCTCACAGAGGCAGCTGACTTCCACATACAAGTCCAGAACAAAACGAGGTGCACACATAAAGAACTTTATGGAGTCACAAACCATTACATCAAAGTATTTTTACTCAGCGCTGCAACATAACAGCATATTGCATCAGGTAACACAACTTCCTGGTTCAGAACAGTCCCCTAGTGCTTTGACTCTCGAGAGTCTTCAGTGGGGGGTGGGGGGGAAGCTGATGAAGCAGACTGCTACTTTCATACAGTAATTCACAATTATCACATGACATTATCATGGTAAGTCAAGTGCCTAGTGATCCAATGCATACATGTTCATATACTGCTGTTAAAACTTAATACAACTGTTTATAAAGAATACAAAAATAATAATACAGATGTAAATGGGTCCCACCCCCTGCAATAGGTGGAGACAGACCAAATAAATTGCTTCAAAGAGAAAGCATGTAGATATTTAAGTTGAATGGTGTTAAACCATATGGTCTAAACAATAGCTGGGACATTAAGCCCTTTCTCAAGAAAAAAATGAGATTATGGAAAGCACAAAAAAACAATCAATGCAGGGAATTTTGATCATTGAGTTTATTATGAAAAATAACGAGAAAAGTTTAAATAATAAAAAATGGATTTTTGCATGAAAAACTGATCTTTTTATCTTAAAAAAGTGAAGTGAACTTAAAACAATAGATTGTATGTTGTTTGCTAGGGATTATTACCTACTTTTTTGTAATAATGAAAATATTTAATTTTGGGTGTAATATGAAATGAGTTTTACATTCACAGCATCTACTCTGCTCTTCATATTTGGATATTTGGCTATGTCTATGTATTTATTTCTTCTGCTCTTCATTTCTTTTTCTAGATTCTATGCAAGGCCTGACTAGTACCTGGTGCTCCTATCTACCCCGATTGACATTTGTCTTTTGGAGCTTTGATGTTAGAAGCAATAATGCACATCAGGCTCAGGATACTATATTTCCTTTTCTTTTCAAATTCAGGCAATACCGCATTTACTATTTGAACTTGGAGGCTGTGACTAGATCGAGCCTACATCTGTATTATTACTTTTGTATTCTTTGTAAACATTTATATTCAATTTTGACAATATACAGTACTTATGCATTGAACCACTAGGTACTTGAATTGCAATGATAATGTCATGTGATATTTGTGAATTACTGTAAAAAGAAGCAGTCTGCTTCATCAACTCCACCCCCACTGAAACCTCACAAGAGTCAAGCCACAAGTGGACTGCTCTGAACCAGGAAGTTGTGTTACCTGATGCAATATGCTGTTATGCTGGAGCTTTGATTAAAAATACTTTGATACAACTGTTCACCACTCCGCAAAGTTCTTTGAGTGAGCACCTCATTTTGTTCTGGACTTCCATTATGTCCTCTGGTTCCACCTGCACCGGCCTTCCAATGGACTGGTGTCTGTACAGCTGTATTTGCAGTAAAGCACCCTCACTGGCTCTTGTCCCTTTTGACCTTTACCAAACTATATGTGACCATCACTGGGCTGTCTCCTAAACTTAAGCACTGTTCCAGCAGCACCATGCAATCCTGTCCTTGGATTCCCATCTTTTGTCTTGCACAGGACTACCATATCCATTCCTGGGTCCAGTCACACTACATGTCTGTCCACAGTTCACATCTTGCCAGTTTCATCTCCCTCGTTCACTGAGACCTGAAATGAGAAGAAGGAGTTGATTGACTGTTGTTCTGATATATTTCTGAGGCTGCAGAGTTGCACAACACCAGAGGAAGGGAATGTGAATTTGAAAGGAAGAGCTGGACAGCCCCTGCAGCTGTGTGAACGATAGCTTAGAGGCAGACTTACTGGCACAAAATGCTAGGGTCCTAAGTTCAATTCCTAGTGGTTCACCTTTTCTCTTCCTCATTGTAATTCATAATCTTAATTTGCCTAGCCATGGCTTATTTAATACTGCACTGAGAAGGGGTTGATTGTCTGTTGTTCTGATGTACCTCCCTCATTTGCAAACTGTCGATACCTCTGGATCAGGTTAATGGTCTGCTTCCATGGTGACTTTTCTGTCATTGGTAGTTGAATTTCTTGCTGTTTCAGGGTGGTTACAGGTTCTTGGTAACAGTGCCAGAGGAAATTCATTCCCACCATGACCAGCAGTAAGTTTTCAGTTGAGGTGTCAGTGACAAAATGTCCTTGGTCCTGGCAGGTGGTGTCTTCCAGCTGAATGCTAGCTTCCATGTATCCCATGTAAGGGATTGTGAGACCATTACTTGCAACTATGTTGATCCATTTCTGTGGTGACTTTTGGAGTTGAGTATTCAGCCAGTGCTGGAAGAAACACTTGCTTTGAATGGTTGTAACTTGTGAATCTGTGTCTGAGAGCACAAGGAATTTGATTGCATTAATTTTCACAGGGAGTATTGGACACCTTCCCATTAATTTGTGTTGGTTGGAATGTGTCAGACCTAATTATGTTCTGCCCGAGGGTCAGTTCTTTTTCTCTGGACTCCCTGTTTAAGCTCACCATGAATGATCTCTTGTCGCATCTCTGCTCAATATGTCCACTGACTCCACATCATCTGCATATGGGGTTCCCTTGGGCATCAAAACGGTCACTGTGCTGAAGTTCCACTTCTCCACTGGGATGGACTGTTAATTCGCTATTTGCCTCTCTAGTCCAGGATCTGGTCACTTCTTCGAACCGTTCTTCATAGTTCTCACCTCATGGCATATATCCATCACATTTTTGGTCAGCTCACTAGCTGTTCCTGCATCTCTCGAGTTGCACTTGGGATAGAGGACTAAATTCCTCAAAACAATCCTCCTGACATTTGGGCCATATTGTGGGTCACATACTCATCCTAAGCATGTTCTCGTCCTAGGCTATATCATTTGTAGCCCTGCTGGAAACGTCTAGGTTCAATTCCAATCCTTACACTGCAATCCAGGTGCAGGATATCCTTGGGCATGGGATTGCTAGGCCACATCAGGGATGACATTCTCACATACTGTTGGCAAACAGCTGTGTCCCCATCTGATCATCTGGTTCCCAATACTTTTATTGCTTTTTCTTTGAAAAACAAGAACATATCATCTGGGGCTTGCATATGGAGCATCCTAAGTTCTCTTTTAAGTGTATTACTATGGACTCCTTTGATAAAATTTTCAGTCAGCACCTTGTCGGGATCCTGTACATCTCTTGGGTCTGGACATTTGATAGCCCTTAGGGCTTCCTGTAGACTTAGAAAATATTCCTGCAGGCTCTTTCTATGTCATTGGGTTCTGGCAAAAAAAACCATTTTCAATTCTGATAACATGTGAGTGTCAAAGATACATCCCAATCTCATCAGGATTGCCTCAGCCATGGAATTTCTCCTTCAAGCCACAAGATCACCTCTCTGTGCACTGCTCATTCCTGCTCTCCAATAAGAATTTGAACCTTTTGATGTTCAGTATTTTGTATAGCCTGAACATGGCTTTCATTTTTGCTCTGAACTCTCCCAGGCTGCTAGCAGTGGGATCTGATGGTTCTCCAGTGTACTGAAGTAACCATGGGGCACCAAAATAATGAGGCATCATGAGAAGCAACATCTGAGTGCTAGGATCTCCTTCTCCCTCCCTAGCAGTAGAACCACTTGTACTTTTAAGACAAGAAAAGGCATCGTGTTTGAAGCATTAACTACCTTGGACTCCTTGACATTCAACAATCCTGCCAGCTATGCCAAGTTTTCACCTGCTTGCAGTGTTCACACAGTCCTGCCACCATCAAAGGGACTACAGGTTTGTTCTCATTCACTCAGACCTAATGGTTGTCTGACTTGCAAGGAGAGGCAGGCACAACTTCAGATGCAATCAGAAGATATTTATTATAAAAGAGTGCAAGTGTCACGACAAGATACACATAAACTGGACTACCAGAAATTCAGTAACAGGAGGCTAAATTTACAAACAATGGCAAGAATTCTGAATTCTAGGAGGGTTTTTTTACTTTAATGGATTTCAAGGCTATCAAACTCTATGACCCATCATATTCTGAAAATCTATGAGGCTACAAAGATTCTAAGGCTCTAATGGCAATGACAAACAATTGTAAGCTCTAGGCCAGGGTTACCCAAAGTATTAGTCTGGAGAACCTTCATTACAGCTGTAAAGAATGACCTGTGGCTGGACTTTTAAAAACAATATGATGCACGCAAGAAGGGGACTTCAAGGGAACAAATGCACAATAGTGAGATGAAGAAAAGTGCTTCCGGGAGGAACAAGGGACACTTTACTTTCAAAAGAGGGGAACAACAGAGGATGCTCCTCATTCCCTGAAATGAGGATTTAGATGCCTAGGAAAGGTAACAGCAGAGCACCAGGCCAGACACACTCCAAAATTCCTGTATCAGTGGAAGGTTGTGGCAGATTGCTGATCACTGAAGAACAAAGGGGCTTCGCTTTTCACCAGACACTCTGGGCATCAGTATGGAGGTCATGGCTGACCACTGACCAGGGTCACACTGAAAACATACAAGTATTTGTAATCCAGGTTTCTTGAGCGATCATCACTCCTGGTCTTCCTGCTTTCATCATTCTCTGTCTTGCCACTTTCGTCATTGCCAATCTTACTGCTTTTGCTGTTCCTGAAACAGCAAAGTTCCCACCCCACTGCATGTCAGAGCCCTTAACTATTCAGCCAGGATGGCTCATAGACTTACTTCACTTCCTTAATGGGGTAGGGATGCAGCAAAGATGAGCAACTAGAGGGGCCTGTCTTGACTATCCCCTAACTCTAACTGGAGTGGCTGCTTATATTGTAGTCTGCAAGGTAGAAGGTTAAGCAGTTCATTTACAGTTAGGCACAATATAATTCTGGCAGTTCAATTTGATGACACAACATATCATGGGCAGTTTATTATGCAAGTCAAGGTATCACACAGGGTTAACAGCTCAGCTGCAGTAGGGCAAAGTACTAGTTTGGTAGTTCAGTTTCAATAGAGCACAACACATGATTACCGGTTCAGTTGCAATGGGGCAACGCATGGTACTGGCAGTTCAGTTGCAGCAGGGCACTACACAGAGTTATACTTCAGCTTGCAGTTCATTTTATAACTTTTTGTGATGCCCAACCCTACTGAATTGGCTACAGGTGTCCTGTACTTGCCACCCTATGGGCAGTCTCACTAGGGCCATGCAGGATCCGATACCATGGCTTGGAAAAAAAGGGCCATGGCCACTGCTATAGTCAGTCCTCAGGTGGAGAGTACCCCTCTATGGTAGGCTGTAATATGGGAGACTCAAACTGAGTGACTCAATAAGATCAACTCAATTTGAATGCATACAAAAAGGACTACAGTGGCAAAACAGCAAGTGTCAGAACTGCGACCATGCCCAGTTATTGTGCAGTCTCATAGTTAGTTATAAATAGTTATGGGGGTGTGGGCAGCTTTGCCTCTGCATACCATATAGTATCAGAGATGGGAGGTTGTGATTGTGACAGTTGCAAAAATTGGTGTGAGCTGTCTTTGTGTTCAGCATTATGTTTTCGCTGATATGTTAATTGCTAATTATTTTTTGCCCATATCACATAGAATCCCCACCTACCTATGCAGTCTTGTGTGCTCTGCTAGGCACTGCATGGCACAATTGATTGAAATACTGATAGAAGTAATAAAAAAAAATCCTGCTCTGGAATGCCTTATAGGGCTACTCAACCCCTTGCTTCGCCATCTGGGTAGTCCCTCTAGTGGGAGCCTTGCCCACCCCTCATGACCTCAGTCGCTTGCCCCTGCATTGTCCAGCACATTTAAATTCTGTTTTAAAATGAAGAAAATCCTCTGGTGGTCAGCACCTACCCAATGGCCCTGTTACCTACTCACTGCCCCAATTTGGGGTGAAGTACTGCAGAGAAGGGTCCACTGGAGGCTGGCAGTGCTGACTGAGGAGGGATGGAGGTTGGTGGTTCCAACACCAGATTTTTGCTGCTCTGCCCCCAGTGCTCTTGCTCCACCCTGATGCTCCTTCATACAGACCTGGCATCACTTTGGAGCTGCTCCTTTGCACCTTGACTCAATGTAGATGTGGTTGGCTGTAGCCACTGAGGAGGGACCACTTAACTTTAAAAAAAGGGTCTAGACAAAGGCTACACCTCACCTGCTGACCTGCTGCCATATATGGACTGCCAACTTGGGGACCACTGCACTGACCCAATGATCCACTGCCACCAAAGGACTACACAGGAGGGAAAGCACCAGACAGAGCCAACAGGATCTGCCTCAACCAGAGATAATCTCTTTTTTATGGTCTCCATCACTCTCCATGCCTTCTCCCTCACCGGTCTTTTTGCTAACTCTTGGCACTGTCCAGTCTGTAATGCTTGGGGTTGCAACATACCAACATTGAGCTTAAGTCACAGTGTCTCCTGTTTTGAATCAAGCCCATGCACTGGGAAAGGATGGTATTCCCAGTCCTCAGCTCACCTGTCATCACACTGCCTGGGGGGTTCCATAGGTGCTGGCAGGCAGAGATGTGAGAAAAAAATATAAAAAAAAAAACATAACCCAGTCTTAGGCATGCTCGGGAACTGCTTGCTGCACTGAGTCTCTGTGGGGAGGAGACATCAGCTGTAGGGGGTTATTGGAAAGGGGCACTAAAGTGGGCAGAATGCCCAAACTAGACACTTGTTTCTGTTTCCTGGGCACAGGGCACAAATTGGATATCTGCACCATTTCTTTCTCAGTGTCCATACCTAATCTCCAGGAACTCCTGCCACACTGCCCTCCCACAACTGCCTCTGGGGGACTGCTTCATTAATTCCACTAAAAGCACCTGGTCTGGGGTACTACATAGCCGTTAATGCTTGTATCCTTTGCATTCACTATAAGCTTACACTTACTGCCTACAGACCTTTAACATGTGCCATATGCATCCAATGCAGCTACAAGGCTACCCTGGACTACTGCAGCACTCCCCTTTATCTGTCAGGCCTCCCTACATGCTCCAGAACAAAGCTATTCTGTACAGGATACATGGAATATGATGCCCCCCCTTGTAAACCTGCTCCAGGCTACACCTTACCAATAAAGTAATACTTACCTTGAGTGTCTAAACAGTTAACACTGATGAGGTATAGAGTAAATTGTACATTAAGACAAACTCTGAGCATTCTGTGCATTCATGTCAGCTCTTACATTTGCCCCATATAATAGCACCTCCTCCTTGATTCATTGACATGGTAGCGAAAATCCATTGTATCCTAACATATAATCACCATCGTCCACTGGCTGAGAAGCTGCTGATGGGACTTAGCGAAGTCATAGGTTCAGTCATAGATGTGCTGGTTTTGGTCTCGGAAGGTAGATAGCTTCTTATTCTTCAGATGTCTGTGTCTGGAACTAGATATGAAATCTGCAATGTAAAATGCAGTAAGCAAGCGTTAACCTCTCCACAGGCTCACTTACTGATCTACTACCCCTGCAGTGGGATTGAGGTGATCCCCTGTTACCTTCTAAATCATCCCCCAAGGGCCAGCCCTAGATCCTAACTTGGTCATCAGGATATAATATGAAACGTTTGTTCCCTGGTCTGGTTTGTCCAACCTCCCTGCTCAGTCTCACCCTTTTACCAGATTTGAAACTCTTCAATAGCTCCCCAAATTGGCATATTTAAATTCTGACATCCAGAACAGCCATTTTTCTCTGTGGCCACTCTTCCATTTAATGAGGCACCTGCTCTTTTACCTCTGGTACTGTCCCAGCAGCATTGACTATGTTGGAAATCTCAATTTGAATTCCCTGCTAGACAACAGTCCCTATGGCTCACCCCTTTTCTGACCCCTCAGAAATGAAAAATATATTACAATGTACACTTTTGAAGTAGTAAAATTATTATTTTTTAACTTCAGAGAAAAATGTCCTCTAAATGTCCTGATGGCTTAACTGTTCCATGCAGTATACTACAGTATACTGTAATACACTTAAAGGGACACTGTCAACCTGTTTTCCATCATACTATTTCTAGTTAAAAACCTTCATTTTATGATTGTTTACCTTCTCTAAAATTCATGGATGTTGCTGTTTGTTTTGTCTGTCTGCTTATTTTGTAGAACTGAAATGCATGCTAATGTATATTTATAAACAACCTTGTTTTGTTTACAATTCTGGATCTGTTCTTACTGCATACTTCCTGAGCATTACAAACACACCCAAACAGCGCAGTCACTCATGAGACAGTAGCATCCTAAACTTCCACTGCATAACGAGGGGCTAGATTGTGCTGTGGGTTTTCCCAAGTCCACAAAAGATGCAGTTGGAGCTGATCAAGGAATGTAAACAAACCTGTGTTTGTGTGGTAACACCATTATAGTGGACAGTCTGTTTTTCACATTTGTAAAGAAAAAAATGAGCCAGAATCAAACTACCAGCTACATCGACAGTCTCTATAGAATGTGAACAATCATAAAATGTGTTTTTATGGCTGTAGGCATAGCCTACAGTCTTTTTGATATCTGTAGCTTGAAAATGGAGTTTCGTGGAACACATTTTTTTGACTTTTGAATGTATCCTTCCACATCTACAAATCACTATGACAACTAAAATAAATAAGCCCTTCTTTCTGTTTAGAATGTTGGAGACATAACTCCAATCTGCTTATTTGATGGCCATTAGGAAACTGAAACAGCTTGTTAAATATTGGTTACCTATTAAACTGAAGATTTGTTTAACCCATTTGAAATGCAACAGCTTGCATAATTTAATGATTAGCATTTAAACATTTTTTGCTACTAACTTCAGTTAGGGATGAATATCTATCAAGAACGATTCATACCTCATAAATGTTACCATTTCCAAGCAAATTTTGTAAAGATTTACACTGTTCTTAACCTATCAGGACCTATCTGATAACATGGCAGGTCTTCAGTGAACTACCCAGACTAAATACATCTTTTTGACAGAAGGGCTGCTTCCCAAACATAGCAGATAAGAGCTACTGAGATCTCTTATAGTAAGTGTGTGTGTGTGTGAGTGTGTGTGTGTGTGTGTGTGTGTGTGTCTGTGTCTGAGTGTTTGGGGGAGGGGTGGAGAAACAGTTAAAGTCCTGACAAGGGAGACCTCATCTAATGAATTAACTGCTGACAAACCATGAATGATATAGAAACAAATGATCTGACACTTTTTATTGGTCCAGCATAGATGTAACATTGCATTAAGTAGATGTAACATTGCATTAAGGATGCAACAATTGAAGCAACATCCCATTGTGTTAGACAGAAAAGGAAGTGCAAAAGAAAAAGGAAACCACCTTGGTTCTCAAATACAGTAGCAGAAAAGGTCAGAGCCAAAAGGCTGGCCTTCAGGAAATATAAGGGAACACAGCGGGATGAAGAGAGGGAGGCATACCAAACTGCCCTAAGGGAAGCAGGGAAGGCAGTAAGGCAGTAAGGCAGGCAAAGTCCCAAACTGAGGAAACACTAGCACAAACAGTAAAAGAAGGTGACAAGACTTTCTATAGATACATTAGTGAAAGAAGAAAGTCCAGAGGGGGTATTGCTAAGCTCAAAGGAGAAAAGGGGGCATGTGAGGAGGAGGACCCTGTAAAAGCATCTATCCTAAATAGATACTTTTGCTAAGTATTTACTGAAGAGAAGGTAGGGCAGGGCCCACAGCTCAGCACCATGGACACAGGTGGGAGGGAGGTGAGCACTACTCCCTTCACAAAAGAAAGGGTCCCACAAGAGCTCGCTAAGCTCAGGGTGGACAAGGCAATGGGGCCTGATGGCATACATACCAGGGTACTTAAGGAGCTAAGGGTGGAACTAGCAGAGCCATTAGCAGAACTGTTTGGTGAGTCTCTGAGCACAGGAGAGGTTCCACAAGACTGGAGAAGGGCTCATGTGATCCTGCTCCACAAGAGTGGTAGCAGGGAGGAGGCTGGAAACTACAGACCAGTCAGTCTTACCTCAGTAGTGGGCAAGATTATGGAGGCACTCCTTAAGGAAAGGATAGTGCAACACCTGGAATCCATAGGGGCACAGGATCCAAGACAACATGGGTTTACAAAAGGAAGGTCCTGTCAAACTAATCTCATAGATTTCTTTGACTGGGTAACCAGAGTGGTGGACCAAGGGGGAGCAGTTGATGTCACCTACCTTGACTTCAGCAAAGCTTTCGACACTGTTCCACATAGAAGATTGATAAACAAGCTGGGTAGGCTCAAGGTGGGTCAGAAATTGGTCAACTGGGTGGCAAACTGGTTGACGGGCAGAAAACAGAGAGTGGTGGTAAATGGTATACAGTCAGAAGAAATGCAAGTCACAAGTGGGGTACCTCGGGGATCAGTCCTGCGGCCAGTCTTCTTCAATATCTTCATTAGTGACATTGCAGATAGACTAGAGGGTAAGGCTTGTCTGTTTGCAGATGACACCAAGATCTGCAACAGAGTAGATGATCCAGATGGGTGGGGCAGAATGAGAAGAGATCTGGATAAACTAGCAAAATGGTCAGAAGAGTGGCAACTGAGATTTAATGCAAAGAAGGGCAAGATCATGCACATAGAGAAGAGAAACCCTGAAGACACCTATAGGCTGAGAGGGGAGTTGCTGGAAGTCACAAAGGAAGAAAGAGACTTCGGCATCATCATCACTGATGACCTGAAATCATCCAAGCAGATCTCTAAAGCAGTAGGTAAGGCTAGGGAGATCTTAGGGTGTATTAGTAGGGGTATCTCAAGTCATAAGAGGGAGGTAATAATTCCTCTTTACAAGACACTGGTTAGGCCCCATCTGGAGTACTGCATGCAGTACTGGAGGCCACACCTTCACAAGAACATTAACCAAATTGAGGCAGTCCAGAGAAGGGCAACCAAAATGGTGCAGGGACTGCATCGGAAGACATATGAGGACAGATTAACAGAGCTTAATACATATAGCATTGAGCAAAGGAGGGAGAAAGGTGATATGATCGAAATCTTCAAACACCTTAAGGGCATTAACAAGGTGAAAGAGTCTAACATGTTTAAATATAAGAAAAATAGCAGGACAAGAGGACACAGCATGAGATTAGAGGGAGGCTGATTAAGGGGGAATGTGAGGAAATTCTTTTTCACAGAAAGAGTGGTGGATACATGGAACGGCCTACCTCAGGAAGTGGTGGCTATGAATACAGTGCAGGACTTCAAACAGGCATGGGATAAGCATAAGGGAGCAGTATAGATGAGTATGAATAGATAGGCCACTGACAGAGCAAAGGCCGATGGCACATTTATAAGGTAGAAAAAGAAATGGGCAGACTGGATGGGCCTTGCGGTCCTTATCTGCCATCAACCTCTATGTTTCGATGTTTCTATGTAACAAAAATAACTTATACCATTTATGACAAATAGTGTAGTTGCCTTATTGGTCCTTGTAAGAACAGATCTAGAAGCAAGTGATTTGATACCTTTTATTGGACTGACATAGTTGATAAACAAAAAAGAACAAAGTGCTCTAGCTTTCGGATGAACCAGGTCCTTCTTTAGAAGCTTTATGAGAGTTATTTAGAAAATCCCATACTATTAACACCCAGATAATGCATAAAAAACAGAAATTCTTATTGGTTTCACATATACATTTAAAACATAACAGAAGATGACATCAGAGAAGCTAACTGACACTAGTATGCTTTTAGCTGAGAAGCCCCTGAAGGGCAAAGGTTAGCAAGAAATATCAACAGGCAGGCAGTTCTTCTCACATAAATTTTAAAATGTCTCAGTATGCTTCAAGAAAGTATTCAACTGATAAAAAAAAAAATTTGGAATACTATTCTTCCTTATATATGTAAGATGAGCGTAAAACTTTTATTGCAAGTGTCCTCGTGTTTTATAGAACAGACAATGAATGGCAAAATACTGAAATGAGGCCTAACTGCAAGTTGAAAACAACCCCCAAATTAAGCATACACACATATACACATACATACATACATATACACAACATAAATACATATATATATGTATATACACATATACATACACATAGATATAGGTAATAGACAACCCACTCTAGAGTGTGCAGTCACGATCTGATATAAGCACAACTTGGTGTGTATTGTTACGCACAAGGCCACAGGCTGAGTGCATCAACCACCCAAGGCGTGTGTGTATCAGAGTGTGATCGCACACCCTAGAGTGGGTTATCTGTCTTATAAAATGGCAAAATTGTTTTGGAGGGGGGGTTAAAGTGCAGGTGTGCAGTCATGCTCTGATATACGCATGGTCACCTGATGGTCTTTGTGCAATGCAATTGATTCCTTATTTCTAGCCCATTTTATAAATATATATACATACACATTCACACACACACACACATATATATATGTATGTATAAATTCATACATATACACACACATACATATATGGCATACAGAGGGTTTAAAGTGAAGTTTATTCAAAGTGAGCAAACGTTTCACATAAAATGTAATATAGAATTTAGTTTGAGAGATTTTTCCAACTATACTCTCAACCAATTAATACATTACATAAACTTTAAAGCCTCCAGTGTTGTAACATGATTTAAATCATTATAGTATCAGTTGTAAATATAAGTGCCAAATGGAAAAACAGAAACAAAACTACTTGTCAAGGACTCCCAAGAAAATGAGACCACGAGCCTGATATGTACAGATTTCAATACAGTGTCAGTGTATAACAAACATGTACAGAATCAGTCTAAGGAACCTAATTAAAACTCATAGGAATAACATCCCCCACCCCCTTTCCCTGGGAAAGATAACTAGTAAGGAATGAGATATATGTACAAGAGTCCTAATTCACCATCATTAACACCAATCTTTGCAATATTTACCCAAAGGAATTAAACCTTTAATGAACTCCCAAGTAAACGAGATATGCATCTTAATATGAACGGATTTAAAAATGTGACAGTATATAATCCACCCACTGACAACTACTAGAAGGAAGTAAATGCTCACTATATATGAGAACTAAGAGTCCTCGTCACTGTAACATCATTATGTCATCTGCTTGAATAAAAGCCTACCTCAATATCACCACAACATCTATACCCACTATACCCACAAAAACCACCCCAACACCCACAAAAAAATTGCCCCATGCCACAATCCCCCCACACATACATGTGTACACACACACGTACACATGTGATGTGCGCAGAGGCACAGTACTACAATTGTAAAGGCAAATGGTAATGGTAACAGCAACAATAGCAGCAAAGGAAACAGAAATGTAAAAGGAAATGCAAGCACATATGGAAACAGAAACCATAATGCACTCGGGCATAGTAACGCAATTGCAAATACAAATAGTAACAGTATCTGCAACGAAGACACAAAACAAAAGAGAAATAGTAAAGCAAACGAAAGGGCTGCCGTAAACGCAAATGGCAATGCACATGGAGACGCAAACTGAAATGCAAACACAAACAGTAGGGGAAACGCAAATGGCAACAGTGATGCAAACACAAGTGCAAAACGAGAACACAAAGGGTAATGGACACGGTGGCGCACGTGGGAACAGAAACACCAACGGGTATGTAAAAGCAAGTGGAAGTAGTAACTGTAACAGTAACAGAAGCACATACCCTATTTTTCCCCAACAGCTGCATACAGAAACACAGTGTGCACAAAGAATGTATGCATAACAATGGGCCTCGGAGCAGAAAATGAGCTGTTGGAATACTAAATTGCTTATATATCAGGAACCGTACAATGTAGAAATAAAATATAAATGTCACATGAATCATGCACTTCCTGGCTATGTTTTTGTATGTGCATAGCCATAGGCTATGCATACTCACGACGAAGATTCTGTACCTCGCACCGTTTTTGAGATATCAGCCACAAAAGGCGTATGCCACCATGTTAGTCTATGGAAAAAAATGTCAACTTTGGAGTACCATAACTCAGCAGCCATGCAAAAGGCATATCTATGAGATGTTGGCTGCCTTCCCTCCAAATTTCAGCCCAAAAGACCAAACAGTTCTTTTGCAGCAGGGTGACAAAGAACTCCTGTCATTTTGGCCATAGTCGGCAAAAGTACTGTTGAACTTTGCGAAAGCTTTCGCAAAACAACACGAAAGTGTCGCATGTGCGACACTACTTTTTGCAGAAATTTTGAAAACATATTTCTGGGGTGTTTCACCCAAAATAAAGACATGGCTAGTAGCATCCTCAGGCTCCAACTAGGTGAATACAAAAAGAATTATGTTGCTATAGAGTCCCAAATTTAAATGGCAAGCATTTTTCTGATCACCAACTGAAAACAAAATGGTGGATTTGTGAAAGTAAAAGGATAATTTGCGAAAGTAAAAACTGCATTTGCGACACTTTCAAACTTTTTGTTAACTTTTCCCATTGACTCATAAGGGGAACTTGTTTTTTGAATAACTTCTGAACCGTTTAATATTTTTTGACGAAATCATTGAAAGGCACACCGGGCATACTGGCCGCATGTTCCCTGAGGTTTCTGGATAGCTTGCGCAAACCATGCGACTTGTAGGCTCGAGCAAAAAATTCACCCGAAACCGTAAATGCGCGCACAGGTCTGACTTAATAACTCCACAGCCATATATTTGACTTGTACAAAAGTTGGCAGACCCCAAGATGTATGGCCCTTAATCATGCATTCCAAATTTCAGGCAAATCCATTGATTGGCGACAAAGTTATTAAGGTGCAAAGTTTGACCCTTTAACCTTAAAAGTGCTAGTCAACCCTAACTATGGTAGCACTACTGTGCTATCATGATATATATATATATATATATATATATGGCAAAAAAACTCTGTTTAATGCATCAGTTAGGGTTGTTCCACAGTGACAAAAGTGAGAAAATTCAATGTTAGGGTTGAAACCCCCCTTTGCACCCCTCCAGCCCACCCCCCAACCAGCATTGGGTGTGCATTGGGGTCGTCGGCCCTAACTCTCATCCCATCACATGTGAAAGAAGCTGAGGAATAGGAGAATGGGGTGAGAGTTGGGACCGACGACCGAACATCACCCAATGCTGGTTGGAGTAAGCGGAAGATGCAAGAGGGATTCAACAACATCAAATCTCGCTATTGTTGCTATGGAACAACCTTAACTGATGCATTAAATGGAGTTTTTGCCCTCTAATTTCCTTCTTGCCCCTACTGTCCCTCCCCCCTCCGATCCACTGATTAGGACTGCTGGAGATTCCAGGGTTCGTTTGAAAACATCAGGTGCTAGATCGTTTAGTTTTATGGCACCGACCCTGTGGAATTCTCTACCTCATCAGGTGCGAAATTGCCCGACCATCCTTAGTTTTAAAGGAGCTTTGAAGACCCACCTTTTTAGCATAGCTTTTAAGGATTTATATTAGTTTTAATTTTATTGTATTTATTGTTTTGTGAATTTGTACAGGCGCTTTGGTTTTAAGAAAAACGCCTTTTAAAAATAAAGATGAATTGAAATTGAATTGAATTGAATTCTTTTTGAGAATGATAATGAGAAATATTGAATGTAATGCTGTGGCGGGAGCGCAGGGCCCTTCGGGCCCTTGCTCCCGCCATGTGATGTCTTGTTACATAGTAACACGGTGCCCACAAATTCAAATGGTAATGAGTATGGTGATGCAAAGCGAAACAGAAAGAGAAACAGTACTGTAGACACAAATGGTAAGAATAACACAAACGCAAGCTCAAATGAAAACGCAAAGGGTAACGCACATGGTGGCGTAGACGTGAACGGTAAGTGAAACGGGTATGAACCACAAGTGGAAGTGGTAACAGTAACAATAATGTAAGCGCACAGGCTTGTTTTCCCCAAAAGCTGCATAGAGAAAGACAGTGAGTACAAAGAATGTATGCATAATAATGGATCTTGGAGCAGAAAATGAGGAGTTAGAATACCAAATTGCTTATATCTCAGGAACCGTACGACATAGAAAAAAATTTAAAAGTCATATGATTTAGGACTTTCCTGGCTAGTTTTATGCTTATCCCCCAGTAGGGGGGGCTAATCAATTTTCTGATGAAAAGTCTGTATCTCGCACCGTTTCTGAGATATGGGCCCTAAAAGGCTCGGCGAACGCCGTAATGTTATCCTATGGGAAAAAAGAGAAGTTCGGAGTACCATAACTTTGCTGCCGTATAATATTTTTTCACCAAACCACCAAAAGGCACATCTGTGGGATGTTGGCTTTCTTCCCTCCAAATTTCAGTGTAAAAGACCAAACCGTTATTTTGCAGCAGGGTGGCAAAGAATTCCTGTCATGCAGCGGATGACGCAATGTTAGTCTATGGGAAAAAGTGTCAACTTTGGAGTATCATAACTTTACATCCATGCAATATTTTGTCACCAAACCACCAAAAGACACATGTGAGAGATGTTGGCTGCCATCCCTCCAAATTTCAGCCCAAAAGACTAAACCATTCATTTGCAGCAGGGTGGCAAAGAATTCCTGTTATTTTGGGCATAGTGTCCAAAGTAGTGTCGTGATTTGCGAAAGCTTTCACAAACATTTGTAACACTTTCATGAGTGCAACACTACTTTGTGACACTACGTTTTCCAGAAATTGGAAAAACATATTTCTAGGGTGTTTAACCTCAAAATAAAGACATGTCTAGCATCCTCAGGGTCCAACTAGGTAAACACAAAAATAATTGTGTTGCTAGAGGGTCTCAAATTTAAATGCCAAGCATTTTTCTGATCACCAACTGAAAATAAAATGGCAGATTTGCGACACTACTAGGGCCATTTGCAAAACTAAAAAGTGCATTTGCAACTCTGTTGAACTTTTTGTGAGCTTTTCCCATTGACTTATAACGGGAAATTATTTTTTGAATAACTTTTGAACCGTGTAATATTTTTTCATGAAATCTTCAAAAGGGGCATCGGGAACCTGGCCGCATGTTCCCTGAAGTTTTCAGACTGGTCACACAAACTGTGCAACCTGTAGGGATGAGCAAATAATTCAAAAAAGCGTAAATGTGTGCGCAGATCATGCTTAATAACTCCACAGCCATATAACTGAACAGTATGAAAGTTGGAAGATCCCAAGATGTATGGTTCTTGATCATGTATGCCAAATTTTAGGCAAATCTGTAGAATGGTTGCAAAGTTATTAAAGTGCAAAATTTTAGGTTTAACATATAAATGGCTCCTCAACCCTAACTATGGTAGCACTACCATGCTACCATAATATATATATATATATGTGTGTGCATGTGTATGTATGTATATATGTGTGTATGTTTATTTTGGGGGTTGTTTTCAACTTGCAATTAGGCCTCATTTCAATATTTTGCCTTTCATTGTCTGTTCTTTAAAACACAAGGACACTTCCAATACAAGTTGTAAGCTTATCTTACATGTATAAGGGATAATAGTATTTCAAGGTTTTTTTTTGTAGAAAGCTTTCTTGAAGCATACTGAGACATTTTAAAATGTATGTGAGAAGAACTCCCTGCCTTTTGATATTTCTTGCTAACCTTTACCCTTCAGGGGCTTCTCAGTTAAAAGCATACTAGTGTTAATTAGCTTCTCTGACGTAATCTTCTGTTATGTTTTAAATGTATATGTTAAACCAATAAGAATTATTTCTGTTGTTTATGCATTATCTGGGTGTTAATAGTATGAGATTTTTTAAATAACTGCCATAAAACTTCTGAAGAAGGACCTAGTTGGTCCGAAAGCTAGAGCACTTTGTTCTTTTTGTGTAACATCTATGATGGTCCAATAAAAGGTATAAAATCATTTGCTTCTAGATCTGTTTTACCATTTATAAAATTCCTGATCAAACAACTGCAAACAGAAGACTGTTTTTTGTCATTTTATGATATGATATACTGAGTGTGCATTTACCGAGTTGCTGGATTAGGGCCTTGATAAAATAACATTTACTTAACTCATTCAAGATTCCATTACGTGGACAGAAAAACGTCTATGAGAATTTGTCTGAAAACTAACAAGCATAAGATGCAAAAATAACAGCTCTGTCTGTGTGTGTGTGTGTGTGTGTATCTATCTATATATGTGTGTGTGTGTCTATTTGCAAAACATTTATTTACAGGCATTACTAGTATCTTTTGAAAGGTTGTCTGACTTGTGATTACTCATTCTGAGTATAGTTCATGAAATAATGAGCTTGATATTTGTTATTTCATATAGTCCCCCATTATGCCTTATGCATAGCATATACATCCAAATCATTCCAAGCCCATCATGACATATAATATTAATACTGAGCAGCAAATCAGAGCTGTTTTCCTAATAAAAGGCTGCTGATATAATAAATAAAGAACAAAGTCATAAATAAGGAACCAGAACCAGTGGCTTATGGAAAAATCTACAGGGATTTATACAGGGATTTCATTCTGCCTTTGTGGGGAAAACACAGGGAAAACGGGGGCTTCATACAGAGTAACGGTTATTTGAATCTGGGAGCACTGAATATTTCTTATCCTATATTTTGTATCCTAGATAGGGCAGGGGAGATGCTACATCTCATTGTCACAGGGATGTTCATTTACACATTTTTGTACTGTATTTACTCAGGCTGTCTCAGATTGGATGCATTATCTGTTTTCAGTGGGGTTATGATTTTATCATTTTTATAATGTATTTATTCAGGCTACCTAGTCCAGGGCCCCATATTCATAAGAGATACACAGTGCATCTGGTGGAAAAGGGAGATGTGCCACACAACTCCAACAATGCACAGTACTGCGATATTCAAATGTGCAGGATGCACCATCCACAAGGGAATGGGTCAGGGTACACACACATGGTATGCCATTCAAGTCAAGGAGGCAAACCCATACATATGCCATGCTGCAGCATATTCTTTGGGAGTGTGCCTCTCACAGTCCAGAGCACCACGGCCCACAGTTAGGTCATGAATAGTGACCTAACCTGGCCAGCCACCCAGCAGGCTGCAGATGTGCACCCAGGTGCACAGCAGCTTGGTAGCCCTGGTGGACTAGAAGTACCCCATTTCCATCCCAAATCTAGTCAGTGCCATCCCTGAAGAGTACCATAGTGTAGGCCCCCCCCAGACCTGACTGCACCAGAGGAAACCATGGTCCATATCCATAGTCTAAAGAACTCCCATCCACTGCCCATGTACACAAACTCCCTCACTCCCCTCATACCTAGCCTGCTGCAAAGACTGTCACTGCCCTACACACCCTGCCATGGCCAGCCATTGACTGCACTGAATCTGGGCTGGAGACCTGCACCCTGGAATGACCCAACTGACTGTACCGTGCATTGGTGCACCATGCCATCTGCGTATCCACCAGTGTATGCAGCTGTGTGTATGTCCCTGGCAAAGTGAAGAGGGAATTTACATACCTCCAACACATGCCTTGCCAATGCTGTATCTTCCTGCTGTCATACACTGCTGCACGTTCACACTCTCCCCTGTTCCTCTGTGTAACATGCCACCATCCAGACTGCTGAAGTATCCCAGGTGCCATGGCATGTGGTATCCTGTAATGCCATTTACAGTGTACACTTCAGGCTATGAAGAGTTCATCCACAGTTTCCCAATTGTACAAATGAATGGGATATTGGCTGTAACATGCTTATTTAGGGACCTGTGTGAGTGGGTGCAGCATCAGCCATCACCCACATTGAGCTGTGCAATGGCACTGGGGTGATGGATCCACATGTGAGTGCCTGAGGAGTCTGGTCACTGGGTGTTATCACCCACACACAGCTCGTTCCTACATATAACACATTCCAGCATCCTATTGCGAGTGCTCCACCACTCACTGATAGAGCAGTACAATCCCTTTACAGAGCCAGTCATCACAATGAGATGGGCTGAGGAGCAGAAAGGGGGGTGTCTGTACACCATTGAGGGGGAGTGGGGGCCACTACACTATGGACATGGACTGTAGGTGTATTCAGGTGCAATTAGGGATGGCACTGGTGTCACTATAATATGGAACTGATAGAGCCTACACTGACTGGGGCTGGTAGAATGGGTAGGGGGTGCCACTATACCACCAGAGATTTCAGGGCCCCTCCCACATGGAAGTGATCGGTGTTAGGGCTTGGGGGTGAGAGCTGCTCCTGCACATTCATCCCCATGCTGACATGCAAATGGGATGGTAATGAGCATGCATAAGGCCCATTTGCACCCTGCATGATCAGTTAGTTCATTTGCATTCCTAGGCTGAATATCGCCTATGGGGGCTGAAATGCATACCAGTACATACCACACATTCCCCCAGATGGTATTCAGTTGGGATCACCCTGGATGCACCTGACTTGGTGGCCCTCTGTACTGCTACTCCCAGCCAGGGTCACATTTTCAACAGGAACGATGAAGCCTACCAGGATGAAGTGCAGTGTCACAGGTTTACTGCATGACAAAAGGGATTAACTCCCTTTGAAATTGCATTGTTTGCTGCAGTAACTGTACTGCAGAATTCTGCAGTGCTGCACTTCATCTTGGTGGGCTTCACTGTATGCACACCCTGTACCAGTGACTCATTCTCTTTGAATATTGTATCAGTGCAGCACATCTTTCTGCTCATGCATCGAGCTGGCACATCATATATTCCCCCAGATGTAAAATACTGTTTTTGGTGCATTCTGATTTCACACAATGCAGCTTAATATTGTGTAGATGTAGAGCCCCGCTGAAAATAAGATGCCATTTTTTCTTTGACTATCCAGGCTAAATATATAGCAACCAGCAGGCATATTATAGGAAAACACATTGTAAAAATGTGTAAAAGGAAGACCACATTGAAACTGCCTCTCCAAAGATCTGCATTTTGCAAATTCCTTAGAAATAATCGGTGAAAGCATCCCAAATGCTCTCCACAGCCATATAGGCTCTGACCAGAGTTTCTTCAAACTAGGGACACTTTGAGACCTAAGGGGGTTGACAGAGTCCCTTTAAGCAATAAGGCATGACAGGATGTGTGTTATTGTGTAATAATGTCATGTCTCCGGTGGTTGAAGCATGAGGCCACAGTCCGAGTGCATTCAACACCTGAGAAGTGATGTTATTAAAAAATAACACCCATCCTGGAGTGCCTTATTGCTATTATACAATGGCTTGTTTCTCAATAAGAAAGAAAAAAGGGAAAAACACATCATTTTTGCAGTTTATTTATTTGATGTCAGGGTGTGGCGGTATATGTTTAGGGAAAACAGTCTAGTATATTTTCCCAACACTAGGTGGAACCCCTATCTGAATGATGGTGGCTGGCCAATTCCTCAGTATTTTTCATTGTTTCACTGTTGACTGTTGTGTGTTAGCTTTGAGTTTAGCTCTGCACCCCCAGTCATTCACCAGCCTGTTAAAGTGGGCTCTATTTTCAGTTGCCCTTTCTTTTTTTCATGTTTTAATTCATTGAGCCACTCAGTGACTGCACAGCAGCACCAACATGATTTGTGAGGTGAGGAGGAGCTGGTGAAGTGGTTTGTTGTGACCCATTAGGCTTTTTGATCACAGTTTGCCCGTGAATACTGGAGGAGCAGGGCGGAGATGGTATGTGCTACTGACTGATTTGAGTATGTAGGATAATATTCATTTTTATGGCAGTTTTTTATTTATTTATTTATTTATTTTATTTATTTATTTAGTTTTTGTTGACTGGGTAAGTGCACTAGACAAATCCTGCCTATTTTCAGGCATGATCCAGCGGAAGAGGATACAGATGAATGGCAACTGACCTTGAACCAGATTAAGTTGTTGGTGGTATTTTTAGTGAATGAGGGAAAATTTGGCCAGGACGCTGGGGAAATTCCCCAACTCTTTTCAATAGGTGCCATGGACTCTTTAACATCCACCTGAACTACCACCAATCCAGGCAGATGGGACCTCGGTTTAATGTCTCATCCGAAAGACGGGGCTTCAATGAACTGGATGACTGGGAGTTATGGTTTGTGTGTTTCACTGAAGCCACTCGCGTTGGGGGAAAAAATGTCATGAAAAGTAATTTATTTTATCTTGTAATGTATGGCATTTGCTTTGATTGGGGGACTGAAGGATAGAATTAGTGTTGGGGGGGGGATTCAGCCATGGAGGGGTTCAGCCATGATGAATAATGTTTGCTTGTGTGGACATGAAGTGGGCTGTGATTCCTGTATGGTCATGTGTGGTCATTTCGCTGCCTGTCCTAGATATGGTGATATTATCATGAAATAACATCATGAAAAAGAGGGTCATGATTTCTTTCATTTTATTTCAGTGATTGGGTGGGGGGTGCTGGCCCGATGCATTTCATCAGGTGCAGCCACGCAAATGAGCTCTGTGAGCTGTGCATGCCCAATGGGCTCCTTTGCATGTTTGGGCTGAATATCTCCCATGGGGGCTGAGGTGTATACTGGTATGTGCCACATATTCCCATATGGGTGATCTTTAGTCCCACACACTGGTTGCACCACGTCAAGCACAGCAGTTGCTTGCTATGTGCCGCACATACAGGGTCCGATGTTCAAACAGATTGTGTGATCTGTTCCGATCAGGCATTTTGTTTGAATATCACTCCAGAGCTAGCTAGCCCAATTTTTTTGTGCAGTGCATCAATTTTCAAGCACATCTGGATGGCTCTGAATATAGGGCCCAAAGGGTTTAAAGAATATTGGAAGTATATGTAAAACAAGTTTGTGTGTCAAAGCAATATTTGCCTTCATCTTCTTATGATGTATGGAAAAATCTTTACAAGAAATTCATAGTTCACAAAGATGGTGAAATGCAAAGTGTTTGCATACAAAAATATTTCAAAGATGGTAATTGTAAATTTTTTTGAAGGCAGTCATGAATGTTTGAATTCCCATTTCCCCATGCTCTTCCTCTTCCATCTCTTTGCTGAAGGCCCTACCTTCTGAGAATATTGACCACACCTGCTCCTGTCTCTCATCCCTTGTCTTTTCTTCCCTCTCACTGCACATATTCCTCTCTACCTTATCCATCCAGTCACTAAATCTCCTCCTGAAGACCCCATCTCCATGCTTGCCATACCTCTCAACTGCACCACATTATGAGGAACGTTCCTCATTTTACTTCACAAAAGCTCCCTGTTCTACATGTGAGGACTTGTCCCACATTCAGTGTCAACATTTTAAAGCAAAAATCTTTAGTAAACGATGCAAAAAATTTGTTATTCAATTAATAACAGACTTTCTAAACATAAATGCAAACATTTTAACAGTGTTCTGAGCTTCTTAGGTAAATATTTGATTAAGTGTTCCACATTTTGCTCATTTGTTCCACATTTTGAGAGGCAATGTTCCACATTTGGGGGACAAAAGTTGAGAGGTATGATGCTTGCCCCTGCTCTCAACCTGTGACTTGCATAACCCTACTGGAATTTGTCATCTGTGCTTTTGTATATGAGTGTTGCTGCTCTATATTCTTCCTGTTTTATTTATATAGTTTATATAGTTATTATATCCCAGGCATTTACTGTATATTTCATGAATGTAAGTATTGTAGTTTGTCTTTTGTTGTTCTTCTTATGGATCCCAATGTTCTTTCTCCCACTAAGATACACCTGAAAAGAAGTGTCCTCTTCTCTGTATGCCATCTAGCCCAAATATTATGATTAAATATAGAAAACGATTTTTCCATCAGTTGTGAACTTCAACATAATAGTGAGGTTCATTTGGAAAATCATATGTATATAATTACAAATAATTTCTGCCCATAAGTGGTGTATAAAACTCACGTGCAGTGATCATCTGAAAAGCTACTCCATGCTAACCCACCCCAACCCTGCTTATCTTGGCTTTACATAAGTCCCATGATGGTGTGATTAGGATGGTTTGTGTGACTTGCAATGACATACTGTATACTCAATGATAAATTGTCACTTATTTCCTTCCTGCAATCCATGAGTATCCATGTGCCCCAGAGGTGAAGTGTAAAGCTGTCAACTTGTGAGATGTGAGATTAAAATACTAACATACTAACATTTTAGCATACTACAATACCAGCAGAATAGGCCTATCAGTCTTTCGCGTCTGCTCATTTGGTCAGCCCCCACCCTGGGAGCTGACCTTGCTGCCCCCCTCATCCTCTGGGGCTTCTCCCTTCCCAGTCCTGAATATACTTGCTGCACTGGACTTTGCTTCCAGAACCCTTCCCCTGTACCTGTCTCACCCCATCTTGAACCCCTCCACCATCTCTGCCTCCACCAGCCCCCTAGGCAGCACATTCCATTGCTCCACTACCCTCTCAATGAAGTAGCATCTCCTCCTTTATTCCCTGAATTTCCACCTCTTCAGCTTCCACCCATGTCCTCTAATTGCCCCCATCTCCTTCTTTCAGAATATCATGACTGCACCTCCCCTATTTACCCCCTTCATGGACTTGAAGACCTCTATCATGT
Source organism: Neoceratodus forsteri (assembly GCA_016271365.2). Classification (NCBI taxonomy): domain Eukaryota; kingdom Metazoa; phylum Chordata; order Ceratodontiformes; family Ceratodontidae; genus Neoceratodus; species Neoceratodus forsteri. The sequence goes on from CM057453.1 coordinate 706,783,458, forward strand.
CCACTGGTCCTTCTGTCTTCCATTGTGTACATATTTAACTCTTCTAGCCTCTCCTCATAGGTCCTGTCCCCCAAGCCCCAGATCATTCTGGTTGCCCTCCTCTGGACCCTCTCCAGGAGTTCACTATCCCTCTTTAAGTGTGTCATCCAAAACTGCACACAGTACTCGAGGTGCAGCCGCAGCAAGCAGTTATTCAGAGGCAGTATCACTTCCCTCCTTCTGAAGATGATCCCCCTAGCAACGCATCCCAGCATCCTGTTTGCCTTGGCTGCTGCCCTCCTACAAGTCTCTGAGTTGTTCATCCTGATGTCCACCGCCACCCCCAGGTCCTTCTCAGCTATCGAGATTTGCAGCATTCCCCTCTTCCCAGGGTGTACACTTGGCCTGGGTTTCTGGGTCCCAGGTGCAGCACCCTGTATTTCCCTGCATTAAACCTCAGTTTCCACTTTCTAGACCACCTTTCCAGAGCCTCCAGGTCCCCCTATAGGGCCACCTTCCCCTGCTCCCCATCCGCCACCCCCCCAGTTTTGAGTCATCCACAAAGAGACTCATCTCACTCCTGATACCCTTCCTTATGTCAGAGACATGAGTGTTGAACAGGAGGGGCCCAAGGACTGATCCCTGAGGGACCCTACTAATGACCCTCCTTGAGGATGAGACTAGCCAACCAACCATGACCCACAGGTCCTGGGGCCAGTTCCCTATCCATCTGGTCATCTGATTCCTCACCCCCATTTCCCCAGCTCATCCAACAGGCCCCCATGAGGAACAGAGTCAATGCCTTGCTGAAGTCAAGAAAGAGGACACCCACCAGTCTACTCAAGTTCAAGGCACTCATCACCCAATCATAGTACTCCACAAGGTTTGTCTGACACGATTTCCCCAGGGTGAAGCCATGCTGTCTATAGTCCAGGCACCCTGATATTCCCAGGTCCCCTCTTAGCCTCTCCTTGACAATGCCCTCCATCACCTTGCCCACCACTGATGTCAGTCTGACGAGCCTGTAGTTCCCTGCCACATCCCTTGATCCACCCTTGTGGATAGGCACTATATGTGCCACCTTCCAGTCCTGGGGCACCCACCCTGTCCTTTGAGAGATGCTAAAAAGCTCCGCCAGGGGTTTCGCCAGGACATCCGCCAGTTCCTTCAGCACACTGGGATGTAATTTATCCATCCCCAGTGCTTTCTCCATCTTAAGGGACCTGAGGGCTTCCCTCAGTCTCTCTGCCATGATTTCCACCTCCACTACCTCATCCTCCTGTTTTGCCTTTCCCTCTCCTGCCAGTGATAGCCCCTCTGCTCCCAAGACCTACCAATTGATAAGGGTCCCCCCTGGTGACATCCAGCAGACCAGACCTGGGTTTGAATCCCACAGCTTCCACTTGCATACTGTGTGACCCTGAGCAAGTCACTTAATTTTCTTGTTCTCCCAGGTCGCACCTGGAAACAAGCTCTGGCTTAGTGTGCCTTTCCTGGTTAAACAATTTCCCCTCCTCCGTTTCACCATCTCCTTCTTGTATGAAGCAGCCCCCTCATTTTCCTTGGTGAAAAATGGCGGCAAAGTACTCATTTAGTACCTCAGCCTGCTCCCCTGGGTCTTGTGCCCATCCCCCCATTTTAATCCTGCTAATCTGACCCTTCACCCTTCATTTTTCTCCAATGTATCTAAAGAACCCCTTGTTCCTTCTCCTAATTTCCCTGACCAGGTTCTGCCCCTTCCTTGTCTTAGCCACCCTCACCACCCTAGTGGCCCTTCTGGCCATCAGCTCATACTCCCCTCAATCCCTTTTACTCCTTGAGCATTTGAAATGCCTATAGACCGCCTTCTTTCCCCTCACCACCTTTTGAACCTCTCTGGTCCACCAGCAGGGTTTTTGGGCCCTACCACATTTGTGTCTCACTCTTGCACAGGTGCTGGTAGCATCCTGAACCCCCCTTCTGATGAATTCCCACCTACTGTCAGTGTCCATGTCTGGCCCAAGCCCATCCAAATGCCCCTTAAGGTTCCTCCCCATTTCTTTGAAATATGCCCCCCTGAAGTCAGTTACTTCTGTCTTTGTGCAGTCTTCTAGCCCTCCTAGGTCCAGGGAGAACCAGATCATGGCATGGTCACTCCCCGCATCATTCCTTCAGGAAGCATGTAACCCTTTAGCCATTACAAGGACTGATACCATACTAACTGTGTATGACACAGAGATTTACCTCTATACTGTTTCTCATTATGAGGGTTGTCCCTCATTTCATCCCTCAGAATTGCTCTATCCCTCATCCATCCCGTACAGAAAAGGTGCTGCCCACACAGAGAAAGTATGGCAAACTTAGACCTCAAAGCAGAATACAACTCTGTGAAACTAAACCAAAATTCATCTTGCACAAGTAATGCACTAGTTTCTGCAGTGTTCAGCATGCTAGTCTTCATGTTTCATGATGGGTACCACAGACTGAAGGCCAGTGTCACTCCTTTTTCCACATTTGGAGTGTCTTCTCACAATTCCTTGACACTTTTTTGAGAAGTACAAAGCTGGCAGACTTCACCTCACAAATTCATGAACTTTGCTGACTTCGCAAAGCTCAAAGTGCTGACCCTGCCAGGTATTCCATAATATGGGTGACTCAGTTTGAGTGGCTCAAATTGAGCACCTGTAAAAAGGGCTACATGTATAGAATAGCAGGAGCAAAGAAAGTGACTTTAGGCAGTGATGGCGAAGCAGTGACAGCGAAGTATGCTTGTTCGTATTGCACACTTTTTCACATATAATGCAGTCTCAATGTTAGCATTATTAATACAGGGAAGTTCAGTGAGCAATGTTCCCTGTCTGTAGGGTTTGGTGGGGGCAAAGACCCCCACATAAAATATAGTGTGCTTATGTGCTTGGGTAAGGTGTGGTTAACGTAAGCTGTGATTTCATGTGCTGCATTCATGGTGCCACTGTGGTTTTGTGGGTTAGGTAGGATGTTAGATAGGTAGGTAGGTGGGTGAGTAGGTAGGTACGGTGATGTGTACTGTTTAGTGTTGTGTTGTTGTGGGTTTGAGACCTGGTGGTGGCATGTGATGTGAGTGTGGGTTGTGGTACTGTGTGTTGTGTTTTTTTTTTCATTGAGGAGGTTCGGTCAGGAGTTAGTCATCAACTTTGTCAGGTGTGTTGTAGTTGGATTTAGGTTGTGGTATAAGAGGCATTTGTGTTGAGGGTCTGCTAGGGGTGACCATTTTGTTGCTGCTGGAGGAGGTTGCTGTCTGGAGATATCTGTTTAGTTTCTGGAGAGCCAGAAAGAGAAACCGCTGTTGCTTTATGCAGGCTATTTATATCGGAGGGACAAGGAGGTGTTCTAGAATGTGTACTGACATTGTGCAGTCGCTGTTTTGACATGTGCTATGTTTGGAGTGAGTTGTAATTGTCATCGCTGTATTGTCTTCACCTGTATGTTTGACGCTGTTATGGAGTCGCTGTTATCACATGGAACCCTTTGCCAGTATTTGGCAGGTAAAGTAGCACTTTTCAAGTGAAGCTATGGACATTATTCACTGGCAAAGTTGAAAATTTGCCATGATTCTGCCAAGAAAACTCACTGCAAAGTGCCAAAGTGGTGAAGATGGAACTTTGTAAAGTGTTTCATAATGATGAATTTCACAACTTCACCACAACTTTTCTGGTGAAGCAAAATTTTCCAACTTCTCTGGTATGCACAGAGATGAGATTATCAAATGTTTTGGGGGAAGTTCACTTGCAGTGCATTTTGGAATGAATGCTGCTGGTGGCCATGGACAAGCCAGTATTGAGTGTTGTAACAGTACCATCAGCTTGTTGTCATGACAAGCAGAGAGTCTTTGATCCTCAGCATACTAAATCCATTGCTAGGTTAGTTTATCACATTCATGATGCTCTGTTACTCTTCAGTCTGCTTTCCACACCATCCTCTGCAATGCTATTCAATATAGATGAGTCATTGGGAGCATCTTGTGAATGCCACTTCTGGATCCCTCTTACCATCTGCCCTGTTGTCCCTGAGTACCATAAGATGTTCATTGATGGCTACAGTGCAGCCTGCACAGCAAGGGATGATGTGTACTAAAACACTGTTATTGCTTGGCTGCATGTGTTGTAAATTCTAACACAAATTCTTCTTTGATCACCCTTGGGTAGTTCAGCACTTTAAAGCACTGGGCTGGCTCATCTCAGTATGAGAGCTGTCCCCACCCTGACTCTAGAGTCATAGACATGGCACACCTCTGTCTGCCTCTGGTATCTGTGTGAAATCATTTAGGCTCAACTCAGCTGGTGTCATATAACTCAGCATACATGTCCTGCCCATGCTTGCTGTCTCTGTCTCTCTTCATGTCTTAGTTATTTATTTGATTTTTGATAACCTGGGATGTTCACTGAGGCACACCAATCCCTTTTCGTGGGTGACCCAGAATTAGTTACATGTATTAATTGAAATTTCACAATATTTACAGAGTAGAATAAAGGGGAAAAAAAAACATTATTAGAAACAATTGCAATGGAATAATCATACATGCAAGACAAAAGGTTAGTTACAACCAGAGCCTAATGATATATACATTCAATATCAAGTTACAGGATCTCAGTTACAGTGGCACATTGCTAAATGAAACAACATGTCTGCAGGGCTATACCCACTGCAGCCATAAAAAAATCAGTTGGAGAAATATAAGCTCCACCAGGAGGATGGTAGTAAACCAGGCCATCCCCTGAGAATTTACTTAGACAAATATATGACATGCCACCATTTACATTTGCTGTGGTTCACCCCAAGTGAGTAGGCTTTGAGCATCTTTTTGAACTGTGCAAGAGTGGAGCAGTTTAGACTCTCTTAGGTTAGTGAATTCCATAAAGAAAGGGGCTATGAATGAGAATGATCTCCTACCAGATTCTGACCATATCCTAGGGATTTCAAGTAATGGACTGGCAGTTGAACACAGGGGCCTCACATGTTGCTTAATCTTAATTAATCCCATAATGCTAGGGAGTGTATGGAGTTTCTCAAGTTTGAAGGCTAGGCAGTGCTTTGAGTACTACAGTCTTGCATTGAATGACAGCCAACCATGACTGATCCACAAACACTCTGCAGTGGTGTTCCATGAGGTAAGCACCAGCAGCAAAGTGTTCAATCTTATTAGACAGGGGTTTGATAATGCTTAATTCTGAATCACAAATGGACTGTAGGGCAAGGGCACCCATACTATGAATTTTGTATAACGCTATGATTTTCGCACTCAAATTTACCCTTGCTCCACGTAGGTATACTGATGTTCTTAATGATGTTAGAGCTATTTCTGGACACACACATTATTAAACCATTGAACTAAGTTGATAGAAACATTCCTTATCACTAACTGTATAGGGTCCACTATTTAAAGATATTGTTTTCTTGAAAGTATGAAAGTGCTCCACATTCTGGCCATTTGCTATGATTTTTGAAGACCAGTTCTAGGATTTTAAGTACTGAGAGGTTAAGAGGTATGATGACACCATATAAATGTACTGGCAATAGGATGCTGCTTTCAATGGAAAAGCATGCCTCCTTCAAAAGAGAGGAGAAAAGCTGTGTACAATCTTATTAGGCAGGGTTTTGATCCAACTAAATTCTGAATCACAGATGGACTGTAGGACAAGGGCACCATAAAAAAGTACTGGCATTAGGGTACTGCTTGCAATGGAAAAGCATGCCTCCTTCAAAAGGGAGGGGACAATCCTGTAGAGGAGGTCAAGGCCAAGTTTCTGATGCAGTGTTTTGGTTATGGCATCCACATGGGGTCCAAATGTCATGTCCTGTTCAAGTAGAATCCCAAAGTATTTCAGTGACCGCACCACTTTGAGGTGAATGCCATCAACGGTGGACAACTTGAGTAGATGTTGTCTCTCAGTGCCTAACCTCCTATGTCCAAGTTGTAAATCTTTTTTTTTTTTTAGTTTTTTTGGTTTTTAATGTTAATGACAAGTTTGTACTGTATGTCAAGAGCCAAGTTTCAAGTTGTTGAAAGTCCCTCTCCAGGTTACTGTTTATCCAGGCTATATCTGCAGAAGATCTATACAGAATAGCTTCATCTGCATAGAGGTGTTACATGGTCCCTCTGAAATTTGTGGGCATACCATTATCGAATAGAGACTATAGTCAAGAACCCAGAGTAGAACCTTGCAGTACACCAGCCGTTATTTTCCTAAGATCTGAAATACCACCTTGCAACTTTATACTTCTTTTTCGGTTGGTCAGGTAGTTGTACAGCCAGTGTCAACAAAGGTCATCAAACTCTACTAACTTTAGTTTTCCCGGCAGGAGCTTATGACTGACCAAGTCTGCTCCCTGCTTTGCTTGCTAATGTACCTCAAAACCACTCTTTAATGCAGTAACAGCTACAGAGACCATATCCATCCCATCAACTATGGCATGTGTTGGAGGAAAGGAAGCAATCAAAGAGCAGCACAGCCTGCCTTGCCAAAGAACAGCATGAATTGTATATAGTTGCAGCAACTGACATGGCCAGATATTTCCTGAAATGTCTATGGTATATCTAGAGAAACTCCCTACTTGCTTGCAGTATCACTGTAGGAATTGTGTGAAACATTTAGAAACATTTTATCATTTGTATTGCTGAAACTGTAGCACGGTGAATATCTAGGCAATGCACACTCTGGCCTTTGACAGTTCATTGGATCGTGTTAAGCAGAGATGCAAAAATTGCAGCTCCACAATATGGGAGTAAGGGCCAGCAAGAAAATGGACTGTGAACTGTTTACTCCATTCAACAAGACCCATAGGAGAGCTCTGTTGTCTACAGAGGCACAGTATTGACCAATTGCCTTGACGCAAGACCACAGAACAGTGTTAAGCTTGCTACCAAGCCTAGATGATATTCACCTGAGGGTATGTAGGAAACTGTTTTCAGAGCGAGCTGAACCCTTGACTGAACTACTTAAGGACTCACTGGAGATGAGTGGTGGTACAAGATTGGAGATCTGGGGACATGGTCTCACTACACAAGGAATGGGGACATGGAGGACATAGGCAACTACAGGCCAGTCAGTCTTACCTCCATTGTATGTAAACTGATGGTGGGCTTGATAAAAGAAAACTTGATGGCCTACATGGAGGAAAACAGACTGCAGGATGGCAAACAACAGTGGTTGTAAGAGGAAGGTCATGTCATACAAACCTAATCATGTTTTTTGACTGTGTTCCTAGGGAGGTAGAGGGAGGGCATGTGGTAGATTTACTCTACCTTGATTTGGTTCAATATCACATAGGAGGCTGCTGATAAAGTCCAAGGACGTAGAAGCAGAAGTCATATGGATTGGGAATTGTATGGGGAGATGTAGAACAGGGTGGTAGTAAGTGGGCCAGATCTGAGGCTGGTGGGTCATGAGTGGGGTCCCAAAGGGAAGAGTCCCAGGACTGGACTGAAGGACTGAAGATTTCCATTAGTGACATGGGGGAAGGTATCCAAGGCAAGATGTGTATCTTTGCTGATGGCAAAAAACCTTGCATCCTGGTGGACTGTAAAGACTGGGTTAGGGAACTTTAGAGTGATCTCAAAAAAACTAGACAGGTGGACAAAGATCTGGTTGTTGAGGTCAATGTCAAAAAGTGTACAGTGATTCACTTGGGGAAAAGAATACATGCACAGAGAACTGGATAGGAGGGGGTTAGTCTTGCCACAACATCAGAAGAGGGGAATATTGGTGTCTTTATCAGTGACTCCCACATGCAACCCACCCATAATAATAAGGCCTGCAGTGAGGCATCAAGGATGCTGGGGTGTATTGGGAGGGGTTTTGATAAAAGTAGAAGGGAAGTGTTACTCTCTCTATGCAGCTATATATTGAGGCCTCATCTGGAATACTGTGCTCAATTCTAGAGCGCTCACCTGAGAAAGGACATAGACAGGCTGGAGTCAGAACAGAGAACGGACACCAAAAAGATCCAGGGCCAGCAGTGCAGATCCTATGAGGAAAGACTGGAGGCTCTGAACATGTGCTCACAGAAGGCCAGCGAGGGGGGGGGGGTTCTGCATAATAGAAATGGATATATTTCTAAGGGACATAAATAGTGTGAATAGTGAACACCACTTCTTTATCAATAGAAATGTAGTCACAAGAGGGCATAATTGGAAATTAGTGGGGGCAAAGTCAGGAGATATGTGAAAAGTTCTACTACACTGAGATTGTGGTTGAGATGTACAAGAGACTGCCAGTGGTAGAGCTGGAGGCAGGTACCATATATGTATTCAAATGTTGCTGGAACAGAGCTAATGACTCATAGCCCAACTAGGGAAAACAAGGGCGAGGCTGTAGGTGGTAGGGCAGAGGGGGACAACCCCCCCAAGGACAGTATGTTAGGGGTCATTGTGGTCGTATAATATGGGCAGACTCAATGGAACATAGGCCTCCTTCCTCTGCCAAAGTCTATGTATCTGTGCTGTAACATTGGCTCAGAAGTGTTAACACAAGACCCTGGTGATGAAGGCCCACACACACACACACGTATGTGTGGACACCTGGACTACACATCATGTAGAAAAATATGAGTGACACTGGGCTTTAAAGGGGAAGTAGTGGGAACACATAGCCCATAAGCATACTTACTGTGATCAATTAACACCTCAGGCTACACCATGACCAGAAGCAGAGATTCACACAATATAAATGCATGTATCAATGACCTATAGCAGAACAAACAGAAGAGCGTTTAGGATGCAATATGTCTTATGGCATCTGTTACATCATGGAGAGATTTTTAAGTTAGGTTTTGTGGGCAGTTCTTCAAAGGTTGTTCTTCATAAGGTGTTCGATTAATAAACAAATCTCCTAAATATTGAACAGTTTAGGTTCCATTTTCTTACTGAGAAAGTGCTTTGTTTGCCAGCAACACAAATGTCTGTCTTAGAGTGACATGAGACTAACCATTGTGTCTGTGAGAACGGGCTGTATTTATCGTTCATGCCCAGTAGTTACAGTGTGCAAAGGTTCCAGAGCACTAGTATGAATGTGATGTGTCATTCGTCAGAGTCAGTATGCAAGAGTTGTGGATCTTCTTGGATGATCCAATTGGAATGCAGTGCCTTGAGCTTTTCTGTTTTGACAGGCTGGTACTTGAGATAATCAATTTAGTCCAGACCAATAAGCAGAACCATTTAGAAAGAGCCAATTCCCTACCAGAAATTATAAGATGAAAGCTATACTGATCAATCTGGCTACCGGGACCTTCCAGGTTACACCATGGTCACGTCAGTAAGCCAGATAACTGTGTCTAACTGTATAGGGTTGCATCTGGTGTGTGATCAAACAAAAGCATACAATGAAAGTACCAGTGATCTCACCCCCAAAGCTGCTGCTTAAAAGCATGCAATTTATTCAAATAATTCCAGTATTTTTACTTGTTTTAGATTGTTAGAGAGGTTCTTGGTCTCATCTTTCAGATGAACTATGATCAGGTCTGACCACCACAACAAGGCGACCACTACATCTGTCAGGAAAAAGCATCATATTTTACCTTGCCATTCTGAGCTGAGGTTGCCCTGCTTTCCTTACATCTAATGGGAGACGACTCTCTGGCTTCATTGCTTATATCATGTGCTCTGGCCAATAAGAGGTTCACAGGGGAGCTCACCAATTAGGAGAAAGTAAAAATACTGGAGTCATTTGAATAAATTGCAGGCTTTTAAGTGGCCTAATGGGGGTGGAGCACTGGTACCTTAATTGTATGCTTTTGTTCGGTCACACACCAGATGCACTCCTATAAATCTTATAAAGATGTATTGTAAATGTGATAGGTTGAGCTTGCCAAACCATTTATATTGAATTGCATGCAGGAGAACTGTGGCCTTCTCCTAACTGGTGAGCTCCCTTGTGAACCTCTTATTGGTCTGAGCACATGATACAAGCAATGAAGCCAGAGAGTCGTCTACCCATAAGACAGAGAGAAAGCAGGGGAATCTCAGCTCAGAATGGCAAGGTAAAATATGATGCTTTCCCCTGACCAGTCAGGTGGTAAACTTGAAAATACAAAGTCACACATGCCCCCACAATGCAAAGCATCATGGGCTGCATATGCAAATCACCACAGAATGTTATGCTGGTCCAACTTTAAGCAGAATTGCATGGTGCCGAAAGGCCTCTCACACAGTTTGCAAAGAGTGCTAACAGAAGACATAGACACGTGTTTCGTCCTACCAGGACTCATCAGTATGCCTCGTCTGTTTAACACCCCAGTGGACTGGACCAGCTACCCCTAAGGCAGTGTGCCTGGGATATATTGTGGTGAACCCATTAAAATAAAAACCATTTAAAAGACAAAGAACCTCTGTGCGTAAACACTGAGGCAAGGGTTACCCAAAGGGCATTTGGCTGGGAAGCCAAGTTTCAAGAAAATACTAAGTCACACATGCCCCCACAATGCAAAGCATCATGGCTGCATATGCAAATCACCACAGAATGTTATGCTGGTCCAACTTTAAGCAGAATTGCATGGTGCGAAAGGCCTCTCACAGTTTGCAAAGAGTGCTAACAGAAGACATATAGACACGTGTTTCATCTCACCAGGACTCATCAGTATGCCTGCCTGTTTAACACCCCAGTGGACTGACCAGCTACCCCAAGGCAGTGTGCCTGGGATATATTGTGGAACCCATTAAAATAAAAAACATTTAAAGACAAAGAACCTCTGCGTAAACACTGAGGCAAGGGTTACCCTAAAGGGCATTTGGCTGGGAAGCCAAGTTTCAAGAAAATACAAAGTCACACATGCCCCCACAATGCAAAGCATCATGGGCTGCATATGCAAATCACCACAGAATGTTATGCTGGTCCAACTTTAAGCAGAATTGCATGGTGCCGAAAGGCCTCTCACACAGTTTGCAAAGAGTGCTAACAGAAGACATAGACACGTGTTTCGCCCTACCAGGACTCATCAGTATGCCTCATCTGTTTAACACCCCAGTGGGCTGGACCAGCTACCCCTAAGGCAGTGTGCCTGGGATATATTGTGGTGAACCCATTAAAATAAAAAACCATTTAAAAGACAAAGAACCTCTGTGCATAAACACTGAGGCAAGGGTTACCCCAAAGGGCATTTGGCTGGGAAGCCAAGTTTCAAGAAAATACAAAGTCACACATGCCCCCACAATGCAAAGCATCATGGGCTGCATATGCAAATCACCACAGAATGTTATGCTGGTCCAACTTTAAGCAGAATTGCATGGTGGTAAACTTGTTGTGGAGGTCAGGCTTGATCATAATTCAGTTGAAAGATGAGACCAAGTACCCCTCTAACAATCTTAAGCAAGTAAAGATTCTGGAATTATTTGAATAGATTGCAGGCTTGTAAGCAGCAGAGTGTGTGTGTGGGGCGGGGGGGAGCACTGGTAGCTTAGTTGTAATCTTTCAGCCTTCCTTGTGTGTGCTCCATTCCTTGGATGTGAAAACATGGTGTCATATCCCGTTGGTGAAGACAATTAACGAGAAGCTGGAACATGTACCTAGGATCATGGACAAAGGTGAGGTGTCAGGTGGGTGAGATACACTTGCTTGACAGTGCTCAGCGCTCCACATTCAAACCTATGAATGTAGGTAAAGTTTGCCCAACAGGCTTAGGCATGGCTCAGTCCTTGGTGCTCACTCTAGGCTTCCCAAGGGACACTGTTGGAGCCATGAGTAAACCAGACTGACAGTTTCCTACTCAGAATGGGTGGTTTGTTTTGACTGCACGGCTTTTGCCTCCACTTCGCTTTGTACTATGTTTGGTGCTATCCATTGCCTGTGGGTTATGTCTGTTAATACTCTCAGCTGTTAATGCAAGGGGTCTGACCTGTAACTGGAGGGGGGGGGTAGAGACTGTAAGGGAGTATGGGGGGAAGGGGAAATAAAGACTCCTACTTGATGCCTCTCTTATATGCAGGTTATTAATGAGGTCATATATTGCAAACCATATGGTCATGATGTTGGGCAGTCACCGGTAGCTGTGTGAATAACACCCTGTGTATGGCTCACACTTGGACAATTGTTTCTATGGGCCGTTCCCACCCTATGTTTTATAGGGGTCTTGGTGTGTGTAAGGTCCAGGGCTACTATAATCTTTGTTGAGCATTTCGAGGTACACATGGGGAAGAAAAGCAAATCTTCAATAATCTTCCCAACTTTACGTGACACCTCTGGATGGTGACTGATCTTCACTGAAAGATTATCAGGTTAGGGTTTCTTACCACAATAAGTGAACCGATGTGTCTTACAGTTAGCAAGACAAGGAATTTGTCTTTTAAGAATACCCCAACCCTTTTTATGTAATTGCGTCTGGATATGAGAGAAACTATAGGGGAGGGAGAAGCAAGGCCAAGAGGAAGGGGATTATCATTTTTCTTTAGTATTGAGAAATGGGGCTGTGAACTCTTGGGGATGGGGAGCAAAATAGGGAGCAAAGGCACACAGGATGATGCTTCTGGTGATGAAAGCTGCAGTGTCTATGTGTTTTTAACACACAACCGTAAGTTAATTTTGAATGTATGAAGGCTTGGAAAAAAATTGTTAAGAGCAGGGAGAGACCTGTGGGACTTTTTCTGTCTATAAACTACCAGATTAGCTTGGCCTCTCAAGGGAGACTATACTTCTCCTCTGGGAAAGGAGCACTGGAAAGTGGGAGGCCTCCCCAGCACTGCTTCAAATGTGTTAGAGACACCCAGGGGTAGAAGTGAGAGGAGTAGGAGGCTATTGGTTCTACTGTCATAACGCTTATCGGTACTGTTTTGTTTTTTTATACTATTTGATACTGTTATTGGTGTTTAGGTTCTTAGTTATATTACATACTCTTAGCTGTCACACATGTTATTTTTATGAGCATAGCGCTGGAAGCTGTGCTACAAGGAATACTTGAAGTGGCAGAACAAGATCTGTGTTTGGAAGGGCATATTCTTCTTCCTGACCCACCATAGTATGGTTTAATTGCTGAATAAATCATAATATGCTCCTGAATGTCCAGGGTATCTCCTCTCCTCTCCGGTGCAGCGCAAGAAAATCCTCACTACCCTAAAAAGAGCAGAGTGCAAATTGCCATGTTACAGGAAATGCACTTCCTGCCCTTGAGCATGATGAACTGGTAAGAGAGACTTGGTGGGCAGATGTTACTTGGAGTCCTATAAGGGTCATAAGGGGGGGTTGTGATCCTCATCCACAAATCCCTTAACTTTACTGAGGAGAGAGTCTTGAGGGATCTGAATAGGGGGAGACACTTCTTTGTTCAAGGTACTATAGGTGGGGAAAAGATCACCTTAGGAAATGTATATGCACTAGCATTGTATGAACCCACTTTTATTGATCAAGTTCTTTCCATTCTCCAGACCCAAACTTTCCCAAACCTGGTCCTGATGGGGGATTTTAACTGCACACTGGATACCCAGATGGATGGGTCTGTGGGAGAGACAAGACTGGAGCCAGTGGTGGCTCGCTGGGGTGGGGGCTTAAATGAGATGGAACTACTGGATGTATGAGAGAGAGTAACCAAGTACTAGGGAATACATGTTTTACTCAAACCCCGACAAGACATGGTCACATATAGACTATGTATTCCTACCAAAGGCTTGCTATACATGTGTTATTGACATGTAAATCAGCCCTCTATTGGTATCAGATCATGCTAGGGTTTTGGTGACTTTGCAGATGTCTGCCCCAGGGGGATCCCTGGGCCTGGAGGTTCCCTTTCTATATGCTCCAAAATGAAAAGTTTAAAGAGTTTCTAGGAGAACAGTGATTAAATTTACTGAAAGACTAACAAGGACACTGCACCGAATAAAGCTTGCTTCTGGAATGCAGAGAAGGCTTTTATGAGGGTGACAATAATAGCCTTCATTGCAACCCAACATAAGAAGTGCAGGAAAAAGTTCCAATAAATGTAAAGGAAGGTCAAATATTTAGAGCCCAAACTTTTAAAAACCACTGAGAAGAACTGCTCCAGGCTCTTAAGGAGGGGAGGGGAAACTGTGAATAGGGAACTAAAGAGAGGGACAGAGGTTTCACACTTCTTCTCCTAGCAAAAAGTTCACGAATGGTGTACTAAGCCCAGCCCCCGTCCACCTTGACTATCAAAGGGGCATAGAAAATCTGTCATCATTGCTTCCATCAAGAAGCAAACAGGGATTGTCACAGGTAAAGGGGAGTAAATTTGTGGACAGTTTGCACAATTTTACAATAAACTCTATATCAGTGAATGCCATAATAGGGAAGCAATTATGACTAACTTCCTGAGCTCCTTGAGTTTCCCTGCTCCTACTGAACAATAGCTTGCTTGCATCAGTGGACCTATCACCTTAGAAGAATTGCATAGGGCAGCTGCTGGGTTGGCTGCTGGAAAGGTGGAGGGTCTGGACAGTCTCACTATGGAATATTATAAGGCACTGGGAGAGGAAGTTTGTCAGGACATGCTGGATATGTTCCAGGATGCTTTAAAAGAGGGTATACTCCCTCGTTCATGTCAGCTGGCAACCATTTCAGTGATCCCAAAGGCTAGGAGGGACTATACTGACTGCACGGCCTATAGACCTATTTCACTCCTGAACTGTGATATTAGAATTTTCACTAAAGCAATGGCCTGCAGGCTGGAGGGGATCCTACCTGAAATGGTTGGATCTGATCAGACATGATTTGTTAAAGGACACCAATCCTTCAACAATGTGAGAAGACTCTTGTGTGTCCTCCAATGGGGATAGAAGCATCCAGTGGAAGCCTATGTGCATTCCCTGGATGCTGTAAAAGCCTTCCATAAAATAGAATGTGGATACATGTTTAGGATACTTGAGACTGTAGGGTTAGAGGAACAGTTTATTAATATGGTGAAACTCTTATATCAGGCACCTCAGGGGAGTGTGCTGGTTAACAGAGAACTTTTACGGGTATTTGAGTTGGGAAGGGCAACCAGCAGGGGTGCAACCTATTCCTCATGCTGTTTACATTGGCTATTGAACCCCTGGTGGAGGTGATTCACAACAGTGAAGCAGTGCGGGTTATAGAGGGAGCCTGGACAACATGACACAAGGTGACTGATGATGATAATAATGTGTTGTTATTCCTTATGGAGCCCAGCAGTTCTGTTCCATAAATTACCCACATCAGGAACATTTTGCATACTTTTCTGGATATAAAGTTAACATTGGGACGTCTGAGTTGAAGGGCATATGCATGGTGCCTGTGGCAGATTTGAGGAGATATGGGTATAACCTGGTGTCACCTTAGAAAATGTATATGCAGCTTTGTGAACAGGAGTTTGAACAACTATTTGAAAATTTACCACATTTACAGTATAACAACTTAACATGAGATGAAAGAAATGCACTGGATGTCCCAAACAAAGAACATACCATCACAATAAAACAGGTTGACAATGGAGGTAGTACAGTTGTACAAAATACTACAGACTACATAGAAGAATGTGTTAGATAACTGAAAAACATTAATTAACTTACATCAGAAGTTGCAATATGACCCAATGTATGAATTTAAAACTCAAACAGATGAATTTGTAAATTAATTTTATGATAAAGGGTGCACAGATAAAAAGGTAAGGGATATATTTTAATAGTGGAAAACCCTATGAAAGCAACTTTTATACTGTCCCTAAAATTCATAAATCATTACAGTGTCTGTCTGGTAGGCCAATTGTAAGCAGGATTGGCTCACTTACTGAACCACTATCACAGTACATAGACTATTACATTCAACCCTTTGTTACCAACGTAAGATCTTATTTGAAAGATAGTACTGATTTACTGAATGTATTAGGGGATGTAGTATGTAGTGGTACAGAGGGAGTCTTTTTTGATAACAATAGTCATAGAGTCCCTATATACTAATATATATCAGGAAGATGCACTTGACACAATTGCAATGTTTCTCAGTACTAGAAGGGAAAATGCAGAACCTCCCACTGAATTTCTTGTAAAGCTGTCAGAGTTAGTATTAGAATTTAACACTTTTTCTTTCCTAGAAGGTACATGCCTGCAAACAAACGGTACAGCAATTGAGACTATGTTTGCCCCCAGCCTTACAAAACTATATGTTGGCAAATGGGAGAATGAGGGTGTCAGGGACCCAGATGTGTATCCTTTTCCCTTGAAATTGGATCTCTGGTGTCACTTTATTAATGACGTGTTTGTCATTTGGAAAGGGACCCTGGAGGAATTTTCTGATTGTGTTGATTGCTTGCATTCCACAAAGCATAACCAATGTTTTTTGTTCCAGGCTAGTCTCATTGAAGTCAATTATCTAGATATGAAAATAAAGAAGGACATGGAAAGTAACGTGACAACAAGTGTATACAGAAAAGAGACTGACTGTAATACACTGATTCTAGCCTCCAGCTGCCACTCAAAATGTTGCAAAATTAAATTTTACTGGTGAAATTGCAGCAAAATCAGCAATTTTGCCACACAAAACATTTCATAAGATTCCACCATTCCACAAACATTTTTGCTAGGTGCAAAGTTCTGAAATTTCACATGCAGAATGAAGCATTTTGCCACAAAATGCACAATTTCACCTGAAACTGCAAAATGTTGCCCAAATTTCATCATTTTGTGGGCAAAGGTTTGCATTTCACATGCAAAATTTTGCATTCCACAGGCAAAATTTAGCATTTTACACCTGCAAACTATTTCACGGAATGGCAGAATTTCAAGAAATGCTTCTTGTAAAGAAATTTTGCACATCTCTAGCTGTCACCCGAGGCATGTAAGCAAAAATATACCCAAGGGTCAGTGTTTTAGACCCATACCAAATCGTAGTGACCTGGGTGATTATGAGGAGGCAGCTTCAGATTTAACCAGTCATTTCTTAGAGAGGGGTTATAGCCAGAACCTGGCAAAAAATGCCAACGAGGAAGGAAAAAACAGAAATAGGGAGGACCAGCTGGTACAAAGGGATACAAGTGATGATAATGTAGACAGATTTAACCTTGTAACTACTTTCTCTGCACACAGCTGAATGGTGGAACAGATTCTGAAAAAGAACTGGAATGTCCTGCAGGGAAACACAGGACTGAGTGAGATAAATAGAAACCCACCATGGATGGCATATTGGAAGACCACCGCCCTTAAGGATCAGCTAGTTCACAGTAGGCAAGTACAACCAGTAAACTACACCTGGCTTAGGAATGTTAAAACATGATGTTTTCAATGTAAATAGTGTACCAACTATAAAGCTCTTTCGATAGGAGACACTTTTTCCAACCCACATAATGAGAAGCTTCATCAAATAAGATAATTCATTACATGTGAAACAAGTGATTTATGTTGCCCTCTGTAAATGTGGTGTTTTTTTTTTAACAAAGAAGAAACAAAAGAAAATTCAAAGACTTGGAGAACATTGCAGAGCCATATTAAACCAAGAAGTGAGATATGCAACAGCACTATGCATCTTAACAGTAAATGATAAAAGTGCACATAAGTTTAAATTTCAAGCTATTGACAAAATCAGCAGGAATCCACCAGAGGGAGGGTTGACAATCTGTTATTAAGGAGGGAAGGATCTTGGATCTTTACCCTGGGAATGTGTAAATACCATGGTATAAATGGAACGTTTGATATTTTACCATTCTTAAAGAAAACTGGGTAAGAGATCTAGATCAATTGTGTGACTATACAGCCTACATAACCTGATATCCAGTGGGTTTAAACTTTGTATGTCTTTTATTGCCTTGAGGAGTCACAAACAATATATAATAACCTAAAATAAATGTTATAGAATGCGATGGAGTGACATCCCCCAAACTGTTTTTATATATATATATATATATACATATATATATATATATATATATATATATATATATATAGTACAGATGTCACGTTGGTGCACCAGGAATGGATTCACTTTCTACTGCTTGGGGAAGACTCTGAATTCAACCATAAAAAAATATGTGTTTGCTATTTTGCATTTAATGATTATTTATGTAATTTGCAACACATTTTTTTAATAAGAATTAGTCTTTAATTAATACATGTGTTGTGATTATATTTATAGTTCACCTTTTGAGAAATGTAATTTATTATATATGTTATTGTGTCTTTAAATGTGATTAGATATTCAGACCACATGTCTGGTAATATGATATCATAGGGCTATAAAAATGGTGGAGGAAAGCAATGTTACCATCTTTTGATAAAGGAGTCTAACTCTGAAACATGTCAGGATGGGCATTTTTATATGTTTTTTAATTGTGATTAGAGATGCAGCAAATTTAAATTTGCCAGTGAAGTACCTGCGCAGTGAGCACTTCACATTGTCACTCTGCTAAGCGGAGTGGCCAATATGAAAGGCTTACTTTGCCTTGTAATTATTACTTCGAGTTGTCATTCCACCTTAACGTGAAGTAAGGCAAAGTGACAACAATATTGGCAGCTACCCCCCCACACACAGTCACCAGAATTAATGTGCATCCCCAAAATGCTACTGTCTTGTGTCCAAAAAACTCCCCAGTGCTGATGAAGTGAAATGAGAGCACAACAAAAAATGCAAAGTCTCTCAGAATAAATGACACACTCATCCATGCATGCAGTGGTCACACACAATCACCAGAATTAATGTGCATCCCCAAAATACTACTGTCTTGTGTCAGAGAAAATTTCCCAGTGCTGATGAAGAGAAATGAGAGTGTAACAAGAAATGCAAAGTCTCCCAGAATTAATGGTGAACTTAGTCATGCACGCAGTGGTCACATACAGTCACCAGAATTAATGTGCATCCCCAAAATGCTACTTTCTTGTGTCCAGAAAATGCCCCAGTACTGACGTAGTGAAATGAGAGCATAACAAGAAATACAAAGTCTTCCAGAATTAATGGGGCACTCAGTCATGCACACTGTGGTCACATACAGTCACCAGAATTAATGTGCATCCCCAAAATGCTACTTTCTTGTGTCCAGAAAATGCCCCAGTGCTGACGAAGTGAAATAAGAGCATAGCAAGAAATACAAAGTTTCCCAGAATTAATGGTGCACTCGGTCATGCACACAGTGGTCACATACAGTCACCATAATTAATATGCATCCCAAAAATGCTACTGTCTTGTGTCCAGAAAATTCTCCAGTGCTGACGAAGTGAAATGAGAGTGTAACAAGAAATGCAAAGTCTCCCAGAATTAATGGTGCACTCAGTCATATGCGCAGTGGTCACACACGGGCACCAGAATTAATGTGCATCCCCAAAATGCTACTTTCTTGTGTCCAGAAAATGCCCCAGTGCTGACAAAGTGAAATAAGAGCATAACAAGAAATACAGTTTCCCAGAATTAATGGTGCACTCAGTCATGTACACAGTGGTCACACACAGTCACCAGAATTAATATGCATCCCCAAAATGCTACTGTCTTGTGTCCAGAAAATTCCACAGTGCTGACGAAGTGAAATGAGAGTGTAACAAGAAATGCAATGTCTCCCAGAATTAATGGTGCACTCTGTCATACATGCAGTGGTCACATACAGTTACCAGAATTAATGTGCATCCCCAAAATGCTACTGTTATGTGTCCAGAAAATTCCCCAGTGCTGATGAAGTGAAATGAGAGCATAACAAGAAATGTAAAGTCTCCCAGAATTGATGGTGCACTGCAAATGCACAGACAGATTAAGATTGCACTGTGCACTAAAGAGATGCAGATGCAAAGGCAAAACAACACACAACCAGTGCTCACAAGTCACAAATCCAAATCTGGAAAAGAATACCTTTTGCCGGTTCGGGGCGGGGGATAGTGCATGGCATAACAGTCCACAACCAGTAAAGATTCCACAAAGCAGTACAAAGAATTCATGCAAGTGCAGTGGATAGCAGCTTTACACTGATGCAATTACTCTGTGACACAATAAAAGGTGTCTGATTTAATGGCACACATTGCACACACACACACACACACACACACACACACTCTACAAGTAATGCATAGCAAATTGAAAACCTTTAGTAATATAACCAAATGATTTAAACAACCTGAAATTATACACTGCTGCACCACAACAATCAGCAAACAAATGTCAAGAATTACTGAAAATAACACTGTGTGTACGTTAACAGTTATACAAGAAAAATATAACCAAAACAGAAAGACTGCCTTTTTCTCCCCGTTAATCTACCTACACCACAGATACTCCCCTTCCCCAAATCACACTTCACAGTACACAGACTGACTGTTCTAAATTAACATTCAAAATCCACACTCAAACAATAAACATTCGATGATATGAGCACAGAAGGATTTCCTACAATCGATGTGCTAAATTTTGAGGTATAAAAGTGTCTCAAAAAAGCATTTTTAACAGCTTTTAGAGGTTTTGAATCACAGAGCTCTTGGAGCAAACTGTCTCCAGCTACCACTACACACACACTATCCAGAACTGAGGCTGTGCAGAACAATCTGGAGCCCATGTGACCTGCAATCCCATGAATCACTGCAGAATTCACTTTGGAGCTCAATTACAATGCGAAGTGATGTGGAGTACATTGATTTAAATGTACTTTGCCTTAAAATTGGTGGAGAAGTGGCTTGGGGAAGGTGTGTTCCTCATTATGATGTGAAGTACTCCACTTCACGCTGCAGATTACTTCACAGATTCCGCATTACTTTGCAAAGCAAATTTTAGCCACTTTGCCCACCACTAATTGCGACTATGTACCTTCAATAAAGCTATGGCACCCTGTGAATTCTTTCAGTGAGTTGCATCTTTAATTTTGAGGTGGTGAGTGATGGATTTTCAGTGTTTTGATCACTCGAAATACCTTGACATATGAGTGGGCCCATCCCTCTCTACGCTATATGAGTTAAACTACAGACCAATCCTAAGAACTATAAAGACTGATTTGGAGTAGACGGCAGGGGTGCCTGCTTTCTTGGATGGGTCAGATAAACCTCATTAAGATGAACATCCATTCCAGAATTCAATATCCTTTACAGATGCTACCTTTCAGCCTAAGTAATAAAGATCTTGGAAATATGGAGAAATGATTTGCAGTTTATTTGAGGAGGTAAAAGACCAAGGGCTAGATTGTCTCGGTTAAAATGTCCCGCTTCAAAAGGGGTCTTGGATTTCCAAACTTTGCATTATACCCCTGGGTGGCTCAGCTTAGGTTAATGCTGGAATGTGTTAAAGGGGGTGAGTGAAGCTTGGGTTGTTCTGGATTAAATGTTGACAAATCCCTGGATACATCATACTAGAATTAAGAGAATGTAAGGGACTCAAAATGATTGGCAGTGGAAGCACCACTTGTGAGTCACATGGTGACAACTTGGGGTAAAGTTAAGAAATATGCCAAGGCAAGTAAGATTAGAATGTTCCTAGCCTCAATAGCACAAAACCCAGAATTCTTGCCATGTCTGGAGGATCTAGGTTTTTTAAAATGGGAACAGGAAGTAGTGACCAGCCTGGGAGAGCTAAACCAGGGTGGAGGATTCAAAGATTTTGACATGCTTTGGAACCAGTTGGGTGTCCCTCACAATTCAGATACCTGCAAGTCCAGGATTGGGCATGTCAGATGGACAGATTGATCCCTGACTCCTTCCCACTTTTTATTATTGAATTGGGTATACTTTAGAATAGAGTAAATCCAAAGGGTGCTTCTGCAAGAGTATACAGAACAGTGCGTGAACATGCACAGGATCTCTTGGACAGGTTAAGCAACAGTGGGAGGTTGACTTGGGTCTCCATATTCCAGAAAAGCCCTCGACCACTATTTGTCAATCACATATGGGACTTCTAGTTTGTAACAAATTTAAAGAAGATCAATGTAAATTCTTCACAGACTGTACATGCTGCCACAAGGGGTAAATAAGTTTCATGTGGGGGGTTCACCAAAATGTATACCATCCAATGGAGGAGCAGGGAATTACTTTTACTATTGTTGGACCTGCCCACAATGACAGGGCTCCCAGCGGACACTGCTTAAGCAATTAGCACTATACAGGGGATCAGGATTAATGTGAACCTTGTATCTATACTGTTTGGAGTTGAGGCTCAAGAAGGAGAGGAATTGGATCAGTACTTAAGTGTAGTGCACATTATGCTTTTACATGCCTAGAAATTTTTTTTGAATACTTGAGTATTCCATGATCAGCTCACTAAGGACATGTGGAAAGACCTCATGAAAAGGGTTTTACCTATGGAGCATCTCACTTATGAATTAAGAAGATGGATGGATAGGTTTGAGGGGCTTTGGGGCCCCTACTTGAACACATTATTTCCCCTGGATGCTGCACTGATTAGGCTCTCAGGATTAGAAGCTGTACCCATGCTTGGAACATTTCATTCATAGGATGGATGGCTTGACTGGGATGTTGGCAAAATCATTCAGCCATTAGTGCTATTGCCATTTGATGTTATTCATAACATTCTGCTTGTAGACTGGAAGTATAATTTAGCCTCAAGTATATATATTATGTTATTGTGATTCTAGAGTGTCTAGAATGTTTTAACTGTTATAACTCTATGTTTTTTCAGTGATCTAGTTTTGTGTAGATAGTCCATGTTAAATGATATGCTTATAAGCAGGGCCTCTGATGTTCTGCGGCAGAATTTTCTGATTTCTGCGGCAGGGCTCCTTGACTTCTGCGGCAGCATTGTCTGATTTCTACGGCATGATTTATTCATTTCTCTGGCAGAATGCAGTCCTGTCATTGGCTAAATATGATGTGATGTCATCGATGACATCATATGCTGAGCATAGATGAGGGGCTTCAAGATAAACGAGGTGGGAAAGAAAGCCTGACACTATGGAAAAACAGTATATTTATATGAAAATTCACCAAAAACAATGAATTCTGCAGCACTATATATATTCTGTGGCATGATGCAAATTCTGCGGCAAATTCCGCAACCGGAGAACCGCAGAATTCCAAGGGCCTTGCTTATAAGCTTGTACCGCGCACTTAATTGTATACTGTCAGTAAACACAATGGTCTCAAGGAGAGTAAGAACTTCTCTATATTATACTAGACCATTCATTAATGATTGTTAGTTTAGATGGATTAGCACACTTTATTCAAGACCATAGATGTGACTTAAAACATATATGCTTAGAGCTATTATACAAGGGATTTGTATGTGGAATGCATGTATTTATGCAATGGTTCCTTTGTAATGTCAATTATATGATGATGTTAAATGTTGTTTTGTACTATTCTTTAAAATTAATATACAGAAATAAGAAAAAAAGATTCAAAGATTTAACAATGGCATTTATTGTAAAAGTGAGGAATTTCAATAAATCCATGCCAATACTTTTATTTACTGCAAAAGATTTGCTGTAGCTTTTCAGACAAGCTATCCTGAAGGCATTCTTTATTGTTTATCCAATGCCTGCATTTCCTGATGACGCTTGTTTGCATAGTCATTCAGGCCATAAGTTGACTCATGCATAACAATCTGTCCTTTGTTTGTTACATGAGTCAGCAGTGTGCTGCTTCCTGCTGGACCTCACAGTTGAAAAGATACAGTTGTGGTACTTCAAAATGATCTGTATTTGAACATTACAATTTCGCCTTGTAAGCTATTATTATTATGATTATTATTATCATTATTTACAGGACATGGATAGTGTAAGGGATTGAATGATCCACCACTCAAAGTTTCTGGAAAGGATGCCTAAAGAGCAGGTATTCACCGTGTTTTCTTTTTTTTTTTCCCTAGGTACAGAAGTTTGCTGGTCAATAAAGAATTGCCTCCTACCTCTATTTGTGTGTTTTATATTTTGAATATTTGCACCAGGATCCCTCCTCAGATGTTACTCTTTACCCCCGCTTGTTGTGAATTTGGTGTTTTAAAATAAAAATCATGGATGTGTGGAACACTGGAGCCTGAGTCAAAATGATGTCAGTTAAAGTTGGCTGACTCAGGCTCCCGCCATTATTTCACCTGTGCATGTGTCAGACATCCAAATGCTCACAGACATGTTTGTTCCTGTGAGTCTGAGTGACGGCATCTAGAATTGGTGCTATGAACTTGTTAGCATGAATGCAGTTTTTCTTACAAGTTGCTGACACAGTGGCTACTCGTTCATATCTAAATCAGAAACAGACTTTCTTTTGATGTGTCTTGAAAAGCAGAGTGTGAAATAAAACGATGGGTTTCATTCAGGAGATCACATTTCCAATAAAAAAAAAAATGGCATCATATAATGGTTAGTTTAGATGTTCAAAGTAATGTGAAGCTGTGCGTGTGTGAGGTAAAAAAAATTGTCATTGTGGGAATTCATGTATGTCACCAGGTTAATAATTAGTTAACTTGGGCTGTCTCTTCATTTTGGGGTATCTGACCTTGTTATGTTTTTTTTTACCAAATATTCATTTTCAACCCTCACTCTCCCCCCCAACATACAACTTGACAGTTACATACATGGCAAATTTAATCTTACCCCGTTCTTTGTTTTGTTTATAAAAATAAACTGATTTCCAGAATTACTTTGCTGAAAGTGGCTCAGCAGGCATGGTGCAGCGAGGATCCATTCATTTACTGTTGAGCTGACACTGCACCAGCATTTTTGTTAATGTAAAGTATGACAAAAAAATAATAATTTTACAGACAGATACTTAAAAATCATTAGATGCAATCAAGTCCCAGTATCCCAAGCTGGAAAGATAGCATCCAGCTTGCAGAGCCACAAGCTCTCTGCAGTGAGGAGGAATGTTTGGCTGGTCTCTGAATGCAGCGAATGCATGGGGGAAAGATAAAACCTGAGGCAGTAGCTCCATTTCAAAGAGGATGCATGGAGGACCATTGAGTTCGTTGGTGGCATGGAGTTCTCTGAATTTTATAATTTGCCTATCAAGGTTCTTGCTTAGCTACTAATGTGAAATGCATTTATAAATTACCAGATCACCCCTGAAAAAGGGACCTTCATGGGCCCAGTGGGCCAAACCGGTCGCCAAAATTCAATAAATAAATAAATAAAAAGATGCATTCAGAAAGAAAAAAAAAAGATAGTCTTTTGTAAGATTCAAACCCACAACCTTCTATTTAAGAGGCAAGAATCTAGGCTAGTACACCACAAGCTCTGACTGATAATAGAACTATTTTCTTGATAGTTTTGTTTTTTATAGCCAAAGTTCAAAGTGAAACAGCTATAGGAAACAGGGTTCAAGGGACTGACTGGCTGCAATCTGCCCCATTTATTAGTAACTTACTGAATGTATGGTTGTACAGACTCACATGGTGTGAAAATCTGGGTAGGATTATTCACTATGGCCAGGGCCCCTAGTGCTCTGTGGCAGCATCTTCCATTTTCTGTGGCAGGGCTTCTAGGCTTCTGCGGAAGCATTTTTTGATTTCTGTGGTATGATTTATTAATTTCTGTGGCAGAATGCAGTCCTGCTAAAATGTGATGTGATGTCATTGGTGATATCGCATACTAAGCATAGAGAAGTGGCTTCAGGATAAACAAGATGGATATGGGAGTCTGGCACTATGGAAAAACTACATATTTCAATGCAAATTCACCAAAAACAATTCATTCTGCAGCACTATATGAATTTGCAGCATGATGCAAATTTAATGGAAAATTCTGCAACTGCAGAATCAGAATTACAGGGTCCTTAACTATGGCAGAGTGGTGTTCTTGGTGGTGTGGGTTTATTTTTTGAGCTGTGATTACTGCTTGCAGATTTGGTTTTACTTTCCTGTAGCACAGACAATGCTGTCCTGCTGATGCTGGGACACCCCCTTCACCAAATGCACTACTGTCCCAGCAGATGTTGGGACACATCTACCACCAAATACACTACTGCCTGTGCATATTCTCATATGCCAGGGGACATTCAGTAGCACAGACACTACTGTACCTGCAGATACTTGGGCACTTCAAGCACCAAATGCACTACTGTCCTTGCAGATGCTGGAACACTTCCGATTCCAAAGGCACTACTGTCACCACAGATGCTGGGAAAATTCCATCACCAAAGGCGTTACTGCCCATGCAGATCCACATCTGTGGGGACACCTGCTGTAACACAAACAATACTATCTACACAAATGCTGGTAGAGTTCCATTATAGCAGTTCTTACTGTTCCCACAGTTCTACATTGTCTGGGACACTTTTTTAGCACAGACACTACTGTCATACCAGATGCTGCTGGAAGAGTCCCATTCCTGCAGGTACTATTATCCCCATATATCTGCATCTTCTGGGACACTTAATGTAGCACATACTCTACTGTCCCTGCAGATGCTGTCAGAGGTCTGTTACCACATGCACTACTATCCCAACATATTTGCGTCTTCTGGGACACGTTACTTAGCGTATACACTACAGTCCCAGCAGATACTGGCCAAGTTCTGTTTCCATATGCACTACTGTCTCATGACGTCCGCATCTGCTGGTACACTTTATCTAACACAGACACTACTTTCCCACCAGATGCTGGAATGGTCCCATTCCCACAGGTATTATTATCCCCATATACCAACATCTCGTGGGTCACTTTACGTAGCACATACACTATTGTCCCCAAAGCTGTTGGCAGAGTTCTTTTACCACATGCAGAACTATCCAAGGACACCAACATCTGTTTGACCTACCACAGATACTTCTGTCCCAGCATCTGGTAGGACACTTCCCTTTACCCCAGACATTAGCATACTAGCAGAAGATGGCCGAGTTCTTTTAGAACAGTCATCTACTGACTACTTATCCTGTGTCATATATTGCCTGTGATAGCGCATGCTATGAGAGTTCTGTTAACCGCATATACCAGTTTTCATTTTTTTCTTTTATTAATCTTTGTTCTCATAATTACCTGCTTGGCTCTACTTTCTGTGATGCAATGCCACCTTCTGCTTCTCCAACTGCACTTCTTCGGTACTGTCTTGGATACATACAATGATCTTCCTCCTGTCTAAAGAGCCTGGTGGCTGCGCCGGCCACATGGCACTGCTGTAGCATTACCATTTGCAACACAACGGTGACCCGAGTAGCTGGTTGCCAGCTGGGGGACAGAGAACTAAGCATCCCAATGATCATGCTCTTCTACTTGGGGGGAGGAGGAGGATGGTACTTTCCTGGCTATTGGCTACCACCAGATGGAGGCCTGTGGTCCATGGACTCAGAGTCCTGAAGGGAGGGCCATGTTCCTGGGGTCATGCATGCCTCCAAATGCATATGCCGTCATGTCACTGTGGCAAGGGAGAAAGGGAACACCACTCGGAGCCCCCCATGAGCTGGCTGAATGAAGGTTGACAGAGCCCCCAAATGACACCGCCACCACCAGACTGGTGTATTATGTTCCATCCCTGATATGGGGATTCAGCAGGGGATGAAGGGGAAGCTGGCTAGGTTACCAGTGATGGCTGGAGGATGCCAGGTAAGTAACCAGCAGGCCAGAGTGTGGGTACCCCTCGTTGGAGTGATGGATGAAGAAACAGCTAGATGAAAAAGAAATCCCTAGGGGCTAGAGGACACAACCACCATTGCAGATGCCCTTTTAAAATTTGCAGTTCTAGTCATGTGTGACTACTCCACCACCCCATTCCCCCCTTAATATGCATCTTCCAGTCCATGCTTGGTAGCAGAAACTCCTCCTAGTTCCTTGATTCCCTGCAAATTCCTAAAAGTCCCTGGTGGCTAGTGGACTCCCCCATCCCTCTAACTCCTTGTTGGAAGTCTCTGGTGAGTAACATACCCCTCATCCCTAGTTAAAGTAGAGTAACATGCTCCCTCATCCCCAGTGGCTGGCATTATTTTAAGTCTTCGGTAACCAGGTAAGGCCCACTAGGCACAAGTGCCTGTTTTCAGAGGCGACCTGGGAGCACTGGAGAGGTTAAGTGACTTTCTAAGAGTCACACATTATGCAAGTGGAGGTTGAGAGAATCAAATCTAGGTCTGCTGGATGTGCTAAGCCCATTCCTCTAATATTTAAGCTATACTGCCAGCCCATCAAGCATACCCCACTCCCCTCCCTATCACTGATCAACTTTTCCCAGATCCCCTTCTTTGCAAAGGTGTGGCCCACAGAACTGCACAGAGTACTCTAAATTAGGCCTCACTAGTGTTTTATACAGTGGCATTACCACCTACCACCTTCTGCAAGCGATACCTCTGCCTATGCATCCCAGCATGCCACTGGCCCTCCTTGCAACCTTTGAAACATAGAATCATAGAAATTGATGGCAGAAGGAGACCGCTGCGCCCATCTAGTCTGCCCATTTGTTTTAGTCCTATTTTGGTGCTCTAGTTGCCCTTTTTAGTCAGGGCTCCCTTGTGTCTATCCCATGCATTCTTGAATCCCCATACAGTGTTAACCCTCAAAACCTTTTGGGGCAGGCTGTTCCAGGTGTCCACCACTCTTTCTGTGAAGAAAAACTTCTTGGTCTTGGAAGAGAACTTCCCTCCTTGCAGCCTGAGGTCATGTCCCCTAGTCCTGGAGACCTTGAAGTGAAAAAGTTCCAGTGCCTGTACCTTGTTAATGCCTTTTATGTACTTGAATGTTTCAGTCATGTCCCCCTCTCTCTCTCTCTCTCTCTCTCTCCTCCTCTGCTCCAGGGAATACATATTCAGTTCTGAAATTCTTTCCTTGTAGGACATGTACTGCAGATCCTGAATCATTTTTGTCACCTTTCTCTGTACTGTGTGCACCCGGACAATGTCCTTTCTGAGGTGAAGTCTCCAGAATTGGACTCTATATTCCAGGTGAGGCCTGACTAGTGATCTATACAGTGGTAGTACCACCTCTCTCCTCCTGCTTGCGATTCCCCTCACAATGAAGCCCGACATTCTGTTGGCCTTTAATGTTGCCTTCTTACACTGCTTACTAATCTTCAAGTTGTTGTCAATAGAAAACAGGTTGTTGGCCCTTTGTACAGACAGTGGTAATACCACATCTGGAGTACTTTGTACAGTTCTGGAGACCCCATCTCT
The DNA here is from genome assembly GCA_016271365.2 of Neoceratodus forsteri. Classification (NCBI taxonomy): domain Eukaryota; kingdom Metazoa; phylum Chordata; order Ceratodontiformes; family Ceratodontidae; genus Neoceratodus; species Neoceratodus forsteri. The sequence continues at coordinate 706,812,343 of CM057453.1, forward strand.
TCAAAGACATAGACAGGGTGGAGGCTGTCCAGAGGAGAGAAACCAAAATGGTGCAGGGTCTGCACCAGAAAACATATGAAGAAAGATTGAAGGAACTTAAGATGTATAGCCTCAAGGAAAGGAGGGAGAGGGAGGACATGATAGAAACTTTCAAATACCTCAAGGGAATCAACAAAGCCCAAGAGGGTAGCATCTTTCAGAAAAAGAGATGTGCAAGAACAAGGGGGCACAATTTGAAGATAGAGGGGGGACGGTTCAGAAGTAATCTGAGGAATTATTTCTTCACAGAGAGGGTTGTAGATGCATGGGACAGCCTTCCTGAGGAGGTTTTAGAGTCATAAACAGTGGGAGAATTCAAGAATGCATGGGACAGACATAAGGCAATTCTAGTGGGGGGTAGGAGGAAGTAGGCTGTTGGTTAACTAGGATCTGCAGCTTATCCGTTAGATAGGGAAATGGGCAGACTAGGTGGGCCAAGCTGTACTTATCTGCCATCAAATTCTATGTTTCTATGTCTGAGATTATGATTCCCAGATCTCGTTCCTGGTTTGAGGTTGCCAGTCTTTTGCCTCCTAGGTAATACCCCTGTCTTGGATTTTTCTTTCCTATGTGCATGACTGTGCACTTTTTGATGTTAAATCTCAGCTGCCACACTCCAGACCATTCTTCCAGTTTCTTGAAGTCAGCTTCCATCTTGCTCACTCCATCTGAGGTGTCCACCCTGTTACATATCTTGGTGTCATCTGCAAACAGATACACCTTCCCTTCCAGTCAGTCAGCGATGTCTGCTATAAAAACATTGAAGAGCAGAGGCCCCAGTACTGAGCCTACCCCGTTGGTCACCCTGCCTTCCATCGATTGCTTTCCATTAACCTGTACCCTCTGGGTTTTGCTTTGTAATCAGTTTTGTACCCATCTGACTACTTCTGGACCAACCCCTGTGTGGTCAAGCTTCTTTACCAACCTTCTGTGTGGAATTAAGTCGAAGGCCTTACTAAAGTCTAGGTAGACCACATCTACTGCCCCACTGTTGTCCACTATTTTTGTACATAGTCAAAATACTTGAGCAGATTTGTCTGGTATGACCTACCTGCTGTGAAACTGTGCTGTTTATGGTCTTGTTGGCCACTAGTTTTGAGGCTTGCTATGAGCCACTGTTTAAGTAGTGTCTCTATTAGTTTCCATTCTATAGATGTGAGGCTCACCAGTGTTTAATTACTAGCCTCTTTGCAACTGCCTGATATGTGAAGCGGAACCACTATTACCTTTTTCCAGTCTTCAGGTACCACACCGTTCTTCATGGATTTCATGAATAGAAGTGCCAGAGTGGCTGCAAATTCTGTCACCAGTTCCTTAAAGATTCTGGGGTGCATCTTGTCTGGTCCCATGGCTTTGTCAGCTTTTAGTTTATTTAGCACCTCCAATACTTCAGCTTCTGTAAAGGGACTTGTGTCTACCTCTGGTCCTGGGGAGTTGTGTTTTTTCAGGGCTGGACCATCCCCTGGGTCCTCTTTGATAAACACTGAGCAAAGTATTTTTTGAGGATTTCGGCTTTCTCTGGGTCATGTTTGGTGCATTTCCATCTTCAGTAACAACCTTTACTATCCCTTCTTTTGCCTGAGGCAGTATAGCACAGTGGGTTAAGTCCCTCAACTGCAGATCTAAAGATCTGGGTTTGAATCCCACAGCCACCTAGGTGCATACTTTGTGATCCTGAGCAAGTCACTTAACTTTCTTGTGCTCCCAGGTCGCATCTGGAAACAAGCTTCGGCTTAGTGTGCTACTCCTGGTTAAAGAATGTTTTCTCTTTCTTTCTCTCTCTCTCTTCCTACATTCCCTAATGTATCTAAAAAAATATTTGTTTCCTCTCTTTGCCCCTTCTGCTATCTTTTCCTCTGTCTGGGCTTTGTGCCATGCTAATTTGTTTGTTAGACTCTATCATTTTTTCCTTGTATGAATCCCAACCTGTCTCAGTTTTGGTTTCCTGGTATATGCTGTTCGCCTTTTGTTTTCTTTGACTGTGGTAGTCACTGCCTTGGAAAACTATGGAGGATTTATTTTTCTATTTGCTTTGCTGACCCATCTGGCACATTGATCTGTGGCAGTCTTTATTGCTCTCTTGAGTCTCCCCCCCCCCATATGACCTCCACCTCTTCAACCTCTATTTCCATTAACTGGCTACTTATGTTGTTCCTCATTCTGTGGAAGACAGCCTTTCTGAAATCTAGCACCTTTATCTTTGAGTGGCTGGTGTCCTATGTTATGTTTACCTTAAAGCTTACCATGCTATGGTCACTGTTGCCCATATGGCATCCCACTTTGATGTCCTTGATCCTTTCTGAGTTTGTAAGGACAAGATCAAGAATGGTATTTCCGCTTGTTGGGGTTTTACCAAGTTGGCACAGTCCCATGCCTTGTAGTGACAATAAGAAGTCCCTACTTCTTGTTGTCACTGCCGTTAGTGTGCTCCAGTTAATATTTGGTAGGTTGAAGTCCACCACCAGAATTACTTCACCTTTATCAGACATTTTGTGGATTTCCTCTATTAGGTCAGTATCTCCTTTATCTCCTTGATTTGCGGGCCTGTACATGATGCTGATTCTGAAGGGTTTTCCCTTGCCCATGTCTACTGTTAACCAAAGTGATTCAAAGTCCCCAGGTTGCCCTTTTACTTCTGTGGCTTATTTCCTCCCGAATATAAATGGCTATGCCTCCCCCTCTTTTTTTGCCTTGCCTATCTTTCCTGAACAGATTGTAAGCAGGAATGGCCATATCCCATTCATGGTTTTCCATGAACCACATTTCTGTTACTGCCACCCAGTCCAACCTTTCTGTTTCCAAGATGGCTGTGAGTTCGGGAAGTTTGTTGGTTAGGCACCTAGTACTTGCGACCATTGCCTTCCAGGAATGTACATCATCTTTGGGGTGAGGTTGTACCCTCTTTCTGGACTGCTCCAGTTTTCTCTTTCTGGACAAGAGATTATGGAGGTTGCTGGTTCAGGTGGATGTTGGCTCTGTTTTGTTTTCTAAGGATGTATGCATGCATTTGGAATTTTTGGAAGTGATGACCAGCCCACCGATGGCAGGGATGTGAGCTGTGTCATACTCCCCTTTTTTTAATTTAAAATACCTGTATAGGCATCAAATTTTTGTTTGAGTGCTCACACACCTTCTCTGTTTAGGTGCAATCCATTGTATTAAAAAAGAAACTCATTCCCAAAAGTTGTGCCCGTTCCCTATGTAGTGGTACCCCTTGTCTTGGCACCAATCACATAGCCATGAGTTGAATTCACCTGCTTCATTCTCTCTGACTCACTTGGTGCTTTTTCCTTCTTCCCACACTGGCAGCACTTCTGAGAAGGCTAATTTGGATGGAAAAGAAGAAAGTTTCTTGGCCTCCCGAACTGTGTGATTTGTCAAGTCATTAGTACCAAGGTGTATTGTTATATGTGTAATATCCCCTGATTCCTGCACAATCATGTTTGAGTGGTTAGTGTCCCTACTTGCAAAGGCTCCTGGTAGACACTTTACCATGATAAATAACCTCTGTGCGCAAGCACTGATGCAATCGTTACCCCAAAGGGCATTTGACCGGGAAGCCAAGTTTCAAAGAAATACAAAATCACACATGGCCCCACAATGCAAAGCATCATGGGCTGCATATGCAAATCACCACAGAATATTATGCTGGTTCAACTTTAAGCAGAAATGCATGGTGCCGAAAGGCCTCTCACACAGCTTACAAAGGGTGTCAACAGAAGACGTAGACACGTGTTTCATCCTACCAGGACTTATCAGTATGCCTCATCTGTCTGACACCCCAGTGGAATGAACCAGCTACCCTAAGATGGTCCATTTGGGTTATATTGTGGTGAACTTTACCATGATGTCTCTTTTAACATTTTGTGTTAGGTGGTGTTCCACTTCTCAAATCATGGAATCCCCGATTATGAGAATTTTGCTTTTGTTTATATTTGTGTCATTTTAATTTTGAGTTTTAGTATTTTTTGTTGCTATTGCATTTGGTTTTTGTATTGTTGTTGGTTATATTTTAAGTATTAGTATTTTTATTTTTATCATAGCTTGTATTGGTTTTAATTGGCGTTTTAGCCTATTTTGGTGGTTGAATTTCTTTACTTTGTATTACTTTGTCTGTGGTTGGTAGCAGTGGAGCAAACCTGTTTTTTGTTTGGATGGCTGGGAAATGTTCCTGGTTTTTGGCTTCCTTCCTGGGCCTCCTATGATGCCTCTTTTTCCTTACCACCTGCCAGTCTCTGTGCCCTGCCTTGAGTCCTGGCACCTGGCTGACATACTGGGACTGGTGGTGGGGGGTTCAGGAGGTGTGCTATAGAGTTCCCTGTATTGGAGGTTCTTATATTATAGTCCAAGCAGCCTGTAGTTGGGCTGCAAGATCTGTTATGATGCAGTATACATGGCAGGGTCAAGGTTGCCGTTGGTAGATCCTATTGTACAGTGCACCACAGTTTTCACAATGACAAGGTCTATTTTTATTTTGTTTGTTTTAGTTGAGAGATAGTGATGATTCCTGTTTCTTAGCAGGAGGTGTGTATAAAAAAGGCAACCTTTGTTTCTCCTGACTGCTGAAAAACAATCATTTTGTTAAGGTCTGCCATTTAGTAACACAACTAGAGATTGGAGGAGAGGAGGTCTCTTTCCCAGTAGGAGAAGATCAGCGAAGCTCAGCAGACAGTAAGACTAGGGCCTGGCCCATACTTGGCATATGCCTCCTAGAATTGCCCTTTGTTTCTGGCTGAGAGCTTTCTATTAGCTGACCACTATTTCAGTAGTGGGTACAGTAGACAGTAAAGCTAGGGGCTGGACCATTCTTGGCATATGCCTCCTAGGAGTGCCCTTTGTGTCAGAGCTATTGCGTCTAGCTGAGAGCTTTCTATTAGTCAACTGCTATTTAAGTAGTGGGACAGCAGTACAAATGCTGATTTACATACAGCAGCCAGGAATTCTAGATACACGTTCCAGCTGCTCCTTATGCTGAGAGAGCAGTCACTTGCTGGGTCTGAGCAAAGCAATCAAGGAGAGAAGTTGTCTCAGTGGAGACCCCCTGAGGAAGACTAATTTTGAGTCCAAGTGCTGGGGAGCCTTTATTGAGTTTTACTTTGCTGTGACTGTATGTACCAAGTTTGTTAAAATAAATTCATTTACTTTTGAATTACTTTTGGCACTTGTGATTCTTCAGGTCCGAGTGCAGTGGTGTTTGTGCATTCCTGAGTTGTGTTTGGGGCTGGCCGGCCCTGTTCCACTGAACCAGTCACTTATACAGGGATTGATCCAATCGCAGCACTACTTCCTGGTTTGGACTCTCCAAGGGGTATTCAGCCTGGTAAAACTACTGTCAAGGAATCCTTGCTTCTGCACCTGTCGGAGTCTGCCTTCTCTCCATGATTGGTCTCTCTTCCAGTCGGTGAAGATCAGTAACAGTAGGGCTAGGGGCTGGACCGCACTTGGCGTATGCCTCCGAGGGTTGCCCTTTGTGCCTGAGCTGTGCTCAGCTTTGACTCCTTTGGGTCATCTAAAATGATGACACCCAAAACCCTTTCTTCAGCTTTGAGATATCCTCCAGGACTCTCTTTACTACAAACTATAAGCTGTTGGTGAATTAGGATCTGCAGCTTATCTGTTAGGTAGGAAAATGTGCAGACTAGGTGGGTCAAGCGGTCCTTATCTGCCGTCACATTCTATGTTTCTATGTTTCTATGGACTGGTGTCCACCTTTCCCTCTTCCTTTCCTTTGCATCTAATGCCAAGCTATGGTCCCTGACCCTCACCCTCTTCAGCGAATACTGTACAAAAGTATTTGTTCATTATTTCTGCCTTCTCATGGTCTCCCTCCTTACACTCTCCTTTGTCCCCTTTGAGCCTTACTGTCCCTCCCCTGCTTTTTTTCTTTCACTGATGTACCTATGGAATGTCTTGTCCCCTTTCTTCACTGTCTGCGCTAATCCCTCCTCAGCCCATGCATTTGCACTCTTAATGGCCTTACCTGCTTCCCTTAGACACTCAAGGAACACCTCCCTGTCTTCCTCCCTTTGGGTTCCCCTATACTTCCTGAACTCACCCTTTTAGCTCTTACTTTGTCTGCTACTTCTTGAGATCCATAGTGTTTTCCTCCTTTTATTCCATTTGGACACCAACCTGATGCATTGGATCGTCACTTTCACTATGGTGCCCCTTAGTTTCCACCACTGCTTCTCAACCCCCCATCCCACCTTATATATGGCTACTCTGATACACCTACCCATTTCAGCTTGAACTGCCATCATGAAATCTAGTACCTCTGCATATGTGTCACTAGCTTGTGTCTCTATTCCCAGGCTAAATCACAATATGTGATGCCACTTAGAATGAGCAACATCAGATGACACTTACATGGGAACCCCATGTGACACGCAAATGTCATTATGTCCTTTACACATATGGAAAGTAGATTTGACCCTCCCAGTCATGACAGCATGTTATCTATAACCTCCACCAACTTTAAATGTCAGCAGTCAAGTGGCGCAGCACTATAACTGAAATGCACAGGGTACACTGTAGTGTCTACATTGCATGTAGTGCAATGCCCCCCAACCCCAAAGAAAGCACCTTGCCTTCTACACCACACTTCCAGTCTTCAGACAGGCCTGCACCTGGCAGAGCACCCTCCCAAGACAACTACACAGTCACTGAAATGGCATCCCACCAGTTTCAGACCACCATTCCCACATAATGACTAGCTGCTCACCCGCTTACAAGTACACTTTGGACTGCATGTTCACTAAAATTTGTGGGGATCACTTACTGAGATTATAATGGTGACAATAAGCTACATCTACTCCTCAGCAGTAAAGAAGTTTGGCACCGCTAGACAGATTTTGTTGCCCCAACTTCTTACCATCGCTGTTCGTTAACAGTCATTAATGAACAGTCATGGGGTCGGATTCCACCAATTTTATATGTCTATTTCTTGCCCCATGATATAATTTAGTACATCTGATGTGGTGCAAGACTGTCACTACTTACTCGTAGCACTGTTACTCGTGAGTTCTGGAGCTGCCCCCTCGCTCATAAAGATATACTGCATATTTTGAATAAGATCATTGTGTATCCCCTATAAATGTTGCATTAGTGAGGTTTGTCACATTTTATATAGTTTGATTATTGAAAGAGCATTGAATAATATGAAGTATGTTCTCATAACATCATTAATAAATATATAATCACTCAGTGTGATTCCATTTGATCCCTGTTCTTTGTTCATTCAACAGCAATGCAAACCAATAAACAAACAGACAAGAAAGCAGTTCAAACAACAGTAATGCACTGATTGATAGGCACTCAATGTGAGGCCATAGGTGAGCCACTTGCAGATATTCTGCTTACTGATTTATGCAGTACGATCAGTGGAGAAAACAACAACGTTGAATTGGATTTGACCTCTGATGCAAGCATTCCCAATGACACCAGTGAGAATGATCCAGACTACATATCTAGCAGTTATGAGGACACAGACAATGTTGAACAAACTGAAGATGCGGTGTTAGGAAGGTAAGTTGAAGACATTATAAAGAGTACCACAACAAAATTTATGGTCAGAGGAAGAGTATGTTCATGTAATTGCAGAAATTGCTTTCTGAAACAGATAAGCAATGTACAGTTATTGAAACCATGCTGGAATGAGTAAACATGTTTTTTTTGTTTGACCTTAATCGTTATGATGTCTTAATGTCATACTACAGTAAGATCAGATGATTTATTGTTAAAGTGGTGATCTGAATTTTCATTCCAGATCTTCTAACAATGATAGTACAGAGGCAACAAACAAGGAAAAATTAATAGTGTTTAAGAGTTCTTTGATGGAACTTTTCAGAAATTGTTCTTCCTGCAATATGCCGAGTGATGCAAACATTGATCGCAGGTGTGGAACCGCAGTTCATATTACTCAGGTCTGTGCTGCATGTTCTTATCAATGGATGTGGTGTAGTCAGAAATATATTGGGCACATACCCATGGTTAACTTGATTTTGAGAAGAAGAATCAGGATTTATATATCAATTTTTATACACAGTATATCTCAAAGCACTTTACAAGCAAATATTAGACTGGTACTGAAGTGACAGAATGTGTAGTGGCAATCATATCATACATCAACACCCACACACAGCCTGGACAATTGCATGATGATTGAGTGGTGCAATTCTGTTTATTGGAAGCTTGTTTTATGTTTGCTAGATGTAATGAACATTCATGCAATAAACAAGAGCATGTACTTTAAGCACCAGTGTAACTATTTGCAACCAGAGATTAAAAAAGTATGGTATAAAGAGAATCAAGAGATGACTGAATCATTAAATGCATTGAGCTGGCCTCTTATCCTAGCTGGTGATTGCCGTTCGGACAGTCCTGGACATTGTGCCAAGTATGGCACATATAGCTTAATTGAACAATAGAAACATAGAAACATAGACTTTGATGGCAGATAAGGACTGCTTGGCCCACCTAGTCTACCCATTTCCCTACCTAGAGGATAAGCTGCAGATCCTAGTTAACCAACAGCCTATTTCTTCTTACCCCCAAAAAAATTACCTTATGTTTGTCCCATGCATTCTTGAATTCTCCCACAGTTTTAGACCCCACAACCTCCTCAGGAAGGCTGTTCCATGCATCCACCACCCTCTCTGTGAAAAAATACTTCCTCACATTGCCCCTGAGCCATCCCCCCCTCTATCTTCAAATTGTGTCCCTTTGTTCTTGCACATCTCTTTCTCAAAGATGCTACCCTCTTGGACTTTGTTGATTCCACTGAGGTACTTAAACATTTCTATCATGTCCCCCCCTTTCCTCAATGCATTAATAAAGTTCTATATGTTACTGTGGTACAGAAAGTAATGCTTTGCATCAGACATTTTTTTAAATAAATATTATATAACTGTAATATACAGAACTGTCAAATTTTGGAAGATCTAAATACGTTTTTTTCATTTTTTTATTTTATGATTAATAATTACTATGCAAGAGTAATTAAGTAAAATCGAGTACCTCGTGTGAACTAGAGGGGCTGAAATGAACAGTAGAGTACCTACAGTACATGCGAACCAACAAGAAATTGCACTCATCACTGATTGTCACGGATAGGCAAATGGGTATGGGAGAATTTACAAACAGCAGCTGATAGGTATGATGTGTGGCATGTGGCAAAAGGTAAGGATAGAGTCCTATTCTGTGGTTATGTATTTACAATGTTTTTATACTATTCTGTATGTGATTGTTTACATTCTAATGAGATAATGGTTATCAAGTAGTAAAAATCAAGCCCACATATCAATACCTATAATACATGTATTTATGATGATGTGTACCCAAAAAGAAAACAGTTAGAATTAAAGACACATGATCAATTCTGAGTTCGAGCACTAAGACAAATCAGTGATACTAATCTGCAAAAGATTTGCCTCTGTAAACCCCTGTAGTTGTCACAGTTCCACAACGTGATATGTGGCGTGTTTGGTAATTGCCTATTTCACATCCTATGATATTAAACATTATTGTTACTCTGGCTCATGATTTTAAGTTGCTTGAGATAATCAATATAAGATGGGTATATATAGTTATATATATATTGTTAAGCTTTTAGGTGCCGACTAAAATGATGTTTTACATAACTTATTATTTTACCATGGTGAGACAAGAGTGCACCAGTACTAATTGGTAATGTTGTGCATATTTGCCATAAATATTAAAAAAAAAATTAATTAGCCATAGGAAAGAAAATCGATAGGCTCGCCCTTCAGCATGGTTGTGAAGATGTAGGGTTTTGGAGGTCATCAATCATAAACCAACTACACTGGAGTTCATCTTCCAGCACTGACCTTAATGATGAGTACATAGTCGCCAAATAAACAAGTGTAATGAATCACGTTCTTAATGTCAAGGAAGGGCACTCCATACCATTTGAAAACTGTCTGCATGGAGAACTGACAGATGAACACAGGGAGAAGCAATGATTGAAGCATAGTAAGATGTCATATCCATTCAGTGTCTGCACTCATAATGTGTTTATCTTTAATCCTTAATTGGGAAAAAAATAGACAGGAATAATCCATGTGCGATGGTCATCAAGCTGTACATGACTGTGTAACAGGGATTAATGTAATGCTGTTGCATTCCTAACAGCAAATCAGAGTGCTGCATTTCTGAGACCCTTTTCATAATAACTCTTGTTCTGATTCAGAAAATGTCTTTCCATTTCCTCAACAGAAACACACTGATGGGCAGATTGTATGCCAAATTACAACTTCCTGTTGCTAGCCTTTTTTCTTACTAATTGCCTTCCATCCCACCCTTCCACCCACCCACGCTAAGCCAGTTCTATTTTTATAGCCACTGGATTTGACTGTTCAACAGGAACTTCCTGTTTGGCAGTAGGAAGGGAAGGATCATAGAGAAACACTGGTTTTGTCAACCCTAAAGGAAAAAAGTAGCTCACTCGCCCCCCAGCTGCTGGTGGGCTGACATTGAGCAAGGAAGAAGGAGGCTACTAAAGAAGATAGGAAGTTGCTGTCCCAGGACAGGAAGGGTGAGAGATGTAAGGAGAGGAGAGAGTAAGCATACAGAGAAACAGGAGAGGGGACACAAAATAAGACATGATAGGAGTGGTGCAGTGCAATGACTGTGGGGCGGCAGTGTTCTGGGAGACATTCTGGAGGCTGTGATGCTGCCCTATTTGCAGGCACCTCTCTGGTCTGAGGGAGGAGGTAGCCCGTCTCCAGGCTGACCTGGCTAGGATTCGTGAAACATCCTCCCCCACCCAGGAACCACCAGGGCCAATGCCACTACCTCAGAGGTTGCCAAGAAAGAGGAGAGGCTGGACCAGGGTGGGCTCAGGGATTGAGAGGGTGGTGGAACAGAGTTGCATCCCTTCAGCTGTACCTCTCCACAATTCATTTGCTCTTCTGGTGGATAGTGGTTCCTCTATGGAGGCACCTGAAGTGGAGACCAAGGAGGATGCTGGGAACCTTCACAAAGGAGACCCACAAAAGGGTGGCATGAGACCCCACAAGGGAAGGAAACAACTCCTGGTGGGGGACTCAATCATTAGGGGGGTAGAAATGGGGGAGGAAGGGGAAAGGGAGGTAAGGTGCTTGCCTGGTGCCATGGCTTGGAGGGACAGGAAGCGATTCCTCAGGATCATGGGAGCAGCTGCACGAGGGAGGGAGCTGGATGCCATTGTCCACCTAGGGACAAATGACCTGGCTAGGAATGGGATCAGAGCAGTGCAAGAGGAGTTTGTAGAGTTGGGGAGGGGCCTTAGACAAGTAGCGCATACAGTAACCTTCTCGGAGGTGCTGCCTGTCTATGGCAAGGGTGATGCTAGGGTACTCCTCACCAGGGAATTCAATGAATGGTTGAAAAACTGGTTTGGAGCTCAGGGTTTTGGCTTCATTGGGGACTGGGGAGCCACCTGGAGGGATGCAGACCTATACTGGTGCGATGGTCTGCATCTGTGCAGGGGGAGAACCAGGATCCTAGGTGAGAGGTTTAAATGCTTCATTGGCAAGCATTTAAACTAGCCAAGGGGGGAGGCACTGAAAGGAGCAGGAAATCCCAGCCTCCCCACAAAACATGGTAATTAGTGAGGTAAACACCAAGGAAGAGAAGTCATTAGGAGCAGGACAGAGGTAAATGTAAAATAGGCAAAGGCAGTAAGGACAGAAATGGGGCTAAAAGGGTAAGGCCTTTCAAAAGTGGAGGGTGATGAGTACCAATCCCTGTAGTCTATGTAACAATCTCCCTGAACTAGTGGCCTTGATGGAAGAGGGTTGCCTGGATATTGTGGCAGTCACAGAAACATGGTACACAGAGAACCATGACTGGGATGTCAACATACCAGGATACACAATTTACAGGAGGGACAGGGAGGGTAACAGAGGAGGAGGAGTAGCTGTCTATGTAAAGGAAAGGATCAAAGCAACAGAACTAAAGAGTAAACAGGGAGCAGATGAGACGCTCTGGGCCACCCTGGAGACAGGAAATGGTACCACAATCTGCATCGGGGTTGTATACAGACCCCCATCTGAGGGGAAGGAATGGACAAGGAAATGATAGAAGACTTCCTTAGAATGGCAGAAAAAGGGGAGATATTGTTGATGGGGACCTGAATATGCCAGATGTTAACTGGAGCACCTTTGCTGCAGGCACATCCAAGAGTAGGGTCATTCTTGATGCCCTACAGGGGGCATGCCTCAGACAGCTAGTATTGGAACCCACTCAGGAGGGAACAATCTTAGACCAGGTACTCTCAAATGGGGACAGAGAAAGAATCTCAGATTTAGAAGTGGGTAGCCATCTGGGAACAAGTGACCACAAAACAGTGTGGTTCACGATAAATACAGCCATACAATCAAGCCATACAAAAGCAAGAGTATTAGACTTTATGAGGGCTGACTTTGGGAAAATGAGAGAGTGCCTCAGAAAAGCACTAGAATACAGGCAAGAAGGAGGAGTGGAGGAACAATGGGGAGTAATCAAAACAGCCATCACAGAGGCAACAAGTCTTTGTGTAAAGCAAATCAACAAAACACAATGAAGGAAAAAAAACGCTATGGTTCACAAAAGAGGTGGCAGGGAAGGTTAAGGAGAAAAGGACAGCATTCAGGAAATATAAGGAAACACAGAAGGAGCAGGACAGAGAACTTTATCAGTTAAAGCAGAAAGAGGCTGGGAAGGCAGTCAGAATAGCAAAGGCCCAAACTGAGGAAAGGATAGCCAACTCTGTTAAGAAGGGGGATAAGACCTTTTATATGTACAATAGGGAGTGAAGAAATACCAAAGGAGGGATACTGAGGCTTAATAAAGGGGAGGGAATGTGGGTAGAGGGTGACTATGAAAAAGCAGGGATACTGAAGGAATATTTCTGCTCAGTATTCACAAAGAAAGAGGAGAGGAAGGTACCTAAACCAAACAAGAGAAACACTCTGAAGATGGGGGTCGATACAGTCCATTTACAGAAAAAATGGTTCTGAAAGAACTAATAAAATTGAAGGTGGACAAAGCAATGGGGCCTGATGGGATTCACCCAAGAATTCTAAAAGAACTAAGGGTAGAACTAATGACACCGCTGACTGCTCTCTTTAACAAATCATGGGAGGATGGGGTGGTACCGGAGGACTGGAGGAGGGCGGATGTGATTCCTCTTCACAAAAGTGGGAGCAGGACAGAGGCAGGAAACTACAGACCAGTTAGTTTGACCTCAGTGGTAGAAAAAATGATGGAATCACTTCTGAAGGAAAGAATTGTTGAGTACCTAGAGGCCAGTGGGGCACAGGACCCAAGACAGCATGGATTCATGATGGGAAGGTCATGTCAGATGAATCTAATAGATTTCTTTGACTGGGTGACCAATGTAGTAGACCAGGGAGGGGCTGTGGACATGGCTTACCTAGATTTTAGCAAGGCATTTGATACAATCCCACACAAAAGATTAATACACAAGTTAGCCAGCCTTGGAGTGGGTCCCAAGGTGGTAGTCTGGATAAAAAATTGGCTAGACAACAGGACGCAAAGGGTAGTAGTAAATGAAGTCCACAGTGAAGAAAGGAGGGTTACTAGTGGGGTACCACAGGGTTCAGTACTGAGACTGTTCCTTTTTAATGTCTTTATAACTGACATTGCAGAGGAATGGGAAGGAAAAGTATGTCTCTTTGCAGACGACACAAAGATCTGCAACAGGGTTGATACACCAGATGGAATGGAAAGGATGAGAAGGGACTTGGCAAGGTTGGAGGAATCGTCAAATGTATGGCAGCTCAGATTCAATGCAAAGAAGTGCAAGGTAATGCACATGGGAAACAAAAACCCAGGGGAAGAGTACACAATGGGGGGGGGTGAGATACTGACAACAGTAAAAATGGAAAGGGACCCGGGGGTAATTATATCTGATGACCTAAAGGTGGGCAAGCAACGTGAGATGGCAGTAAGAAAGGCTGGGGGATACTGGGATGCATGGGGAGAGGCATCAATAGTAGAAAACAGGAAGTTGTTATCTCTCTGTACAGACAGTTGGTGAGACCCCATCTGGAGTACTGTGTGCAGTTCTGGAAACCTCATCTCCGCAAAGACATAGACAAAGTGGAGGCTGTCTAGAGGAGGGCAACCAAAATGGTGCAGGGTCTGCACCAGAAGACATACGAAGAAAGACTAAAGGAGCTTAATATGTATACCTTTGAGGAAAGAAGGGAGAGAGTGGACATGATAGAAACTTTCAAGTACCTCAAGGGAATCAACAAAGTCCAAGAGGGTGGCATATTTCAGAAAAAGAGAAGCGCAGGAACAAGAGGGCACAATTGAAGATAGAGGGGGGATGGCTCAGAGGTAATGTGAGGAAGTGTTTTTTCACAGAGAGGGTTGTGGATGCATGGAACAGTCTCCCTGAGGAGGTCGTGGAGTCAAGAACAGTGGGGGAATTCAAGAATGCATGGGACAGACATAAGGCAGTCCTAGTGGGGGGTAGGAGGAAGTAAACTGTTGGTTAACTAGGATCTGCAGCTTATCTGTTCGGTAGGAAAATGGGCAGACTAGGTGGGCTAAGCCGTCCTTGTCTGCCGTCAAATTCTATGTTTCTATTGTGACATTGTTATAAGGATGTACTCACTAGTATAGCTGGCAAGCATGGATTACCATAAGGTTTCTGATGTTATTACTATCTATTAGTTTGAAGCTTTTGTGTGACCATTGCAATAGTGGTTTTGCAATGTGAGCTTTCAAATATATAGGTTAATATGTCAATTGACATCAGTGAACTTAGTGAAATATTCTGTGTCTTACAGATTCAAAACCCACTGTTAAACTCGAAGAACTCAACTGTAACAGAACTCTACTCAATGATGTGCAAATGCTGCCCACAGGATCACAAACATCACCTCTGAGAGCTTTTCACAGTTTGATACTACTCTTCACACCAAAACACACTGCATTTTCTTCTCTTGGGGTGCACTGCAGGTTTTTCCTTTTTACACTTAAAATATTGTTACAGTATATGACAGATATATTTATTTCAGAGAAGTCCATGCTTTGAATATTCTTGTTTGGTTGATGTTGTATCACTGTTATGGTGATCCGCTTCTGTGGAGATGCCGCAGGACTTCTGATTCATTTTGTAGCAGTATATTTTCAATAGTCAAACAGTTTATGTGCCGGTATGAACACCCACATACATGAATAGGCTTCCATATAATGTTTAGCTTCATGCGTTAGACAGGAAGAGTGGGCAGTTTTTAGTGGAGATTTTATAAACTTTTTGTGGCCATACCTTAGATTGTTCAAATGAGCTGCATAGTCTGTTAATGTTGCTATTGTATTGACATATGACGTTTGTTTTATTAAACAAACATTTCTTATGTCTTTTGTTGCCAGTTTAGATTAGCATTGACTATAATGCATTACAATGAACATTCTCATTGGGGCACTGTGATCAATAAAATGGGAAAGGAGATTTACCGTATTCATTATCCAAAGAATAAGAAAGGAGGATACGTTGTCCATAGACAGAAGACAATTCAAACCTACGGTGAGCATGGTGTTTTGCCGGGACATGGCATTGTCATCATTCCTCAAAAAAAGGAAAACAAATAAGAAAAATATAAAAATTATAAAGACTGCATTAGTTGTATATCTTTTTAGTAAAAATATGTTTCTGTCAACCGAAGAGCCATGCTAATTATAATTTTTTGGTTTACTAACTGATTTGGTTCTTATTGATTCACGTCATCAAATGTAGTCGAGATCTGCCAATTTTACAAATCTCTTCGATATGTGTTACCTGATGATTGTACATGCCAAATTCACATGATAGGTATATTAGGAGGAGTCTACAACATGTATCTGATATTGAAACAGCACAAATATTAATTGAAGTACAGCAAATGATGATATTTTGTCCAGCAGAGAAGAGTAGATCATCTGTGGAATTTTTTTCATGTCTTATCTTGAAGACTAAGGCCCCGATTCTAGAAAATAACCACATGGCGTAACAGCACTTGTGCCAAGTACAATGGTACGAATAACAACTTACGCCAGCAGTTGCGACTTGTGCTATTCTACAAAGTGGCCTGCCACCGAACAGCTGTTATGCCAGCAATTGCACCATAAACCCCCTGTGACATAGTGCTAGAGGGTTTACAGCAGCAGTTGTGCCCCATTACAGAAGGGCAGCAACAAAGTCCCCAATGTCGGGATTATACAAGAACCCCCAGAGGAGAACCAGCAATGTAAGTTACACCTGCATTTAGCTGGTGTAACTTACATCTGTCCTCCGAGGGTCCTGTAGAACCCGGTTCATGTGCCCTTCCCTCCATGCCCAGACCACCTCTGTTGTTGCCCCAATAGGCATCACACACCCCCGCCCCATCCCCTGTTCTGTACATACCCCCCCATACCCCCACACAGTAACAGCCCCACAGGACTGCTCACACCAACTGCCTCCTGAATCCCTATGCATTCAATGCGCCACAGGGCTGCCCACATCCCCTGTCCCCCAACTTCATCATTCCCATAAGCCCCACAGGGCAGCCGAATCCCATGCCCCGACCCCCAAGTCACCAGGTGAAAATGTGGCAAATACCCTGCCCTAGTAGTCTAGTGGCCCTCCACCCAGCTGTGCCATCCCACCCAGCACTCCCTCACCTGTCCCCAGCTAGTGACTGGCACAACCCACCTCTCACCTCCATGGACAGCTGCCGACCGAGTCCAGTTGGAGTGCATGCAGAAAAGACATGCTCAGAAATGTGAATACTAGACTACCAGGGCAGGTATCTGCCACATTTGGGGCCGTGACTTGGGGGGTCGGGCATGGGTGAGCAGGTTGATTGTGCACCCAGTGGGGCTTATCAGAATGATGGAGTCAGGGGACAGGGTGTGGGCAGCTCTGCGGGCTATTTTCAGACCACTTTAGGGGCTGGGGAGGGGGCACTTGGCGGGCCTCATATGCACACTTCAGGGGCTGGGGTGTGGCGGCACCGGGCATACATCTGGTGGTGTTGGGAGCAGCTGGTGTGGTCAGCCCTGAGGGGCTCCATAGGTACATTTTGGGGGGCTGGGGGTGTGTGCAGCCCCGTGGACAGCTATTGTGGGTTGCTAGTCAGGGGTGTGTACTTGCGACCTGCATTTTGCAGCTTACGACATGCTCGCCAGGTGCTCCCGCAGTTCAGCATACCTGCCCGCATGTTGCAAGTCACAGGACCTAGCTGCAGAGACCCTGCCCCTTCAAGAATAAGGTGCAGGGTCAATGTCACAGTTGCAGCTGGTGCAAGTTACGTTTGGCAGTGACTTGCGTCACCATTCTAGAATCGGGCCCCAAGAGCATACAATCTACCTGTTTGTTAGCATCATCAGTTTAGACTATGTCATTAGAATAAGTGTACAGTATGTAACTCTGTATTGTTTACTGACTGTTAAAAGATTATATGACTCATCTGACAACAATGTGATTGTTTTTTAATTGCTCTATGCTATTATTTATTCTGTCTGCACCTTAGCTCTTCTTACAGCCTTCACTGCCTCATTTATTGTCAAACTCACCATTTTTACCCATACATTCCCTGCCAACTCCTTTGAGAATCATAGTGGTTTCTGTCTTTTCTCACCTTTGTTTACAACCCTTATGCATTGGCACGTTCTCTCCTGTATGTCACCATACAAGTGACTAGACTGAGACCATGTTCTGACATTAAAATGCACTGTGGTGGTTGCTGGTACCCAGCTGTCCTACCACCTGGATATCTGGGATTCAAAAGTACCCCATCACCATTAAGATGCTGGACTTCCTCACCCTCATCTCCCCATTCAATGTCCATACAATTATATAAGAGAAGTACTGCTAAATGTTGTCTGACAAACTTGAAATTCTGGTTAATTATAGCATTTACTCATGTCATTGCAAAATAATGTTAGGGTCACACAATGACATTTTCATGTTTGTTCATTCTTAATTAGGATATGTTGAGGTTCTCATTGACATGCTACTTTTGGAATACAGAAGAAATCCAAGTGATCTAAGGAAAGCGGGTGAGAAAACAAAGAAGTAAGTTCCCATGGATCTGTCTTCTTCCATTACACAATGACCTTCAAACAAGAAGCAATTGAAGCCTTCGTCAGCAGATTTGGACAAACACAATAAATACGACAGTAGGAATAAAGATGCATTATGGTAAAAAGAACTTGATTTACATACAATGGTATTACAAAGAGTTAATCCATGCCAGATTTACATATTTGCAGCAAAAGATGTGTCTATGAGGCATGTCAGTACTGTTTGCCATTTTACATCGTCCATCTGTACGGACTTGAATGTTGCTTCTCTCATGTGGCAATAAATTACCACTGCTAGGTATTATTATTATTTTGTTTTTCAAGATATTTAGATTATTTCTTGTTGTAATATTTCTCTTTTAGTGTTTAACTATAACAAATAAGCTGAATTGTTTTTTTAATTTCCTGGTTCCTTTGTCTAACTTGTGGATATATCCAGAAGTTAATTCTGTGCAATAGTTATTTGCACCTAATCATAGCATTCCAAGCCAAATTATGGTACAAGAGAATAACTTCACTGGCAATTCAATGTCAGTGAGTAATCTGTTAACCATTTCCTTACCAATTAGATTGAAGATGTTAAGCTATTCTTTCATTTAGCATTGCTCATATGAGCTTCCACATAACTATGGCAAGACTGACCAGACTGCAGTTCATGTCATTCGTCTACAGCTGAATGCTTACATTCAGTTCATCCCCTCTTGCTAATGCCGTCGTGATCCTATTAATCCATTTTGAGTCCCTCCATGCAGTTATAGATGGAAGGCTCTTTTTATCCCTGTTCTTTCATCTAGGGTCACATAACTTCATTCCACATACACGTTAGTCCATCTCCATGAGAGAGATCATCCTTCAATGTGGTTCTTTTCAACCCTTCCCTGGGACTCCATCCAGGGGATCTGCACAACTTCCCTGATCTCAACTACTGATGACCTTTTTTCAAGATCACTGTCCATCTGGATAAATGGCATGAGATATGAGTAACTTAAGAGGACCAGTTTTGGTGTATTTTTTATTTATTTATTTGTTGAAATGTTTCACCAGGAAAGGCACACTGAACAACAAATTTCTTGTCTCATGGTGCAACGGGGGGGGGGGGTCATAGGGAGAAAAACAACATACAACTTACAATACATACATCAAGCAGCCTTTTAACAATTAGTAGAGTACTATAATGAAGTAAGCCCAATTAAGCAGTGCAAAATCATACGACTTACAATGCATACAATAAGCAGCATTAAAACTGTTGGTACAATCTAACACAGAAGCATGACAGATTAAACAGTGCAAAATATTGCAGGAATGCACATTGAAATGCTGTAAAAGAAAAAATACAATTGTATTCATATTAAGGAAGAGAAGTGCAATGTTAAGTGGGCAGCTAGCAGAGCAGGAGATAGGATGCAGTATAAATATGGATATGTTCCAGACACCCCACACCCACTCTCCCTGAGCACACCAGTGTCCAACAAAACCTCCTAATCAGCTTCATATAGGGCTGGTGTAGTGGAACCACTGGTCTCTTTGTAGGGTGAATTATTACATGTAACTTTGACTAGTCAGGTCGTAGTCAGGTGACCTGCCTCAATCCTGATATGTGCACACAGGTAGGGAAATAACATATCATACAGTCTCAATAATTAATAAAAAGTAAACTTTCATATTAGAAAATAGATTTATTTAAGATGAATTGTTTTGAATGGAATATGAAACTAACATGTAAAATGCTTTAATGAAACAAATTAGTAAGAGTAAAAATTCATTATAACTAATAATTTATGTTGCACTTTGAGTATTGATGTTAATGCTGAATGTAACAAATTGTAATTGTCAATATTTAAAATCAATACTGATAACATTACAGCAGATATTAGTAAATCATCCTGTAGAACGTTTCTTGTTATTCTGCTCAATAACATTTTTTATAGTAATTTAACTTATTTCTGTAGAAAATAGTACTTGAACAGTGTATAAATGAGTTATACATTTTGTATGTCTTTTTAATGTCAATAAAATTGTTCAAAGACATTTTATATCCACAGTTCTGATTTATCAGATATGTAAAGCACTACCCGTCATGTTAAGCTAATGGAGTCCAAATAGTAATTTCATTTTGAGTGATGACAGGTCATGTTCCAAGTCATGAGTCAATGCAAAGAGTTAGACTATGCAAATTTAAATCCAGTGTAAAGTTCATCTTCTAAAGGAAAAGTGCTTCTGATCTTAGACATTACACATGCTGGTAGAGGGACCCTTTTCTTCCTTCTGAGTCACCCCTAGCACCAGCACACAAATTGCTTATAGGCAATGTATCTGTAGCACCTGGAAAAGAGAAGGAGAGAGAAATCAATAACTGTTGTGGACATTGAAATAAAATCAGCTGAGCTAAAGAAACTTAATTTTGGATTTCATTCTTGAATAAAAGAGTCATAGCTCAGCTGAGTTGAATTAATTTACCCCCCACCCCCTACACAGCAAACTCAATTATAATAATAGTAATAACGTACTCCAATGGGTTAATTGTTCAAAGATATTTCCTATCCATTGTTCTGATTTATCAGATAAGTAAAGTGATCAAGCAATGGAACTACAGGGTAAACAGGGAGGAGAAGAGGCACTGAGGTCAATCGGGAGACAGGGAATGGTGCCACAATCTGCATGGGGTTTGTATACAGACCCCCATCTCAAGGGGAGGCAATAGACAATGAAATTATATAAGGCATCCATAGAGTGGCAGAAAAATGGGAGATATTGTCTATGGGAGACCTGAATATGCCAGATGCATGCCTCAGACAGCTAGTGTTGGAACCCACTCAGGAGGGAGCAATCTTAGACCTGGTACTCTCGAGTGGGGATGGATGGATTCACAGTGGGAAGGTCATGTCAGATGCATCTTATAGATTTCTTTGACTGGGTGACCAAAGTAGTAGACCAGGGAGAGGCTGCGGACATGGCTTACCTAGTCTTTAGCAAGGCATTTGACACAGTCCCACACAAAAGATTAATAAACAATTTAGCCAGCCTGGGAGTGGGTCCCAGTGTTGTAGCCTGGGTAAAAACAAAACTGGCTGGACAACAAAACACAGAGGGTAATAGTAAACTAAGTCCACTCCAAAGAAAGGTGTGTTACTAGTGGGGTGCCACAGGATTTAGTACTGGGACCGGTCCTTTGTAGTATCTTTATAGGTGACATTGCAGAGGGACTGGAAGGGAAAGTATGCCTCTTTGCAGATGACACAAAGATCTGCAACAGGATTGATACACGAGGGGAGTGGAAAGGATGAGTAGGGACTTGGCAAGATTGGAGGAATGGTCAAAAGTATGGCAGCTTAGATTTAATGCAGATAATTGCAGCAAAATGCACCTGAGAAACAAAAACCCAGGGGAAGAGTACACAATGGGGGGAAGGCACTAACAACAAAAATGGAAAGGGACCTGGGTGTAGTCATATCAGATGACCTAAAGGAAGGCAAGCAATGTGAGAAGGCTGTAAGGAGGGCTGAAGGGATACCGGGATACATAGGGAGAGGCATCACCAGTAGAAAACAGGAAGTTGTTATCCCTCTGTACAGACAGATGGTGAGACCACATCTGGAGTACTGTGTGCAGTTCTGGAGACCCCATCTCTGCAAGGACATAGACAGGATGGAGGTGGTCCAGAGGAGGGCAACTAAAATGGTGCAGGGTCTGCACCATAGGCAATACAAAGACAGACTTCAGAAGCTTAACATGTATACCCTCGAGGAAAGGAGAGAGAGGGGGGACATGATAGAAACAGTTAAATACCTCAAGGTAATCAACAAAGTCCAGTAGGGTGACATCATTCAGAAAATGAGATGTGCAAGAACAAGGTTGCACAATTTGAAGATGGGGGGGATGGCTCAGTGGTAACGTGAGGAAGCATTTTTTTCACAGAGATGGTGGTGGTTGCATGGAACGGCCTTCCTCAGGAGGCCGTAGGATCAAAATCAGTGGGGGAATTCAAGAATGCATGGGACAGACATAAAGCAATTCTAGTTGGGGGTAGGAGGAAGTAAGCTGTTGATTAACTAGTGGGCCAAGCACTCCTTATCTGCCATCAAAGTCTATGTTTCTGTGTTTAAAGTTAATCACCCCATGGGTGCAATATGATTTATTTTTAAGTACTCAACTTGTCCAACTAATCCAAAGACTCAGAGAGATGGCGCTCCTGCTGCGCTTAAAACTATGGAAGCCTGGTCTGGTACAGAGGGTATGTCTTCTGAACCTGTAATGGAAGGACAGTGAGACAGATTTTGTGTGGATCTGTCTTTTAAATTGCCTTTGTACAGTTGTTACACCATTTAAATCCCACAGCTCAGTCCGCCATGTAAACCCTGTCCAAATCCACACAGCACAGTCTCAGCTAAAAATATAGGTTACTAAGATGTAACCGTGATTCTGATAGTGGTATACAGTTCACATCCCCACAATGGCAGTTCTGCTGGAGACACATGAGTCATCAGAAGCCTTAAAGCTAAAGTCCTGCCACCTCCCAGAAGGCATACCTCTGTCTCTGTCCCATGATTTCAGATCTTTCAAATACGAGAAACAGGGAGCTGAGTACCATTTGCCAGCAACCAACTTATAAAGGGGGAAGCAGATAGGGCTACCACTGAACATTGCTATCCTCCTGGTTATAATGTGGAGAACAACTTAGGCCAAGGCATGATGTGATGACCCTAATACCAAATCACTATTGTCACACAAGGGCCAAAAGAGCTCAGTGGATAAGATGTTCTTCCCATGAACTAAGCCAGGTAACCGAGGGTGGCTCAAATCATCAGAGGAGGACTAAGTAATCAAGGGTTGGCAAGGATCATACAGCACTTGTAATTCAGAACAAAGTATTACATCTCTGGTACAGGACCCCTGTGATACTCAAAACCCTAGGTGTGTAACAGCTGGTTAACTGCTGGAGATGTAACTCCCCAGAGCCAGACCTCCTGCATATCACGTGGGACTGTACACTGATAAAGGATTTCTGGCAGGTGTGGTAAAGGGCTGCTCGCAAATCCTTTAAGATAAGGCCCCATGCTCCCATACCTTGAAACTATTGTGATTAGGCCAAGATGACATCCATATACCATGTTAAGAGGAAGAGTGAGGTAGTTGTTCTTCACAGAACTTGACTGGATGGTAGACAAACTGAAATCTGTGTGTGTGTGTATATATATATATATATATATATATATATACAGACAAACTTACTCAAACTAAAATCGTGTAGATTCAGCATCTTCGGGATACTCCTACCAGTACTGGTAGTAGGCCATCTCCAGAACATGCCTATTCAAGCAAACAGCTGAGAAAGTTTCAAGGCTGGTAATGCAAACACCATATATCTCTTCAGTACCATCTTGCAGATGCACCAACTGTTCCACAATTTCACTTTGCTAATGGCAACAACAGCAGTTGATTTCATCATCCATCACTATACACTCATTACAAGCACACCTGCGAATTTGAAAAGAAGACTGCTATCACTTGCAAATTCTTAAATTGTAGCAAAACATCCTTATTGGCCTAAACATCAGAGAATGTATAAACGATACATAAGTACAGGGACTACAGGGGGAGACTGAGGCAATGTGGGTCACCCTTGAACCAGGAAATGGCACAGCAATATGTACAGGGGTGATCTACAGACATCCGGAATAGAGGGAAGAAGTGTATAGGGTACTATTGGAGGTAATTCATGACATGGCAGTTAAGGGTGAATCCTGCTGATGGGGGATTTCAGTATGTCAGATGTGGATTGGACCACCCAGGCCGTGGCTTCAGCCAGAAGCACCGCCACTCTGGATACCATACAGAGAGTTGGGCACCGTCAACAGGTGCATGAGCCAATCAGGGACAAATCAATTCTGGACCTGGTATGGCCCAGTGGTAATAGGGTCAAAGGAGTCCAGGTGGAATGGCAGCTGGGATCCAGCCACCACCACGTGGTGTGGTTTGGCATGGAGACAGGCACTCCATTAAGCCACACAAGGGCAAAAGTATTACATTTCAGGAGGGTGGATTTCAATGAGATGGGTAGATGTTTAAGAGCAGCCCTAGAGAAGTGAGGTGCAATGGAGGGAGTGGAGGAACAGTGGGGAAAACTAAAAGGAGTCATAGTGGAGGTAACTAACATATGCATTAGGATTGTGGTCAAATGAAAAAGAAGAAGGAAATCAATATGGTTCTCTAAATGGGTGGCAGACAAAGTAAGGGATAAAAAAGCAAGTTTCAGGAAGTTTAAGGGACCCAAAAGGAGAAGGACAGGGAGGTGTACCTTGAATGCATGAGGGAAACATGGGAAGCTGTTAGGAGAACCAAGGTGCAGACAGAAGATTGTTTAGCATGGAGTATGAAAAAAGGAGACAAGAAATTCTATAGGTAGATAAGCGATATAAGAAAAGTGGAGGGGGCAATTGTGAGACACAAAGGGGAGGAGGGAGAGTGTAAGAAAGGGGATCTATACAAGGCAGAAATAAAAGAGGGGCAGTAGACGTCACCTACCTAGATTTCAGAAAAGCCTTCGATACCGTCCCACACATAAGGCTGGTTCACAAGATGAGTAGTCTGGGCATGGGGCATAACGTGATACATTGGGTTAGAAAGTGGCTAATGGACAGAAGGCAGAGGATGGGTTTAAATGGGATCCAATCAATGGAGCGAGAGGTGACCAATGGAGTATCACGGGGGATCAGTACTGGGACCCTATCTGTGCAATGTCTTCATTACTGACATTGCAGAGAGGCTGTAAGGAAAGGTCTGCCTATTTGAAGTTGACACCAAGATCTGCAACAGGGTGGAAACTACAAAAGAGGTGCAGAAAATGAAAAGGTATTACTAGCAAGAGACAGGAGGTGGTGATGCCATTGCATAAATCACTTGTAAGACCTTGCCAGTGTAACCCGAGCTTGGCCACAACTACCAGGTGGGAGTCTCCAGGGGTCAGGTTGGTGGTATTTTTTGTGTTATTAGGGCTGTGCGGTGCCTCCATTATGTAACCCCCTACCTGGGACCTGGGCTCGGTGAGAAAAATGTCACTCGGCATATTGGCTAGTTTTGGCTACTCTGCACAGGGGCACCCAAGTTTCCAGACACAGGAAGCAATAACTGAATGTCCATACAAGGAGTTAGGATTCTAAAGTGTGGCTTTTATTCAGAACAAAAAGGAACAATAAAGCATAGATGGACCCGACCCCCATTGGACTACACTCCTGGTAATGCAGATAATCCTCCACAGACACACATCTTCTTAAATCTTAAACCCTCAGGTTTAGCAACACGCAGGGCACACTGCCCTAGTTTTACTCTTCTATGGTTTCCCTGGCTCGGCTCCCTTGCCAGCCCTTGGACTACCTTCTTTCCCTGGCTCAGCTCCCTTGCCAGCCCTTGGACTACCTTCTTTCCTTGGCTCGGCTCCCTTGCCAGACCTTGGACTATATTCTTTCTTTGGCTCGGCTCCTTTGCCAGACCTTGGACTACCTATCCATTTATCATGGAGATTTACTGGTGCCTCCCTATACCACCCCTGAGCACTTCTGGCTCCATCAGGGTATCTTCTTCAACAGTCCCATGTCTGGGTACTTTCCTCAAGCACTGGCCAAGTATCCAAGGGAAAGCAACAGGTGTCCCAAAGCAAACCCATGGAGGTGAATCTGGTTACACTAGATGGGGGGTCTCCCACCTCTTGCTCCCATAATTCATACCCGGCCAGTCCTCTGGACTTTAACACCTAATCTCTGAAAAAACTTTTCCATGTAGATTGTCCATAAATGTATTTCACATTTAATCTACTAGCTTTTAACTTCTAAGGTGCTGACTTGAAGCTGGCTTATTAAGTGGTTGTGTCCATTTCTCTAGAACCCCACTGTTAAAATAGTCTAAATCGCACAAGTGTCTAAAAACGGTACTTGGCTGTCCTTTCCTGACCCACAGTAACAATTTTTAAAACTCACACAGTCTCTGGTGAAAACATAGGCCCTTTGTCAGAGCAGACTCACCCTTGGTTGCAGGTGCCCCACAGGCTTTTTCTTTTTCTCCTCTGGAAAAACACACAAACTTCTGAGTGCCTCAGCAAAAATCTTCCTTAGGCAGCATCTTTCCCCTTTAGCTGGGCCAGGGGATGGCCCCTGGAAGCAGGCTGGTTTCTTTCCCCCCATCCCCCCAGGGATGGGGCCCTAAACCACTGGAAGTGGTCTCTACCACTTCAGCCTAACACTTTGGGTGTTCCTCTTCTGATGAGAACACACACCCTAAAGGACAGGCAGCTCTCTGACAGAGCTATGGGCTCTGAGGGCCTGCAGCTGCAGCACACCTCTTCACTCCACTGAGCCCACTACTGAACTACTACTGACTGACTTCAAATTCCCCAACATTCTATCCTAACTTCCCTAGCTGCAACATTCCAATGTGGCTTATGCAGCTGCGACAATTCTAAAATGATATCATCCCTCAGTCTGAGCTGAGACTGAGAACAGAGTGAGACAGTGTGAAATCCATTTAACTGGAATTTCACAAGCTGTCTTCCCTGCCTGCCACTAGGTCTAACTGGGATTCTAGCAACCCCGGGTAACGGGGGTGGTGGTGGGGTTACACTAGGAGTACTGCATGCAGTAATGGAGACCACATATGTGTAAGGACATAGACAAGGTAGTGGCTATCCAGAGATGGGCAACAAAGATGGTGCATGGCTTGTGTCACAAAACATATAAGGAGAGACTAAAGGACTTCAATATGTACTCACTAGAGGAGAGGAAATAAAGCAGGGGCACGATAGAAACTTTCAAGTACCTCAATGGCATAAACAAGGAGCAGGTGGTTGATCTTTTCCAATGTAGAAAAGATATCAGAACGAAGGGACACAAAATTATATTGGAGAGGGGTAGATTAAGAGGTAACATGAAGAAGTTTTTCTACACAGAGAATGTAGTAGACACTTAGAAAGTCTGCCACAATAGGTGGGGGGGCAAGTAGAGTGGAAGGGTTTAAACATGCCTGGGATGGACACAAGGGAACCTTGTAGTGAGCGGGAGTGATGAAAAGTCATTGATCATTTAGTGTCATTGGAGACATACAATGTATAGGGCCTACGAGCAGACTGGATAGGCCTAGTGGTCCTTATCTGTCGACAATTTCTATGTACTTATGTATCTATGCATATAAGTATCTTTCTACCAAAATATGAAGGGGCTCATTGTATAAACACAATAAACAACCACTGTGTGTGGGTTATGCTGGGCTGTAACACCACCGACGAGGTCTGGTCACTAAGCCTTCATGCTCATGACCCAAACACACCATGTTCTGGTAAATTCTAACATAAACAACACCCTGTGGTTGTTTATTGAGTATGTGTAATATCACTCCAAACAATATAATGAATCATGCTTACTTCTTTCTTGATCAGTTACGTAACTGTTTAAGTAATTCCAACTTAATAAGTACAACATCTGGAAAGGTATAACAATACTATGTCAATTTACTACAGATGTTCTTGCCATGAATTACTGGACATTCACATGTGTAGATCTGGCAGTTTAACTGGTGTACTGCCACCATTAGAAGTTTGAGCATCAGGCCTGGCAACAGGCTCAAAATGGTAAGGCTGAATGCCAAGTATTGACACTCTAGCAGACAGTTCATCACCACTCTCGTCATCCACATCATCTCCTGTGGAACGACTGTCACAGCTATCAATCACATCAATGTCATCAGAATCAACAGATGTTTCTGTTTCATAATCACATTCAGGTTCTGTTGTCATTCTTAAAACAATAAACACAAAGAATATATTGAAAATTTGAGTAACAAAAACATCCTGAGAAGATGAAGCTAGCTAAGTATAAATGTTAGACAGTTATTTTTAAAACGGAGTATAACTTTTATTGTCAACATTTAAAATGAAGACAAGGAATGCAAACAATTACCAGATGAAGAGGATGACAATTTTACGAAAGAAAGGCTTAAACAATAGTGATCAGGCTGGTCATGACAGTGTAATATGGATTATTGTAAGGCTGCTGAAATAGTAACAGCCTCTCAGTTTGCAGTATTTTTAAACCATTACTATAATGCTAAATAACTACTGCTACAGCACAATGCATTCAATTGTGTCTTACATCTGATGCATAGGCTACTTTTTATTATTATTCATAATATGGGCTGGTCGTAATCTGCAGCATATGAACCATGCTAACTCTGGCAAAATTAGAAGTCCTTAGACTGCCACTGACTCAGTGGCTGGCATGGCAGTTGAACATCATGTAAAGCACATCACAAAAAGTAAATTTTTGTCAGCAGACTGTGGCCATGACAGTCAAAAATCCATTGTTTAGGATGGCAGGGTGGGGAAGGCTCTACTGAGGGAGAAGACAGGCCAGTGACCATCAGTCTTGCAGTCAGACAATAGTTAGTACAGTGCAATGGCAACCATGGTTCCATGGAGATCAGAGATTAGATGGCAACTACAGGCAATGATCCTAGGCCCGGCGAAGACACTGGTACTAGGAGGTCGATAAACCAGTTGAAATGCTAGTTAGTATATGTATATTCAAGGATTCTAGGAATATCAAGTGAGACGTGAAAACATCCGGACATATAAGGCTTGTATAAAGATGAAGACCTGCATATGTCAGGGAAGATGACACTGATCCCGAGTGAGAAGTTTAAATGCAGCATCAGCCTGCATCTAAACTGACCAAGGAGTGACAGCCGGGAGGGTCAGGAGGCTTAGTATCCCTCCCCAGTGATCACAGGCAGGAAAATAAACTGATGGCACAAATAACTGAAGTATCTGGGGGTGGGGGGGATGGCAAAATGTCGGGTACACTCAGGAAGGAGAACTGGGTTAGGGGAAAGCAGCAGGGGTGCAGTAAAGGTGACATGGGAAGTCATCTAGGTTGCAAGACATGGGAAGGCCATGGTGACTAATGCCTAAAGCCTGTCAAATGAAATACTTGACCTGGAGGCCTTGACTGGAGAGACAGATCTTGACATAATAGCAAAAACTGATACCTGGTACACTGCAAATCATGGATGGGGCATAAATATACTGGGTTCTGCTCTGATCATGGGGGGACAGGAGGTGGGTTTAAAACAAAGGTGAGGGAGTTGAACTGTATGTCAGAGATGGGTTAAAGGCAACATAGATGCAGAGTAGGAAGGGGAAGCCGAGGCACTGTGGATCGCCAATGAACCTGGTAATGATGTGGCAATATTCAGAGATATGATTTACAGGCCACCAGCAAAAGGCCATGATAAGGACATTGCCAGGGTAGAGGCGGTCCATATAAGGGTGACTAAGATGCAACAGGGCTTGCAACAGAAAACATATGAGGAGAGATTAAAGGACCTCAATATGCACATGCTGGAGGAGAGGAAGGAGAGGATGGACATGATAGAAACATTCAAGTACATCAATGGCATAATCAAGGTACAGGGGACTGACATCTTCAAAGTCAGAAGGAATACTAGGCCAGGGTGGCATAATATGAAGTTGGAGGAAAGCAGGTTAAGGGGAAATGTGAGAAATGTTTATTTCATCAAAGTGGTGGTGGACGCATGGAATGGTGTGTCGCAGTAGGTGATGGGAGCAAGCACAGTGTAGGGATTTAAACATGCCTGGGTCAGGCACAAGGGAACCCTAGCAGTAAGAAGGAATGATGAGAAGCCACCTGACCAAATAGTGTCTGAGGAATCAAACTGATATAGGGCTTACGGGTAGACCAGAGAAAGGAAAGTGAGAGGGAACATGATGATTGCCCAAAAATTTGATGGTTGTGGGATTAATTCACCAGAGGGGAAGACTACTATGTTATCAAAACAAGTAGGCAAACCAGTCCAGACCATTTGAGATGGTGAGATGTCAGGGGATACTAACTGGTGCCCAGCTCTGAAGAGGGTAACTGGCTGCACAGAATGCTACTAATATGATGTTGCATAGGGAACCCTGAGTATGAACCTTTCCTGGGGCCACAAATTAGTAATGGATTCAGTGAGGGTTGTGACTAATGTTTCTAAATTTCCTTGCTCTCACTTCTCACAATTTGAGTACAACCACCCCCACCATGTATCTGTAGTCAGTGGGGCAGATTTCGCCAGACAGTCCCTTGAGCACTGTTTTCTATAGTTGTTTTACTTTGAAATGTGGCCAAAGAAAACAAAGATATAAAAAAATCTACTTTGTTTCTAGGCAGAGCTTGTGGTACAGTTGGCTGAATTCCTACTTCTTGAGTAGAAAGTTATGAGTTTGAATCCTACCAGAAACAAACTCTTATTTCCTCTTTTTTTTTATTTTAAATGTATTTTACATTAGTAAGCAAACAAGGACCTAGACAGGCAAATTATAAAATTCAGAAAACTCCACGCCACCCAAACATTCGGTGTAACAAAGCCATTGACTCTCCTCGAATTATCTTTGTAAAGGAGATCCTGCCTCTCATTTTATCCTATTAGTAGGACCACATGAGGATAGTGACTGACTGGAATCACCGTGTTAGACCCTCACTCTAACCCCCCACCCCCACCCCCAAGATAGCCCATCAGTCATTCATAATTCTTTTTTAAAAAAGCAGGTAATTCTACAAATGGTTTAATAATGAGAGCATGAATTTGAAATAGCACATCATGAAGCTTCAAAATGAAATCCCAACCCCCTATGAAAAAATAAACCCACACCACCAAGGATGCCCTTCTGCCATAGTGGATAATCCTACCCACACTTTAACGCACATTCAGTAAGTAATGAATAAACCGGACAGATTGCAACCAGACAGTCCCTTGAACACTGTTTGCTGGTTATTTCACTTTGAATTTTAGCCATAAATAAAAGCTATAAACAATCAACCCTTCCATCAGGCAGAGCTTGTGCTGCAGTGGGTTGGATGCCAACCCCTTGGGCAGAAGGTTTTGGGTTTAAATCCCACAAGAGACAACCTTTTATTTTCTTCTATGAAAGCACTGCTTTTTTTATTTTTTATGATTGTAGTTTACATTAGTAAACCAGCAAGGACCTAGATAGGCAAATTATAAAATTCAGAGAACTCCATGTCACCAACGAACTCAATGGTCCTCCATGCATCCTCTTTGAAATGGAACTACTGCCTCAGGTTTTATCTTTCCCCCATGCATTCACTGCATTCAGAGACCAGCCAAACATTCCTCCTCACTGCAGAGAGCTTGTGGCTCTGCAAGCTGGATGCTGTCCTTCCAGCATGGGGTACTGGGACTTGATTGCATCTAAGAATTGTTAACCATCTATCTGTAAAATTATAATTTTTTTGTCATACACAGCAAAGCGCGCATCAGTAAAAACTTTACACTGACAAAAAACGCTGAAGCAGTGTCAACACAACAGTAAATGAATGGATCCTTGCTGTACTATGCCTGACAAACCATTTTTAGCAGAGTAATTATGGAAATCAATTTTGATAAAATAAAATGTAACAAAATCAGAGACCCCCAAAATGAAGAGACAGCCTGAATTAATTACTTATTAACCCAGTGACACACATGAACTCCTACTGTGACAATTTTTTTGCCCTCACACACGCATAGCTTTACATTACCTTGAACATCTAAACTAATCTTTATATGATACAGTTTTTTTTTTTTACATTGGAAATACGATTTCCTGAATAAAACCCATCATATTATTTCAAACACTGCTTTTCAAGACACATCAAAAGAAAGTCTATTCCGGATTTAGATATGAACGAGTAGTGCTCTGTGTCAGCAGTTTTTAAGAAAGTTCATAGTGCCAATTCTAGATGCAGTCACTCAAACTCACAGAAATGAGCATGTCTATAAACATTTGGATGTCTGACACATGCGCATACGAAATAACGGCATGAGCCCAAGTCAGCTGACTTTAACTGGCATCACTTTGACTCAGGTTCCAGTGTTCCATGCATCCATGATTTTTATTTTAAAACACCAAACTCGCAACAACCAGGTGTACAGAGCAACATCTGAGGCGGGATACTGGTGTAAATATTAAAAAAATAAAATACACAAATGGAGGTAGGAGACAATTATTTATTGACCAGCAAATTTCTGTACCTAGGGAAAAAAAAGAAAACACAGCGAATACCTGTTCTTTAACATTCTATCAAGGACACTATGACAGATTAGACAAAAGATGAAGTGTTTAAAGAATATTTCAAGTATATGTATAAAAAAAGTCAATGTAACAAAGCAATATTAATAGTCTTATGATATATGGAAAAAATCTTTGCAAGAAATCCGTAGTTAACAAAGATGGTGAAATACAAAATGCTTGCACTCAAAAAATATTTCAAGGATGGTAATTGTGCAACTTTCTGAAGGAAGACATGAATGTTTGAATTCCTGCTTCCCTATGTTCTTCCTCTTCTAGCTCCTTGCTGAGGACCAGCTTTATGAGAAAAACAGCAGTACAGAAGTCAGGCACTCATCACGTTCGAATCAGTCATAGGCATCAATTTCCAATCCAGTTCAGATTTAGTAGTTCATTTTATTAAAAATCTACATGTTGAAAAGACAGGCTGTGATTGCTTGACGTGTTTTGGATCAATACTGATCCTTTATCTGAGAATATTGTGCACACCTACTCCTGTCTCTAATCCCTCCTCTTTTTCTCCCCATCACTGCCCATATCCCTCACTACCTCATCCATCCTGTCACTAAATATCCTCCCCTGTCCTCATCTCTGTGCTTGCCTCTGCCATCACCCTGTGATTTGCATAACTCTGCTGGAATTTATCATCTGTGCTTTTGTATATGAGTGTTGCTGTTCTATATTCTTCCTGTTTTATTTATATAGTTATTATATCCCAGGTATTTATATTTCATGAATGTAAGTATTGTATTTTGTCTTTTGTTGTTCTTCTTATGGATCCCAATGTTCTTTCTCCCTAAGGTACACCTGAAAACAAGTTGTCCTCATATCTATATGCCATCCAGTATAAAATATTGTGACTAAATATAGAAACAATTTTTACCACCATTAGTGAACTTTAATGTAACAGGTTCATTTGGAAAATCATATTTATATGATTACAAATAATTTGTGCCCATAAGTGGTGCATAAAACTTACATGCAGTGATCATCTGAAAAGCTACTTTATGATAACCCACCCGAACTCTACTTTTCTTGGCCTTACAGGTATACATAAGTCCCATGATGATGTCATTAGGATGGTTTGTGTAGCTTGCAATGACACATATTCAATGCAAAATTGCTACTCATTTACCCTCCACTATCCACAAGTATCTGTGTGCCCCAGAGGTGAAGAAGATGTGAGCATTAACATAGAATTTTATTTATTTATTTATTAGGCAATCGGTTTTCAGACCTTTGAGTCACAGACTAATTTACAAAGGCACCTTGTCAAGAGAGCAATACATCACAGCAAACAAACAGTACAGTACATAACGCTTAGATTAAGAAAGCAACCAGTGTTACAGGCATTCACTGGTAGTACACGCTTGGTAATAGGTAGATCACAGTAGTCATAATATAGGTACATGAGTACCATGTCAGGTAGCAACCAGAGATATTTTATTACATTAGTCATCAGATGTTGCATGAGACTCCAGGTATATACAATAAAAGTAGACAGGGCAGACCCAGCCTAGGGGTGAAGGTAAGAGGCAGGTGGGGGATTATGTGCAGTTGCAGCAGTGAGTGCTTGTCAGATGGCTTCTGAGGGAGACCTTGAAAGGACCAAGCATAGTGGAGTCAACTATATTGGCTGGGAGGGAATTGAACCAGGAGGAAGCCCGATAGCAAAAGGATCTCTGGGCCATAGAGGTCCTTACCCTGGGGACAATAAGGAAGGTTTTGACAGTGCTGCAGGTGGAGACTGGGGGGAGGCATGCTGCAGGGAGGTGGTGACCCCGGGGGGGGGGAGCCCTAGCAGCGCCTTTTTTACAAGAAGGCAGGTTTGGAAGCAGAGTCTTTCTTCAATGTTGAGCAAGTTGGTGGTGGAGTACAGCAGGCACATACGGGTGCACCTAGCGGCTCCCAGCATTAGTCTACAGGCCTTGTTTATAGAGAGCTGGATTCTTGCAAGCGCAGTGTTGTCAGCTGCAGCATAGATGGGCAGCCAGTAGTCAATTAGCAACAGGACAGACAAGGTGATTGCCAATCTAATGGTCTCTTGTGGTTGGCAGTCCCTATGGTGGTATAACAGTTCAATCCTAACATTGGTGGCAGCAGAAAGGGCATTGATATGGGAATGGAAGGAGAGTGCCGAATCAAAGGTAATACCCAGATACTTGTAGGAGGAAACCTGCTCAATGGGGTTTAGTGTACTAGGCAGTACCACGAGAGGGGCACCATTGGCTTTGCTTTGACAATGCGAGAAGAGCATACCTTTGGTCTTTTTTAGGTTCAGGACTAACCTTCATGATATGAACCAATGCTCAGCTCTGTCAAAAGCTTGTTGGAGGGTGGCCTGGAGTGTGTTGGGGTTGGGGTCAGTGGTGAAGAGCACAGCGTCATCCGCACAGAGGAGGATCTTACTTGGGCAGGCCAAGGGGAGGGAGTTGAGGTAGAGACTGAAGAAGAGAAGGCCTAAAATGGAGCCCTAGGGAACCCCAGAGTGGACAGGTCATGTGTCAGATACGGTGCTATTGATTTTTACACACTGAGTTCTGGCAGAGAGGTAGCTGGTGAACCATGCAAGGGGACTGGGGGAGAAACCAAGACATCTAAGGAAGTCAAGAAGAGGAGGATGGAAAACTGTGTCAAAGGCCTTGGAGAAGTCAATGAACACGGCACCGGCAGGACTTCCGGCATCAAGAGCAGAGTGCAGGAAGTTGGAGAATTCAAGTACTGCGGTTGTGGTGCTGTGGCCTGCATGAAACCATGTTGTTCAGGGCTCAGGATATTGTGCATGGCCAGGTATTCGGCAGGCTGGTTGGCAACTGCATCATTCCTTCAAGTAGCATGTAAATCTTTAGCCACTACAATGACCATGATACTATGCCAGCCATGTATGACACAGAGACATGCCTCCAAACTGTCTCCCATTATGAGATTTGTCCCTCATTTCACCCTTCAGAATTGCTCTATACCTCATCCATCCACATAGAGAATATGCTGCCCATGCAGAGAAAGTGCAGTAAGCTTGGACTTCAAAATGGAATAAAACTCTATGAAATGAAACCAAAATTAATCTTGCACATGTAATGGCACTAGTTTCTGCAGTGTTCAGAGCTTTCGTCTTCATGTTTGATGATGAGTGCCACTGTCTGAGGGCCAGTGTCACTCATTTTTCCACATTTGGAGTGCCTTCCCACATTTTCATTGAAACTTGGTTGGGAGGTAGAGATGTGCAAAGCTGACAAACTTCACCTCACAAATTCATGACGTTTGCTGACTTCGCAAAGTGAAAAGTGCTGACTTTGCAAGTATCTAGCAGGTAAAGTACCACTTTTCAAGAGACGCAATGCAAATTATTCACTGGCAAGGTTGTAACTTCGCCATGACTCTGTCAGGGGAAAACTCATTTCAAAGTGGCAAAGTGGTGAAGTTGAAACTTTGTAAAGGGTTTCATGAGGATGAATTTCATAACTTTGTCACAACTCTGCTGGTGAGCCAAAATACCACAACATCTCTAGTATGCACAGAGATTAGATTATCGGATGTTTTGATGGAAAATGCCACATACATTGCATTAAGGAATGGATGCTGCTGATGCACGTGGATTGGTGCAAGCCAGTACCGAGTGTTGTAACAATACCACCAGCTTGTGGTAATAACAAGCAAAGAGTTTCAGGTCTTCAGCACACTAACACCATTACTAGGTTAGTTTACCACATTCACGATGATCTATTACTCTTTAGTTTGCTTTCTACACAATCCTCTGCAATGATATTCACTGTAGATGTCTTTGTAGGAGCGTCTTATGAATGGTTCTTCTGGATCTATGTATGTTACATTCACATAAAATCTGTTTTTGACTCTTTAAATAGAAGTCTTCTGTGGGAAATCCTCAAAAACAAGGGAGAGATAATCATCTATTATCAATATTGACAATATTGCATTCCAATACTACAGCACAAATCAGATACACTGTAGTACAGATGGTGCACTGACAGAAGAAATACTTGTACAATCTGGAGTAAAGCAAGGGTGTCTAATAGCCCCCATTCTTTTCAACATTTACATCGAAACACTGATACATGGCTTAAATGATGTTGAAACAGTCCCACCTCATATAAATAATGAAAAAATAAGACTAATGTTGTATAAAGATGATGCAATATTACTATCCTAAACATGTTTAGGGCTAAAAAGGCATCTCACTTACATTGGGCACTATGCACAATGCGGGCGGGGTATGTGGAAATGTTGCATACCCTACCGACATAGCTGTGCACCCATGGACAGGTACACACAAGCCAGTATTCACAACTGGTGCCCACATGTCCACAGCTCCTCCCCTTGAGCACAGGAGTCCACTGGGTGGCCTGGGAAAGAGTTGTGGACTCAGTTGGACATCCAATGGGATGCCCGACACGGGTCCTAGAACTGATCCCTTGCACCCAATGGTGCAGCTCTGGGTGTGTGAATAGCACACACAGGCATCTGTATCCATGCAGCATGGCCCCCTTGGCTGCAGGACCCATTGGCAGAGCCCTGGTGGCAATGCGGGCCCCTGCTGCACACCTGCACCCCCACTAGCACGACCCCACCTGAAGACCCATATGCCGGCCCCTCGACACAATTGTGCCTTGACGCCATAGGGGCATTACAGACCCCTGGATCATGACAGCCCATGTCCCATAAGGGCAATCTTCAGATGGGCATGGGGTGAGAGGGGGTGTTGGTGCAGCAGGAGGGCCGATGAACCATGCATACCAGGGACAAGGCTCCTGTGGGTGGTGCCATGATGCCATGTCCAGGGAGATGCCCATGTGTTTGGGGTAGGTGTTTGACATGGACAGGGACTGGGGATGGGCAGACCGCCAAGGTGTGGGTCCATGACGGGGATCCACATGGGCTATGTTGTGTGGGCACTTGCCCAGTCAGCTGTTCCAGCCCTTCTTAGCTCCTTAGTGTGCTGAGACAGCATAGAGGATCACATCCTGGTCCTGTCACATCCAACGGATGGAGTCTGTGGGGGCACGCAGTGGATTACAGCAGGGTCCTGGCTGCCATAATCTGTGCCCATCTCTGCACATATGTGGCTAGCACTATGTGGTTTAGTGCATACTGCATAGTGCTGGCATGGCCCCGGAACACCCTTGGTGTGGTGCAGTCTGCGGACATGGGGGATTGGGTGCATTGGGTCTGTGCACTCCCCATTTGTGCATCCTGGATGGGGGACACAATGGGTGCAGAGTGGTTATGCGCCCAAGATATATGGTGCGTATCCACTCTGCAACTTTGTGCATAGGGTCCATAATGAATAAATTGAGAGCTCTAGATTTAGAAATAAATATAGGGAAAAACTAAGATAATGTTGTTTGTAAGCAAAACCAGAGACCTTAAAACGTGGTTCATTAATGGAAAGAAGTTTGAGGAGGTGAAAGAGTATAAATACGTTGAGGTCATATTTGAAATAAATCATACATGAAAGATTCATTTAAATGAAATAACAGATAAGGCAATAAAACCACAAAAGCAGTAGGGCTATTCACCTATACATTTGCTAATAATTCATTTTCTTCACTAAACTCTACCTTTGAAGGAAAGACAGTAAGCCAACCCCTATATGGACGTGAGATATGGAGGCAATGTTTAAATACAAAGCCCTGCACAGACTTGGTCCCGAATACTTGAAAGAGCTTTTGATTCCTTACAGCCCTGTGCGACAGCTCTGTTCGGCTGACAAGGGGTCGCTGGAGGTTCCGAGGGGTATTTTAAAATCTTCTGGGACCTGTGCTTTTATGTTTATAGCCCCAACCCTTTGGAACTCTCTGCCCTGTCAGCTTCGGGAATGCACGATGATGGGGAGTTTTAAGCAGGAACTTAAGACCCATCTGTGGACACAAGCATTCATGAGTTGATGTATGTATTATTACAATCTTATTATTTATGTATTTATTTCTGTGATTTTATTGTTCAATTTGTACTGCACCTTGGTGCTTTAAAGGCACTTAATAAATTACATTTTCTTTTATTATTATTATTAATATAGAAGCTATACAGAAATTCTTTATTAGAAGCTCCCTGAATTTACCTCAAGATTACCCAGCATCTTATTTTAGAATGGAAGCAGGTATGGTATCTTTAGAAACAACGATTTTTGCAACACCCATTAAATTTGGGGGGTGTATATTAAAAAAGGAAAATAATAACCTTCTAAAAATGTGGTGGAACAAATTTATAAAATAATGAAAACTACAGAATGTATGGGGAGTGTTGGTTTTATACATTGAAAGTTGAACTGAAAAAGATGGGACTGGGGTCTAGAAAAGTTAATATAGACCCTGAGCTTTATACAAGTAAAGCAGTACAAAGAATATATGATATTGCTACCCAGAAAGATATTGAGAAAATGTGATATATGGACAATCAAGAGCTATATCGACAAATAAAGTTAAACTATGGGGAAGAAAAATATTTGGTCTTATGTGAGAACAAAATCCATAGGAAAGTGTTAAGTAACCTTAGATTAAGTTCAATATGTGTTTATCAAACTTGGCAAACTAAAAATTATGGGAAGATTATATGTGCATTTTCTGTTGGCAGTACACCATCCGTTGTACATCTGCTACTGGAATGTAAAATGTTAAGTGAAGAGAGAGCTAAATGGAGTATGCCTCTATTGATCAGTAAAACAAATCTTAATGGTATGGAAAAATGCATTTTTTCTGCTAAAATGGAAGAGATTAAAACAGTGTATGGTATGGCAAATTTTTTATTAGCTGTACAAAGACACTTTAGGGGGAAGCTTTATGATAACATAAGTTTACAACTAGGAAAATAGTGCAATATAGGATTGTGTATCATGTAGCAAACCCCCCTCTTCATGGCTAAAAAAAACGGAGTCCAATAAGCAGCATCAAGGGGACGTGTTAAAACTAGCTCATCAAAATCCCTTGTTTGGGATTTTTTTGTGGAAGATACAAATGATGAGTCAGTTGCAAGCTGTCAGGTTTGCCAGGTGCGTGTGAGTCGAAGTAAAAAAGGGAGTCATCTGGGCACAGTGGGACAGCATACACATCTTAAGAATAGGCACATGGCACTGTGGACTCAGCACAAGATGGCAACTAATACCTGTACCACAGTGGGGCATTTACCCTCGTCATCAACCATAACGAGCATGTTGTCCCCTTCCATGACTGTAACATCAAGTAGAAAATTAAATGCTTGAAGTAGCGATGAAATAACAGCAGAAGATTACTACAGGCATGATGAGGTGGAAAAGCAGAATGATTTTGAAGACTTGTCCAGTGGTGGTGAGAGTAGCAGTTTTGGTGGTGGTGGTGGTCAATGCACTATGCCTAGTGCAAGTGGTACACCAGCCCCTGTTGGTAAATCTGGGAAAATAACTGCATCTCTGGGTTTGTCATCACCTGTGCAACCAGGACATACTTTTCAGCCTGTGCTGTCCCCGAGTTGGACCATACTATGTCCGACTCAGTAAGACATGCCCTTCAACATTCCTCCTCTCCAGTCATCCATTTAAGCATGAATATGTTGACAAGTGGCAAAACAGCAGGGAGTTCATATTTGTGTATAACATTTGCTGCAGCCACATCCAAGAGCAGGGCCATTCTTGATGCCCTACAGGTGGCAGGCATTAGACAGCTAATTTCTGAACCCACATGTGAGGGAGCAATCTTAGACCTCGTGCTCTCAAATGGGGGCAGTGAGAGGATCTCAGATCTAGAAGTGGGTTGCCATCTGGGGACAAGTGACCATCAAACAGTGTGGTTCACGTTAAACTCAGATACAGAGTCAAGCCATACAAAAGTGAGGGTACTGGACTTTAGGAGGGCTGACTTTGGCAAGATGGGAGAGTGCCTCAGAAAAGCACTAGCAAACAGGCTAGAAGGAGGTATGGAGCAACAATGGGGAATTATCAAAACTGCCATCACAGAGGCAACAAGCCTTTGTGTGAAGCAAATAAACAAATCAAAATGAAAGAAAAAGCCACTATGGTTCTCAAGAGAGGTGGCTGTGCAAGTCAGGAAGAAAAAGATAGCATTCCGGAAGTATAAGGAAACACAGAAGGAGCAGGACAGAGAGCTGTACCAGTTAAGGCAGAAGGAAGCAGGAGGAAGTCAGAATAGCAAAGGCCCAAACTGAGGAAAAGATAGCCAACTCAGTTAAGAAGGGGATAAAACCTTTTATAGGTACATCAGCGTAGAAAGACAAAGGAGAGATAGTGAGGCTGAATAGAATGAACAGTGGGTGGGCAGAGGGGACAGTGAAAAAGCAGGAATACTGAACGGAATATTTCTGCTCAGTATTACAAAAGAGGAGGGGGAAGTGCCTAATCCAATTAACAGAAGCACTCTTGATAGGGGGTCGATCCCAGTCCTTTCACAGTAGAAAGGGTTCTGCAAGAACTCCTAAAACTGAAGGTGGACAAAGCAGTGGGTCCTGATGGAATTCACTCCAGAATTCTAAAAGAATTAAGGGAGGAACTAGTGAAACCACTGGCTACTCTTTTTAATAAATCATGGGAGGATGGT
The DNA here is from genome assembly GCA_016271365.2 of Neoceratodus forsteri. NCBI lineage: Eukaryota > Metazoa > Chordata > Ceratodontiformes > Ceratodontidae > Neoceratodus > Neoceratodus forsteri. The sequence continues at coordinate 706,853,092 of CM057453.1, forward strand.
GTGGTACCCAAGGACTGGAGGAAGGCGGATGTGATTCCCTTCACAAAGTGGGTCCAAGACAGAGGCAGGAAACTACAGACCTGTCAGTCTGACCTCTGTGGTAGGAAAGTGATGAGTCACTTCTGAAAGGAAAGAATAGTCGAGTACCTAGAGGCCAGTGGGCACAGGACCCAAGGCAGCATGGGTTCTAGCGGGAGGTCATGTCAGATGAATCTAATAGATTTCTTTGACTGGGTGACCAAAGTAGTAGACCAGGGAGGGGCTGTGGACATGGCCTACCTAGACTTTAGCAAGGCATTTGACACAGTCCCACACAAAAGATTAATAGTCAAATTAAACAGCCTGGGAGTGGGACCCAGGGTGGTAGCCTGGGTAAAACATTGGCTGGACAACAGGACACAGAAGGTAATTGTAAATGGAGTCCACTCTGAAGAAAGGGGGGTTACTAGTGGGGTACCGCAGGGTTCAGTAATGGGTCCAGTCCTTTTTAATGTCTTCATCAGTGACATTGCAGAGGGACTGGAAGGAAAAGTATGCCTTTTTGCAGATGACACAAAGATCTGCAACAGGGTCGATACACAAGGAGGCATGGAAAGGATGAAAAGGGACTTGGCAAGGTTGGAGGAATGGTTAGAAGTATGGCAGCTAGGATTCAGTGCAAAGAAGTGCAAAATAATGCACCTGGGAAACAAGAACCCAGGGGAAGAATACACAATGGGGGGGAGGTAGTAACAACAACAAAAAGGAAAGGGACCTGGGGGTAATCATATCAGATGACCTTAAGGTTAGCAAGCAATGTGAGAAGGCAGTAGGGAGGGCTGGGGGTATACTGGGATGTATAGGGAGAGGCATCATCAGCAGAAAACAAGAAGTTGTTATCCCTCTGTACAGACAGTTGGTGAGACCCCATCTGGAGTACTGTGTCCAGTTCTGGAGACCCCATCTCCCAAGAACATAGACAGGATAGAGGCAGTCCAGAGGAGGGCAACTAAAATGGTGCAGGGTCTGCAAGAGAAGCCGTATGAGGAGAGACTAAAGGAGCTTAATATGTATACCCTTGAGGAAAGAAGGGAGAGGGGGACATGATAGAAACTTTTAAGTACCTCAGTGGAATCAACAAAGTCCAAGAGGGTAGCATCTTTCATAAAAAGAGACTTGCAAGAACAAGGGGACACAATTTAAAGATAGAAGGAGGGCGGTTCAGGGGCAATGTGAGGAAGTATTATTTCACAGAGAGGGTAGTGGATGCATGGAACAGCCTTCCTGAGGAGGTTGTGGAGTCTAAAACTGTGGGAGAATTCAAGAAAGCATGGGACAGACATAAGGCAATTCTTGTGGGGGGTAGGAAGAAATAGGCTGTTGGTTAACTAGGATTTGCGGCCTATCCTGTAGGTAGGGAAATGGGCAGACTAGATGGGCCTAGCGGTCCTTATCTGCCGTCAAAGTCTATGTTTCTATGTAACTGCATACTGGGCACAGGTGCGGGGGTTGTTTGTGCTGCTGGTAGTGTAAATAATCAGTGTAGTAAGGTGGAGTGTCACGTTAGCAATCTTCCAGGAATTCAACAGCATACAACAATTGCTATGCACAATGTGATCTGTTCACACACTGGTGAAAATATGTTGGATGTGGTACTGACTGAAATTGACAAGTGGCTGAACCCCCTGTCCCTGACAGCTGGGTTCATAGCAAGTGACAATGGGTGAAATGTGGTGAAATGCATCACAAATGGTGGCTTTTTTCAGGTTCCATGCATGGCCCACTGTTTAAATCTTGTGGTGCAGGAGTTTCTGCAGCAACCTGATATAAAGGAAATGCTGACAGTTGCACATCATGTCAATTCTCACTTTTAATGCTCTGCAAAGGCCCGTGACCAACTTCAGCAGTTGCAGATCTGAAACAGCCTCCCTCAGCACCGCTTGAAGCTGGAAGTTGTCACCCAGTGGAACTCCACTTTATACATGGCAGAGAGGTTGTATGAACAGTACAAAGCCATCTCAGAATATCTTGTGATGCACACTAGCCGTGACAGTTCCAGGGCATCCATGTCTATGACGACTGAACAGTGCCACCTCATGGACTCTGTAATAATAATTTTGAGGCCTTTTGAACATGCCACACAGGAAGTGAGGGACAAGTCTGCCTCCATTAGCCAATCAATTCCACTGCTGCGGGTGCTGAGGCAGACATTGGTGAATGTACAGCATAGCCTTGATGTTACCAGAGACAGTGCTCGCAGTGTGTTGCTGAAACACATGCTGACAGTATTGGACCAGAATCATCACACCTTGAGCATTCAGCATAGTGACAACTTTGCAATAGCAACAATGCTGGACCTACGATACAAGCATGGAATTACCTCAGTACTAGAGAGCAGGCCTGAGCAGGTAAAAAATGTCAGTGGGCAACTGGTGCACTTGGTTCATGGAGCACAGAAGTCATGTGCCAAGGTCAGGAAACCTGAGCAGCATAATCAGGCTGAAGGTGAACCTGGAGGAGTAGTATCAAGCATATCCTGTAAGATGAAGGGGAGTGCAGTTCCAGGTGGTCTGTCATCAAAAGCAGCTGGCGTTAACCCACTTTGGGAGGCTTTGTACCAAGTGGGGATTTGTGACATAAATGATTCTGAAGAAGCGGATAATGCATTAACCACTGGACTTAGAGAAGCACAGCGAATGGTTGCGTTATATGTGTCTGAAAACAAGAATCTGTCAATCACTTATGATCCCCTTTTATACTGGAGTGGAAAGGTCAGTGAATGGCCAGAGCTGACCGCTGTGGCACTGAAGTACCTTTCATGCCCACCCTCCAGTGTGAGTGTCGAGAGGGTATTCAGCTCAGCAGCTGCAATAACTCGGGATCATTGTACAAACCTCTCTCCCACAAATGTCAGTTTGCTGACATTCATAAAAATGAATGAGAGGCACATACCAGCTTAGGCTGCAACCTCAGGATTCGTACCCTGGCATACTCATGGTTTTGCTAACGTTGAAGAAAGGGATCATCCTGGTGACACTGACAGCATGAAGTGGCCTATCACTGACATAGATGATAAGATAATGGAGAAAGAATTTCCCCGTGGTAAGAATTCATACATAGAAGACTGCGAGGGCAGCTTTGTTTATGAGGATGATGATGAATGATGATGAGGTTAATGTTGGCAGGTTTTAACTTAAGTGGTTAAAAGGCTGTCACATGCCTTGTATGATACATGTTCTCTTTTTCATAAAGTTAAATCACTGTCCCACTCATAGTGACTCAAATTCCATATGTCATGTCATTACATTTATAACACAGAGCACGGTATATCTAGTGTGTGCAGACAGTCCAGCTTCATGCAAACATATATATTGTGTCACTTATTGCAGTATGTAAAGAACAAAGATAAGAAAGAATATATGACATACATTTTATTTGTATCATCAGCACCAGTGGAATAAGTGATATGATATTTTTTCAGAGGTATCGGACCACTGTACACCTCAGTCACTCACAGTGCACATATGACTTTGTGGAGATCATAGCACAAAAAGCACATGCTCTCCTAAAAGTCGTGTACAGAATGTGACTAAGGTGCACTCTGGCCAGACACCTCTGAAAAAATATCGTATCACTTAGTCCGCTGATGATGATGGCGACAATAAAATATATGTTATTCTTATTGCTATTCTTTATACCATAAACACTGCAACAAGTCAGAATATATATGTTTGCAAGAAGCTGGAAAATGTCTGATGTCACACACACACACAGAGGAAACAACACTGACTGCACACATGCAATTTAGTACAACATACTTGCACTGCTCACACCAGCTTTTCCACAACCACTCCACGACAGAAAGTAAACATTACTGAGGCACTGGATTATAATAACAGGGCAATAAGGAGCATGTATGTCTGTATGTGTATGTATATATTCAAAGGGATGCAGTCAGCAGCAGGAGATCCCACTCCCTGCAAGGCTTTCCCTCCAATTAAGCCTTTTAGGTATGTTGCGGCGTTTTTCTCATGAAGCAACATACATTATTTTAATAAAGAAAAGTCAGTGACCTGGAAGTATGGTGGACGCTATGGGGGCTCCATTATGTGTATAGGAAAGGTGCAGTGGTGATGCACCATGTGCTTCAATACTTTTGTATTGAAGCGCATGGTGCGATGGTGCATCGCCGTTGCACTTTTACACATAATGGAGCCCCCATAGTGTCCGCCATACTTATGGGTCACTGACTTTTCTTTATTAAAATAAAGTATGTTGTGGGGTGAGAAAAATGCCACAACATACTTAAATGGCTTAACCAGAGGGAAAGCTTTGCAGGTGCCTCATGTTGTGGACTTCTTCCCTTTAAACTAATACTGTGGTCTTCCCTCTGTCTGTTATTAAACATAAACAAAAGACATAACACTACAGCAGTGGGGGGGAGGTGTGCTGAAAAAAAAAGTGAATGGGGGATCCCCTGATGTTCAAGCAGTAGATGGAGCATCGACACAATCTGTAACTGGTGCTGCTTGATCTGCTCCAGCTGCTGCTGGACAGCAGCCACCCTGTCATCATTTTCCTCCACCGCGGACCACAAAAGTGCTATGTCTGCCTGAGTTGCAGGCATTGTGGGGTCCACTGGTGTGGGGGGGGGCAGGTAGTGGTGGTGTTGAGGGTGGTGCTGGTGGCAGTGGTGGGGGTGGTGGTGGAGCAGCTGCTGCTGTGGCCCTCCTCCTGCTGTGGTGATGCACAACAACAGCACCCTCTGCCACTGCCACAGAACGGCCAGCAGGTGGAGGCCTGGTCCATTCGATGGCAGCCTGCCACTCCACCTTGTGGTGGTTCAGCATATGTGTGTGCTGGCCCCCAGTCCCCAGATGTCCCCAGGGGGCCACGGTGCACCTGCAGACCACAAAGCAGACATACCACAAGGCTACTGCTCCCCCCCCCGACACAGTTGAAAAACTGCAAAACTGTGCAGCTGCATGGGGACCAGGCACAGGAGGGACAGATGTCGTGCTGGGGAGCATGGTCATGCACTTGGGGCTCCACTTGCTGCTGTACAGGTGGTGCTGCTTGAGCACCAGCAGCTTCTACTGGTGGTGGTGGTGGAAGACTTGGTGCATGTGGTGGTGGCACTGGTGGTGCTGCTGCTTCTGGAGGGGGGGAGACAGGACCAAAGAGTGGGGAGTGGTCCAATGCCATCTGGCTATGACCACCACATGTGCGCACTCCCCTCTGGCCACAGGCCACAGGCCACATACTGTCCCTGATCCATCTCACAAAAAAACACTCCTTCACTCTCTGACGCAACGAGCGACTTCACACCTAGTCACACAACACAGGCACACACACAGTCACACACACACACACACACAACAAAACAAAATTTATAAAACAAAGAAATCAGTCGCCAAAAAGAACTGACAAAACAGTAAAAAAAAATGGAAGAATTAGCTTTTAAAAAAGCTTTTGGGTTTTTGGAATTTGCTCATGAAAGAAACTTGTTAACGAACTCTCCTCTCCTACACAAAATGCTTCCTCTGTCTAGCTCTGCAAAGGAGAAAGTGAAAACATCTGCTTGTATAACTCACTTCCTTCCTGCCTGGCTAAAGCATGTGACTTACAGTACTGTAAGCCATGTGACGTGTGAAGGGTCTGCCTAAAGTGCCTATATTGTTGTCATTTTGCCTTAATAACAAAGTGAAGTCATAATAACAAAGCGAAGTGAGCACTTTTCAATGGCCACTTCGAATAGCGTTTTGATAATGCGAAGTGGCCACTTTATGATCACTTTGCAGATGGAATTTAATTTCACTGCATCTGTAGCGATGGCCTCTGTATTCTTATTGATGAAATGTGAGATTTTTCAATTTCTCCCTGTGTGTCTTTTCATCTTTCTGCAGAAAGTCCACTTTAATGTTTAAAGAATCAAAACATCTGTTGTATTTTTCAGTCCAGCACAAGATTTTATTAAGAGTCCCCTAGTGACTCTATTGTATGTTTCAGGTCAGAAGCAGTCCCCTGCAAAGTTTCTTGGGAAACTGCAGCTTGAGTTGTACCTGCCGTACGTGGAGATGATTCCATTGTGAGTTGAGTCTGCACTCCATAAGTACCAATGGTTAACTCAGGTGAAACAGACACTGATGGAGATTGGAGGGCGGTCACCACGCCAGGTAAGCCGGGTGCTTCCTGGTGTCTACCTGTTGTTTAGTGTGTACAGCAAGCCTGGATTGTTTCTAAATAGGTCTAACATGCGAGGAGGCAAAATTGTCCTCAGATGAGGCAGATACATAGATACATAGACACTGTCGGCAGATAAGGGCCTATGGCCCACCCAGTCTGCCCATTTGAGCTGGTAATTTCAGTTTATGTTTTCCAAGAAGTCTATTGCCCCTTACCTCTGACCTCCAGAATTCCTTTATGTCTATCCCATGCATTCTTAAATCCCATGATTGTTTCAGCCCCCACCACTTCCTCTGGCAGGGTGTTCCACTTGTCCACCACCCGTTCCGTGAAGAAATTCTTCCTCACGATTCCTCTGAATCGTCTTCCCTCCAACTTCATCCCATGCCCTCGAGTCCTGGAACATCTTTTTCACTTAAAAATAGTGTATTCCTGCACCCTGTTCCTCCCTGTAAGATACTTGTATGTCTCTATCATATCCCCTCTCTTCCTCCTCTCCTCCAGGGAGTACATGTTCAGTTCCTTCAAACTATCCTCATAGGACTTGTGATGCAATCCATGCACCATCTTTGTTGCCCTCCTCTGAACCTTCTCTACCCTGTCTATGTCCTTGCATAGGTAAGGTCTCCAGAACTGTACAGTGTACTCCAGGTGGGGCCTAACTAGTGTCTTGTATAGTGGAATTATGACCTCCCTTTTCCTGCTGGTGATGTCCCTGGCTATGCATCCCAGCATCCTATTTGCTTTACCTGCTGCCTTGTCCCACTGTTTCCCTACCTTGAGGTCATCAGAGATGATAACCCCAAGATCCCTTTCCTGCTTGGTGCTTGCTATATCCTCACCCCCCAACTGATATATTGTGCCAGGGTTTTTGTGCCCCACATGCATTATCTTGCACTTCCTTGCATTGAATTTCAACTGCCAAACCCCTGACCATTCTTCAAGTTTCTGCAGGTCCCTTCTCATTCTGTCTACACCCTCTGGTGTGTCTCCTCTGTTACTGAGCTTTGTGTCATCAGCGAACAGTGAAATTCTGCCTTCTAGGTCCTGCGCAATGTCTTGCTAACTTGCTTAATACATAACTCTGTTGCTCTTGTAATCCCCATTTTAAATACTGCCCGCTGTTCCTCAACCCCTGATTCCTGCCACCATTCCCCTTAATGCCTCTTTCAAGTATCTCCCCATTTTCCCAAAGTCCGCCCCCCTAAAATCCAGGATACATGTTTTTGTGTGGTTTGATGAGATTATTTTTCTATTTTCTGACATTTGTGCTGTGCAAAAAGTTCTTTGTCATGCTAAATTTTAGTTTTTCTCTCCCGATCACCCTGCTGCTGACAAAAATAACAACACCTTGCTTGCCATTTTGTTCCCTCACCTATTTATTTGACTTTTGATAACCGGGTATGCTCACAGAGACATATCAATCCCTTTTTCATGGATGACCCAGAATTAGTTACATACGCTGCTTGAAATTTCACAATATTCACGGAGTAGAACAAAGGGGGAAAAATATGAGTAAAAATTACAATGGAGAAATCATACATGCAAGGTAGAAAGGTTAGTTACAACCAAAGCATAATGATACATATATTCAGTATCAAGTTACAGGATCTCAGTAACAGCAGCACATCATTAAATTAGAAAAAAAAACAGCTGGAGAAACACAAGTTCCACCAGGAGGGTAATAGTCATATAGGCTATCCTGGAGAAATTACTTAGACAAATATACTGCATGACATGCCTTCATTTGCACTTGCAGTGGTTCACCCTAAGTAAGTAGGCTTTGAGACTCTTTTTGAACTGTGCAAGAGGAGGGCAGTATAGACTCTAACAGGGTAGTGAATTCCATAGAGAAAGGGCTATGAAGGAGAAGGATCTCCTACCAGATACTGATCAAACCCAAGGGATTTCAAGTAATGGGCAAGCAGTGGAACACAGGAGCCTCACATGTTGCTTAAGCTTAATTATTCCCATGACACTAGGGAGTGTAGAGCGTTTCTCAAATTTGAAGATTAGGCAATGCAGTGGGTATTACAGTATTGCATTGAATGAGGGCCAAACAAGAGCTGCAGCCATTCCTTTGTGGTGGTCCTTGGGGGGAACACCAGCGGAAGAGCAACCAGTTTTATTAGAAAGGGTTTTGAACCTGCTTAATTATGAGTCATGAATGGACTGAAGGACAGGGGCACCATAAAAAAGTTCTGGCATTGGGGTGCTGCTTGCAATGGAAAGGCATGCCTCCTTCAAAAGATAGGGGAAAAATCTGTAGAGCCGATCAAGTTTCTGATGCAGTGTTTTGGCTATGACATCCACATGAGGTCAAACTGTCTTGCCCTGATCAAGCAGAACCCCAAGCAATTTCAATGACCTCACAACTTTGAGGTGAATGCAACCAGTGTTGGACAACTTGAGTAGGTTTTTTCTCTCAAAGCCTAGCCTCCTATGCTGAAGAAGCATGTTTTTTTGTTTTTGTTTTATTTTATGCTAATGACAAGTTTGTTTGTCAAGAGCCACACTTACCTCTCCAGGCTACTGTTTATCCAGGCTATGTATGCAGAAGATCTATACAGGATAGAGTCATCTGAATAAGGTATAACATGGCCCCTCAACAATTTGAGGGTATATCATAAATGAATAGGGATTAGGGAATATAAACAAGAACCCAGAAGAGAGCCTTGCAGTTCACCAGCCATTATTTCCCTAAGATCTGATATGCAACCCTGCCTGTTTACACTTTGTTTTCAGTTCATCAGGTAGTTGTAAAACCAGAGACAGGAAAGTTAATCTAGCCCTAATAGCTTTAGTTTGCCCAGCAGGAGATCATGATTGACCAAGTCTGCTCCCTGCTTTACTTGCTAATGTACCTCAAAACCACTCCTTAATGCAGTAACAGTCACAGAGACCATATCCATCCCATCAACTGTGGCATGTGTTACAGGAAGAGAATAAATGTGAGAGCAGCACAGCCCACCTAGCCCAAGAACAACATGAATTGTATATACACAGCAGTAATGCCAAATTAGTCAAAGGATTTTTAAAAATCCCTTTTGAGAATTGTGAAACATTGTGAAAGGCATTTTTTTTGTTTGGAAGTGTGTGCACTACTACCAGGTGAGGGGGCTTGGATCTGATAGTCTAGCTGAAAATCCAACAGGTGGCGCTAGAGTACTATAATAGGAACTGGTCTCTTTCTGTAGTGAGAAATATGTCTGCATTGCTTTGTTTATGTGAATCTCTAGTTCACTGAAGTTGCAGACTTCACCAAGAAACTTTGCTGGTCTAAAAATAGAGTTCTTGCCCTTGAAAGAGAAGATTATGGGTTCAGTTCTAGAGTACAATGATTTTTGTTCATACGTTTCACCCAGAGAATATGGTTTAAATCTTACAACAGGCTTAAACATTTGCATTAAATATTCTTATTTCAGTCGCAACTTTACTTGATCCATGGAAGCAATGAGAAGAGTACATTAAACAAAGCTAACTGTAACAATATGTATAGATAGGAGGTTGTCCTTTCATGACATAAAGTTCATGAAAGAAAATATGCATGACATGTTTGCTGCCTAGAAAAGTGCCCTTAACATATATGCTAATACAGTATTTCTGTAAGAAGTACAGGTAGCAGAAACATGCTTTTGGCACAGCTGCTATAATATTTTTTTTCTACTTTGCACTTAAGTAGTGATCCATGGTGGCAAACAGTAAACTGCATATATCGCAAACTTGAGTAGGGACTAAATAGTATTAGGACATGAAGTTACTGATAGAAAATGTGTGTGTGTGTGTGTGTGTGTGAATTTTAAAGTGCTCCACAAAATGGTGTGGGGTTCTAACGAGGGTAATGCGTCAATATTTTTTTCTTTTTTTTCCTTACAAAAAGAAGTGTTTTGATACCACACCTTTTAACTAATTCAGTTCAAGTGAGCTGCTGAGTATCATATATATATATATATATTATCAACAGTAATCCCAGTAGGGCTGAAAATGTGTAACTCAATCAAAATGATGTTGCTAATCAATTAGATTTTAAATTATCCGGAGAGTATGTGGTTTACTAGAGAATACTTTGTTTTACCTTTTAATTAATAGTACACTGGTAGAGTGTTTGTCTCTTAACAAAAAAAAAAAAACAAAGTTTCAAATCTTGATGGTGCATCTTTTTTTTCTCATGTGTTATAAATAAAAGTTTTGATACAGCATGTTTTACTAAATTCAGAATAAGTGAGCTCATTATCAAAATATTGTCAAAAGCAGTCCAAGAAGGTCTGATATAGTTGAGAACAACTTACATTTAACTCACTGCAACCACCCTTTTGACAGCTGATCAAATTTCAAAGTGCCCTAAGAATGTCTTGTTCTCTTAGGCAGGTTGTATTGCTCCTGTTAAACAGTAGTACAGTAGCAGGGTTTCTGCTTTGTAACCACGAGGTACAGAGTTTGAATCCTATTGAGGTGAACATTTTCTTTTTTTCCTTCTTTATTTCTCCCTTACCTAATTCAGTGCAAGTAATCTGTGCAGAGCTACTCATTGTCTTAAATAAAATACAAAATCACACATGCCCCCACAATGCAAAGCTGTCTTAAATATTGTCATCAGCAATCCCAGAAGGGCAGAATATAGTGAAACCACACTCCCACACAAGGCGGAGCAGCTCATCCTAGGTGAACTTAATGTCAATTGGATGAGTACCACTGCCCTCCATATCAGGGACTCCTTCACTGCCCTAGATATGACTCAACTAGTTACCCCACCCACTAGATTTAACTGGTCAGGTAGTTCCAGCACCCTCCTATATGTAATTCTGTCGAACCACCCCCATAAAATCAGGGATATTAATGTACTACCAGATTCTCTAAGTGACCACTCTCCTGTTCTCTGTCACTGGTCATCCCCCACACCAAAACCAGTGTCCCAGTTCACCAAGTGCTGGCACTTTCACCCCGTGGGTCTCAGAAAGCTAAAAACACACCTAGCCCAGCTTGACTGGTCCCCAATCTTACTCACAATGGATATTGACTCTGCCCTAGACTATTTCTCCAGTGCCTTCAGCAAGGCCTGTGACCATTTCACCCCCCTGACCAGAATCTGTATCAAGAAACACAACGCCCCATAGATCTCCCCATCCCTCATCCAAACACTGAAACAAAGAGATAATCTCTGGCATTTTGCTGTTGAGACAGGCAAACTGGCTGACAGACAAGCCCATAATGTAGCACGTAACAAGTGCATCTGGGCTATAAGGCAGGCTAAGGCTGAATATTATCAAGCCACCCTTGAATCCACTTAAGGCCCATCCCATGCCTTCTGGAACAATATGAAAGAGCTCAATGGAAAGACTTGCTCCGCCCCACCATCAGTGCTCTCCATAGATGGTACCATCACTACTGATCCTCCCCACATAGCTGAGTGCCTCAATATGGCTTTCTCAGATCTAAGCTCTGTCCTCCCCAACTACTTTTTCAACCCTATCCCTGCCTCCATCCCCACCTCGGATCACCCCCCTTTCTACCTGCATGCCATATCACCCTTTGAAGCCAGGCTTCATCTGCAAAAAGCCTTAGCTAGCAACAACCCCAGCTGTTATCCCCTGGACTCCAGGATTTTCCAATTAGTCCTAGATACTGTACTAGCTCCTCTCACCAACCATTTTAAACTGGTCACTATGTCTTGGTCAATTTCCCAGTACCTGGAAAATTGCAGAAATCACCTCATCCATAAGAATGGAGATAGAACCTCCCCTAACAATTTCAGGCCCATCTCCATTCTCCACCCCTCTCTCCAAAGCACTAGAAAAAATAGTGGCCATTCCTCTCTCTGAGTATCTGGCCAAATACAATCTGCTGTATCCTGAACAACATGGATTCCTCCCTGGACACAGCACCACTACAGCCCTCCTGGAGTTCTCCCAGCACCTCCACTCTGCTCTTGACTCTGGTCATGTTGCAGGTGAAGTGTTCATTGACTTCTATAAGGCCTTTGACACTGTCTGTCACCCCCTCCTTCTTGACTCCCTCCACCAACTTGGCTTCTCCCCTGGCCCACTGGCTTGGTTCACCAGTTACCTCTCTACCAGATCACAGCGCATGAAGGTAAATGGCACCCTGTTCAATACCCTGCCCATTCGTTCGGGGGGGTCTCCCAGGGTTCCATCCTGGGCCATGTTCTGTTCAGCCTATTTCTCAACACCCTCCCCAGCTCCTGCTCAGGCAATATGCTACTCTATGCCTATGATGCGGTTCTCCTTTTCTCCCACCCTGACCCCACATCGCTACAGGAATCCCTGCAGCACACATTCAACCAAGTCAAAAAGTGGTTCCTTGACCACAGGCTGGTCATGAACCTCAAAAAAAAAAACAAATCTATGCTTTTTTCGTATCACCAGAATAAGGCCAAAAATGCCCCACTCTGCATTCTCCCCAGTAATGCTCACCCTCTCGAGCAGGTGTCATTCTGCAAGTACCTGGGCATCACCTTTGACTTGGCTCTTACATTCCAGACCCACATCAATACCCTGTCCTCGGTCATAAACTCTTGGATTGGCCTTCTCTATCGCCACAGAGATTATCTCCCTCAAACCGCCCTCTGACTGGCCATCAACTCCTCCATCCTATCCCTAGTGGACTATGGCCTACCTATCTATGCTATGGCTGACAATACCACCCTCACCAGAATCCAGACCTTGATAAACAAGGCCTGCAGGCTCCTGAACAGTGCATCCCTCTGCACCCACACTTGTCTGCTCTATTCCACCGCCAACCTGCACACCTTGGAGGAGTGCCTGCACTACCAAACCTGCTTACTTGCTAAAAAATTCCTGCTAGGACTCTCCCCCCAGGAGTCACCACATCCCTGTGGCTTCATCCCCATCTGTTGCCACCTGTAGCTCAGTTAAGGCCACCTTTCTGGTGCCCCACACCAAGACCTCCCTAGCCCAAAGGTTCTTCCACTACCACACCCCCACATGGTTCAACTCCCCCCAGCCATCTGTCACTAAGTCTACCAAAATGGGTCCCTTTAAAGTCACTCTCCATAACCACCTCTTTGGCGCCCGAACCTATAGTTGCCCTTAATCAACCTAATGTTGGGATCCCTCTCCATTTCTGGCCCATAGCCTTGACAATGTCCATTGGACTGCTTCCCCCCCTTTTCTTTTCTTTTCCTCACCCCTGTCCCCACCCCTTCCACATAGGTATTTCCCCAGTATTACCAGGGATGTGACTTCTGCTATTGTTATACTTTATACGATTGCTATTTACTGCATGTAACTTTATTCCGTAAACCACTGTTATATTGTGTTCTTTTGTTATCTGTATTGCACCTGTATGTTACCACTGTTGTACCTCACACTGTAACCATGTCTACCCTCCCTGTGACAAGGTGCCTTTGTAAATGAGTCCCTGACTCAAAGGTTGTAAATTCGACTTTCAAAAATTAAAAAAAATAAATAAATATATTTTCTTCAATCTATACAGTGCTGCCAATATTTAAAGAACAGATCAGATTTCAAGTATTCTAAAAACTGAAACTCACTAGTTTACTGGAGCAGCATGCATTTTCTCTACTGACAAGCTGTCCATTGGTATGGTTTCTGACTTCTATCCAAGAGCTAATTGGTTCTAAGACTGATGTGACAAAGTTCTTCTTTCCTTTTTTAAACATTTGTTTTAAAAAATGTTATTTCAGTTGCAAATACGCTTTAGTAACAAGCCATAGAAGCATTAAGGACCGCATATTTTATCAAAAATCTAATTTTGTTGATTAAAAAAAAAATTTCTGGAGATACAATAGAAGGTTCTCCAGTCATCAAAACAAGAAGTTCATAAAAAGAGTGGTGGCAGTACAGAGGAGGGCAACCAAATTGGCTTATGGCCTGCATCAGAGGACCTGTGAGGAAAAACTCAAGGCCTTAAATAGGTACTCTAGAGTTCAGATGGGAAATGGGAGACATGATATAAACATTCAAGTACTTCAAAGGTATCCGTATGGTACAGGTTGATAGCATGTATTAAGGCTGACTTTAAAAACATGGGTGAAGTTGTGCAAGGGTTCCTGGACAGAATTCAGCCTAATATGGACACAAATCAGAGGTGGGAACTCATTAAGCTAGGCCTAGTTCAGGCAACAAATTCCTGAAGCAAGGCCCAAAGTAAAAAAGCTAGGGCAAAGAAACCCAGCGGGATGATCTAGGGTGTCATAGACAGGGTGAGGAGGAAAAGAGTCAGGAGAACAGGGGTGCTCATTATGGGAGCAATGTTAAGATGAGTGATTTTGAGTCCTTTGGGGAGATGAGAGTGGGAGGGGTTTGGCCCTGGGTTCATTTCTGCATCCCCAGCTGTATGGAGTAGCAATGTTATGATGAGTCTGATGAGGTTAATTACTCTTTTAGAGGGCTTGAACTGTGTGAATGGGGGGTAAGAAGAGGTGTTGGGATGGGGATATGAGAGGAGTATTAATTAAGGTAGGAAGGCAAGGAGGGTAGTGGGTGGGAATATTGATGAACCTGTTGGCCAAGGGCAGTGGGGTAGTTGCCTGAAAGAGATGGTTGAGTTAAGAGCAGGGGAAGTGCATGTGTCTGAGGTGGAGATGTAAGGGATGGAGGGGTATAGGGATGGGGAAAGCAAACTAACATGGTTAGGTGAGAAAAGATGAATATGGGAATTAGGAAGATTGCAGGGTAAGCTGTGCAAGATGCAGATAAGGGGTTTATGGGCTGCCAGATAAGGCAGTGAGTATAGCAGTATATGTAGCTATTCAGAGAGGGGAGGGTTAGAGTAAAAATGTATGATTGATGCAGCAGTAATTGTCAGAATATAGAAGTTAATCAGAATAAAAGAAAGTAATGGGTGATTCACAATACCCAAATCCTCCTGATTCCTGTTTGTTGGAGGAGTGGACTGGGAGACAGACAGGGCAGTTAAAGCTGGGGAGTCAGGGAGGAGGACTCTGTCAACGAATGGTATTAGAGAGGGAAAAGGGAAAGGAGCATCAGGGAGGGGAGAGTGGTGTGGACTTTGGAGTGGACCCTGATATCTTACCATTCCAATTACTCCAAAATAAAATCCTACCTACTGTAGTCCAACACTCCAAACCATAAGTGTGTATCTGGGAGGGACACAGGCTTACAGGCAACTAACCGTATACCATGTAAGGGACATAGGCTTACAGGCAACTACCCATATACCATGTAAGGGCAAGGCAGTTTTCTTCTTTTTTTGGACTTATCCTTGTGTTGGGACTGAACTGGGACTTGGGATTAAAAAAATCTCCCCTTACTTATCATGACACAGAAGAGTTGTTCTGTACTGTACTGACATGTTAGGGAAAATGTCTCTGTTTTTGGTGCAGCTACTCGATGCAGCCCAATCTCCATGTTTTTTTACTACTTAAACTACTTAACTAGCTAACAGTGCTATACTGACCTGTTTAGGAAGAAATATTCCTGTGTTTTCTCTACTTAAAAAGAATCAAAACAGCTCTTAATAAGTCCTATCGTCTTTTGACAGGTGCTGGTAAAAGAACCCATACCTGTGAGCTCTATAAACAAACGTCATGGCTCCATTTTCAAGGAAGGATTGACTACCAGACTCACCTCCTGGCTAAGAAAATCTGCCTTGCCCTTACCCCACCTGCCATGCCAGAACTGTGCTCCTCGCAGTGCTCAGTCTGCTTTTGTACATACCATCAGCATTTTGTTAGACTATCCTGGACAAGATTAACATGCTCTCTCTGGTGGCATGTGAAAATATCACACTTCAGGACCATGCTTGTGGCAGACCCACATTCCCATCCTGGATCCACGTCTGTGATGCCGGTGCATTACGATCAAACCGATGGAATCACTGTTTTAAGCAAAATCACAGTAAAAGGTAAAAAAGCTAAACTTTTATACATGCAGGGGCATTTTGCATTACATGAGTGAAAGGTGTGTGCTAGGAGGCACACTTTTCACATATGGAACAAAACGAAGGGGCAAAGCTGACAATGCCCCTTTAAACTACCTGGCTCGATGTGGCCAGCAAGGGACCAGGTGACAAACACAAGCAGGGTGGTAATCATAACTCTTGAGGGGGATCTAAGCACCAGCTGATGCAAGCACCAGACTGTCTTTTTCTCAGATTATGGAGAGGACCGCCACTGCTTGCTCAAGCCAAGGTTCATGCTTAAGTAAAGCACAGTAACTCAGTAACAGATATGGAACTTAACACAGAAACATAGAATTTGATGAGAGATAAGGACTGCTTGTCCCAGTCTACCTTTTAAAAAGGCTTTTCCACAGTAGTGAAAGGACTGAAACAGTGATGAGTAATGGATAATGATACAGAATATTTAAAGGCAAACTACCATAACTTATTCCCTGTGAGACCCAGTATCAAGTCCTTGCCACACCACCTGTTAGACCCTGGTTCAAACATCTCCAGCATCACTTACACCCTGTCAGACCCAGAGGCATGTCCCTAGAGAACGACTTAAACCCAGCTGAGTTGAAGGTTTAATCCTCTACAGCACAATTTATATACATTAGGGCCCAAATTAGGCTCTTAACAGCATCATTTACATTGTGAGAACAATGCGTAGGTTCCTCCATGTACCACCTGCACTCTGCTAGACTCATATTTAAGTTCCTCCTGTACTACTTACATCCTTTTAGACACAGGTTCAAGTCCTCCCAGCACCACTTACATCCTTTATATGTCTATATACACTACCTCCACTGGACAAACATTGTGTCATTCAGTTTACCTGCGAGCAACAGTGTGAGCAGATGCATGAGAAATGGTTACAGCACAGAGCTCCAGAAACACTTGGGATCTACCAGTGTCAAAATCCCACGTGTAAACGCAGTACACCTAATTTATAGAATGAGTGCTGTCCTACATTATATTGTCTAGTGGCATTGATGCAGTACCAATCAGTTATGTAAAATGAAGTGGAGTACTGAAATTTTACCAGTCCAAATCTTATTTCCAAAATACCCCCTCCCACCATAGTAGAGTTGTACAGAGAATTTCAATAACGCTTCAAACAGATTATTTACAGAGTGGTCCTTGGTGAAAAAGGCACACAAGGAAAGTGTTATATCCATACTGTAATGTAATGTTATGAAAAGTGGCATACATGTTAAAAAGGAAAAAAAATATTTTTTTTTTATTTCAGGGTGACCTCTTGAATTCAACATGTGTTAAACTTTTGTAACAAACAACAAGTTGATGTCACTATAAAAAAAACCAAAAACAGGCACTACTGATGAAGAGGAAAATGCTGTTTAATAAATAAGTTATTATGAAGTTCACAAATGTAACTTTACACAATATTTACGCTTCTGTCCAAGGGCTTCATTTATTTTATTTCTAACTGTTGCAATATCGCTGACCTGTACATTTTTATTATTAAGTATCTTCTTGAATGCCATATGTATTTATTTTTGACTCAGGACAGTCTATAACTGAGACTTGTATATCAGAGAACTTAACTTGTAATTACAAATTAAAATAATTAAATAATAAATGCCTTGAAACAGGCACACCCTAGTCTCTCAGTAAATCTTTGGAAAATCAGGAAGCACATAATGGTACTGAAACAAACGACACTCACACCTACAGTAGGTGGGGACTGCAAAAGGCCATTATCCCAAAGAGGCAGCAGATTAGAGTTCTTTGATCTTTTGTTTCTATTAGCAGCTAGTGCCTCAGGAACCTCACATTGTGTGCTTAAAGGGAAATGAGTCGGGCCCCACCTCCATGTGAAGTGGGGCCCGATTAGTAGATGCAATAGAAAAAAGTTAAAATAAACTTTCTCACTTCTCATTTATTTGAAATTATATCTGGTTGATCCTGCACCCTCGTTGCACTGGCATTTTATGATGCAGAACCCTCCCCGTCACGCCCACAAGCACCCACGGCTGTCCCCGTGATGACATTTCAGGTGGGGATTAGCAGGGGGGATCTATATACTTAATATGTGACTCATTTTTAAAATAGCTCCGGTTTGGAGTCTGGACATTCTTGGGCATATTTCTTACAAGCAGTCGATGACCAGTACCCTGCCAGTTGATATGTGGTCTCAGTGTAGCCCGGACACGCATAGATTCTAAACCAGAGCTATTTGAAGATTTGGCAATACAGATTACTGTATTGCCGTCTTCAAATAACTCTAGTTTTAGAATCTATCGTGTCTGTTCCCGCAATTTCTGTGATCAGCAGGAAACGTCATCATTTCTTTAAGACTTAGAATGTCCAGCTCAAACTGAAGCTATTTTAAAATGAGTTACATATTAAATATATATACAACTGCTCCCCATCTGAAAACGTCATCATGGGGGCATGAAAAGGGTGCTTGTGGTGCGATAGAGGATTCTGCATCTAAAATGCCGGGCAATGAGGGTGCAGGATCAACCAGATATAATTTCAAATAAATGAGAAGCGAGTAAGTTTATTTTAACTTTTTTCTATTGCATCAGCTAATCGGGTCCCACTTTACATGAAGGTGGGACCCGATTGTACATGCACGTTTCCCTTTAAGGCTACAACAATCTGTTTTCTTACTGTAGAAAGCATTAGATAGGAGAGGATTTTTTTTATTATTATCTTTTCTCCTGTCCACCACAGCCTCCTCAGGGGCTATGACCCCTCCTTAGAAGGGGTTACTCCTCTGGTATGACACTCAGGTTCATCTACCCCTGCAGTTCCCCCATGGATACCACCTCCATGGCAAGGCCATGTGGGGGGTGCCGGCATACACCCATCACCCAGGTATGTCAAATCTGGTGGTGTGGGGCAGACTTGCTGGTGTGATTAGACCATCATGGGTCCTGTGGGCCTTCCAATGTGAGAACACTCCTGACCTGCACTGCCCTCCAGTTACTGCCAGAGGGCAGCCAATGGGTGGGATGACTAGTCCCCTTCCCCTGAGAAAGGAGAGCAGTCCTCCAGATACTCAATCCTCTCTCCCCCCTGCTGACCCCTGGCAGTCCAGGCTCATTCCCGAACCTGAGTCACTGGCATGGGACGAGGTGTGGCATCCTGTGTCTCAACTCTCAGCACCACTGGGCTGGCAGGAGAGGATTTCTTAAGTATTAATTTCTTCAGATAACAAAAAGCAATGTGGTAGCCATGTCAATCCAGTCAGCCAGAGATAAATAAAATAAATGCTTTACCCTTTAATGGGCTAATTGTTTTAAAGAATAACTTTACCCAGTGAAGAGTGTATAACTCCCAAAAGTTAATCTGTAAAGGAATAGGCAAGGCAAGGCAAATTTTATTTTTCTGGCACCCAATCCTAGATGCTCTGAGTGCCATACAATCACATATAAAATAATTAAACATGATAAAATAACACTGATAAATACTTAGACACAATAAAAAGAGGGCTCAATATCGGCACTTAAACAGAAGACCCCCAATAAATCTAAAAATGGCTGAAACTTCCAGAATACCATTCTGTGTCCAGGAATGCCCGGCTAAATAAATAGGCTTTTAAGCGGGCTTTAAATGTCTCCACTGAAGGGGCCTCCCTTACTGATGGAGGAAATGAATTCCACAGGACAGGGCTGATGACACTAAGAGCTCTGTTACCCGCAGTTTTCAACCTCATCCTGGGAATCGCAAGGAGGCCCCTTGAGAAAGATTGAAGGGAGTGGTCTGAGATGGTGGGTGTTAGGAAGGTCCAGCAGGTAGCCAGGGCCCAGTCCATGCAGGGGCTTAAAGGTGAGCAAACCCACCTTGAACAGAACCCTTCAGCGAACAGGCAGCCAGTGCAGTTCACTCAGCACTGGGGTGACTTGATAGTATTTAGGCTGTACTGTCAACAACCTGGCAGCTGCATTCTGCACTAGCTGCAGTCGATGGAGGGTACCTCCAGTAACCCTGAAGTAGAGTGCATTACAGTAGTCAAGCTTAGATGTCACAAAAGAATGTACCAAGGTGGGGAGGTCCAGGGGCGGAGCCAGGTTTTTGATCCTAGCAACGTTCCTAAGATGGAAGAAACTAGCCCTGACAATGGACGACACCTGATGTTCGAATGTCAATCTGCTGTCTAGAACAACGCCAAGATCGTACACCCTGGAGGAGGCCTTCGATGAGACAGACCCCAGCACTAATCCAGTATCTGCCCCATAGGCCATCCTATCAATCCCCTGTTCTACTCCACCACCAGTACCTCCATCTTATCGGGGTTCAGTTGCAACCAGCTAGAGGCTATCCAGTCATTAATCTTGGCCAGACAGTTGTTAATTGCTTCCACCGCATTGGATGTCCCAGGGGAAAAGGATAAGTACAGCTGAGTATCATCAGCATACCAATGAAACTTCAGACTGTACTTCCTAATGATTTCACCCAAGGGTAGCATATAAATGGCAATCAACATTGGTGACAAGACAGAACCCTGAGGTACTCCACAAGACAGAAGGCTAGGGGAGAAGGGAGAAATTCCCCATCATCACCCTTTGCCTCCTGTTTGTCACATAGGACTCAAACCAGCAGATGACAATGCCAGTGAATCCACAAAATTCCCTCAGGTGGTCGAGCAACACACAATAGTCCACCGTGTCAAAGGCTGAGGAGAGACCAAAGAGAACGAGAATTGACCCCTCTCCTCCATCTCTCACTCTGAAGAGATCATTATGCACCTGAACTAATGCAGTTTCCATACAGTGTCTGGCATGAAATTCAGACTGGAGTGGCTCAAATACCATGAAGTGTTCTCTCAGCTGCTGCACCATAATCTTCTTGACAACCTTTCCCAAAAAAGGCAGGTTGGAGACAGGTCAGTAAGTTGCCTTGATGTCAGGGTCCAACGATGGTTTCTTCAGAAGTGATCTCACCAGTGCCTCCTTCAAGACATCTGGGAAGGCTCCCTATGAAAAAGGGCACCGGGCAATCAAGGCGAACACCAGACCAACAGTGTCAACACATCCCATTAAGAAACGATTCTGCACTGGGTCCAGTTTGCATTATGTGTGCTTCAGCCTCAAGGCCACCTCAATGACATCAGCCACCTCCACTGGTTTAAACTCCCCCAAACCAGGCGGAGTGCCACGTTAACAAACCGGGTGACCACTGTCAGCCATATTATGGCTCACTGGTGGAATTCCCTGTCTGATGGCAGACACCCTGTCTAAGAAGAGCCGAGCAAACTCATTACACAACACCTCAGAAAATGCTTTTTTCAGCTGTAGACAAGCCAGATGTAACAGCCTGTCCACAGTCCAAAAAAGCATAGCTGGTCAGTTCTTCCAAGCAGCAATCTCCCTGGACAGGAACGCTGCCTTCTTATGGTTGATTGTCTCCTGGTACACTCCATAGTGTGCACGCAGGGCCAGTTTGTCTGCCTCCAGCCTGGTCCCCCAGCAGCAGCACTCCAGCTTCTGACCCTTGATCTTCAATGCCTTGAGCTCCCCATCAACCACGGGGACCTCAAGTGAAAGGATCTGGGTCATACATGGACCAGTGCAAGGGAGTCAAGTGCCCAAGCCATCAACCTATTATAGGTAGTGACTGCTTCACCCACACCCTCCCTGCATGCACTGTCCACGCTAGATAGGTCCAGTACCACCAAAAAACCCTCTGGGGTCAAACCCTTCAAAGGGCAGTAGCTTACCATCTCTGTAGTGGGAGGGATCTCAAGGGGGGCCCTGAGTAAGAACTCCACCGTGCAGTGATTGGACCAAATGACCTTATCAGTCTTGAGGTTATCAATCCCAAGCCCCAGCGAGAAGACCAAGTCCAGCATCTGACCACCCTGGTGAGTCATGGTAGTAATCACTTGTTACAGGTCCAGAGATGTCATCGTCTGGAGGAAGTGATAACCCAACCTAGATGACTCATTGTCAGTCCAAATATTGGAGTCCCCCAGGACCAAGCACCTGGGGGCCTCCAATGTTTCACCAATGATGAAATCAGCTACTTCCTGTAGGAACTCTCCTGCCATCCCAGGTGGGCCGTAAATTAGGAGAATCCTGTAACCTGCACCCAGACCACCCCGGATGACCACACATTCAAAGGAACTCTGTGTTCTCAGTGAGTGCATGGTGAAGCCGAGCTCAGCTCTAAAACAGATGGCCACACCCCCGCCCCTGTGTTCTGCTCTGGGGCAGTGCACAACAGAGTACCCAGGAGGGATGACAGCCTCTAAAACTGGGCCAGCGTCGTCCCCCAACCAGGTCTCCATAATGCATGCCAGATCATCCGAAGAAACCAGATCCACAATAACTGCATTCTTATTCTTGATCAGCCTGGCATTGCAGAGCACTGACCTCAGGGGATTGGTAGACAGTGCAGCCCTTTTGGCTGTCTTCCCACTTGGTGTCATAGAAACCCTTGGGATGGGAACCAAACATGTCTGGCATCTCTCTTGGACCCGTCAAGTCCCAGGGAGCCTTCTGCATCTGACTAGCTCTGTCCTTCCCCCCCTCAAGCATGCAAGGAGTGCCCTGCCAGCTCTGACCAGTACTGCACCTCCCAATTCTGACCTCTGGACAGCGATGTGATGTCAATAGCAGATCACGATAATCCATTACAATTCACAGCAGGAGTATCAGAAAAATAGCCTTTTTGGCGAGGGCAGTTCGTGTCGATCAGATATTCACAGGAAGAAGTCTTAGGGGGATGTTTAACTGATTCCTTCACCACTGATAACAGACAAGCCACCCCTCTCAGACCACAGGCCACTGATACTAGGCTTCCAATCATGGGAGACAGGTAGGGTTTTCCTGGGGGACAGCAGAGCTCCCACCTCCAGCCACCCAGTTACTCCCACCACTCAACAGCTGTTTGAGTCGGCAAAGTCCCCAATCACCTGCAGGTGGCTACTGGAACTGAACAGTGGGCACTATGATCCCAATGAGCAGAAGTCCAGTAGCACCAAGTCCCTCTCCAAAAATGGTCCTCTGCACCTCGGCTGTCCAGTGAATCCGACCTCCCGCAATGCCAGTTCCGTATCCTCCTGCAAGCACCAACAGTCCCACAAGTACCAAATCCTTTGCCAGAAAAGGTCTTCCACACCTCGGTCACCCTGAAAATCCAGTCTCCAGCAATGCTGTATCCTCATGCCTTAGATGAGTGCCAGCAGCTTCAATGAACAGGCTCCCCTATCAAATACGTCTGCAGTAATGCACGCTCTTCAGAGACCCTCACTAAAAACAAAACCTACTCTCCTACCCTAACTCACTTTAACACCCTTCCTAATAGTCAAAAGTCCCTAGCACTTGCTAACTAATAAAAATATATAATAACTTAAAAACTCTCCCCAATTGCGAGTTTACTAACGCCCATGCAGATGGAAGCCCAGCGTGAATATAAGACATGTTTACACCACCACATCGCTGTTTCTGCCCATGTGCTCCATGCTTGCAGTGATCCATTTATAATGCTAACAGCATATTTACATGGCACCCTGTTTACATCTCTACCAGTCATGCCATGCTGTCTACAGGATTCTGGGGGCCGGTTTGTCCTTGGTGATGTCCTCAGTGATGTGCCTCTGTCTCCAATAACTTCAACTGGTTGCCATGGCTCCCTGCATACAGGAAGTGCCGGCACTAGAGGACCCTGTCTAGATCGTAGGCTATTTAAATGTTTTCTTTTCATGGTTTGTTTAACTTACTGGAGGAGCCCGATTACAGTCAGTAAGTAATCCACCCAGCAAAATGGACAGCATGCCACCCGCAGCAGAGGATAAACCAATTGTAAGTAGACATTGAATGGTCCCACTGGCTGCTGTGTTCTGAAGTACTTCCTAGTTCTGGCCCTGAGTAATGACAGGAGAAGACGGCATGATGGGAAATAGGGTGAATCCACCACTGTGAATGTTTGGAATGTGTCCACACGGCCACAAAATACGCTCACAGCAGATTGCCACCCCCACTTCTGAGTATGATGAAAAACCTGCAGTGTACATAGGATGCTACAGAAAGTGTCCACATGATCATCCTTGCAGGCCTTGACCAATGCACAAGGGATAGGGTGCTGCAAAGCTGAGCGTGAAAACAAGCCTTATGTTAGTCTAATAAAGGGTTATCACCTACAACCTGTTTCCAGTAAATAAAATTTTGAAGATGTCCATTCAGTAGCCATTCCCAAATGATGTGGCTCAAGATGGTACTATTATTTTAAGTTGCAAACACAAAAAGAAACAGAAACTGCAATACAAGCAGATGGGAAAACATTGTAAAGTACTTAAGTGACCATCTCTTTATTACACTATGAATGATATGTGTAGAACATCAAGATATAACAAACAAAAACAGCACTTTATTTATAGGAAAAGCAGACCATGTGAAAAATAATGGTGTTGAGGGGCATATATGGTAATCGCAGTGCAGTCCAATATGTGCTGTGATGTCAGCAGTACAGCAGAAGCACACACACCCAGCACTAACAATCCACGTGGACCAGGTACTGTATCAGCAAAATCAGGATACTGTATATAAGTTAATTTATGCTCACATGCTGGAGTACCCACTATTATTTGAAATTATTTCCTGCGTTACTTTTTGGAGATGATCAATGTATTTGTTACAGTGTTCTTTTTTCAGTTCTCTTCTCCAAAATCGCCTAATGGCCATATCCAGAAAAAACATGTTCCTTGGCTTTGCAACACGCCGTATACAGTGTTTCATTTGATGCTACACCATTTCAATGGAGTTGAAATCAGGGCATCTAAAAAACATGAAGATAACATGTCAGTAGCACTGAAGACAAATAAGAAGTGCATCCCCCACCCATCCCACCCTCATACAGTACACGCAAGCTACATTGTAGGTTACATCAGGAAAATGGATTTCATGGTTCAAAATGACTTTCATGGTTAATACTTAGAAATAAAAGAGATGTGGCAATGGCCCAGAGAAGTGTGATGTTCAGTGTCTTGCAATTTCAGGCACCTTGATGCTCCTACAAGCTGCCTCCAGCCCTAGGACCCACCGGCAACTTCACAGCAGCAAGCAAGGGTCCTGCCATTTCAGACACCTCGGTACTCTGCCAAGTTGGCCCCAATCCTCAGACCTACTGACAACTTCTCAGCAGCAAGCAATGTACCCTTTGCAGCCAATCTTGGTGTCTGGCACCATATTTTTGTGCAGTACTTTTCTTTTAACACCCCACTTTGTCATTTACATCTTATCATGAATGACCACTTGTGGCCTCTATACCTGTATCTCCCAATATCTTCTTTCAACCCTGATTCTCTTGCTAACTCTGTCCACTTGTACTACATGCCATATTTTGGCAATTCTTACAACTCTCCACTGTTTCCACTTTCTCTCACCCCTGAGTTACTAACACACACACTGCCCACTGCTCCCACTGGTAACCCACTACCAACTTTATGCTTGCCCACCTATTTCGTATGCTGTGTGTTGAAAATGACCAGCACTTTACTTTAAGTGCTGTTGTCTGTACTATTGGCCACAAGCCCAGACAAGTATCAAGGTGCCCCCCTACAATTCTCCCCCTTGACCCTAGCCTTGCTGCAAGTGTATTGCTGAAGGCACTAGCGGTAACTTCCATGACAGGGTTCTGTCCTGAGACACTAGTGCCACTGGCACAAATAGAGATCTTAAGTCACACCTCTATATATGGTTATAATGCACCTTGCATGTCACCACCTACCTCTCTCAAAAAAATGTTTCCCAACCTTAGCAAACTTAAGTCTTGCAAGGGTAAGTCCTCAATAACCACCATTATAACAACAAGAAAAGCTATACTATTGTTGCTACTCTAGTCCGGCAACATGCACCCCTATCCCTGACCACCAAATACCAAAGGGTCATGTGGGATTAAGAGCAGGGTCCAAAAAATTGTGGCAATGAATATCAGTAGCCTGCTTACTAAACCTGCGCAATTCCAGGCCTGGTTGGCCTTGCACTGCCCAGACATCGTTTGCCTTATGGAAACATGGTTAACTGCTAAGACAAAGGTCAATGAAATTGCACTGACAGGCCACAAAGCCTTCAGGAACAACAAGAAAGGCAAGAAGGATAGCGGCTGTCTTATTTACATCAGTGACACAATCCAAGGGATTGTACTTCCTATAACTGGTGGGGCTGATGACCATGAACTACTTGTAATCAAACTTCTGTTGGCCAACATAACAAATCCCTTGTTGTTGCATCAGTCTACCTCCCACCCAGAAAGGCCATTAAGGGCCTTACTAAAGTCATGGATGTCATGGCTAATCTTAAAAAGGACTGTGAACTCATTGTCACTGGGTATTTCAATATAAACTGGCTCAGTAAGACGTCAACCCCCCAGAAGGACATTGTGGCCAGTTCATACATCATGCAGTTAGTAATAGAACCCACCAGGATGAACTATAGAATGGGTAACAATACACTCATTGACTGGCTCCTCTATAGTTCCTCGTCTAGGATTTCTGAGGTCACTGCAGAACCTGACACCCTGACTAACCACTCTCCGATAACATGCAGGTGGTCTAATGAATATAAAAAAGCCCTCTCAATTATAGTTGAAAGCAGAGTCCTTAGGAAAGGACAGCTTGAGTCTCTCAAAGCAGCACTATCACAGATTGATTGGACACTTATAGATACATAGACAGTGTCGGCAGATAAGGGCCTGTGGCCCACCCAGTCTGCCCATTTGAGCTTGTAAGTTCAGTTTATGTTTTCCTAGAAGTCTGTTGCCCCTTACCCCTGACATCCAGAATTCCTTTATGTCTATCCCATGCATTCTTAAATCCCATGATTGTTTCAGCCCCCACCGCTTCCTCTGGCAGGGTGTTCCACATGTAAACCACCTGTTCTATGAAGAAATTCTTCCTCACGTTTCCTCTGAATCGTCCTCCCTCCAACTTCATCCCATGCCCTCTAGTCCTGGAACATCTTTTTCGTTTAAAAATAGTGTATTCCTGCACCCTGTTCCTCCCTGTAAGATACTTGTATGTCTCTATCATATCCCCTCCCTCTCTCCCTCCTCTCCTCCAGGGAGTACATATTCAGTTCCTTCAACCTGTCCTCATAGGACTTGTGATGCAATCCATGTACCATCTTTGTTGCCCTCCTCTGAACCTTCTGTACCCTGTCTATGTCGTTACGTAGGTAAGGTCTCCAGAACTGTACACTGTACTCCAGGTGGGGACTCACTAGTGTCTTGTATAGCGGAATTATGACCTCCCTTTTCCTGCTGGTGATGCCCCTGCCTATGCATCCCAGCATCCTATTTGCTTTACCTGCTGCCTTGTCACACTGTTTCCCTGCCTTGAGGTCATCAGAGATGATAACCCCAAGATCCCTTTCCTGCTTGGTGCTTGCTATATCCTCACCCCCAAACTGATATATTGTGCCAGGGTTTTTGTGCCCCATATGCAATATCTTGCACTTTTTTGCATTGAATTTCAACTGCCAAACCCCTGACCATTCTTTAGGTTTCTGCAGGTCCCTTCTCATTTTGTCTACACCCTCTGGTGTGTCTACTCTGTTACAGAGCTTTGAGTCATCAGCGAACAGTGAAATTCTGCCTTCTAGGTCCTGTACAATATCACTGATGAAGATGTTGAATAGGACCGGTCCCAGCACTGATCCCTGTGGTACCCCATTGGTCACTCTTCCCTCTGTGGAGTGACAGCCATTTACCACCACCCTCTGTGTCCTGCCGCCTAGCCAGTTATCTACCCACCACACTACTGTCCTGGCCACACCCATATTGCCCAGTTTGTGTAATAGTCTTCTATGTGGCACAGTGTCAAAGGCCTTGTTGAAGTCCAGATAGGCCATGTCCACTGCCCTCCCCTGATCCACCTCCCTAGTCACCCAGTTGAAAAATTAAATGAGGTTGGTCTGACATGACTGCCCCCTGGTGAAACCATGCTGCCTTGGGTCCTGTAGTCCATTGACAACCAGATGTTCCACCAGTCTCTCCTTCAGTAGTGCTTCCATGATCTTCCCCACTATGGAGGTGAGGCTGACTGGTCTGTAGTTTCCTGCTTCCTCTTTATTCCCAATTTTGTATAAGGGGACTACATCTACTGTTCTCCAGTCTTTGGGTACATCCCCTGTTTCCAGTGATCGGCTAAACAGGATAGCCTGAGGTTCAGCCACCACCTCCCTTAGTTCTTTAAGGACCCTGGGATGCACCAGCAGCTGGCAGCAGGACAGTATACAGCATGGCTTTGTCATGGGCAGATCCTGCCAAACCAACCTGGTAGATTACTATGACTGGGTTACTAGGCAGATGGATCAGGGCCATGTAGTGGATGTCCTGTACCTGGACTTCAGCAAGGCATTCAATTCAGTGCCGCATGGGAGACTGAGAATAAAACTTGAAGGCACAAGGGTGGGGGCAAAAATTGTTGGATGCATAACAAACTGGTTGCAGGGAAGGCAGCACAGGGTGGTGGTAGAAGGGGAACTCTCATCCTCAAGGGCAGTAATGAGTGGGGTTCCACAGATCTCAGTGCTGGGACCAGTGTTATTTGGGATATTTTTTGCAGACATTTCCATGGGCATCAACAGCATGACCAGCCTGTTTGTCAACAACATCAAGATGGGGTGGTGGTGGATGACAAACAGGAGTGGCAGGGTTTGCAGGAAGATCTGAAAAAGCTGGAGAACTGGTCAGGCACCTGGCAGCTGGGGTTCAGTGCCAAAAAGTGTAAGGTACTGCATTTTGGGGCAAAAAAAAAACATCTTAATGTATGCAGTCTATTGAAAAAATTAGACCTTATCCAGGCATGGATCTCCCACACAGACCCAGATATTTTGGTACTAACAGAAACTTGGCTAAAAAAAACATTGCTGGCACCACTATATCTTTTGCACCCTATAACCTCTTCCATAGGGACAGAGGAACCAGGGAGGGGGCATGGCAATTTATGTCAAGGATAAGTTTACAGTGTCTGACAATGCTCCTGCCAGTACACCAAAGGAATTTGAAGCTCCCTCAACCAGCCAGCCAGTCTACCTCACAAAGTATGCTGCTCCTGCAGTGGATTGATGTTCTGGCCTCGCGAAGGCTTCTCTGGTCTTGCATGCCCTGTCAAAAAATAATAATAATTAGAACAGACCAGAGACCTCGCACTTAGACCTGATGTATTTATTTATTTATTGGAGTGCTGTCTGTCTGTACAGCTGCTGCCTGTGACAAGCACATGTGCTTGAACTACAGTACTCCATAATATAATGTATTATACTACAGCAAACATTGATTACAAAATCTTAGAACCCATTCCTTGTACAATAAACAACCAGACCAGTCCTTGAGTAAATTATGCCTGAAATCTGGCAAACTGTATGTAAATAACATAGAAACATAGACTTTGATGGCAGATACGGACCACTTGGCCCATCTAGTCTGCCCAAGGGAAAGGAAGGAGCAGTCCAAAACACATCTGCTTGTTACAGGGCTAGGCAGCAGATGCACAGATAGACAGCGCTCCACTAAATAAATAAATAAATGATTAAGCTGACACATGCACATGACAGCAGTGTACTGAACAATAAATATATACAGCAGAAATGTAGATACACAGATAAGGCAAGAGATATATGTGTAACCAACAACACCTACCTCAAAGTCACAAAAGGCATGCTCCTCCTGGCTGTGGTGGTAGATCGAGATTCTGCAGTCTGCTGCTGAAACTGTGCCTGAGGTCCTGGTTCTTACTGCTGGATACTATAGCTGCCTGCTAGTGGGTACCATTAGTGAGATGAGATCCCAATATTCTTCCTGCTGAGCTCTTTCTCCAGATGTTTCTGATGTGATGAAGAAATCAGTCAGCTGATCTGTTCACAGAGTGTCACTGACATTGATATATTCATCCGAACCAAAGATGGATGGATGCCAGGTTGCTGAAATTGCCCTCTTTTATAGGAAAAACAGCTCAGAAATTATTTTGTTTAATTTTCCCACTGCTGGGGGTTGCGTTAATTCAGGCTTGTGATTGGTTCTTCTTATTGAACTAATCACAAGTCTGATCTGGGCTTCTGCTCTTATTGGCCTCCCTCAGAATTTCAAGCAAGGATTGACTCCCATCCTAAACCATGCCTCAGACTCTTAGCTACCTGGCTGCTCCTGTTCCCCCTCCTTGTTCTCTGTCTTCCCAGAGGTTACTTACATCTGGTGCAGCAGCAGCACTCGTCTCAGCAGCAACACAAGTTCAGGGGCTACTGTTTGTTTGTTTGTTTTTTGTGACGAATATGACTGGACTGGGTCTGGACTGGAGTCACCAAGAACCAGGCAGGCTATTCTGTCTGTCCTCCTGGAATAAATTTATTGTATTTATTGTCCAGTCTCTTGCTCTGTCTCTATCTCAGAGACAGACAGTAAAATAAACTTATTTTTATTGTTGTTGTCCTTGCAGACTGGCTCAAATTTGAACTGAACTTGTGGGTCGTGCTGCTCGCGCATCATTCATTGGCAGCATTGGATTGCTACTGGGCTGGCTGGCATGCCTGGATTCACTGAGGACTTCAGAGTCAGACAGGAACAATGAACCCAGCAACCAGTCAGTTGGAGAGTCCGAGACTCCTGGAGGCAGAGCTGCAAGTGCAAGAAGTGAGCTGCTGCTAATCTGGAGGGAGCAGCAGCACTGGAGTCTGGATGGTGCCCGGGAGATACTGAGCATCATACAGTGGCACAGCAAAGCAAAGATCCATTTAACAGTGCACCGAGGCACTGCACGCACCATCACCATCAGGCTCAGACAGTTAAAGTGGAGGAGTGGTCTTGGACTTGGGGGGTCGGGATAAGGGACCAGACATAGTCCACTCCAAAGACCATCTGTCCATCTGGCCTGGGAGTGAGTGGGACCAGTAACATGACTGACCGTGAGGATCAGACCGGGTAGGTGGCATTGACAAAAACAATATATTGGCAACTTGTCACTGCAATAAATGGTGGTGTTCAATGAGCATTGTGCACGGTGTTGTGTATTGGGGGAGAAGGTTATTAGGGTCCCAGTTCAGGTTCAACTGTGGTCTGGGGGAGTGCTTTTGTGATGACCAAGGCCACAGTTTCTCTGTGATTCCATAAATACAGACGGAATCACAGAATCCTGATTGGCTGGCGGATTTTTAAATCTCCTGCCGCAAGTCATGGAACTCACTGCTGCTTGCGTGAGCATTCGTGAACTGGGCTAGTTAAAAGGTTCTGTGTAGCCAGCCACACTCCACTATTCATCAGTACCCTGGAAGAAGGAACAAAGCACCGCAGGAGAGATCACAAGACCACAAGGATGCCGCGGCTGCCACCAAAGTTCTTGAGAGATCTGCTCGACCCTCTCTGTGGGTTACTTTGTGGTGCAGTGCAAATGGAGCACTCAATTCTTCAATTAAAGTATTTTTTGTTAAAAAAAATGAGCGTCAGAAACAAAATTAGAATCGGGCAAGAAAGCAAAACCAGAATCCACCCACCCAAACTTGTCTGGTGGACTTCACGGACACTTCAGGTAAATACATTGAATGAATAAAAGTAAAATGGGGCACAAAATGGAGCTACTGTGAGGTTGGTGGCAGTGCTCAAAAGCAGGCAGAGCATAAATCATAGCTCTAAATGAAAGCGGTACTCGCAGAATACTGACCCTCCTCTCTGTGTGCTTGTTTTTCAGTTTTAAGGAAGAAGTCCTGTTTCTGTGTTCTGCGAGAACTCTCTACTTTTGCTCCGGTCCTCTCCTCCTTACTTTTGCTCTAGTTCTCTCCTTGTTACCTTTGCTACAGTCCATGTTTGTTTTGAGTCTGCCCACCAACACTACTGTAATGCCCTCTGCTGTACTGCCCTCCAACACTGCTGTTATTACTAGATTTTAGCAATGAAAAAGTGCACGATTTTACAGTAGTCTGTGAGTACCTCTCCTCTTTACTTTTGCCCAGATGCTTGTTGTGGAGTAAAATGAGAGCCAGTCACTGCTGTTTCCCCAATTGCCCTCCAACATATTTTGTGTGTGCACTTCACATTCTCCTACAGTGAGAGGGGTTACTAAATACTGTATTGTTACAGTGCTGGTCTGTTAATTAAATGTTTAATGCCTCTAATATGTGTAACCTCCTTAGAGGGTTAGAGTTGGCAGTGCTGTTTCTGAGGATGTCTGAAGGGGCTGTGTTGGTTTCTGTGGGCCACAGAGCAAGTTTGGTGAGGGGGTGTTACTGTTACAGACTGATACACATGTTTGAAGCTGAAGCCCTTCCCTGCAAAATTGCTCTGAGGCAAACAGAAATCCACACAGTGCTTCAGACTTTGTAGGTGTTGAGGCAAGTTTGAGGTACTCTGAGCAGCTTTTTGGTCTTGTGTGTAACCCTAGAGTAGTGTGGGAGGAGGGTCCTTGAGCTCGCTGCGTGCCACAGTAAGGGGTGAGGTATGGCAGTGCTGCTTATCAGCACATCTGAAGGGGCTGTGTTGGTTTCTGTGTGCCCCAGAGCAAGCTTGGTGAGGGGTGGTACTGTTCCAGACCCTGCTACACACTTATGTGAAGCCCTTGCCTGTAAAACTGCTCTGAGGCACACAGAAATCTGCACAGCCCATGAGGCAAGTCCAGGGGAGCTCCAAGCAGCTTTTCTTGGTACCCCACAGCACATATGTGTGTGTGTGTGTGTGTGTGTGTGTGTGTGTGTGTGTGTGGTGGGGGGTGTTGGTGGTCTTCTGTGCAGCCTTCTCCAGGTGGCGGGTGGAGATGCAGTCTAGTGCCTGTTGACTCCTGGGGCATAGCAGTGTGCCTACCAACGGATTAGTGGGAGGCGTGGTGGACATTGGCATTTGGCATCATGTCATGACATGCCACATCCCAGGGACAAAAGAGGAAAAACCTCTCCTCCGCTTGACTGGATGACAGCCATCTGAACCTTCTGCCACCGCAAATGCTCTGGTCTGGCCCCAGAGACCATCTCAGCAGCATCCATGGGGCCAAGAAGTTGCACTGGATGGCCCTCACTGGCACCTTTCTCCTTGGTGGAGAACCCATCTGGTGAAGGGTTCACTGGCTAACCCAGAGGATATCTGCCATCTGGGGTGGTGGACAGTGGCAGAGGGCAGGGACACAAGAGAGCGGTGGGGAGAGACCATAGATGGCCTGAAAGATAGGCTGAGCGATGAGGAGAAACAGGAGGCGAGAAAAAAGAAAAGGGATGTGTAACTCTGGTAAAGTGTAGTACCTCAGTTAGAGTGCAGCACTATTAAAAAAGTAAAAGGGTTTAAAAGCAAACAGGTCAGTGTGTGCATTTGTGGAACCCAGGGAGGGGCTGAGTAACTTTACCTTTTTTTTACTTTACTCCTTAGCACCACAGTTTTTAATTTATTTAGTGATTCAGAAAAGACCTTTGAGCACAAGCTCTTTTACAAAGGTTCCACATAGATACATATATACAT